>OY757942.1:6081251-6453751 GCA_963585895.1 Sepioteuthis lessoniana
GGCATGTAGGAACTGGCATATTATGTGGGGGTTAATTTATTGCTAGACTGACCGCTGTTGGCAAGGGGTTTCCAAATTTCACACTATACACACACACACCAAGGCCACTAGTTCTTCCTCCCCTAGAACAATGAAAGATATGGACCTCTAGGTTTAGATGTAATAATATTAATTATAGTAGTCGACAACTCCGGTTTCCCGTGTAATATTTTTAAAGGAATTCATATCGGACAATTTAAGCGAGGATAACATAAGGCGAATAGAAGCTGAAAAAGAAACCTGAAATAACAACTTGATAGTAGACGACACAAATGAACAACTTCAACACGTGTGAACATGAAAATATATCAATCATTTTACTCCACACGTTGATACACATGTTCAACGCGTCGGCCATGTTGTTAACGGATAGTACATAAATGTCTTTCTTCTTTTCTTTCTTCTTTAGTCTTTCCTCAAATTGAGAGAGAGAGAGAGAGAGAGAGAGAGAGAGAGAGAGAGAGAGAGAGAGAGAGAGAGAGAGAGAGAGTATATAACTGGATATAGGGAGAAACAGTCTTAAAGGTTACTTATCTTTTTCCGATGGATTCCTGTGGAGAATATTTCCTCTTTTACGGGCTAACGGATTTTATGTTATTTTTAGTTCAGGCTTGAAGATATGGGTTCTACTTGTCCAAGATACTTTCCGTCTTCCCCCGGTGATTTCGGCGGTAGTTTCAAGATATCTTATCACTTCAACTACTGTTCTGCAAATCCCGGTTCTGGTGCTTCACCCGGAGTTTGGCATTAGATCCATTCACCGCGACCTCTGTCCAAAAACTGATTTTCTTATTTCCTATTTCCGCTGACGGGAAGAAGGTGCCACTTCCGTTTTAGGGTCCTAGCCAATCATTTAGCTTCTACCTTCTTCCTTCCCCTGTCAGGTGACCCAAGTGAGGTCACAGAGTACAGATAGCCTGACCCACATTTTTTCTTCCTTCAACGGCCAGCCGAAGTTGACCTGCATTCATTATTTGTCTTTAAACGGTCAATCTTTGGCTAATTCAAACACGGAGGAATAGTAGCAATTTCCCATCTCTCTTCTCAGTGGGAGACCACGTGACAGTATAGATGTATACATAGGGGAATAAACATATTTGTATGTACAATACACACACACACAAATATATTTATTCATCTATTTATTTATTTGGCTTGGTTTGTTTTCGTTTGGGTTTATGGCCTATCAACCATTATACGTTATTTGATTCCATATGTTGTTTATACATATATATTAAATGTATATGATTTGTAAGCATATTTTGTAGATAACATTTTTAAACTAGCCTGAGCATTTTTTGCACACAGTTGAATAACTTCTCATATTACCATCAATTAACCACTATTTACCACTAATCATTAGCCTGTACACAACTGAATGGCCTCAAATATTGCTATATAATAGTTACAATTTAACATCAGTCATTCCTTTGCACACAGTTTGTGAGTAATACCTTTTTTAAATGAGTTAGAACTAAATTGTTTGTACACTAATATTGCTATAGTTTCTACTCAGTTAAATAATTTCAATTATTCATATCTAACACTTCTAATTCTATTCAATATTAATCATTTGTTTGCAGACAGTGAAGTGGTTACAAGTAACACAATTTAACACAGTCCATTAATTTGCACACTTTCAAATGATTCGAAATATTGCTATGTTATATCAATTTGGGCTCTTTGTTAAAGTTGTTGCAGAAAGAACTTAGTATTTTTGTTTGGCACGTTAATTAATTTGACCGTTAGGGTCGACGCATATTTTCACCCAATCAGGATGACTTATCCTATTCAACCCGGACCGTTTTTCCGAGCAGCACCAAATTGGGGAAAGCCCGCCAAACACTTTCTCTTCCTCAGAACTCTTCAAAAAGGACAGACGTCTTACTGTCCTCTCTTCAATAGCAGTAGCATCACCACCATGAGGAAAGCTATCTAATTTATGGACCTCTTGCGTCTATTCTCTTAGACCAAGGGTTCCCAGTTGAATATGAATTAGATGAATTCAATCCGCCTCACAGAGAAACAACTCTAAGCCGCCTTCAACTTTGGCTATATCGACTGCGACGCAGAATTCCGCTCCGACAGCCTGCCACTACATCCCTGAGCAACATTTTCTGGAGACATTCACGCTTCTCTCCCCAAATGACTAGGACCACACATCCATGGGCGACTACATCGTTCCTGTCCTTAACCAGCAAACACGACCTTTGCTAACCTAACGATGCACATTTCGCTCCGGCATCTAGCTGCTAAAATGCCTTCTCCACTCTTCATATTCCTTCCTTCCTTCCTACGAGACTTGCAGCATAAACGTAAACACCTTATTCCATGCTGCCATAAAAACCTTCATATAAAAACCTTACGGCATCTTCATCTTCTCTCTCATTTATTTACCTTAAAACTTAGCGAGGAAACAACGTAACCACACGTAACAATATTCTTCGCTAAAAATAACAACTCTACACAAAAACTCTCGCTAAAAACATAACAAATCCTTTATCGCTAAAAAGAGTTACAAGTATCGTTATTTAACTTTCTTCATTCATTTTCACACTGTCAAATGATTCCCAGTATTTGTATTTATTAGCAATAATTCACTTTTGACACGCAGTTAAAGAGTTACGAGTAATGCTATTTAAACCTAATAATTCTATACAACATTATTTATTCGTTATATGTTTCCAAGTAGAGTTATGTATCACTAACAATTCAATTAAACATCAATCATTGGTTTACACTCAGTTAAATAATTAAAAAGTTCTGTTTCTAACAATTCAATTTAACAAAATACATTAGTTTACATACAGTGTAAATGTCACACAGTTTTATGTAACTGATTGTTAGGAATCTTTCAGGTACTACCACTCTGGGTTAGAGTTAACCTGGGGGCAATGGCAATGAAGGAATACTCTACATTCCCCAAAGCTCAAAGACTTTCAATCAGATGGTTTAATCTCGTATCTAGGACACTAGTTGCGGAAGTCTTATCCCTCTGCAGAGATGCAGTCGGTAATACCTCTACTCCACCTTACTCCATATAAGCAGTCGGCAGAGGAGACCAGGGGCAGTAAACAGGGAAGACAGACATTTTTCGGCACTGCTGTTCGGATCAAAAAATTCACAACGTGGCGAATAATGGTGGTTCCTTCAGCTCAACAAAGGGAGCCCGTGTGATTTTATCGCGGCCAAAATTGCCAGAGAGACGAGATACAGCGGCCGGCGGCTGAGTTCTACGTCAGACCATTTGCCACAGTTCCAATTATTTCTTTCATCTTAAGGGCTGATTCTACATTTTCTACAGCTATTTTCGCCTTTCATTTCCGACCTATTATTATGGAAGGCTGGGCATTTTTCACTAGTGGATCCCGAGAGTCATGCAGCATCTGGAAAAGTCGCGCTTTACCTAATTTAAATTCCTCAACAAGTGACAACATCGGAAGTTTTAGCTTCGTTGATGAACTGTGTAGTGCCACATTTGTTAAGGAGTTAGGTACTCCCAACCATTTTTTTTTCGTATATTTACTGATTAACATTAATCGCTCCATTGTTTCAACTTTCGTTATTGATACCTCATATTTGCATTAGTCCTGATAATTTAGGAATTAATCCAAAATAAATACACCAAACTTTATTTTTGTTCATGAGGTCACATTGTCCATTTAGCCTTTAGAGAAATTATTATTTTTAGGGAAGAGGTAATATTTGTTATTGTTAGGCGAGGATAGGTTGTAACGTATGGACACATATATACATAAACCTATATATATAAATACATGTACATGTATATATACATACGTGTATATATGTATATACATGTACATGTATATACATGTACATACACATGAACACACACACACACACACACACACATATATATATACCTATGAACATATATATGTACACACATATATATACACACACACACATACACACACATATATATACAAACATATGATTATATTTATATGCCTATATGTATATATATTTATATAAGTGTGTGTGTGTGTGTGTGTGTTAAAATAAATATGTCCCTAAAGAGATTTATATTTTTTCTAATTATTTATTTTGCTCTTTACATATGTTTCTAGCTTCTTGCTGTCTTCAGAGCGTCTTTGATGAGTTTAGCCGAGTCGTTTTTGGTTTATATTGAGGCAACGGGGACAGTCCAGTACCGGTGTGGCTGCTGGTCATTCTGTAAGTGTCGATTCTCACTTTCTCTTTTTTCTTTTCCTTCTTCGTTTTTCTTTTCTAAAAGTGTGTTCTGTGTTTTTATGAGTGTACTTCTTTTTCCCTAATCAGTCTTTGATATTTGATTTACCATAAAGTTTATTAGTTGTTTTCTCTGGGTCATTGAGTGTGTATGTATGTGTGTATGTGTGTTGGGTCACTGTGTATGTGCACGTGTGTTGGGGAAGTTTTTCTCTGTATGTGTATTCGTTAGTTCTGTTTAATGTTTTGGAGTTTTGAATTTTAACGGCCTTTTATTTTTTTTTTCTCTGTGTGTTTGTGTGTGTTTGTTTTTCTCTCTGTGTGTATGTATAGTTGATATGCTATAGTGTTTAATGGTAGTTTTCTTGGAGTCATTGTGTGTGTGTGTTTGTGTATGTGTTAGGGAAGTGGTTTATGATTGTTAATGTGGTATAAAATTCTACAAGCAACTGCTTTATACTTTTTTCTCACTGTGTGTGTGTGTGTGTGTGTGTGTGTGAGATTTAAGTTCTATTCAGAGTATGCTTGAATTTTTCTATGAAGTTCTTTTATTGTATTGTATTGTATATTCGAATTATTTTGAGCGTTCCATTGCTACATCCGTATAGGTGTTTAGACACATTTGGTTTTCTATTTCCGGCAATTTGATATTGCTTTTATGGAGTGATATTCTGGTATTGAGAGCTTGCGTCGATCCTATGTCTTAACATTTGTTACATTTGATCGTATAGACAACGTTTATAGAACTGCTGCAGAAATCTCTGTTTATTTTGAGTTTTGCCTTTGGATTTTCGAAGTTATTGGATATTCCTTCTATAATTATATTACATACTCCATATTTTTTATTCTTGCATTTTGTAACTTCATGTATTGTGTGTTCCCCGAATGTAGAGAGGTGAGTATTTAAAAAGATTTTTGGGTTGTGTCTGGCTTTTAATAACTTTTGTTGTATCAAGTATTTCTTTGAATTTGTCATTGTTTTTAATTTTTTCTAGATTTTTTATTATTTTTGTGAATAGTTCTGGGTTGTTTTTATTATGACGTGTGCCAAGGGCTTTTCGTTATGTTTTGGGGATTTCGTAGTTCTTTTAATGGTATTTTTCTGTTAATTCGAATCCCTTATTCATTAGTGTTGTTGGGCATCCTCTTTGGTGGAGGATTGTGTGTAACTCTTTAAGGCGAGTTTTTCTGAGGTTTTTATTAGTGATTATTGTGCATATTCTACATGCTAAAGTGTAAGGGATGGAGTTTATACAGTTTTTGGGTGGTAATTATTGAAGTGGAGGTATTGTTGGATGTATGGGGGTTGTGGTAGATATCTGAGATGATTTGGCCATTTTCGTTTTTTATGAGGATGTATGAGTCCGAAGATTTGGTTGGTTACTTGGTTTAGTTTCATAGGTTGTGGGTTGTAGGCGGTGGATGTCGGTTATTGTAGTATCTGACTCCATTTGTTCTTCTTACCCCGTTTAACTTGTTGGCTTCTTTATCTGTGAAGGCTGTTAGAGAACTGAAGGAAGGAAGGAAGGAAGAAAGAAAAGAGACGAAGATACCTTTTGATTTAAAACTTTATTTCTGGGTTGAACGACCACTCTATGGTAGGAAATTCTTCCTGAAACTAATGGAAATGATCGCGTCTCCCAGACCGGGTGTTAAAGTATGTGAAATATCATTTTCGGCGGTTTTATGAAGTCCAGGTTTGTGGTAATGTCCGGTAGGTGTTTTCAATAGAAGCTATTGCTAGCAGAAGACACGGTGTTCTGCTAAGCTCGAGACTGGGGTAGACACGTGCGCTGCCTGTCAGCAGCTGAGAGGAGGCCCGTTTAGTGCAAGCATAAAGCTGAAGTGAGGCAGAGTTTTTCTTTAGCGATGGTAAGTCTGTTTTTCAGGAATGTGCGGTTCCTACTTCCTAGTTTCATTTGGGATTTTAGCACGGCTACTCTGTCGCGAAGAATGTCTTCCTGGACTATCTGAGAACTGTCGTTTCCCTAAAGAAGCCGTTGAAATATATCAGCGTATCCGGTGGTTAATAAGTCCAAATTCAGTGTGGTCATATCCAGTGGAGATTTTATGTTGCGTGTTTCGGCGTGTCGGCTCGCTAGCAGTTGACACAACTCGCATGCGAAGCCCCAGGGGTCCCGCTGAAGTGAGAGCGAATCTTTCCCTTTTGCAGGGACGGTTCTTTTTTTTCGCACATGCGTTGCACCATTTCTAGTCTGAGGTTTCTGCATTTTTAAAAATTTATTTTTATTTTATTCATTTTATTCACTCCAACATTTGACTCTGAGTGTGTCGGGATCAATTTTTTGTGGTATGGAGTTTAAAAAATGGATGTTAACTCTAATATAGTTTATCTTGTTTAGAAGTAAAAGAAATAACATATGAAACCTCACATTTACCGCCCCTCAAACATCACCGGATAAACGCTTGTGTGATTGGTCAAGAGCCATTGTTGGCAACCAATCAAAGCACACAAGACATACAACATTAGGTTCTATTTTGGGGTACAAACACTAGAGAATTATCGTTCTCCACCACACGCTGCAGACCGTCCAAGTAAGACGTTAACACGCCAGTGACTTATAAGTTCCGAAAACCACGCAAAGTCAACCACATGGAAGCAACAGACACTTGTGGGGTTTGAAGGTATTTTATGAAGGTCAGTGGCTAAGGGCAAGGCTGTGTTGCCGTAAGTTATCTGACTCCATATTTTGGTTATTTTGCTTTACCCCACGTTGACTGGCCGGTGCAATGCCTTGCCCAAAGAAGGTCCAAAAGAAATATAAAAAGGGAAAGATAAAAACAGATAGGAGACGAAAAACATTTCTTTCATACTTTCCTTTATTTACTTGGTGAATGGACTAACCAACGCTATGTCCCAAGACACAGCGTGGTGCCCAAAACACCAGATAGTAAAATCGGTGTTGTCGGTTCGACGTCACTACCCGAAAAGAGATCAGTTCACAGAAAACCTGAGTATTTATCTCTCTTCACCGGCTCCAAATTCGCTAGCAGTTGACACAACTAATTTCTAATTTTGGCGCGACCGCTTCTCATTGGCTACTTTACATTTTATTATTTTTCTTTTTTCTGATTTTAACCGGATGGATGCGTGGAGCCTTATGCGTGGCGACGCGTTTATACATTTTGTATCAGGCAGCCGACGAGTCAATATCCGGTTGGGAGTTTTTTTGTTAATTCCTAAATCGCCACACACTTAACAACCCAAGTGACAGGAATATCATTTTGCAACCTATTAAGTTCACTTAACAATTCCTTAACAACTCTAACTCTTCATTACTTTTTACACTTTGTTCTTTGTATCACGATTGTAATTGATATTGTTGAGAATACATCGCTTTGTTGAAGTGTCATGTCCTGTTTTCCTTGCCACAACCTTTTATGCTTATTTTGTCCATCTAATTGCTACAGAAATGCTTGTCGTAAAATGTCTATTAGTTTGCTGAGGCTGTTTGTGGGGCACGATGGGCCTGCTACTATGGGTCTAAATTTGAGTTAACTAGGGTATAGAACCTCTATGTATTCAGATTTTTGTGTTTCAACATTTTTTTTTCTCGAATTTGTGAATTTTTAGCAATCCGTAAAAATTGCTAGATTTTGGGATGTAATTTGTTTGGAAGTCTTACTTTTTAGTTAGTGTTTTATCGTATGTTTTGCAGAATTTTGTAATTTTTAATTTGAAATTATTGTCTGTTTGTGTCAATTAATCTATAGTTTAATCTCTCAGTATTTCTTGTTTTTTTTTTTTTTTTTTTTTTTGTAATATGCTTTATTAGATGACTACGGCGTTTCCCTTGTTCGCTTCTTTTATAACTTTATTTTCGTTTTCTTGTATATGGAACTTCTATGTAGGCTTGTTTTGGTTTGTGTGAGAGGTGATTTCAGCTTGTTTTTTTCTTTTAGGTTAATATTCCAGAGTTTTCCGAAGAATGTATTTAGTTCACTATCGATGTTTTGTCTAGGAAGAATTTGGTCTTATTTTTTACTTGGGAGTCATCTGTATTTTTTTTTATTTTTGAATTTTTCTATTTGTCTAAATTTTCTTTCAAATTCCTTGAGGTCTTTTTTAGTTTCCCTATATTTCTTTTTGGAGCGGGGCAAAATTTTTTACTTAGTTTTAGTAAGTTAATTTGATTTTTATTCAATTTGTACGTTGATAAATTCATAATTTTGGGTTTATTGTTAGTTTTGTTTTTAATACAGCTTTCTTTTGTGCGTTTTTGTTGTTCAAAAAATGGTTTCTGCTTGTATTCCCTAAAAAGTGATTTTTTTTGTGTTGTCTATATTGCTTATAAATGTATTTTGTTTGTATTATTTAAAAAAGGCTTTGCTGTTGTTGTTGTTGTTTATAGAGTTAAGAAAGTTTAGTGTATGGTTAGTTCACATACACTATAATGTTAATTTGTAGCTATTTATGTTGCGCTGAACAAAATATCAAAGCCTCTTTGAAGAAAAACAATGAAAGTTTTATTTTTATGACAGAAAGTAGACTTGTGTCGGAGTGAGAAAAATTCCTTGAGGTGTCGCTGGTCGCAGGTAGCAGCAGTTATCTTCGGCGAAGATCGTCAATGCTGGAGCGTCTCGTGGCAGGCGACAAGAGAGAGGTCTTTCTTCTCTGCTTGCCGAGTACTCTCTGCTCTGCTGGCAGACTTCCAAAACAGGCTAGAAAAAATAGTTCTTTAAAGGGGGATGGAATCAATGCGCTCTGCCCACTGATTGGTCAATATGTGGCCGAATCGCTTGGCGGGGGCATTGATTCGCGAGAGAAAATAGATATATTACTGCTACAAAAGGGTTTCTTGCCTTGTTTTCCCCATTGAAATAGTTTTTTTTGTGTTTTTTTCTGTTTTATTGTTCTTTGTGGGTGTCACTTAATTTCCTTTGTGTTAGTGGGTATGTGAAGTAGTTGAGTCCTTTTTTTGTGCGTGTAATAGTATATAAAAAGATGCTTTTTATTTTTTGGAAAGTATTTTTTTCCTTGGTGGTTGTCAATTCTCGAGTGTTTGAGCCAATTTGTGTGTATCTGGTGGTATTTTGGGGATACATTTTTCTTTCGTCTGCGGTTGTTTGTGTGTGGTGGTTGTGTCTGTTGTGATTGTTCTGTGGTTTTGGTTTGTGGTGTATATGTGCAGGCATTTTTTTTTTTTCCGTTTTTTTTTTTTTTTAATTTTTCTTTTTGGGGTAGACTTCTTTGCCATGCAGTTTTGTTGTCCAGAATTTTTCTTCAAGTCATACCAAAGACTATAAAAAATGGTACTTGATGCCTCCTTACTTAATACTCAGCATTATAAAGTATAGTTCAAGGTTAAGTGGAACAATCCAGGTAAAGGAGTAGCACCCTCCCCTACACCTCTGTGTAGCAGATATTCAAAAGGGAGCCTTATATCTATATCTATGTATGTATGTATATATATGTATACATATACATGGATACGTGTATATATATATATATATACAACCCTGTCTGGAGGCAAAAGTTGTTGGTGACGCCAGGTACCACCATAACCACCGTAACTGTGGCATCACCTTTGGTTAGTGGCTGATGAGAACAGGGTATCACATGTACTCTCACATATTGTATGATAGAATTTAAAAAAAGATAAAATAAAAATAAAAAATTGTATATATATATATATACATATATATATGTGTGTAAATACATATGTATATATAAATATACATACATACATATATGCACATATATATATATATATATATATATATATATATACGCATGTTCACACACCTATATACATATTCACTTGCATAAACAGATATGATATGTAGAAAATATTAAAACCTGTGTAAAAATTCATAACTTAGAATTTTTCACCCGATGATCTTAAACTTTAAAACAGAAAACAAATTCAATACTATTTAATTTTACATTTTCTTCATCTGATATATTTTTATAACAGATAATATATTGTGATAATTCATGCAGTGTAATGATTTTACGAATACACATGTGTTCTTATTATATATTTTGATTATAAAGAAAAATATTGAATTTGTGATGTAGATTGCTTTCTCTAGAACACATTTTGATTCTTTCTAAGAATTTTCTCAATTCTGGTTTGATGCAGTCGGGTAGTAGAGCATTATAAATCTCAGCTGCTATGGAAGTAAGGGTTATGCTTAGTTAGTTCTTGCAGATTCCGAGCTCACTTTCCTTGGAGGGAGGGTAGGATGCGGGCTTTTGTCCATCTCTCTATTGTATTCGGGTTATATACAGCATTGCAGTATCAGTACTGTAAGTCATTGAATTTCCTGCTCTTCCATATTTCTGTAGGTATTTCATCAAGACCGGCAGCTTTCCTGTTTTTTTTAAATTTTTGTTCATATTGTGCTGAGTTCTTCTTGAGTAAACTGCCCTAGTTTAATATTGATAATTTTCCAGATAGGTTTATCTGTGACTTTGGGGGAGTTTCCAGATTCTTGAAATGTTCTTTCCACTTCTGTATTCATTCTTCTTGGCTGGCAACTTTTATTTTAGCTCTTTTACTCACTTCATTTACTGTCAGCCTCGCTATTCGAGATTGTCAATCTTTTACCGAGTTTCTAATTTTATTGATCTGGCTTTGAATGTATTCTATTTGTTCTTTTTGTATGCGTTCATCAGATCTCTTTGCAACTTAAGTTTCTGTGCATTGGCATTAATTGGGTTCCTTTTATTACATAGGGATGCTGTTTTCTGTTTTTTTTTCTAACTGCTAATGTCTCCCATGGAATTCTCTGTTTGGTTGGTATACATTCTGCTGCTGTTTCCATATGGATGTTGACAAAGTTTTCATATTCGTCATTCGGATATCTCCTGAAGAACATCAAATTTGTTTCTTAGTGTTATCGTATATTTATTGCTAATATCTCTATTGTTAAGCAAAGACCAGTTATAGTGTGTGGTTTTGATTGTTTGTGTCATATTCCTGAGTAGGCTCAGACGTATCTTTGCTGTGACAATTCTGTGATCAGAAGATACTCCTTCAAAAGAGAAATATGCATCACAATTCAGAGTACTATGAATCGATTTATGTATGAGGATATAGTCTATTTGTGCTTTAGCATTATTTGGGTAGGAGTAGGTCCATAGTTTTCCCTTCCTTTTCTGGAGTACAAAAAACCTTGAGGTGACACTCTTATTCGTAGATTTCTCTAAGGCATTTGCCTTCATATAAAGATGGAGCAAGTATTACTAGCATATGGTCTCCCCAAAGTAACTGTCACAGCCATAATGATGCTCTATAAAAACACCAAAGTAAAGGTTCATTCACTGAATGGAGACAGACTTCTTTGACATTGTTGCTGGTGTTCTGCAAGGAGATACATTAGCCCCATATCTGTTCCTAATCTGCTTAGACTATGTACTTCAAACATTGATAGATCTAATGAAAGAAAAAGGTAAAAAACAGACAATACCACGCAGAAACTATTATGGACGCAGACTTCGCAGATGACATAGTGGTTTTTTGCAAATACACCAAGCCAAATTCCTACTGAGTAGTCTGAAGCAGGCAGCAGGTGGCATTAGCCTCCATGTGAATGTGGACAAAACAGAGTACATGTGTTTTAATCAAGGAGAAACCTCTATTCTAAGTGATGGTTCTCTGAAATTAGTTGACAACTTCACATACCTCAGAAGCAATGTCTCATCAACTGAAGGTGACACCAATATGCACATCGTGAAGGCATGGACTGTTATCGACAGATTATTGGTCATATGGAAGTCTGACTTATCCGATTAAATAAGATGTAATTTCTTCCAAGCAGCAGTTGTGTCAATTCTACTATATGGATGCTGACAAAGCGTATAGAGAAAAAGCTTGACGAGAACTGCTCAAGAATACTCAGAGCAACAATGAACAAATCCTGGAAGCAACATCCCACGAAACAGCAGCTGTACGGCCACCAACCTCCTATCTCTAAAACCATTCAAATAAGTCAAACAAGATATGCTTGACACTGCTGGAGAAGCAAAAACGAACTCATAAGTGATGTTCTCCTATTGACCCCTTCACACAGACGTGTTAGCGTTGGCCAACCAACAAAAACTTACCTACAACTCTGTATGGACATAGGGTGTAGTCTAGAAGACCTGACAGAAGTAATGGATGATAAGAACGAATGGCAAGAGAGTCAGGGAAATCCATGTTGGTCAACAAGGGCTACTCTCCACTGAGGTAGCTTGAAACCCAGTGTTCAAATAATCAGCTTATATTGATACCATATTTTCTTTCTTCTTCAACAACATCAACAACTCAGCACTAACAATTTGACAATAGTTGAATGCAGCAGTGAAAGGGTTAAGAAGATGAACTCTTGCTTTGTTTATAAAATCATTGGGAAAATGAACAACTTATCTCAGAAGTACATACATACCTAATATCTTATTAGTTAACAAAAATCTTACTTCTTTGTCCCATAAGTTACATTTAGTGTGTAATATTTATATGTAAACTTGAATATTATTATGGTACAAAGTATAGATTTAAATAATGAATAACAACAGAAATATATTCTTTTTTACTTTATTTTCAATTGTCCACCAATTAGCATTATTTGTGTAATAAAATAACAATTACTAGGGTGAGTTAAAAGTTTTGCAATATTTTACTACATGCTAGTTTGTGGCATGTACATCACGTGATTAAAGCAGTTCAAGCTGTGGTTGATAGTATCATGGTAATTGGTGTGCTGACATGTTGTCTATTGCTTCATCCTACGTGTGATTTGAAAGCCTCACAGATGAACATGCAACGTAGTCTATTTCAGGAACTTATGCTTTACGAATTTGAACGGGGCCATAACACTGCAGAAACAGCTGAAAACATTTGTTGTGCAAAAGCTGAAAAAGCAGTTGATCACAGTACAGTAACCAGACATTTAAAGAAACTTCACTAAGGTTGTAAGAATCTCGACAATCAAGCAAGATAGGCCTAAAAGAGTGGATTCCAAGGTTGTACACCAAGCCATATAGGTAAATCCATCAAATAGCAACTTACAGACTAGCGTAATTCATGACTTTAGGACCTCAGCAAAAGTATGCAGAGGTGCCAAATTGTGCTTTGCATTACTAAAATATTGCAAAACTTTTGACTCATTCTAGTATTTTATATTTTTTTTTCCCAAAATTTTCTAAACAAGAGAATAAAATAATAAAATCAAAATAGATTTCATCTACTTTAAAATATATTTTATATAAACAGACAAGTGATATTCATAAAGCAGTTTAATATTTTTTTTCCAAAATATGGAAAATATAAAGATCATTTTTTTTTCTTATTGTTCCTTTCTCTCTACAAAGAGAGACACAAAATTGAATCCTATCATTTCACACTTTCATATTTAAATTTTGGAGTATACTTTACTGTTTTTTGGAAGGATTCTTATAATCATCAACTTAACAAAAAAGAAAAAAAAATCTTTTAAAAATATCATCCCAAGCTATGGTGAAAATGATAAGAGCAGATGAGTCTTTCTAACCTCAGTGGGTAACCAGTCAAGAAAAATATTAAATTCAAAATCAGGAAAAGTCCAATAGCATCTTTAACCATATTCTAGCAACACCTGAAATGAGTCTGGTACAAAGCTGTATCAGCTCCTGGAAACATCAGAGATGTAGAGAGGAGAGACTTGCTGCATGGGTAACTGCTTGTCTTGCATCCAGACTTATGCCACCATCAAATATACCAGTATGTTGTTTATTTGGGGGGAAAAATTCATAATTTTGATCTTCATTTAACCAAAAATTTGATTTCAATTTCTTTTAGCTTTATTCCAATTTTTATTCAAGATAAATAGTTGATTCTAAAATAAATACAGTTTGCATCACTTTATGTCTTTCCATCTAATGTCCAACATGTTTAGCATCCCATAAAATTGTAGGCATAAACAAAAAATAGTTTTCTTGAACAAGAAAAAAAAAAAAAGAAGCATGCCACAGTAAAATCACCCCCCACCAAAGTCAAAGCATAAAAACTTTGTGCCATTAATAAGAAACACTGATTATTAACAAAAGACTAATCACACAATAGGAGATCAAATTCAAGAAAAGAAAATCCTAAGAAATTTTCTTTTTTTTTTTTTGGTATTTCTGAGAATTTTCTTTTTAGAAATTAAGGGAAATTTTGACAATAATAATCAAAGAAAATAATCAATTCCTATGTGTGCCTAAGCCATTAACGTTTCATCAGAACTTGTTGCAATGATAAAAAAAAATTATTCAACTTTTTTTTTTGTTCAATAATGTATTTAGAGCAACAATTTTAAAAAGTGAGATCATATGAAATATAGCCCAGAATATTAGCTATTCAGTCATCTCTACGATTGTAGATAGAGTATGACACAATAGGCTTGTTTAGTAGAGTCGTATACATGATATTCACATGTCTCATTGGTCAGATGTAAAGTAATACAAACCTGTATATTGTTATAGGCTAAATTTTGTTTTGTCTGACATGCAAACCTTCAACTGCTTATAATACCTGCTGTTACAAAGAACAGTTTATTGAAAGAAATGTATAGGCAACTTGTAGTTTATGATACACTTCATTTACAATGAATATTGAAAGGCTTTGAACTGTTGTTAGAGAAACTAAAATAAAAGCAAAGTTTTGTTTACAGTTAATTAATAAGTTGTTAATATGTGATTGATTGTTTCTGCATAAACTTTGCAGAGAAAGGGATTGAAACCCCCCCCCCGAAGTTTGGTTAGTTTTATAGTATGTCAATCCTTCTATACTCTTCAGAGTTCTAAAATTGGATACAATTTAGTGTCATATTCAGCAGTTCTGAGCAACTCTCTCCCATCCGAGCCCACTTCAGTTTAGCCATCTTTGTCTCTGTTCAAAAACATTATATAATTAGCTCATGTAAAATTGCTGGATCAGAAATAAAGAATTTAATGAGTTTAAAAGCTGTCGTGCAAACAGAAACTGGGAAGGGGGGGGGGAAGAAGAATTTAACAGTTGATTTAACATAAATCAAAGAAAAATAATCATGAAGCTTAAATTGATTCACTTTTGTGTCACAAGTTTATATTTTACAGTCAAAGCCTCAACTTAAAACTATCACAAAAATTATTTATTTGAACAAGTTTATATATCCATTGTAAGGTATTGGCCAGTTGACTAGTTACATAAAAATAGTTGAGAAGTATATGAAAATGATTTCACAATAGTTTCTGTATGTCTGAATTGACAAAAAAATAAATATATATGTCAAGCACAAAATACATTCAAACTTGATTTCAGGTTGGAGACATTCTTAAAGTTATCCCATCATTCTATGAAAATAAAGGTGGTGAATGGTCACTATAATAAGCTTTATAAGTAATATATCGGAGGTTTTATCTCTGAGCCTAAAATATCACGCTTATTATAAAATAGTGCTCAACACAAAATATGGCAGTTATCGAAATTTGGACTCTGCTTGAAATATTAGGTTTACAGGTTTAAAACCATTAACCTATGTACTACATTTGCAATCATATCTTTTTTTTTTGTAATGTGTAAATAAATACTTTTAGAAATCTTGTTTGAAAGATTTTTCTTTACTGTTAAATATTCATAAAGTCATAAAGCTCAAAGTAACAAGTTGAAAATTACATGTAAAATCTGATACTTCAATTTCAACATTCAATTTTATGCATCATATTGTTGTTAAAGTGTACTACAATTAAAACAAATCTTTTTTTAACATTTCACCCTGAAACAACAGATGAATTGCCCTCTCCTCCTGACCTGTTTAAGGCTATCAGGATGTCATGTCAAGTACTTCTCCAATCAATAAAGTAACTTGACAGTGTCCATCTCCTCTCCAAGTAATATGTGACAGGTTGTATTAATTACATGGTACCAGCAGCAAGGAACAATCCCTGACTAATCAAATTACTGAAATGGCTTGTTTTTACAAGGATAAAAAGTACCAACTACCTTACTGTTTACCTATAATTGAAGGGAGAAGTGAGTTCATGCCTTTCCCATAGACGTTAGGGCAAAGTGAACGTAAACTGTTTCAGCGGGAGTTTGAATAGGTTTTGCCGATTCCATTTTTTGTGCTCTTAACTATTAACAAAATTTACTGTAGGAATATTACAAGCATAGGAGATGGAGGGCTGAATTAACCATTAAACAAGATAAACATTTGTGCCTAGGTCCCCAAAAAGGAAGATACAGCAGTTTGTTTTCCTTATTAAGATATACCTTATCATGACCAGATCATATTTGTGGTAAATAAAACCAAATAGGCTAATGTAAAATTGCCATGAAAAATGATATTAAAAAAAATTCTTCCGTTTTGTTTATGAACTATTTCTTGTAGGGCTTTTAAACTATGAATAATGACTATTTTATATGCATTTAAGATCATTCCTGGACGTCTGACATTGTCAATCTCTTGCAGTATAAATGAAAGGTGTTTATTCTCATGTATGGTATAACATTGATTAGATGAAGTAACAAGTTCCTGAATTGATGAAATCATTTTCCATTTACAAAATAAAGAGGTAGATATTTGAATTATAGAACCCTATTGTGTTACCAATTTAAAAACAGTGACTTTATTGTTTTCAGGGAATGAGAGGTCATCATTATTAGGCTGTGTTTTTGGCACTGAGTAACATTAATCCAGTTTTGTCAATAGGCTGCCAACATCTCTACATATTACTGTAGTATTATTCATACTTAGGCAGATTAAAAAAAAAAAAAAAAGAAAAAAAAATATATATATCTGAAGTGCTTTGATCCAACACATTACGTTGGAATGATTCATATAACCAAAAATTCAAAACAGATAAAAGATAACTTTCATATATGAACAGTGTTTTTCGAAAATCTGTATCCATTAACAACCCCACCAGTTAATTTAATGATTTACAAAAATGAATTTATCATATAAAGAAAGAATTAATGAACTCATGAATATATTTTAAAAGATTCTCAATGAATTTAATTGATTCAAAAATATTTTCAGATCTCCCCCCCCGTATATCCATCACTAAAATTTGCATCATTGTGATAATGCTGTTTGTTGAATTTATAAATGTATAAATCAATCAAATATTTTAAAAAATTGTATTAAGTCATATACTTTTTATTCATTTGAATATTTATACTCTCGTTTCATTTATTTTATTTTTGTTGCCCACTGTGACAAAAAGAACAATTTTCAGGCTTTAAATGATTTTGGTATTAAACAGTCCATCAAAGATTTTTATCTAATACAAATAATTTGAAAACGGATCTATTTGACCCATAGATGGGACCCTAATGAGTAGGACACTGGGAGTAATGACAAACAAGAGGTATCTCACATACTCCAGAACTGGAGCCTCACCATCCGATGCATTTTAGTGTCATATTCAGGACTCCCTCATTTTTAGTGGAGGGAAGTCTTACCCCCTGTGCAGAGGATACTGTCAGTATCTTCTATTTGAATGAAGATTTCAGTAACGAAGTTATAGGAGAAAAAATATATTAAGATATTTTCTGAATTTAATTATCGTAAATAAATCAATACATTTAAAAAGACCAATCTAATTAACCAGTGTAATAGTTAATGATACAGAATAAGTTTTTTAAAAAGTTATCTCCCTTTATATTTGTTTGGAATCTCCGTATTATAACTTATTTCTTTAACTAGTATACAACCTACGACTCTCCCCACAAAAAAAAAAAAAAAAAAAGACTACATAGATGAAAATGATATATTCAATCCTTACTTTTATTAGGTTTTAACATGCAATTCTAAATATTTTCCCCTATTATAGGCATGATCCTAATTAATATAACTCAGAATATCTATTTTGCTCAGTGTTGGGCACTCAATGAGAATCAGGCTCATTAGAATTGCCATGATCAACTAACTTGGTAACCACTACCCAATAGTGAGTTAACCTGATTTTATACTTGTAAATGGTTTTTTTCAATGGAAGTGCCTCCTTATTTCTTTAATCATATCTATTGAAACTCATTTGGGTAATTTTATACACCCCCACATATCATAGTAAATATTAGTAAAAATTTTTAAAAACAAGCAACAGCAAAAAGAATATTAAATAGGTGCAAAAAGTAGGACAATATTCAAACGTGGTCATATTACAAAAGCCTTTCTTTTAAAATAAAATTTCCATATTTTTAGAAACAAACAGGAAAATTTTTAATTCAGACAAATTTAATTTATTTAAATATTTCTCTAATTAATGCAAACTGTTCAGATTATTAATTTTTTCTTTTTTTAATCTTCCAGCTTCCCCATCACGAAAATTTTCATCATTAAAAGGGGTAGGGAAAGATTAAAAAGATTAGTCAAAATAGATCCATACAGTCCTGGTAACCATTGCTAGTACTCTTTCATTTTTTTTCTTTATCTCTAAAAATAAATAGAAAACAACAAAATCTATATAAACTTGTTTTATCATTTGCTATTCTTTATCAATAAAGGAGTATTCAGTAGATTAAAACAAGATTTGTTTTTAGGTCCCCTCCCCCAAGATATTCTATATTATGCACTGAAATTTCCCAAAAGCCAACAATTGTTACCAGAACTGTATAAACTTGGGAGAAATTTATATAAAAATAGATGTTCCTATGTGTAGGGAATAATTTATCATCAAATAAGTTTAATCTTTAATGATAAGTTTTCAGTTCAAATCATTCAATTAAAATTTCAAGACTTTTTAGCTACTCCCTAAATCAGGCATGGGCATAGAAATTAACTTGAACAGATAACCAATTTCCTGACCTTCATGTTGAGATCAGAGTATGGTATCTGTATTTCAGTCAGGTTCTCATCTTCAGGCAGAACACAGCAAAAAGCAATGTGCATTTGACTAAGTGGATTCTGACCCACAAGGACAGCACCAAAGGAAAGGGTCAAATAGTCTGATGCCCTTGTAACAGTGGCCAAGAGAGTCAAGCATTTTTTTTTGGTGGTCGTTGCCCACATATAAATGTTAAACATACCTTTTTGTCACTTGGGGCGGGAGGAGTTGATATAAAAAGTCAATAAAAGACTGCTCCATTAAAAAAGAAAGAAAGAAACCCTAATACATTAAATTTAAAAATAAACAGACTTCTTTAAACTACAGATTTTCTTAAAGAACCAAATTAAGGAAAAATAGATAAACTATATATATATATATATATATATATATATATATATATATTAAAGTGAGAATTTATAAATATTTAGAATTATTTACACTCAAAATTCAATTCTTATTTTAACCAAGCATCAATAATAAAATACAGAATACAATTATTATTTGTATATAAGGTGCCTTATATTTCCAGATTTTTCAGCCTAAAAACTAGGTGTGTATATTATACATGAGAACTAAATATTAACTTTCTTTTCCAGACATGTATGTTGTCATATTTAAGACAACATGATAGAAAGTAAGTTATATCTATAGTCCAAACTAATTAATGTGTAACAAACATTAAAATGTTTGTTTATAATTTGTTTCTTCAATTGTGAACTTTTTTTGTGGAAAGTTTGTTATATTTTTGTTTTGAATCTGTCCTTGCTTTTGCTGTAAATACTGTGTAGATTTTGTTTCAAAACATTATATAAACTATATTAATTTTTTTTTTTTTTGGTCAATGCAAACTGTATAAAAAGTTGAATAAGTGTTAAATTTCATTCAAATTTTGCTGTTACAAATTCCAAAAAGTCAATGCATATTATACATGATACAAACTGTTTTATCCAAGTTCACAGAGATGAACGCCTCTTGCAACCTGTTCCAGGTTATGCAGTAGAGATCCGATCACTGAGAGAAAATAAAAATTCTTCCAAGCTGTAAGTATGTTAATATTATTTTATCATTACCCAATTTTGACTTTAATGAAATGCCTGAAGAAAAAGCAAAATGGGAACTCCACAAAGATGCTGCATGCTGTTTTGAATAAATCCTGGAAGCAGTACCCAACAAAATAGCAGCAGTATGACCACTTACCTCCCATCACACAAACCCTCTAAATAAGATGAGCAAGACATGCAGGAAAAATAAGGACAAACTTTTGTGACATTCTCCTATGGACGCACACCAGTGTTGGCCAACCAGCAAAAACTTACATTCATCAACTCTGTGCAGACACTAGATGCTGTCTAGGGGACTTACCAAAAATGATGGTCTATAGGGATTGATGGCAAAAGAGAGCCAAAGGAATTCATGCTGTCGGCCCCTCTTGATGATGAGGATACACATTATCATTTATTCAGAATTTTGTGGCCAAAAGTTAGAGGAACATATGATACACAACTAATTATGGTATTTTATATATTAATAGGATTCAAGTTAATATAATTTACTTGCATGTCTGTCATACAATTTAGTCTCACCACCAAATAATGAGAAATTTCATTGTTATGGTAAATAGAAGGCATTATTCAATATGATCTCATGGTAATATGATCTTATGGTAATAGAAGGCATTATTCAATACTGGTAGGGGAACATGTTCTGTGTAATAAAATTTATAATTAACTAATTAGTCCAAGTTAAAAACATAATGAGAGTAATCTGAAGCCAAACTTTTTTTTTTAGACCTTATTTTTCAGATGTAAGTAATGAGAAAATTTTGGGAAACAAACCAAAGCCTGGCCTGTATACCAAAACTTTTCTTATTCCCCAATGATACCTACATTGAATAATAAAGTCTAAATAGTTTGGTTTCAGGTTAACCTTACCACACTTTTAACCTGTTCTAAATTAGATAAGGTTGTTTATACATTAAAAAAAAGAGGTTTCATTTTTAGCTTCAAGATTCAATATCAATATGACAAAACACAGGAAAATCTTATTTTAATATGCTACCAAATTAAACCAAATATCAAATTATTTGGTGGTTGTATTTTTTCTATTGTTATTAATCTCTGAGGGCAAATTTTGTAAATTTAAAGCCATATCTTAAAATAATTATAATTTCATGAATTTATAAGTTTCGATTTTTGTTTATTTTAAAAACTTTATATACTCAAAAGAGAAGAAATAGATACTCCACTTGGATCTCAGCCGTAAAGCTCATAGAGCAACATTCTAATCCTAGGTAGATTTAATACTCTATTATTAAAGTGCACAGATACTCAAATGTTCTATTGTTGGTTGAATTGCATCCCAGTAAATCTAAAATACTTGAGATTCTTACCCTTTACAATATCAAGTCAAAGTTATTTTGATGTATTTTTTATATTTTGGTCCCAACGGTTTATATATTTTTTTTATGATAATTACACACACACAGAGTTCTGGTCACCATTATTGGTCCCCTTTCATTTTTTTTTTGCAATATCTTCAGAAATAAATGGAAAAATTATCAAATTTATATAAACTTGTGTTATTTGCTCTTCTTTATTAACCATGTTGTTATCAATGGACCAAAACTGTTTCACTAAATTTGTTTTTTTCAGGAGAGATTCTAGATTATATACAGAGATTTCAAGAATGCCAATAATTGTAACCAGGACTAACACACACACACACACACACACAATCATAATCTTATGTATATCTTGAATACAAGGAACAGATATTACATTTTGATTTCAGGCCAAAAGTTAGGGAAACCTGTTCTGATCTGAGGTAGAAGTGCTCAGGACCAACACTTTCATCTTAGACAAGCTGTATAGTATGGTTTGATGCTAAGCACCTGTATTATAAAAAAATTTCCAAAAGTATCTAAACTTTGTAATTGCATTTTACTTTTAACAAAAATCCTGAACATAGATGTAAAATGGTCTTCTGTTTAAGTTGGAAGACACAAATTAAAGTTTTTTTTTTTTTAAACAGCAAAAGACAAAATGGGAATCAGTTGGTTTCCATGGTGATGAGGGATCATGTGACAGAGAATACAGTCATTGTGAAAACAACTTTGGTAGCAAATAAGTGGCAGGAACTTTCCATGTTCATTATTGAATAATTATGGAGTTTTATTCATCAAGTTGAACACAAAAGAAATGTTATGTCATCAGAAGAATCTATCATACAGAGATGGGCAAAAAAAAAAAAAAAAAAAATACAGAAAAGTGTCATATATATATATATATATATAGCACTCAAGCAGTGGTTTAAATAAAACATTAACTTTTTATGTTAAACATTACACTTGAAGTAAAAATACAGAATTTAACAGTTAAATAAAATTTTTTAAATTATATAAAGATGCGATATTAAACAAAAGAAAGAAAAAAGTACAGATAGGTATTTGAAATTATCACTGGATTTTTTTGTTTTGATAATATATAACTATATTTTTTAATAACTAGAAATTTAACATATTCAAACCTACTTCAAATCCAAATAAAGAAATCTTAAAATTTAAAATCCTATTTTTAGAGCAAATTTTATTTGTGACATAAAATAAGAGACTATCAAGAGAATTCATAACTCAAATAAAACAAATAAACCACAGTAGTTTAAGGCCTTTTTTGTTCACTTTCTGCTAAGTTTAATGAATGAAAAGTTTAAAAATAGCCATTTAAAAATAGTCTTATTTACAAATAGGAAAAAGTAGAAAATAAAACCCTGAAGGTGAAAAAAAAAAGTTCCTTTAAGAATTAGAAGAAAAAAGTCCATTGTTATCCTTTCTGAACAAAAGATGCAGAAACTGTTGAAGTTGAGATTGAATACACATGATTATAATATGTTTACCAGCAGGAGTTAATCTTAGACATATTAAGCTCACATGAGCAATGTCTTTCATCAAATAATTGATTTGAATATAGAAGTCATTTTATACTTTCAACGTGTTGAAGAGGCTAAAATGTTTTAGTTGTTACAATTTTACACACATCTAGTTAAAAACTAGATGTGTGTATATGTGTTTGTTGCCAAGTTAAAATGTAAATATTTATATTACTTACTGGCAGATAGGGGACTTGTGTGTGTGTCTTAATGAATAAAACATCCAAATTACAAACTGTAAACAACCCAGTAAAACTGGTATTATATACAAAAAGCTAAACATGGAGTCTTTCAATGCCATTGTTTGCATTTCGGACAATTTGTTGTCTTTAAGATCTTGATAACCATAAGCATTAAGTACACTCACAACCAACATTGGAGAAAGTGAAATAGCTGGTTTCACAACCAATGCATTAGTACCAAATATCATGGAAGAAACTGGTTGCCTAGAAAAAAAAAGAAAAAAGAAAAAATTAAGAAATCTAAGACAATATTTTAAATGTACATATAAATAAGGATATCTGGTGTTGACTTCAAATATGATAACACAAATTGTCCAAAAGTATCAAGTCTGAATTTTTAATTTTTCTTTTGAATTTAAAAATTTAAATGAAGATACAAACAGCTGAACAATTTATATAACAAAGTGTTGATGATATTTAGACTGTCTTCTACATAAGGTCAGTTCAAGTTCATCACACTCTATACTCTATCAGATTCATCTAACTTTTTTTCCTCAACTGAAAATTCAGCTTAAAGTTAAAATTTGATGTTGCAGAGGATATTAAAAAAATATAACAGTGCAGCTTCATGCTATATCAAAAGAGGAGTCTCATAGGTGCTCCAACCAATAGAAAACTCACTGGACTGAGTGTATTGAATGTAAATGGAATTATTTTGAAGAAAAAAATTTTCATTTCATTGTTCCTTCCTATCTCAGTAAATACAGCTTCAGTCTTGATATTTTTTGATACACTTCATACAAACTTTAATATATTTTTCTTCTAACATAAATGAAATAAAGATTATTTTACATTATGAATGTGTGTGTGTGGTAATTTACCAAGCTTTTGCTTAGATGTAGCACAAGGCCGCATGAATTGGGCACCCAATGAGAAGTGTGTGTGTTCATACTATTTGATGAAAAAGCTATGTGACAAAAACACTTTCATAATGAAAATAATTTTTTTCACAGTACATCATTGCACCATGCAAAACGTGCACACACACACACAATGTAAAAGATTCTGATGTTGGTTGTCAGACTTTTGGTAACCTCATCTCTAATATTGACTTCAACCTATTTTATAAGTGAAGGTTTAGCAAGTCTTCATGCCAATGGTTTTATATTAATAGGACTTGGTATTTTAGTGGCACAGAACAGACAACCAAGAAGCTCAACTGATTGATTTTAATGGCATGTCAGCATATCTAGGGTTATTTTATATTTAAAGAATGACATTCATATTTACATTTTTTGTGGAGTTGTGAAGGTTCCCCCCCCAAAAAAAAATGACAGGGCTAAAGTTTGTGATTCACTATAAATATCGTAAAATATAACTAAAGATTATTATTGGAGAAGAAAATATTATAATCAATTTGTCCATTTTAATCTAGTTTCTATTCATTAACAATTCTATTTTGTCTTAATATCATGTTCATCTTAATCTTTAATCAAAATCAGAGTGAACTGATCAGTGTAAAAATGACTTGATAAAAAAAAAAGAAAAAAAAGGTTATATTATCAATTTACTTACATGCGGTTATATCTGAGTGCATTTTCATCAGCAATATCTGCAAGTGGCATGTTGAATAAAGAAGATGTTGCAAATGTGTAAGTGCTAAAAGAAATAAAAAGATTTTTATTTAGTCCATAAAGTGACACAATTAACAGAAATTGAAGATGTTAGGAACAAAATGATAAGAGGGAATTTTTTAAATCAAAATTTTCATCGTGTGCAAATTTGTAAACAATTCAAAATTATAACAAAGTTTACTGCTTGAAAAATTGAAAAATGATCCAATATGACAGAGCATATTACCTCACATAACATGATGGTTAATAAGCTAGAGAAGCAGACCATTATTAGTGAGTTTAATTCTTACAGGGAATACCATACATCTGGCCTTGTGTCACATCCAAGCAAAGCTTAGTAAACAACTGTATCACTCACAAATAATCCTAATTTTTTTTTCTCTTTTTTTTAAAACCAAAAGATAGCAGGATTTTATTTCAAGTGAAACATTATACAATCAAAACAAATATTATAAAGTATTATTCAATATCAAACTCTAAAGTATTGACACTGTAACAAAAAAAAAAAAAAAAAAAAAGCAACATCTCTGTAGTAAAAAAACTTGCATAAATATATACAGTGGGTGTAGTTATTTTTGGACAGCTATATATTCACATTTTTGTCTACAGAATTTCAATGTAGTACAATTATGTTACAAATAATGCCCACCAGGGGGACCCTTATCATTAACAATTTGACAATATTCATTAGTGCTTAAAAAACTTAGTTCATTATTATTATCATCTTAACATTCCACTAATAGAGCAGGTTTTCAGTAACTATCTTTAATCTCAAAGAGTTAATAAAACCCCTTTCTCATGAAACATTAAATTGCAATAAATTAGGACATTTTTGATGTGGATATTTCCATTAATTTAACCAGGAAAATAATCTTTTTAAATTGATCATTTCAATTGACAATTTATCTTTTAATACTAGAATTCTTGTGTGTGTGTGTGTGTGTGTGTATACGTAGATACACACATGCATTAGGGTGTATAAAGGAGCTCTAGTCTACAGATAAAGCTGTAGTGAAGGCAACCTTTCAAGGAGAAATTAACTCCAAAATCAAAACCTGGAGAAAGAAGCTCCAGCATCAAACCTCTGTTGACTTGTAGGTATATTTTGACAGAAAAAGTCTAGGAGAAAATACTCTGAAATAAGACCTGCAGTTTGCATAGTCATTAATTATCTTGTTATGTTTATCACTGGGTTGTATATGTGTAGACCCAGAGAGTGGCATAGTAGTAATTTACGAAGGTCTTTACTTCGATTTAGCACAAGGCCAAATGAATGGGGCACCCAATGAGACCCAGAGAGTGGCATAAGTATTGTAAAAGTGTATGTCACTCTAATCCAATGACCATTCCCAACATTGTATACTACTCTAACATAAGTTTGTAATATCATAAAAGTTTTTTTTTCTAATTTAAAAAAGATTCTTCATTGTTGAACTTGGGAGGGTGAGAACAACAAGCACACTATATTTCCCTCAAGCATGTGAAGCTCTGATACTAAACAAGATGCTAATATACAGTTTTTTTTATTAATACAAAAAGGTGAAGGTGATTGCTACCATATATAATTGCTTTTAAAAGTTTTTTTTTTTTGGACACAACTTGAGAATATAATATTGGTGAAAAATACACTTACCTATCTAGTAGCAGTAGAGTCATGAAGATCCAAGGATGTGATTGACCAACAATACACAGCATCACACCAAAAATAATTTTACACACACAATTTCCAAGAATTACATAATAATAACCAATGTTTGCCACCAGTGGAGCACAAATAATGACAAGAATCTACAAGAGAAATAATCTTCAATAAATTGAATAATTCACTTTTTGTTTTTATAGTTAAAAAAAAACAAAAAAAAAAACAAACAAAGGCTTAAACATTTTGAAAAATTTCTTTTCTTAATTCATAGCATCTAACAATATTCAACAGTGTGACTTCCAGTCAAGTGAAACTAAAAGTGTCAATTCTCATCAGATTCCTTAAATTGAGCAGAGTTGAAACTTTTCCGTATTTAATTAGTAATAGCAGGTAAGGTAAGCAAGTCTGTGCGTCAGACCAAGTAAAGTTTAATAAATTCTAATATTCAATGTTGTTTACATGAGTTATGTCTTTTAGATCATGTCTAACAAAAAATTCTAGTTAAGTAAATTATGAAGAGGCATTGAAAGTTTTTATGAAGACATATCTGCTGTTGATGATATTTTGACCAATGGGATCCAAGCACTAGAACACTGGAGGAAGAAGTGTCTACACCACAATGGGGATTATGTTGAAAAATAAACCTCATTTGATCACATTCCAGTTGGTTGGTTGGATTTTATGGCATATCAACCCTTGTAGGTTATTTAATGCCAAATCCATCTTTATATGAATAATTAGTTCTATTTCAAACAATTCAGTTTAACGTAGAGTTTCAATGTCAAAAACAGTTCTATTTTAAACAATTCAGTTTAGCGTAAGTACACAGGTTAATTGTCAAAAATATTCCTATTTCAAGCTCTTCAGTTTAGTCAAACAGTTCTAATTCAAACAATTCAGTTTAGTATAAATATAGTTTTTGTCCATACAGCTAAATGTCAAAACAGTCCTATTTCAAGCAATTCAGTTTAGCATAAGTACACAGTTAAGTTCTATTTGACCCATAGATAGGACCCTATCAGATGCTACCACTCCAGGTCAGAGTGGACCTGAGAGCAATGGCAATGAAGGGGTACTCTACATTCCCCAAAGCTCCAGTGTTACTGGAACCTCACCATCAGATTGTTTAGTGTCATATCCAGGACACTTGTTGACAGAGTCTTACTCCTCTGCAGATGTGCAGTCGGTGTATTCTACAGCCCCAATAATCACATTCCATGGTTTCTTGGTCAATCTATGAACTTTTCCACTGATCCTTGTATAATTCAAGGTGGAAATAAGAATATTATTCAAAATCATTATTCTTTGATATAAACATAATAAAATTTGGATTTCCACTGCATTACTTTGATATAAGTTCTCTTTTTAATATTTAAAGATCAAACAGATTTATGTATAGATCAGAACTTCTCTCTTGGATCAATGTTGTATATGCACACTTTGACAAGAACAAGAGCATAGTTCTCTTGCTTCTGAATTGGGATTAGAGTTTAGTATCTGTTCTTCCTCCATAGGAAATAAAATTATGAACGTAGTAATAATAAGAATAGTATAAGAACAAAAACCAAATAAATGCTGAAATAAATTTTGTCTTTTTTGTGTATTTGGTAAAAATTCTATGAACTTTTAAATTCTATATGAAGATTTTTGCATTGTAAATAGAAAATGGATTACATTATGGTGTCATGAGAAATTTTGTCACAAAACACCAAAGTGAATTACCATAGCAACAGAATTTCTCATTACTCTGTTGTAAGAGCAGGTTTGCATGATCTCTCTCTCTCTCATATATATATATATATATATATATATATATATATATATATATATATATGACAGAGTGACCACAGAAGGAGTGGTACAATAATCACAAAGCTTCTTACAGGAATTAAAGATATGCTAATAGTACAAGACTAAGTACATTTGGGATTATAAAAGAAATAATGGAAAAGAAAGTGAAATTGACTGGTTGATCCTAATTTAATATTGGTGGGGGGGGTACAATTAGTATCACATCAAGAAATGGGATATACATCGATGATGTGAAATAGAATAACATATCAAATAAAAATTCAGAAATGTCTCAATGAAATTGTTTACCTGTATTAATATTGGCATAAATCTCATACTAAGATTGTAAATTGATTGAAGAAAACCAGAGAGCAGGAGTTTCTCATAATACATAAGACTCATTTGTTTACTGATGTAGGTTACCAGTTTAAAAATTAGTTGTTTGAACTTTAACTATATAGACAGTTGTATCTATTTTCCAACAACATTATCATCTTGTCATATGATTCAAATTAATATCATTGAATTAACAATTCATTCTTGAAATGTTGTATATTGACTTTTCACATGAATTTCTTAGAAATTCTATTATGGTTCATGTTCAGTATAATAAAATGTCATCTTGTCTTATTTCAAAAATTGAATTAACATTAGAAAGTTGTAAAAACAACAAAAGATTCTACAAAAAAGGCTGCATCTTGATTAAACATCCCACTATGTGATGAAAAACTAAGAAAGTCTAGCAGTATTGTAAGAAACTGCGAGAGCACATTTACTGATAATGCTGTTTTGGCCTTGGATTCATTATGAAGACTTTGTTGGCTACACAGCTGCTGCTGCTGTTTTCAGCAGCAGGTGTTTATCATATTAACACAACCAATACTATTCAATTGTATCTTTTTTTTCCCCATGTTATAATAATGAATACAAATTTTAAGATTCTGGCTATTTATAGGAATTATTTTGAATTGAGCCTCAAAGCTGCTAAACCTGCTCACAGAATTTTGAATGTAGAAGGAAATGAAATGGTATCTTTTAAATGCAATGATTTGTCCCTTGAAATAAAACCTACAAGTGGATGTTAATCAGTTAGAGATAATGATGCTAAAAAAGAAAAATAAATAAAAAAATTCTTTAAAAATAAATAAAAGAGATCAAAGAATGTTGTAAAACATTCAGAAGAGCTAGGATCATCTAAAGACAACATGTAGAACATTACATAAACTTGAAAAAGGGCTAGGAACATGAAAAGACACTACATGTGCAACACTATGGACATTTGATGTACTGGTATATCGAGTCAGACATATACATATCACAGTAGACGTATGAGTAGGTGAGAGTGTGTGCGTGTGTAGACATGTGTATGGTTTTATTATTACACTTTTTAGGGTGTCCTGGAAACATACACTGTAGCAATATTCTTATGTCCAGTCTATGGGTGGCCAAAAGCCTGGATGTAGAAAATATTCACCTCTGCATATACACAAATGTAGTCAGAGACACAAAAAGAGTTGATCTGAGGAATCTACTGGAGTCAGTTGATCGGAGAAAGTAACTGGGGTTGGAGATGCACTCAAAGTTTGCCAAAGCCCTTAGCCCTAAGGTGATCTGCTAGGATCTGGCAATGTGAAATTCATGTCAGATGCATGGGGAGACGAACAATGCCTAAGGAAGGTCCAAAGTAACACACACCCTTCCATCTGAGAGAGAGTTCAGTTCTTCAGACTTTAAGTTTGGACTTTTTTTTTCTTTGTCTTGACCTAGGGCTCTGTGCAATAAACACAGAGTGGAGTCACACAAACCAGTGTGCAGATGCACTGTGTAGCCGATGAGTGCTGTCACACATGTAGAACATTACATAAGTTTGAATAAAAGAGAACTTTTAGAGGTCCTCCATGAACTTGATTCAAACAATGAGGATACAGAAAATCCACCCATCCTAATATATTAAGGTGAGATAAATCTCAAAAGAAAATAATTTTAAAAAGAATTCTAATTATTTTTATTAAAAGTTTTTTTTTTTGCTTTTTTTTTTTTTTTTAATTGTTACCACTTATACACATTTATGTCTATACAAAAATCCATAAAAATATCCAGAGACAAATGCCATCTGGTTAGAAAAAAGGAATCAAAACAAAATCCAATATTAAAATTTGCTACACAAACATCTGACATAGAGAAACAGATTGTAAAAAGAGCTTCAAAGAATTTGCTATTGTTCACTCTTTCCCTCTCTCTCTCACTTCAATTGTCATTGATCCTTTGACCTTTAAATTATTTTGATTCATATTATCTAATTTGTAAAACACTGGGCTGATAGCATGACTATCCCCACCATACACACAACATATACTACTGAGTCTAAAAGTTGCAGTTTCAACAGAGAGAACTTGATGTCTGAAATAGAACTTATATATGTAGTTTAACCCTTTCACAGCAGATAATTTTTTTTAAATCCTTGTAGAGTGGGCAAATTATTTTTCAGAAAATTCGCAAACAAGAAGGTTTGTTTAAACAAGTCAATTAATCATAGATAAAACAAACAAAACATGATAGTTTGATCAACAATTGTCTATCATAGTACAATAGCATGAAAACAATAAAGCACTCACTTTTAATGATATTTTACAAAACAAACTTTACACACACTCCTAAACCACTAATGGTGTTTCTATATACTAACACTGAATTGGTCAACAAGTCACCAACAGAAAAATGCCTTACATTGAGCAATGACAAAAATGTCACTGCATCTGCAAAAGAGTTAACACAAAAATTAAAACCACAAATTACAATTAATAGTTTAACTTTTTCATGAGTATCAAGCAACAAATGCCCACAAAACACAAATTCATAAACAAAATCAGTGATTTCCAACCAGGAGGCCTTAGATTGAAGCTTTCATTTTGTTGATAGGAAATGATATGGGTCATCAGCAGTTTTCCTGGTTTCCTTCATAACCCTTAAAACATCGAAGTCCACCACCACAAGATCGATGGGACATGCTAGGGTCAGAGCTGAAAAATGTAAAATGCTGTAATCTGTTAATTAACAGCATTACAGTCTTATAGACAGTCCCAATGTAGAAATAATGTTAATCAAATAACAGAAATAAAATAATATTGTAAATTATCAGCAATAGTAATGCAGAAATGAAGATTCCCTCGTCAGGATTCAAGCTACCTGGTTATATGTACTTTGAAGTAGCAAACACAAATACCAATCACTCAACTTTTAAGGGTTAAGTCAAATAAAAACATTTAAATGAATGAGACTCATTTGTTACATGAAACTCTATTTGTCCTGAGTATGATACTAAACTGTCTCTGATGGTGAGTTGCTTTTATGGCATATCAATCCTTGTAGGTTATTCAATGACAAATCCTATTATATATATATATATATATATATATATATATATATATATATATATATATAGATAGAGAGAGAGAGAGAGAGAGAGATAGATATCAAATATATATGATTTGGTTTGGTTTTATGGCATATCAACCCTTGTAGGTTATTTAATCATAAATCCTGTTTATACATATATATTAAATATATATGGTTGGGTTGGGTTTTATGGCATTTCAAGCTTTGTAGGTTATTTAATGCCAAATCCTGTTTATACATATATATTAAATATATATGATTTGTGAATGCATAATTCGTAGATAACATTTTGAAATGAGCCTGAGCTCATTTTATTTACACACACTTAAATTGGTTTCAAGTATTGCTATGTAACAGTAATAATTTAACATCAGTCATTTGTTTACACACATTTAAATAGATATACATATATGATTTGTAAATAAATAGATTGTAGGTAATTTCATTTTTAAATGAATTAGAACTTTTTGCATAGTAGTATTGCTATTATTTCTACACAGTTAAATGGTTTCAATTATTGCTAACACAAATAATCCGATTCTCTATTAATCATTTGTCTGCAGACACTGAAGTGGTTACGAGTGTCGCTATTTAATACCAATTATTCTATTCAACACTCTTTATTCATTTGCACACAGTTAAACGGTTCCAAGTATTGCAAAGTAATACTAAAAATTCAATTAAGGCACATAGTTAAAGAGTGTCAAATATTGTTATTTAATACTAATAATTCTATTCAATATTACTCATTCCTTTGCACCCAGTGAAATGGTCAAAACAGTTCCATTTAACTCATAGATAGGACCCTATCAGGTGCTACCACTCCAGGTCAGAGTGAACCTAAGAGGAATGGCAATGAAGGAGTACTCCATTCTCCCCAGAGCTCCAGTTCAGAAGCTTAGGGGAGAATGGAGTACTCCTTCATTGCTATTACTCCCAAGTCCACCTTGATCTGTTAGTGGTTGTACCCATTAGGTTCTCATCTATGCGTTAAATAGATCTGTTAAAAAATTATTCCTATTTGATTGGACCATATTCAAAAAACTTGAGAAACAACGTCAAAAAATGTAAATACAAACGTACAATGAATACAATTTCTTAACCTTTAGACATAAAATAACCCTAGATAGATTAACATACCATTAAAATCAATCAATCACTACAGGGTAATGAGAAATTTCATTATGACAATAGGAGACATTTTAGAAATTATATATATATTATATATATATATTATATATATATATATACACACACACACAATGATGAAAAATAAAATAACACCACCCTGAATATATATTTCAATATAGTCAAGATTAAATATAAAAGTAATATAGTTAGATTATGCTAACTGATCACATGTACACAGATTCCACAATGAAGCGTGTATTAAAAGTATTCAGAGATAAAAATTGACATCTTTCTACATGCCGTTGCAGTCTTGTTATCTCATAATATTTATCTCACTCAAAAAATCTATTTGTCACTAGCATGGTTTCAAGGCCAAAGCATCATTACCCCTAACCCAGAGCACCAGACTTTGTTGGTTTTCCAAAACACAACTCAAAGTGAGCCTCTTCATATAATCCTTTGTTGTATTCAAAACTTTCTAGCAATGAAGCATTGCTTCAATGATGTGAGATTTTAATTAATTGACAAGATGTCATTACATTGAACATGAATAAGTATAGAATTTCCATGAAATTCACATGCAAAGTCAGTTTACAAAGTCTCAATAATCAATTGTTAATCAAATGATGTTAATTTGAATAAAAAAATGATAACATCAAATTTATTGGAAAGTCTAGACAACATTCTACCTACTTCAAGTGATTATCTTCTAAATTGGAAAGCCATTATAATCAACAAATGAAACCTGTGTATTGTACAGAACTCCTAACCCTGGATCTCTTTGGTCGATTTATTTAAGTTTCAGGACATATTTTTATTTCTAATCCATCTTTTCTACCCTCAGTTATAAATAGCAAGGCAGATTGGGCTCTTCAACCTTGGTACTGCAACCAATTTAAGAAAATGTGAAACTTTGAATTCAAACCAGCTATACTCTGCTCAAAAATTGACCATGTATTATATCCTGTCCATGGCAGAGGGGTTAGGTAAATACAAGAATGAGAATGGCAAAGCAAAAATATTACATTTACTTGTACAACGTTTATCAATTCACAGATTACAATGAAATAAATCTTTAAAAGATACAAAAAGAAAATATAAAGAGAAAATGTTAATCTTACTTGAGGCAGAATATTAATGGCTCCATAATAAACACTACGTGTCAATGTAGATATGGCAGAGGCAGGGACTAGTTGGTCAAGAATGATGGCAGCAAAGTTTGAAATAAAAGTCCTGTGAAAAACTTGGCAGAAATTCATAAGAACAAAAGCGATAAAGTTTCGACTTGAGAACAACTGACACAATACTGTCAACATAGAGTCCGTCATTCCTTTGTTGTTACAACAACTGTGTTCTTTCTGGTTGAGTCTGTCGTATTCAGTGTGAGCATTCTTTCCAGTATAACGCATGCAGAGACAACTCACGCAAGCAATAAAAACACAAATTAATTGGAAGACGAAGAAATTCTGAAGACTGTTGGTAAAAAACTCACAAACAAACACTGACGATGAGCCAAAAAGGCAGGCAAGCTCAGCAAACTGAATGAGTTGAAGACGTTCCTTTTGCACATGAGACATTTCAGTGTTGAGACAGCAGTGGGCAAGTCCGATGAAAGTGAACATGGCATCATATAAGCACAATGAGAGGATTAAGTGAATTCCAGTGATCCAAGATGACGTTGCCCATGGAAACCAAGGAATAAGAAATGAGAGAGAAAAGAATGGAGCCGCATATAAAATGCTTTCACGACGTGTTCGCACAAACTTGTATTGGGATTTGTCTTGGATATATGCAAATACTGGATCATTAATGGCATTCCACACCATGAAGATGATTTGGGAAATGTGGAACCAATTCTCTTGTATTCGGTAGACATTCAGAAAGATCTTTACATAATAAAACTGGAAGACAGAATTCATAAAGCTGAAAGCAAATGAAGTCAGCGCATAGGAGAAGATTCGTTTACGAAACGAGGCTCCTGGTTTTATAATAATGCTATCCATTTTAGAAAATTTTCTAGAACTGCTTCTTGGAAATTCTTGTATTATTCACTTTAATTCACATTTGACGAATCCTAAGGGAAAAAAAAAGAAAAAAATCTATTACAAAAAATAAAAACAGACAATCTGCAAATTTGATAGAGCAGATTCTATAAGTTTGTGATACTTTATTTTGTTATAATTTATATTAAAATAATATTTAAAGAAAAAGAAAACATTTTTGGGTCAAAATGGTGACATGAAAAGCAAATTCCAAATAAATAAATAAAAAAGAAAAAACAATAATAGAAAGTACTCTCAAATAAAATGTGATAATATCCTAAAAAAAAAAAAAAAAAAAAAAAAAAAAAAAAAAAGAAGAAGAAGAAGAAAGAGAGAGAGAGTACACAAGTTGGAACAACAGGAAAAAAAAAAAAAAAAAAAAAAAAAAAGTCCATTTTAATAACTGGACATGAAACAGCTGTTATGGATTATTAAGTTAAAACCTTTGATTATGAGATTAAAGTTTAGAATGAAATCTGATAGAATGAGAAAAAGATTTTCTTTCTCATTCCAAACTTAACAAACAGGTCACACACAACTTGATTTCACTAGAAAGCAATGAGAGATTTCATTAATATAAGGCATCTTAGATACCATAATTATTTATGCATAACACACACACACACCTCTCAATTTAGTATAATATGCATCAACATTTTGAAATTAGTAGCAACTAAATGTAACCTAAGTGGTTATTAGGTTTAATGGCATATCAACCCTTGTGGGTTATTTAATGCCAAATCCTGCTGATATATATGATTTGTAAGTGAATAGATAGTAAGTTTATTTTTAAACAAGTTAGAGCTCATTTGTCAAATGATTTCAAGTATTGCAATGTAACACTAATAATTCTATTTAGATATTATTTGTTTGTTTGCACACAGTTAAACAATTTCAAGTATAGCTATCTCAGTGCAATTGACCCTCAGCTGCTACCACCACCTTCGAGCACTTTTAAGATAAAATAGAGTTTGGTGTTTATTTGTCACAAGAGCAATTTGAAGAATACAATTAAGACAATCATGTAGGTGCCAGGGCCTGACATGATTAGCCAACTGATTGGATCATGCTGCTCCAACTGCCCATCAAACCTGGTCAGAGCTGAAATAGTGTTGCAAGTCATGTGACCACTTTGGTAGCTGGTTCGTGGACTGCTCAGCCACCAGGATTCTGTCCTCATGGATTACAGCATGCCACCCACAGCCACCAGGATTCTGTCCTCATGGATTACAGCTTGCTACCCACAGCCATCAGGATTCTGTCCTCAAGGATTACAGCATGCCACCCACAGCCTCTTACCTCCTCTGCAAAGGTGCAGTCAGCATATTCTACAGCCTGGCCAACAGGCTGATAAAGTTAACCTAAATTTAGGATTTGTTCAATCTTTCTATTGATTTGTACAGACTAAAAACAAGAATTGATATAATTTACATTTTGTTTTGAAACAAAATTTACATAGTATTTCAGACAAATGCATGGATTTGTTCATGCATAAATGCAACAAGCTTGAGGCAAAAAATAAAGTGACATTAGGAGAAACAAAATTATAAACAAACGTGTAAAATACATTAGTCTGGACTATAGATATAACTTACTTTTGGTCATCTTGTATGAAATATGGCAAAGCATGTGACCAAAAAAATAATGACAATCATGTATAATGCATGTCCCTAACTTTTGAGCGGAAAAATCTGGAAAAATAGTGCATCTTATACACAAATAATTACGATATTCAAATATGATTTTTTTTTTCAAAGTTAATATATAGGTTTCTACATATCTCACTCTCTTCCTTCTTTCATAGGAATTTTTTTCTTTTCCATATAAAAAAAAAAGACAAAAGAGGTAGGTAATTGCCATATCTACAGGACTATTTTGTTTGCGACATTATTTGAAACAGGAATTTATCAGCTACAATACTGAATATCAGTAGTTGCTCTTGCAATTTTCTCTTATCATGATTGCTTTATAAAAGAGTAAAGCCAACTTTCTCATATCTCTTTTTTGATTTATAATATAATAAGTTAAAACAGGAATTTCTCTCCACACTAAATACAATATAGAGTCTATGAATCATTAAAAAGAATACAATTACTTTCCTCTGACAGGACAGATAATTTCACCTCAATTTACTCTTTTTTAATATATCACTTCATGCTTCTTGTCCACTAACCTTTCTCTATTTTCAAAACCATTCCGTTTTTATGAATTGATCAAGTTAGGTTATGATATTTGATCTGATCAATTCTAGCCCATAGTGTCATGAAATACACAATAGAATCTACTTTGATCCGGGAACTATACTTGACCGCAGGGTCATCAGGTGAAGGGTCTGTTGCTAATGCAATTTATGTTTTTCCAGTTGTATGTGTATAAAACAAAATGTTGTAATCGATTTATCTATATCTTTTTCTCTCCCTTATATTTATTCAGCCTTTTGTTTTGTCTTTTTCTTCTATTGTGGACCGTCTCAGACTTGTGCATTTCAGCCTGCAGAAAATTGACTGCACAAGGTAGGGGTCTGATGATTATGCAGTTGGAAATGCATGGACTGAGGACAATCACCCACAGAATTTAATGTTAAGATATTTCTAGTAATTTTTTCTTCTTTTTCAGAATTTGAAATTTCTGATCAGATGAATGTAATCTACCATCTATTTACTGTATTGTGATTATTAAACATGATTGTTTTGTGAGGTTAGAGGATATACGATGCAATGTGTCACACTAGGCAGAAATGGGTTGATAAAATTTTATTAACCGCACAATCAACTTTTTAAAATAAAATAAATTTTGTTAGAATAACATACAAAAATTGGATTATTATAATAGATTTAATTCTATTTTTAGCATACAAAAGCAACTTGAAGCAAAAGAAATATTGGTTAGTTGGTTTTATGGCATGACAAAATTTGTTGGGTTATTTTATTCCAATGTCAGTTTAACAATTATGGTCTAATTATATATGGTATAAAAGTGTATTTTCACAATCATTTTAAAATGGGTAAGTACTTTATCTTAAATAGATCTATTTAACCCATAGATTAGCCCCTAATAGGTACTGTAAATCTGGGGCAGAATGAACCAAGGAGTAATGGCAATGAAAGAATGACTATATTATGCAAAGCCACACCACTGGATGCAGTTTACTGTCATACCCAGAACACCCCTTTTGTATAGGTAGGTCATACCCCCTTTGTAGGGGATGCATTTGACATATTCTAGAACCCATTGACAGAAAGCAGATAAGAGAAATGAGCAAACCCACAATTTTGAAAGAAAAATAAACTTAAAAAACAAATAAGCAAATAAACAGTTGATAATTTATAATTCTCCTCAACCAGTTATTATATCAACATTAAAGAGCACAGTCTACCCTACTATTTTCTCATAGCTAGAAGGAGAATAGTGCTAATACCTTTCCCGAAGATATTAGCACTGTGTTAAATGCAAACAGCTGAGTTGAAGATCTGAACTCGAGTAGTATAGTTATTATCATAGGAAGTGGACTCGTCTATTCAAGTTCAAATCCTGAATGAGGATGTTTCATATAGTGCTAATACACTTTGGAAGAGTATGAATCCAACTATTCTCCGTTTAGCTATGGGTAAATAGTAGAGCAGACTAGGCTCTTTAACTCTGGTATGGATACTAGGCTAAAAGAAGGACAACTCTGAATTCAAACCAGTTGTAAACTCAAAGAGGAATGGGCTCCACCAGGTTATTCCAGCCCAAGAAGACATCCCATGACCGCAACCAAGTTATGTCACCAGTGAGTAAGAATTTATAATTAAGTATGATGTTATCTTTTAGCCTCACCAGCCAAGTAGATATCAACATCGACAATAATCAGGTGATTTCTATAATGATAACACAATGGTTAGAAGATTGTCTTTAAAAGTAACAGGGATTATAGTTCAACATCTAACATTGTATAAAAACAGCAGCAAATTCACTTTGATTTCATGTAGAAATAATCACACTTGTAAAATAAAAATTGTTTTGATATAAAACACATAAAAATCAATTTGACATTGTAAAAAACTAGTTGAAGTACCTGTCTATACTGGATGAAAGGTCAAAATTGTAGATATAGTGCAAATAACAAATATTAAAAGACTGTTTAAAAAAAAAAAAAAAAAAAAAAAAGTCAATTTTCATCATCATCTAGGCATTCCAAGTACAAATACCTCTGATTCTCTCCCCATTCGTTCCTATTGGCTATCACTCAATGTAAGTCCTCTCAACAGCCTCTAGTGTCCACACAGAGCTGATGAATGTAATTTAGGTCAGCTAACATTGGTATATCCATATGTAGGAAAATGTCACTTACGAAATGGTCTTTATCACTCCAGCAGTGCTCAGCTCCTCTTCAATGGCTTTCAGTAGATCTTAATTGATAACAAGAGTTATAAAAATCTTTGTTGTCCATTAAAAATCCACAGCAAATAGTATTTATTATAAAAGATAAATCCACAAAAAAAAAAATAAAAAAATAAAAAAAATAAAAAATCATTAATTATATTTTCTAAAATTATCAAGTGAATATCATTCAGTGCAAAATTTTCAGATTTGTAGAAAAATCTTTTTGAGTGAGTGAGATTTAAGGGATTTAAACATTTGTTTTTGGCTTTGGTTTCTTTGTTTAATAGCATATCAACCTTCATGGGTTATTTGATGTCAAATAAGTATTGCTATGTATCATTAACAATTAAATTAAACATCAGTCATTAATTTACACACAGTAAAATGATCAAACAGTTCTATTTCAAACAATTTGATTTAATATAAGTCAGAGTGTAATCAAACAGTTCTATTTAACCCATAGATAGGACCCTATCAGGTATGACCAGACTGGACCTGGGAATAATGGTAATGAAGTGGTACTCCACATTTCCCAAAATTTTCAGCATTACTGGAGTCTCAACATCAGATTGTTAAATGTCATATCCAGGACATTCGTTTAGGGGGGGGTACCCCCTCTGCAGAGATGCAGAAAGTTTATTCTACTGCATCAGCTAACTGAGCTGGTTTTGTTTTTCTTCAGATTGATTGTCACAATAATATATAAATATTTCACATCTCCAATTTAAAGAACTACCCATAAACCTAATCAATAGTCTTTAATCAAATTAAATTTAATTAAATCATTATTTTGGGACAAATAATTTTTTACTTTTTTTTTTTTTTAAGTCTGGAAATTTAACTTTAGTATGATTAGTGATGACTTGCAGCAACTTAATAATTTACAACTGATTATTATTTATTGTTAGAAAACCCTCTTAGTGGGACTTTCTTTTCCTGATAAGGAAAAAAAAAATTTCAAGAACCTCTGACTGGATCCAGTCATTATACAAAGAAAATTTGGTAGCTCTACATAAAACTATTCAGCTTTCTGTACAGCTCAGACAAAATCTTATTTATTGATAGAACAATTTTTTTAACTTATTTGTTTTAACTGTTCTAAGTGGTCTATATTTTGTATATCTGAATGATTGTGTTAAGCTAGTATGGCTGTGCAAGTGTGTGTACACACACAAAAAAAAACAAAAACAAAAACAAAAAAACAAAACAAATGATACTTTTAAGAGCAAACATTCGACATGAAACAAATTTCCTTTAGCTTGGAAGAGGAAGTTCTAAAATGCATTTGATACAGGTGCAAAGTCCTACAGATCCACTGAATTCGCAGTTATGTGATCCTTAGTTTCTATCTCTACATATTCAAATCAACCCCAATGATCTATGTATTCATACATACCACCTGCATATAAGGGAATGACCACTCCAAAAATTCTTTTAACACAAAAGACATTTTGAACTCCATAACACAGGAGTACCCATTTCTCGACAATGACCAAAGATAGATAAAAGTACCTGCACTTGGATGACACCAATATAGATTTTGGACAGTTTTTAAACTGCCTACAACCACAAAAAAAATAACCAAGTACCAAATCCCAGTCTGTTATTTTCAACAAAATATGCTTACAAGAGAACATGCTGCATAGATAGATAGATAGATAGATAGAACAAATAAGTTTTTTGGATATAGTTTCTATTAAAATCAACAGAATTTTTCAAACATTTTCTTAAGATGATCAGTAATAATACAGGAAAACTGGGAAAATTTACGAGCATAAAAAAAAATGATTTGCATAGAAGTTATCATGTCAATCTTTCAAATCAAAAACATAAAAGGAAAACTTAGAAATGTGTGAGAGTATATATAATGCCTTATAATTCCCGAGCTGACGTGGTTTGCTTGTTGGCTGAGTGGTATAATACCAAGTCTAACAAAGTTGGGCAAGTTTAGATCCCAGCTTCAAGTGTCCTACGTGTCTAGCCACACTGAAGAGATGTGATACAACAAAACAGTGTCTGTATATATATATATATATATATATATATATATATATATATATATATGGAGCTTTTAGGATAAAATGTTTCTATTCCTAAAATTTAAAATACACTTGTTTGAGACTTTTCTTCAGTGACGCTCTTGGTTCATGGAAGATTTTGGGTCTTAGCATCATATCTTCTCACTGAGGTGACTTGTCCCATATAGATATAGATATATATATTCAGGGCATTTCAAAAAATTTGACAAATAAAGAATGCTCAATATTGGTGATTGTGCATATGGTATCTAAATGAAGATAATAGACAGTCAACAGTGCTTGGTGTCTGTCAGTTTCTTGACTATGCAATTAGGGTCTGATAATTATGCAGGCAAGAAACAAAAACAAAAAAAATCTTAAAAAATAATTACACAAAAAATGTAAATATAAATTTATAACGAATGCAATTCCCTAACCTCTAGGCATGAATTAACCCAAGACAAGTTTATATGTCATTAAAAATCAATCCATTTCAAAGATCATTTCTCTTACAATAAACAAACAATTAAATAAGAAAAATAAATGAAAAAAATTTGAATTGAATTAATGGCAAACTTTTCATGAAAAAAAAAAAAAGAAAAAAAAGTTAGTTTGTTACTATAATTGAATTTTTAAAGAAAAAAAAAGGGGGGTGGTCAGAATAGTCTAACAATGAATTTTTTTACCTGCAAAAATGTACAAAAATTCTACAGAAATGTAACCCAAATCATTTATTTGTTTCAATTTTTTTTAATTTTTTTTTTTTAAATGAACAGTTATAGATAAATGCCCCCCCACATACCAATCAGTTATGAGTTGACAACTTCTTAGTGGTTAAGGCAGAACCAAACTAATGAATTATGTTTTGATTTAGTTTTCTTTGTTTAATGGCATATCAACCTTCATAGATTATTTAATGCCAAAGCCATCCTTATAGAGGGGTAGTGGTATTATTTAAAAAAAAAAAAACAAACAACCCAGTATGAACTCTCTCATCCCCTTCTCGATGTTGGGGATGTGAGAATTCACACTTTTCCAAGAGTATTAGCCTCAAAGTGAACATAATAGCATGACTGAAATTTGAACTTTCTTATAACAATGTGGCAACCAACACATTAGCCACTAAACCACAAAGACTTCGCTGAAAGAATTATGGCCAATGGCCGAAATATAGTTATTTAAAAACAATGTTGAGATTGTACCGTTCAGTAAAAGAAACTGAAATAAATGATTAATTCTTATATGAAATGATGGCAAATGTAAGTATTACATTTATATATTACAAGTGCGGGATGAAAAGTTCATATGATGATGTCAATCTACTGTTGATAACTATTTTGGACAATGAGATCCAAGCACTGCAACATCAATAGAAGGAGGGTGCAGACCTCAAGGGAGACTATATTGAAAAATAAACCTTATTTGGCACATTCCATAAAGGTAACTAGGTCAGACTATGAACTTTTCAGCTAACTTTCAAATATCTTATGCATTACTACAGAAATACTGGAAATTTTCACTAGCAAACTATTCTGGACGAGGATCAAAATGGTCTTTTATTGAAAAAAAATCAGTTGCAGAAAAATTTATCTTGAATAAAATTATAGAATGTTTGCATTTCCATGCCTAACAACAAAAGTTTGCTGAATGTTGGGAGTGCAGAAGTACGTAAGCAGCAGATTTAAAGAAAAAGAGAGGGGGAAAAAAAAAAAAAAAGCAAAAAGAATTGTTTACAGCAAACAGTGAGCAGTAAAGTTCAATGTAAACAAGCAGGTCTGTCACCAGGGTATTGAGAGTTGAGTGAGCGGGGGGGGGAAATCAAGAGTCGGAAGGAAGTCATACATTATGTTGCAGTAATGGGGGTGGGCATGAATACAAGTGCTTTATCTTAACTCTGGAATCTTTTCTTTTTTTAATTGCAGAGATGTATCATTCATTCATATTTTAACTTTGAGATGCAAATTTTTTACCCATTTTGATTTGTTTAAATCTTTGATCTTTACCGAATTAAAAACAATATTGTCCATTTGAAATAAAATTTAGTCAACATTTTAATAATTGAAAAAAATAAAATTGCAAAGCATATTTCAAATGACCTGCTAATTTATTCAATAGTAATATATTTTTACAACAGAATCATCCACCAAGATTTTTAGTTGATATGAACTATGAAGTTAGAATAAATGTCTGTGTACTGACTTAAAAAAATTTTCTTACTTTGACTTTATTCTATTTTATTCATTTCCCCATTTTTCCTGTTTGTCATTGGAAATTCCTATTCTTTCCAAACACGTCTATTCATATCACATTTATCTAGTTCATACAGCCAAATGAATTATAAATGAATTACCTTCAAAGGCTGTTCACACAGACAGTATCTATCTCCTCATCTAAAAGAGGAACACTGATGGAGCGAAGATATTTTTGGCACTGCCCACCCATGGCACAAGGAGGTTTCTGCTTTAAAAATGTAACAACCTAGAGATGAATTCTGGCTTATACACAGGGGAGCCAAGTGATTTCCAAGAGGGGGTCACAGTCTTACTCCACAAGCAACAGACTTGATCTGAAAACATTACTTGAGGAAGATTTGAGAAAAAGATTCAACTAAATATTCTGTTTTTAGATCTTAAGAAATAAACAAGAGAAATTGAGTAAATTGGTTTTTAAAATATGTCACCTGCAGTTTTGGATGGAGGGAACCATACTGTTGAAATTATTTGCAGCTATTTAAGAATTAGTTTGGTCAAATACTAATTGGATCCAGAATTATTTTTGTTTATATTATTTCAATTTTTTATCTAATTTTATTGGTTAGAAATTATTGGTGATAGAATTCAAAGTTTGTGGGGATTTGGATCATCATTTGTTTTGACTTCAGTGACTCTTATAACTGAGAATTTAGTTTTTGTTGTAAAGATTCCAATTGGATGACAAATGTAAATCTAAATTCAATAATTGTTCTGTGATCCTTTTTTCAGTGTCTTTGTTTTAACATTAAACTGCATAGATGGTAAGGCTCTAGTTGTGGAGATCTGGGATGTGTAGAGTATCCCTTCATTACCATTACTCCCAGGTTCAATCAGACCCAGAGTGGTAGTACTTGTTAGAGTCAAATAGATCTATTTGAAAATTATTAATATTGAACAAGAATATATGAAACCATATGACTATGCGCAAATAAATAATTATTACACAGAATTATTAATGTTAGGAAGACTTGAAACCTAAAAAATTATTATTACTTGAAATCATAACTGTGTGCAAACAAATTATCATTAAGTTGAAACAATTACTTGAAATTATATTGGGAGAGGGCGACCCAAGGAGCCCCTTTTCAATAGCTACTACACTGAGGTGTAGGGGAGGGCACAACCCATTGAAATTATATAATCATATATAAATTAGTAGTATTAGATGATATATAATTGTAAGCAAAAACTCTAAAGAAACAATGACAGAAAAAATGTAAATATAAAGCTACAATCAACACAATCCCTTAATTTCTAGGTATAAAATAACCCAAGACAAGTTGACATGTCATTAAAATCAATCAATCAATAAACTAAACAACGGCTGAGTAAAGATGTTTGATGGATGATTAATTGATGGGATTTTAATGCAATGAACTAATAAAATTTCAATTGTACAAAAAACAAACAAAAAACCCCAAAAAAACCCAGAAATGCCACGAAAGACCCCGCCAGGGCATCTCAACAGTCAGGTCATGGGATAATTGGACTAAATTCTAGATTCATAAAACTTGTTGACACTAACAAACTTTGTCCATTCCTTTTTATTTTAAAAGATTCTCTTCGAGCTACCACACAACAGCAGAAAATGTCATTTTGACCCTTTAAAAGTTGTTTGGGTAGTTTTTTTCTTTTTAATTAAGTGGAAAAAAAATCGATAAAATATATGAATCCCCCCGGGACCTAAGGAACTAGAAACTGAAAAAGAAAAGCATAGCTTTATTTATTTTTTCAATAAAACAATTAAGTTTTAAGAGTTTACTGAAAATATACCTGGTATTTTGAAGGGACTGGTACTCCTTATCCGCCCATCCTTACAGTAGTAAAGTGGGACACACAAAGTTTATAGCAGTTATTTCCTAAGCTGAGCTTAGTTGTTGCACAAGGCTAAATATATTGAGCACCCAGTGAAACTCGAACTCACTAGTAATGGTTTGCTAGCTTGCCACCGGGCCATTGACCAAGAGGGCAAAGTGTTCGCCAATGTCTCGGTCAAGTTTATAGAAGTGGCAACCCACACGAGTATGTGTGGGTAGGGACAAAATTATTTAGGTACCTAGACATTTACTTTATAGTGTGTGAGTGTATATATATATATATATATATATATATATATATATATATATATATATATATATATATATATAAAGCATCGAACAAAAATTAGTATCTCATTTCTTTTATGATTTGGAAAAGTTTTCTTTTTTACTCTAGTCACAAAGAAAGGCAATATTTATTATTTGTAGATTTTTTCAGTTATTTTGTTAGACTCTTAGAATCTTTTAGATTAGTACAAAAAAGCAAGCCCAGACGAGAGTTTGGCTTATATACCATTTACTAGTGAGTTCGATTTTCACAGGGTGTACCATACTTCGAGCCTTGTGCCACAACAAAGCCAAACTTAACTATACAAAACAAACCCAAGGAGGATGAGTTGTACGACCATATGTTACACGAGTTGAAAACCGATAATAAATGCCTTTAGATATTAAAGGTTGTTTTTACTTATGACCTTATAAGAAAGAAAATATTAAATGACGGTTTTAGAGATGATTTTTTTTTTTTTTGAAATATGAAACCTATATAAACTTAATGAAACTGACAAACTTCAAAAAACAAAGAGCCAAGAAGTCATTTTGAAGAAAGAAAACTAAATATGAACTAGAATTTGGGGGAAAACTTAAAACCTTGTGAATCAAATTAAATCTAAAATTCATGATAGTCAATGCCAATCTTAACACGACACAGCAATAGAAAATACGAACACATAAAAATAATTAATATTAAAGATACTCTCTAAAAGTTGTTTTAAGTCCCATGAAAATTTCACTAAATTTTGCATATAAATTTCATACACTAAATATAATTTATGAGACAGAGGTATTTTATTTTTTCTTTTATTTGGGTTTGAGCAATCATGAAAATTAACTGTATTTTTGCGACAATTTGAATTTGTAAAAAAAGTATATAGAGAGAAATGTAATATTTACATTCATCAACCAGAAGTTTCAATCAGTTGCTTAATTTTTTTTTTTTTATTGATCAAATAAGTTTCCAAAATTACGGCTTCAACTAGCTACAATTCAGCCATTGGCCATACTTTTTTTAAAATCATTCCTTTATTACTAAGACATTGTCAAGTTTACGGTGTAATTTGGGGATTTAACTGTAACTTTTTAGTATATATATATATATATGAACAACAAACTTTTGCTTATCGGGATGGTAAATATAAATAACCATCTTTTGCTATATAACCGCTGAATTAATTTAAATTCATTTCGATGTAATCTCGACAAGCATTATTTTTTTTTAGAATACAAAATGTTGATTATTGATCGATCAAGCATAAAAAAATTCCTATTATTTTTAACAATCAAAGAAAAACACGATAACAAAAATTCAAGCTATTTTTTAGGGTTGCTGAAAATGACTAATATGTAAACACTATAAGACTTTTAGGGCACAGTTTGAAACTTAAAATAAATTAAAAATGGGTAAAATATTTTGATAAAAAACAAAAAAATTACTTTTGACATCAATATTAGGAATAAGGAGGTCACAATTTGAAACACTTCAATTCGTTCACTGGATTTTTAGCTGAATTTTCACTTCAGAGAGAATTATAAGTAAAATCAATTTTTTTTTTTTTTTGCAATTGTAAAATGTTTTTGTTTAAAAACATGGTAAATCACCAAAATAAAGTTTGTTTAAGTTTTGAAAGTCCAATGATTTTTAAAAAAATACTTTACTTTGTTAAAAATGTATAATCGTCTGGTTTGCAGTTACTCAATTTTTGTTTAAAAATAGCGAAATTACTTTTTATAAAAACTTTGAACTACTTACAATATTTCCACTCGAAAACGATTTTGAAGGCAAAACATAAGAACACAACACATACTAATGCAAAAACCTAATTATTATTGACTTTTAACGGACTAAGGGTTTTTTTTTTTAATCCTCCTCCTCCTCACAGTAAAGGCAACTTCTTATGGATGTATTTATTTTTATTTTTATTTTTTATTTTTTGTTAGAAATAATAAAATTTGTTGCAGCCTACTTTTAAAAGTGTCACACAATGATTGCTTTGAAAAAGTGAGATGAAACATAAAATTAATGAGCAACATAAACTTTTTTTTTCTACTAAGTTCAAGAAAGCAGTAAGTTTTGTTTTGTCGAGATCAATAGCAATTATTGATTTGACTTACCTCAGAACTCCTCAATTATATAACTTTTCTTCTTTTACACCACCACAAAATATAAGGGGCATCCAAATCGATCTAAATAAAAATAATTAATTTACGCTTTTTAGACTGTATTGTTTTGTTTGTAGAGAAATATTTTTCATGTCAAGTTTCATTCATTCAATCAATACAAATGAAACCATTTAGACGTTGCGAATATCTCAATACAATGCAACAACACGAGGGAAATATAAAAAAAATATTACCTCAAGAAAGCATGAAGTGACAATGTCCTTAAATCCGGACAGAAAATGAAAAATTTTTTTCTTGAAATCAAAGACAGCATATTAGCAGCCCACCTACATCTTTTCACATGAAAAAAAAAAGGTAGTTACGAAAGATCGATTGTTATACACCGCCGGTGATACAGTTATATTGTGTTGCTCCCGGATTTTAGTCCGACACAAATTTGTTTTTTAAAGCTGTTAATTATTTAACGAGATTCATCTTTAAGCCGATTAAATGAACTATTTACGTTTTGTACTCAACAAAATCTGTTGAATTAAAAAAGTTTACATTCTGGATGTAATTTAGCATTTTCGAATTTCCTGAGAAAACATTAATATGAGTTTTGTTTTAATGTGAACTATAAAAGGGAGTCAGATTATTTTAGAAAAATTTGGAAATATATGAAAATATTTTGTCAAGTATAGTAACAAAAAGTGGATAAATGTTTTTTACTCCCCTAATACTGATATCTTTAATGAACTCAGGAAAACACTTCCCTCTTGTGAAATCAACAAGTTCATTTATCATTTGTTTTAAAAAATTAATTTAAATTAAGAAAAATAGAGGAAGAGAATAAGGGATTTTTAAAAAAACCAATAAACAGTTTTACATTTGATTGATTTTTTTATTTCTTATATCTCTTCCATGATTGAAAAAAAAGAAAAAGAAAAATAAACTATTTGAAACCTGAAGCTTTTGAGAGATGATATTGTTTTTTGTTTTGTGTTTTTTGTGGATAATGTTTTTTAGATTATTTTTTTAATTGGGTTTTGAATTTGTTTTATTATTTCTTAGTGAATGGAGAAAATTAGGTATTGTAATGCGATTTTAAAATCTTGATATAAAAATATCTATTTTTGTCTGCATTTCTGAGATGTGAAATTATCATTGTTATACATTGATATAATCAGACGGGTGTCCACATGTTGGTTGCTACAATTGAAGAGGTATACAGGTGATATTAGGCTTAAAGCTCTAAGTTACCACCAGTAGCTTGTTTGACAGGCTCATAACTCAGTTTGTCAAAGCATTGCCGAAAACTAGTTATCTAGAGGTTGTGAATTCCGTCTCTCTTCAGTAGAAAAGGAACTAATTAATTGGGAAGGTTTAGTTAATATGAGATATCCTTTAAGCATGGATAGTGGAATGAGAACAATATTTGTGGATTTAGTTTGGAAGTACCAGAAGGCTACTAACTGACTGCAGCAGACATCGGAAGAAAAGTCATCATCATCATGTTATGCCGCCAGCATGGATATCCCGAACCCTCTCTCGCCACTTCTGGCAGGTCCTCAGGGCTACATCCAGTATCCTCACAGAGCTGCTGCATGTAGGTTTGAGCTGGTTGTCCTGCTTTTGTTCGGCCATATGACAGGGTCCATAGGAGAACATCACTTATGAGCTCATCCCTGCTTCTCCAGCAATGTCCTGCATGTCTGGTTCATCTAACTTTGATAGTTTTCATAAAATGAGGTAGGTGGCCGTACAGTTGGGGCTTTGTGGGGTGTTGCCTCCAGGACTTGTTCAAAATTGCTCGCAGCATTCTTGTATAGTTACCGTCAAGCTTTTTCTCCATCTGTTTAGTTAGTGTCTATGTAGTGCATCCATATAGTAGTGCCGACATGACCACTGCTTGGAAGAAACTGCATTTCATTTTATCGGTCAGGTCTGATTTCCATATGACTGATAGTTTATCGATAGCTGTCCATGCCTTTGTTAGCCATGTGTCAATGTCTGCCTCGGTTGATGAGACACTGCTTCCTAGGTAGGTGAACTTGTCTACAAGTTCCAGAGAGCTACTGCCTAGTGTGTAAATGAAGAAAAGTACAATAGCATAAATATTGTGATGATATCAACCAAGTTGGAGACGCTCATCTGATGACATCAGAGTATGTTGTCTGAATAGAATAAGAGGTGTGTTTAGCAGAAAAATTATTGTAAGAAATGGAATCAGAAATTCTTGTTCAAATCCTGGACAAAGCAGTGTTTCACCTTATATTAATGCCCTTGGTAAAATCATGAATCCCTCTATTCTCTACCAAAGTATTGGTAAATTGTTGGGCAGACTGGATAAGGCAAATAAGAGAAATAAAACTCTAAATTCAAACCAGCTTTCTTCCACTTAAAAATGAATGTGTCATATGTTGGAATTATTTTATTGTAATGGAAACATCTTCTTGAAAGGGACTTTTATGGTTGTCACTACAGGAAGGAATTGATGGGATTTTTTGGAGCTGACACCACCTGCTGAGAGTATAACCCTTTTTAGCTGAAGCCACAAGGTGGTCAAGATGTGAATTTTGTAGTCGTGTGAATTTTTGCAGGATGTCCTGGTTTTTAAACCTTTCTGTTCCCGACTGTTAAGGGAAAATAATGAATGGAGAGTAAATCCTTCAAAGAAGTTTGCTACTTTGCTGGACCTCTCCTGGAGAAATATGCTATTACTATATCTGTGAATTTGTGCTGTCTTGACTTAAACCATGAGTTGTTCCAGAACTATTCTGCTGTTCAGTAGTCTTCCTGGCAAAATATGCTGTTGCCTATATCTGAGAATTTGTGCTGTCTCGACTCAAACCATGAGGTGAACAATTGAATTTGCTGTCCTATACAAGTGCTGAAAGAATTGCTGAATGAACCCCCATGTATCTGCATTATTCGCTGTATTCTAGACGGAAAAGTGAACAGGTTTTCCCAAGAGATGTTTTTCGCCTGAGAGACTCTTCCAAATTGTTTTTCCATTCATACATCACCCTTTTTTTAGTTGTAAGTACTTGCACTTTTTATTTATTGAAGACATATCAGTTCCTTGTAATTCATGAGTGACCCAGTGTTTTTTCGAAACAATTTCTATTATAGTTACTTGATTCGGTTTTTTTGATTGGTCGCTAAAATAGCAATCAATTTTAGCAACTAGTGTTTTTCTTCAAAACTATGTAACTCCTTTTTATTTATTTTTAATTACTTGGTAATAAATAGTTTTTAGTTGTATGCACGAGGTATGTTTGTCTTTTTAGTTTTCCTTTCTTTTTTTTCAAAGTGCTGTTTTATTTTCCACGTAAGGATTCATTTTTTTTAATAAAAATTAATCCTTTTACATATACTGCTCATGGTGGCGGGGTTGGATAAACACATATGTCAATGTATGATGATAGGATATTCCCTTTTACTTACTAGTGTTGTCAATAGAATTTGTAAAAGAATATGATTGCTGATATTACTATATCGATAAATTTGTCAAAATTACTTTTTTTACTTCTAATGTTGATTTTGGTTGGTTGGTTGGTTGGTTCATTGTTTGGGTTTTATGGCATATCAACCTTTGTAGGTTATTTAATACCAAATCCATTTTTATACAAATTATCAGTTCTATTTCTAACACTTCAGTTTAACATAAGTACACAGTTTAATTGTCAAAAACATTTCTGTTTCAGGCTATTCAGTTTAGTCAAACTATTCTAATTCAAACAATTCAGTTTGGTATTAGTATAGTTTTTGTCCACACACAGATAAATGTCTAAATAGTTCTATTTCAAACAATTCAGTTCAGCATAAGTACGCAGTTTGACCCATAGAGGGAGGCCTTATCATGTGCTACCACTCCAGGCCAGTGAAGGGGTGCTCCAGATTCGCCAAAACTCCAGCATCACTTGAACCTCGCCATCAGATTGTTTAGGGTCATAACAAGACACTCATTTGGAGGGTTTTACCCCTCTGCAGAGGTGCAGTCGGTGTATTCTTCAGCCCCAACTGACTGGGCAATAATGTTGCTTTTCAATTCCTGCAATGAAAAATAAAACAATAAAACTTCTTCATATTTTGGACAAGAAAGAATTACTGAAATTGATGAATGTTTAAGTTAAAAGAAACTATTTTCAATATTTGTAGACAAAAAATATTTATGTTTTATTCTGATCATGCACAATGCAATGAAAAGATTCTTAGGTGCGAATTGTTATTTATCAGAGTAATGAACTGTTTTACATAGTATGCGACAAACATCTTAAAAATATAATCCAACTTGATATTTTGGAACATGTTGGTGTCTTCTTGTTAATACTTTTTGTATGTTTATTATATATATATCAAATGTTCCTCTATGTGTAAATGAGCATATGTTGTCTTTCCTTCTGTTTATTCAGTGTTAGTTTATTACTGGATATATTAATGCTAATATTGGATCTGGGTGATTGAAGATGTGACAAGATACATTCCCTAGCGCCAACCAACCCAATACTTCCTGAGAAATACAATGTCTGAAATTATTTCTTTGTATAACCTTTTTGTAACAACAGTAAAAGTGCAAACTTAACTGATCCTTTTAAAAATGCATCAATGTTACTTTTTGTTGATAAACATTCTCTGTTGAGTTTTAATGTTTTGTTCATTCCTTCTGTGGTAATTTCTTCAGATTCATATTCTTTTTTTAAGATGATTAATACCACTTATCTAAATCATGTCTCATTTTCTTTGTAAAATAAAAATATATTCTTTATATGTTGACTTCATGCTTTATAAGTGTACATTGGTAAATAACATGTAGCTAGGTCTTTTTTTGAAAAATGTTTTAATATCCATGTCTTAAGATTATGAACTGATTGTTAGAGATATCACTGTGCCAGTAATTTATGCTTATCTGTGTCTGCAGTCACTTTTCAAAGGGGTCAGTTGTCAAAGTGATTTATTTGAAATATATCTTATTGCCAGTTATGTTACATGATAGGCATTCCACTCATGAAGAAGCTACTGTACATATTAACATTTGTAGAGTGACTAAGTTCAACCAAGTGAATGTCACTTTTAGTAAGAAGGCCTGATTCTGGAGGGTTAAAATGCAATTTAAAGTTTAGGGGGAAGAGGCAAATGAATTATTTGTTCTGGGCCCTACTAGCCCAGGGATCTAGCAAGGTCATATTTATATGTTTTCTACAGATGGGATGCCTATCTTGTAACAGGGTTGCCAGTAAGATATATTATCAATACATCCTTTTGTATCCTCTTCTTGAAAAAGTAATGGAGGACTTCTATGATGTGTTTTTTTTTATGAGAGAAGGATCTTAATATTAAGTCTATGAACTGATTGTTAGAGATAGTATGAAACCACTAATTGTTATTTGTGCAAGTCTTTTTATAGTATTCTAAGTTTTGCTTATGTTTTACTTGGCCGAGTCACCAATTTTGCAATATTATGGCATGTGCTAGTTTGCCATGGATATATCACATGACCAAAGGAATTGAAACCATTGTAGATACCCACTGTGGGTATCATAGTAGTCAGTGTACTGACATATTGTGCATTGCTGGACTCTTTGAGTGATTTGAAAGTTGCACAGATGAACATGCAACATAGTTTAATTGTGCCTCATGTTATCAAAATATTGCAAAACCTTTGACTCACACTAATATTATCACTGGTTTTTAAATGTGTAGCAGAAAGAAAGAATTTCAAATTGTTATTTAGTGCAGGAATTGTTTTGGCCGTTGGAGTTTCGAATTTATATATTTCATCTAATGAGAATGACTGATGCCATTCTGCCTGGGTCACCTCCCCAGGCAAAATAAAAGGCTGTGTATTGCTCCCTCGATCTCTTCTCTTCCTCACTTGCTAGCAGCAGCACAGACCAGCCTTAATGAGGAGAGTGCATTCTCTCTCTTTCTTACCCGGGCCGATTCCAGCAGCAGATAGATGGACATTTTTCACCACGAGAGAGCACATTCAACATTGTTCCTCTGCTTCCTTTAGGAGACCATTCCTTATTAATTATTTCTTCCTCCTAAATCAACTGGACCTCAAAACTTCTGGCTGAATGCTAAATTCCTGCTCAACTATTTACAACTCTCCTTCTTCTATTATTACTTACAGCACAGGGGTTCTTTTCATCTCAAGCTGTTATTAAAACTTTCCTTTAGAAAACTATCAATATCTTCATCCACTCATTCATTATTCCTTTTAATATAACAAAATTGCAACAGAACTCAACAACCTCAACTGCCATTTTTGTATAAATGGTAATATTACCTGCCCTCCTGTTATAAATGAAAATTAAAAATAGAAAGAAATTAATTTTTCAAAATAAGTAATATATCATAGGTGCTTAGATTTAAAAAAGCAGTTTTTAATTTCAAGTAAAGATTTTAGTTTTGTTTAATTTTGACCCTTAATATCTGCTATTACAAAGTTGTCACTCATCTAATTAATGAACAGGCTCATAACTGCTTAACTTCAGTGATCTGGCAGGAACTGGTGGTTTCATTGTACTTTCAGTAGGGCAACTTTAGTTTTTTTTTGTTGGCTCTGATTTGAAGATATAATCTGCCCAACAATATACAAGCATATCTCATTATAAGAAAACATTTAAGATATTACTTATATAAAAAAAATGACCAAATAATGGGAGTTATTTACTCTTTACTACAAAACTTCAGTTTCTGTTTTTTGTTTTTTTTTGTTTTATGGCATATCAACCTTTGTAGGTTATCTAATGCCAAAGCCATCCTTCTAGAAGAAGTAGTGGTACTATTTAACCCATAGCTGGGAGGATAAGGGGGTTCATACCTCTTCAGTTTCTGATTTTTTCTGGATACATTAGTATTGAAAATTAAGTGATCATTATGAAAGTAAAAACATTTTTACAAATTTAGAAGGATCACAAAACAATTCAACCCTACATTGTCTAGATTCTTCTAAGACAGATTAGTTATTTGAAGGTTTAGGTGGAAACTGTACAAGCCACAAGTCAGCCTCACAAGGGAAAAAAGAAAAGAAATAAAAATAAGTTCCAAGAATTGAATTCTTGATAAATGGGAGCACATGAGACACTTTACAAAAATGGATTTGGGTGCTGATTCCTCCCTATCACAATCACAGATGGTAGATGAAATTTGGCTAACTCTCACCACAAAGTTTTGTTAGACCACAGTAGAAGTGGGGAGGGCATCTTGGTCTAGCATGACCAGCCCTCTGCTTAAGACTGCAACCGTCTGACTGACTTTTTCCTGATCTCTTCCAAGAATATATGGAACCTTTCTTCCATAGAAAGAACCACCAAATTTCTAAAATATACTTCCTAAAATTAAAGTACTTAAAAAATGATACCCTTGTCTACCAACCTCTTACCATACTAGTACTAATGACCCCTGTTTATGACGGATACTAAAATTCATTCATTTCATCTTCAGATTGAAAAATCCTTCTCTTTCTATTCTATCATGTATCAAAATCTGCCTGACTTTTCCAATTTGTTCTAGCTATTCGTTTGATATTCTACACATACAACATAGATACATACATATATGCTAACTAATGCCCATACACTTTAACAAATATGCTCAACCCCACACACATATACATAGATATATGCTATGTCTATATAAATGTATACTCATATAGACATGCACACACCTACACACATATGTATTATTGCACTTATATGCACCCAAGAGCAGAACTTTAGTGTCACATCTGCATGAAGTTAAGAAAAAACAATTTTGTGATTATCACAAAGCACAAGAAGTAACTATTATAATATTTGTTAAAACTTTACATAATGTGTCAGTTACACACAAAGTAAGTTGATGAGAATGTTATACATTTTACCAAATACTAGCAGAAATGATTTAAAGAGATGCAGTAAAAAAGTGACTAACAATAGTTTATAAAAAATAGTTAGTAATATTGACTTACAGAAGAAGCAAGAGACTAACAATGATTTAGAGAGAGAGAGTGGGCAGGGAGGAGGGAGTGAGAGTCATTAACAACAGTTTTTAGAAGCAGAAACTGGAGCTAACAATGTCTTTTAGACAAAGAGAGAGACAGACAGAAAGTGAGAGAGAGAGACAGAGAGATAAAGAGAGAAAGAGAGTCATTGATAATAGTGTATAGAGGCAGAAACAGTGGCGCTAACAATGGCTTATATAGAAAAAGAAAGGGAGAGAGAGAAAGAGTATCACTAACAATAGCTTATAGAGGTAGAAAGTGAGAGACAAAAATGACAAAGAAGAGAGAGAGAGAGAGAGAGAGAGAGAGAGAGAGAGAGAGAGAGAGAGAGAGAGAGAGAATAAAAATGGTTTCTAGAGATAGAAAGAGAGTGACTGAATATATCAGAAAATATTGAAAGAATGTGATTAAAAAAATGAATAAATGTATACAATAATTGTTGACTGCCTTTTAATTGCAAAGAAAAGTAATTTTATTTCTGTGTCAATAATTACTTTATTATTTCAACACAAATCTCTACTCATTGGTAAAAAAAACCTGTCCCAAAATGTTTTTATTACTAATAATTGCTGTTGCAAGTCCATGTCTATAGGTCAATAAAATGCCATAAACTGCTGGTTGACTGAGCTACTGTTATAAGTCTTACCACAACAGCTGCAAATGATTGTGTATTTATTTTATACAATGAACCATATTTTTCACCTCATTTCTCAAGTGACTCAAGAAACAAATTATATAGATATTTTTTTACCTCCTAAAATCTATATCAATATCTAGGAAGAGTTGTTTGTCAGACCTCTATAGTTAAATAAACAGTCTGGTGTTAAGCAACTAAATTTTATATGCTCACTTATTGGACCCAGAGGAAGGATTTAACAAAAAAAAATCCAGTTCTTATGGGAGAAAGTTAAGAATCTTAGTGAGGAGCCTCTAACATTTATATTTATAATTAGGAAAAGTTTGCTGGTCTATCATTTATAGCGAGCCAAAATGATTTGATGTAAAACTATCAAATTCAGTTTGTATGATTATTAAACTCATGGGAAAGATTTATTATAAACAAATTTGGTTCCTCATAGAAAAAAATGAACAGGGTCTTTAATATCTATATTAATATTGGGGAAAAGTTTGTCAGTTCTCTATAGACAGCTAAATGGTTTAAGGTAGAGCTACGATTGTTTCTAATAATCTTTTGTAAACTATTATCACTTCAAGTAACTATTCTTTATATTAATAATTTGCACACAGTTATATAGTCTCAAGTATTCCTATCCAATACTAAAATTTTTCAAATTTATCTATTTGACTCATACATGGGATACTGCCCCTCTGATTCAGAGTAGATCTGGGAGTAATGGCAACAAAGCAATGATTTTGCACTCCTCAGACATTCAGTACTGAAATCTCATCAACAGATGCGGTTTAGTGTTATAGCAAGTATGCTATAAAAAATTGAAATTCTTTATGAGATAATATAAATGAAATAATTGGTAAATTCCTGTAGTGTTATATGGATATATTTTTTCATAGTAAAAATTACTATTTGTATGAAATTTCTAATTGACTGCAAAGATTGTAAAATTTCTTACTGCACTCCAAGTTTTTGACTTAGTATGGAATTTACAAAGAAGTGAATGATTGTAATATGTTACAGTGATAGAAGAACCTATTTTTCTGAGAATGTTTCTAAGAAAAGGAAATGCAAAGATAATTCTTGGAAGTTTTATTTAAAGTGTAAACTAAATAAAATGAGTGAAATGTGTATAAGTATAAAGTTTTTCATGGTACAATGTGTGTATGAAATTTCTAAAAGATGTGAAAGTTTGTGAGAGACTTACATATTTGAAAAATTCCCCTTGTGAGGGACTGGAATTATATGTGAAAGCTTGTATCTTGTGATAATATCAATTATATGAATCACTCTGTCAACAGGTCTTAGAATATGCTGACTGTATCACCTGCAGAGAGGTAAGAGGTCAGCAAAATAGAGGTGTTCTGAGTATGACACTAAACTGGATCTGATGGTACAGCTTCAGTTCTAGAGAGTTTGAAGTGTGTGCCATTACTCCCAGGTCTACACTGACCTAGAGTGGTTGCACTAATTAGGGTTTCATCTTGGAGTCAAATATTTTAGAATTATTTGTATTCAATTGAACAATATGCCAAAAACCTCCTAAAAACAGTTACACAAAAATGTTAACATGAACATATAAGAAAAATGATTCCTTAACCTCTATTCATAAAATAACCCCCTGATGGGTTGACATGTTGTAAAAATCAATCAATCAATCAATAAAATGAAATACTGATGATTTGTTATAATTCCCTATTTCAATACAATACGATGAGATGTAAAGACAATTATTTTATTATTAATACTATCTCAATTTACTTCCCATTCAATTGTTAATAAGATTGAATTACAATAAATAAAAATGTTTTTAAGCGTGTTGATCCATATCATAATGATTCAATTGTAGTATTTTTGGTTAATGTTGGTCTTAATAAAATTGATTGTGTAAACAATTCTATTATCAAATTAATTACAAGTCACTTTATCTCTTCCAAAAAACAATTACCCTGTGAAGTCATAGAATAAAAACATTGTTCCCACTCTTGTAAACAGCGCTGGAAATCTTCAAATGACATTGTCTTCAGTTGATTTGTCATACCCTATTGCATGTTTTAAAAAAATTACCAAATGGGGATCATAGAGCTGGGTTTAATTTTTAGGAACCAAATATAATCAATGATGCAAATCAGGGTAATTAGAGTGTAATATATGTACTTGGGTAATGTTATTTGAGATAATAAATGAGAAGTACAAATATTAACTTTAAAAGAGGAATTTTATTCTTCGTATACAACGCCACGTGTTGGCTAGAAAATGTCCGATTAAACTCTTCTTTAGTCGCCGATAGTTTTTCCGTTGATAGCTGTCTGGATTTTGCAAAAACCGGTAAGTGGCTACCTGTATCAATTCTGTGATAAACACCGCAGTAGTTGTTATTTTTGTTTATATGAGGAGAAATGATTTCTTGATATTTATCCAGACTGGTTTGAATAAATGATGGTAGTTCTACTTTGTTAATGACCACGTTTACTGGAGATGTGTTTAGTATTAATTCCTTTTTGGTAGCTGTTAACGGGTCGTAAATTGTTTTATTTTTGCAGTCGATTATGAGACCAAATTCATTTAAAAAGTCAAATCCAAGGAGTGGATTGGTGATATCGGCGACCACAAATGTCCAGGAAAATGACCTTTTCAAACTTGGTATCCCAATCTCTAGGTTTACTTGTTCGTAGCATTTTATTTTCTCTCCATTAGCGGTGGTGAGTGATACCGGTGTTGGATTTAACGTGACGCCGTTTAACCTAGACGCTGGTATTATTGAGATACTTGCACCAGTATCCACTATAAATTTTAATGTAGTTGTCCCTAACCGTGTATTGATTTGTAATAGCGGCGAACTCAGGGGGACAGACATGGTTCGCGCTGTTAGTTTTCCGAGTCTGTTGGAGTTGGTGTAGGTGGACGCGAGCTTGGTAGTATTTTTGTGTTTTGCTTCTTCGGCTATCTACACCAAGGTTTGCAAGTTCTTGCTTGCTCGGCAAAGTAGAGGTGTGCTCTACATATCTTGGCTTTTTGTTCCGGGAAGAAAGGTTTAATACCTGTCGGTAAAATAATATTGTCTTTGCTTTTCTCAGTTTTTTGTGTCCTATGCTGAGCGGTGAACGCTGTCGCGTTGATATTGTTAAGCAGAGGCATAAGCTCATCCGCTAGCTTTCCAAGTTGAGTTGGACTTAACTCCTTTTGTGAAGCAATGATGGGGGAAATTGTCGCTGGTAGGGCCTGAAGAAATTTGTGTATTACTATTTCTTCTCCGATACCTATCCGTTTTGCTATCGATAGCATTTCTTGCAGGTATGTTGAAGGACGGCCTGTAATAGTTGTTGTTGACATTAATTAGTCCAGCAATTCCGGCTTTGTCCTTTCGTGGGCCTCAATTAATGACTGTTTTATTTCCTCGTATTTTTTTGATTCTAAAATTGTTATCGGTATTTTAGCTACCACCTCTGCAGGCAGAGATGATATTACCGTGTAGAATTTTGTTGTTGATGCCGTTATATTACGCAGGTGGAATTGTGCCTCCAGAATGGAAAACCAGCCATTCACTGCCGTTTCCATGAATTCTGGTGTCTTTATGTTAATTTGCAGTAGAGAAGCTTCTTCCATTTTTATTTATTTATTTATTTATTTTTTAATTGTTTTTTTTTGTGTGTGTGTATATATATTTATATATGTGTATATATATATATATTTGTTGTTGTTGTAGACGAAGAAAAGAGGAAAGATTTTTTTTTTATTTACTTACGTCGAAGGTTCTCTCTTGAAACGTTTGCGACGTGAAGTTGAAAAATTGGTTGAATTTATCCTGGAATTTTCAAAAGTTGCGTCTTATATCCTTTTAGTTGGGGTCACCATTGTAATATATGTACTTGGGTAATGTTATTTGAGATAATAAATGAGAAGTACAAATATTAACTTTAAAAGAGGAATTTTATTCTTCGTATACAACGCCACGTGTTGGCTAGAAAATGTCCAGCTTCAACACGTGTGTTTAGTGTTTGGAATCTCTTCAGCAACTGCCTCCTCTTCTGTTCTTGGGTCGTCTTTGGCAACTACTACTATCTCCGCTGATTGGCCAGAGGGAGAGGGAAAGCGAGAGAGAAAAGGAGAGAGAAGGGAAGAGAGAAGAGTGAGAGGCGATGGATTCTGGGATAGCATTCCTTGGCCGAGGTGGAAGTAAGGACCAAGATTTCTGTTGAGTTAGTATTGACTGCCCATTTACTGACCTTAGTAAGGGAGGTGATACTACAAGAGATCTGTAATACCACAGGAATATACTTGGGCAAAACCTTGTTGCCAATATTTGTTTTGTGTAGAGTAATATCTTCTTTTACCATAACAACAAAAACTCTTTTTACAATGTAGTGAGACCAGGTTACATGACCAATCAGTATTCACATATATAAAATACAATATTTATTTCTCTTGTTAAACCGGGTGTATCAAAATAGATGCAACCTATTAATATGATAATGATTTATTACTGAGACAAGCACAATGGCAATCATCTGGAACATGTCCTGTAAAAAATGCATCCTTTGAGCTAGAGATATTAAATCAATGCTTTTTTTATCATTATTATATCAGCTTCCAGGACATGCAATCTTTTTTAATTTCTTATCAAAGTAACAAATCATTATCATATCCATGGGTTGCATGTATTTTGAGACAGTTTTGAATGATTTTGTCTCCAAATAAGTAGCAATGCAGAATATTTTTTCCTCTCTTGTCTAAGGTAGTGTGATTGGAGATTAATTGTTGTTATGGTATACATTTTTAAAATCTTAAACAAAAAATAACACAACATTATTATTAGCAGAGTTATTAGCAGTCACATAGGTCCCATATGAATTGAGACACCTACATATTTCTTTTCAAGTTCACCAGAATATTCTATTACAAAAAGATGAGTGTATTGAAATTATTTATACCAGTTATACTTTACTAGCTATTTGGTGCTAGGGAAAATATTTAGCTGTCCCCTACTCACTAAGTTTCAATATTAGCATTCGTGTATCTATGCATACACAAACACTGAATAAATAAATAAAAAGTATAGATAAACTTGTTGGTGGAGCTTATAAATATATCGATCCCACAAACTTTTGAAATATAAGTGATTGACAATAAACTAGACAAGAATGACAAAACAAGGTGGTTGTTTCAAAAGGCAAAATTTTATCATTGTAAACCGTAATAGGAAATTATACGGCAGATGCTGGTTCATAAAATCCAGAAGCTGGTGGTTGGTGCAGGATCTAGTCGCTGGTGCAGGACTCGATTGCTGGTGCAAGACTGGTAGTCATTGGTAGTCAGGGCTGGTGGTCACTGGTGCAGGACTGGTAGCTGTTGATACAGGAAGGTATTTGATGCTGCAGGAAGGTGGTTGCTGGTGCAGGACTGGTAGCTGCTGCTGCAGGAAGGTGGTCACTGATGCAGAAAGGTAGTTGCTGGTGCAGGAAGGTAGTTACTGCTGAAGGAAGGTGGTGCATTGTGCCGTTTCAGAAGGTACTAGGTTTGACTTTTGGAATTAGTTCTGAAAAGGGCTATTAGACTGAGAGGCTGGTAGTTGGGACTGCTGCATCATACTGTCTCAGTAGGTGTTGGGATAGACTTTCTGAGTTAGTCCTGAAAAGGGCTATTAAGCTGAGAGGCTGGTATTATTCCTGCCTTGACTGCTGGCTGGAATCAGGACGTCAGCTTAAGGGGAAACCTGGAGCAGTGCATCATGGGCAGCTGCTGATAAGACTTCAGTCATAGAGTTGACCAGGTGAGAATTGGATTCCTCCCACATCTTTGGCTGACATCCAGCCCAAACTCCCAAACGTTTTAATACAGCCACTTTTTATGTATACAGCGCGTTACTACCCTTAGTTGTCTAAGTAGAATGAATTTGCCTATTATCACAAAACACTAGTGAAAGACTTCAATCTACCTAGACGAGTTTTTTATTACTACATATTTTGTGCTACAGCTGCGAACTGTCCTTTGAAAGACTGGCTGAATTTATTATTTTTAAAAGACGGTCTATGTGGAGCCATTTGGTTCCTTAACAACCAGGTCCTAGGTAGTGATTGGCTGACAGCATTGCTTCTTGGAAATGGGGTTTGTTTGTTTTTTCTTGTGTTATGAGTAGCCGGTTGACTATGATATACTCATATAAATATATATATATATATATATATAGGACATTTTATAGGCACAAATAATAAAGAAATAATACAATACTAACTAAATGTGTCCCAACAGATTAAATGTATGTATTGTCCCATGAATAATTTGGAGACAAAAGTCTTTATTCTGTTCAACAGAGTGAAAAATATGTCTACTTTGCTTAAAGAGTAGGGATGACAAGAGAAAAAATAGTGAGTCCTAATCCTCATGTGACTAAAGGTCATGTGATGTGGGAAGCCAACACTCCCAATCTAAGGGAAGACAATTATTTTTGTTTTCCTACAAGTGAATGAGAAAATCTATTGTAATAGTACAAGGCCATATGTAAATACATATAAATATGCCATTTTTTTCCCTAACAAAAAATAGAAATCTTACAGAAATTCAGCCATATTAAAGAATTTACATCTTTTACCGCAGTGGCACATTTTACCATGAGATCTCCCAACTGTCAGGCCTGAACATGATTCTTTCTGAGTATGAACAATTTTCAAACATGTAAACTGTTAGATTGTTAGTGTCGATCTATACCAGTATATAAAAAGCCCACAGATAAAATTGAATGAAATGAAATTTTATATGGAAACTTCTTTTAATAGGAATAGCTTCTTTATCTTAAATTTTGAAGTTCTTGAAATCAAAGTGAAAAAAATTGACCTACCATATTTAATCACATATAAAACCCTTCCAACACCTTTTACACTTAATATTTTGAAGTTAGGGTAGGTATAAATACTGGTAGTTTATTGCAACTGGTTGGTTTTAGTTTGGTTTCTTTCTTTAATGGCATATCAACCTTCATGGATTATTCAATGCCAAAGACATTATATAGTATTATTCAACCCATAACTGTGGGGATAAGGGGATCCATACCTTTTCCCAAGGATATTAATCTGAAAGTGAATATAATAGTATGGCTGGAGTCTGAAATTTGCTTACAATGACATTGCAGTCCGTCACATTAGCCACTATGCTACTGATATTTCCCTATTGTAATTGGGTACTTGGGTTATACCACAACTTTATATATAAAACTCTGAAGATATCTTATTGAACAAACTTTAGGAAAAGGTAGGGATAGGAATCTAATATGTTATTAAATACTGAATATTGAAGTGTTGAGCTGTTAAACGCCTTTAAAAGGAATTTACATTTTTGAGAATAAAGTAATGAGCAATAAACTTTGATTTAAAGTGATTAAAGTAAAGAGCCTCATAAAATGAACATGTGTTGTATTTTGACCTTCAACCCGGCCAAACATGCCATTCCAAAGTGATGCACCGGAAGGAAGTGACACATTCCGATGGCAGTTATGAGGAGAAATCGCGTAGGCGGACTTGGCTGAAAAAATGGGACAAGCTAAAAATCTCATGATACACTCATAGACTGATGCACCGGAAGAGAGTGAGCTCTGAACTGCATGACAGTTATTTCCGCTTGATGACGATCACATATGCCATTCCAAAGATTGAGTGGGCGATTGAGTGGGCGATTGAACTATTATATAACTCGGTGAAGACAGGAAGTCGGGAGTTGGAGATCAGACGAGTTAGAGATGAGATGTGGTAGGGAAAGCCACACCCGGCCGAAGGGGCCCTCGGGACTCCCGATGGAGTTTGGGGACCAGACCAGTTGGTGATAAGATCCAGTAGAGAAAGTCAGCAGAGAGGACCTCCAGGCCTCCTGTTGAGCAGCCCTGGAGAACGAGAAAGACACAATGCTGATGGCCATAAGAGTGGGGGTCAATATATTGCAGTTCTGTTTGGTCTCCAGCTCCCTCTCACATGCAAACATTACAAATAAAGTGAGAGATATATTTTTCTAAAGAAGTCTTCGCTCGTCCTTTATCATTGTGTCGTTGTGATTCTTTCTGCATGAATCTGTATATGAGTATATAAAACATGTAGCGACTTTGTCATTCATGTTTCCTGGAATTAGAAACCCTTGTACATTTAAAATCAAAGGAGATACTCATGGAGTAACGGTTATTGTTGTAGAAAATGAACATGGTGACCCCAGTTCAAATCCTGGACAAAGCTGTTTACATTTCACAGTGTACTTGGTAAGGGTATGCATCCAACTATTCTCCCTCCAGCAGTGGGTAAATTGTATAGCAGAGTGGGCTCTTTAATGCTGACATAGCAACTGATCTTGGAGAAGGAAAACTCTGAATTCAAACCTGTTAAAATTTGCAAAAAATTGACCTTGTGTCTCATCCAGCTCACAGAAATCAAAACACAATGTGAATAAAAAGAAAACTTGAGGTTTGTTAGCATATATCTATATTCATATAATCTGCAATGAACATGAATAAGACAACATAATATAAGTGAAAATATTGCCTCTTTTAGCTAGTATTTTGAAGTGTTAAAGTCCAAAGAAATGATATTTATTGTGTTTATTGGATGATAAAAAATGTATGTGTATGATGTATCTGTGGGAACAAAACATAGTGTTATATGACTGATAGAGATATCTTCTGATTTATTGTACAAACAAAATAATGGCGATTCCAATTAACAGGACAGGAGAGCACTCACCGGATCTCGCAGTAGCTGAGAATTTTTTCAAAATGAAAAAATACGTCTCTGCACATGGTGAAATGTTGATGATATTTATAAAAAACAGAATTAAAAGTAATTCTTCAACCAATCTATGGCCTTTGCAGTAAAAAATAAAGACTAAAGTTGATCAGATTTGAGGATGGGAGAACAATAAAAGACAAGATTCTTTCAATGTCCAGACAGAGAGAAGGCAGAGCTTGACATTAGAGCATCAATCACCAATACCTGCAACCTGAAAGCTCCAAAAGAGAAGGCGACATTTAACATCATACAACACTCATCTTAACCTTCCTACAGTGAATTTTGATGGAAGCCACGTGACCCAAGAGTCTGTAACCCAGCCCTACCAACTCAAGTATTAGAACATTTTTTTCTCAATTTTACTACCATTCAACACATGTCAAAATTCCTAAAATTAATTCATTCCTACCAATACAATTACAGAATATTCTATTTATCAATTCAACATACATTCTAATACTCACCAATACAATTATTAGAACATTTTTGTTTCTTTTGCCTGTTAATACAATTACTTGTCACTTCATGTTGACTTTAAAATTTTTTATCTAAAACTACTGATGTCTCTTCAGTGAGTTTATTAGTAAAAAGGGTAAAAAGAAATATGGTTGGAATTTCTAATATCTCTGTGACTTTATGGGGCATAAGAAGATTTGGTTAGTTATTTGTAGGTTGTGGTTATTTGGGTTTAGATATCTGACTCCATTTTTTTCTTTCTTTTTTTCCCTCATTTAATTTGTTTGAGTCTTCTTTGTTTGTGAAGGCTGCAAAGGAATTACTGAAAGAAGGAAGAAAAGAGACGAAGATACCTTTACAATTTCAACTTTATTTTTGGGTTCCATACAGCTATCTGTAGTGAGGAAATGTTTTCTTGGACTATTTGAGAAACAGTCACATCCCCAAACAAGGCATTAATATGTCCTAGTCATTTTTGGTGATTGGTAAGTCCAAAGTGGATTTTTTTTATAATGTTTGTTTCAGTGGTATTTGCTCACTAGCAGCAGACATGGCTGGGTACCAGGCTAGAAGACCTAATCAGCATATGTGTTCGCTGTTTGTGGCCATGTTAAAGAGGGTCCATTCAGTGCTACAGTGGAGGCTAAAGTTAAAGTGAGTTTGAAGGTCTACTGGTGGGAGAGCAAGCCAGTGTGCGACTAAGCGGACATGTGGCTTTCCCCACCAGCAGCAGGAGAAAAGTAGGTCTTTCCAATCCAAGTGGTCACTGTTGAACGAGAAAGAGTTTTTTTCTTGTGCCAGTAAGTCTGTTTTTCAGGCATGTGTGGATTTTGCTTCCCGTCAAAGGCTTCTGGGAACAGCCACACCTTTGGACCCACTTTATTTTATTTTTATTTTTATGTTTTCTAACTCCTACAACCTCTTAACTTTAGACTCAGTTCTTGTTTCTTTTTATTGCTGATAGTTGGTTAAGAAGAATTTAAAAAAAATGTAAATTGTGATTGGTTAAAAAGAATAAAGAAATAGTAAATTGTGATTGGTTCTTTAATTGATTTAATTGTTACTTCCACCTTTTTCTGACTGCATCTGCATATATTATCAGCTATCATATAGATATTCAAAATTGGTTCCTGTTTTTGTTTTGTGTGCTCAGACTCAATGGAAAAGTTCTAGCTTCAAAATTTGTAACCAGCTTTGGGGTTTGTTAACTTGTTTTTGTAATCATGAATTTTTATTAGTAAGTTGTGTCTTAGAATATGCTAACTATATCCTCTGTAGAGGGATAAGACACCCACCATAAAAAAGCGGGGGGGTGTCTTGGTATGATTCTAAAATGCATCTGATGGTGAGGCTCTGGATATCTAGGGAATGTGGAGTATCCCTTCATTACTATTATTCCCTGGTCTACTTTGACCCAGAGTGTAAGTACCTATTAGGGTCAGATAAATCTGTCTGAAAAATATTTGTATTTGATAGGAATGTTTGAAAAAAAAAAACTCTTAAGAAACAACACCACAAAAAATGTAAATTTCCCAATTTTGTAAAGAGTTTTCTCTTGAACAGGAAATTCCAAGTCCGATAAATTTAAATTCCTGGGTGTAGTTTTCAATAAAAAAAAACAAACCCTACCATTCATTCCTCAATTGTAAAAACAAATGTCATAAAGCTTTAAATCTTCTCCGTATAATAGCCCCACAATGGGGGGGGGCGAGCTGACCAGCAAACATTTCTGAAACTCTACAAAATATTTGTTCAATCTAAGATCGATAATGGCTGCTTTGTGTTTGGAGCCGCCAGGATTTCGTACCAAAAACGTCTTAACACAATCCACCACAAAAGTCTGACTCTTGTCCAGGATGCCTTCAGAACATCACCAGTGGAGAGCCTATATAATGAGGCTCATGAACAACCTTTTCATCACAGATTAAAAAAATTAGGACTCCAGTAGTCCACCAAAAAAATGTCTCTTCCTGCTAATCTGGCTCATAACTTCATCCTCAATTCAAAATATGTATCCCTCTTTAATCAAAAAGAAAACGCAATAAAACCTTTTGGCCTCCACATAAAAACCATGCAAAAACAAAACAATTTTCATTCCCAAACCTGCATCATTCCATACAATTCAGCTCCCCTCTTTGGTTACTTTAACAGTCAGTTGTAATACTCAACCTCACAAAACACTCCGAAAGGAACACTTGTTGCGGGGCCAAGAAGAACGTCGACCCAGCAAATTATCTTTTTATTGTTCATGTGAGTAAATTGACAGCCTGAAGACAATGAAGAGAACAAAGGCGAGAAAACAGTTATAACAAATGACAATTTATTTTGTTGTAGGCTACAGAATTATGGTCATATAGACGATGGGAATAGTCGCCAAAGGTAGAGACAGCTGGTGGTCATCGTTGTTGGTAAAGACAGCTGGATGATCGATGTCTCGGTTGTGCACTACTTTGGTTTAACCGGGGTGTGTTGATGTTTTCTCAAGTGTTGATGCTAGTCCGAGCAGTGAGTCATTCGTGGACTAGATGCTGCAATGCTGGAGCTGGTCTGCAGTTGGTGCTGGTGGCTTGGTTATGCAGGATCGAATGAGTGGGCTAAGACTGCCGTGTCTTAACTCTATGTAGGCAAGGAATGAACGAATGAACGAATGGCTAAGACTACCGTGTCTTAACGTTGCCGTGCCGAAGAACGAACGAACGAGTGGTATGACTAAGACTACCGTGTCTTATCATTACAGAACCGAGGAACAAGCGAATGAGTGTCGTAGCTAAGACTACCTGGTCTTAGCTCTGCATAGCTGAGGAATGAGCAAATGAGTGTCGTGGCTAGGATTACCGTGTCTTACAACTGCTAAGCTGGCGAAACGAGCAAGCAAACGAGTGTCATGGTTAAGACTGTTGTGTCTTAGCACTGCGAAGCTGAGGAACAAGCAAACGGGTGTTGTGGATAAGACTACTGTATCTTAGCTCTGCATAGCTGAGGAACGAATGAGGCTCGTGGCTAAGACTACTGTGCATCCACTAGAAGTAGGATCATGCCTTGAGAACTTCGCTTACGAGTCCGGATACTAAACCATTTATTTCCAAAATAATGTAAAATTTACAAAATTTAGGGGAGCATGAAGCCCCAAAGATTTTGAAGAGGAGGAGGAGGGATGGAAACGATGTTATCTAGGGAGCCCTAGCTATCTGCATTCACTGACCCAGACACACTATACAATAACACCAGCCATGCATCAACAAGCGCGCAACAATCACCGAAATACAATAATTCACTCTATGAAAACCTACTTAAAACCAGGTGGAATGAATGATTTATTTACAATGAAAACATATATATATACAATTGAAACATGATGGGGAAGGGGAGAAAACCCCAAAAAATCATTTGGTAAAAACAAGGATAAACCTAGTCTGGTTACCCTCCAGTCTCCCTGTCTATTGTGTGGAGAGTCGACTGTTTTCCGGTATCCGAATGAACTGAAAACAAGTCGAACTACTCTTATGGGGTAGTGGATCTAAACTAATGGGATAAAAGAAACCTGGGGGAGGGCGTGGCGAGGAAAGGGTAGCATGGATTAAAGTAATGTGGGTCCAAGATACTCAAAAAAGGTAGGACTGGAAGAAGGTTAAGGTAGTAAAAGAATGGGGGGATGGGGAGGATCTTGGAGACTAACAACTAAGTGATAAGGTCAATGACATATATCATACAGCTAACTAGTGGGTAGAGGGTTACAAGAAATCCTACTTACCCGGGATGGGGTCCCGAAGGACCCAGACCATCGTCACCATGCGCAGGAAGAGGAAGGAAGGATGACTGCAACGTTACCCCCTTTCGTACGAACAGGATCGCTGCATTCACCCACTTTGGTTGAATGTTATGCAGTCCAAGCGTTTTCTATCGCATTTAATTTTGACCCAAAGCTGATGCGTAAAGAACAAGATCAGATCACGTTGAGAAAAATTTGCACTGTCATACAATCCCTTGTTTCACGTCTCCCAAATCACCGTTCTAGCCATTGCTAGGATCGCGAGAAATACTACGCGCTTCTCATCCTCATATGGAGGGTCAACATTGTCCACGACGTAACCAACGTCGAGCACTACTAGCTGCTTAGGACTGAGGCGAGCCGTCCACTCCCCGACGGAACTCCAGAACGGGCGACCTCGCTCGCAGTATTAGAAGGCGTGCAAAGCCGTTTCTTCTAAACGCCTGCCACATCGGGCACAATAGGGCATGTCTGTCAAGCTCCCTCTGAAAGCCCAGTCGTTGAGGGCCAACGCGTTCTGAGCAAGCCGCCAGGTGAGCGAGAACTCGGAGTTGTTCAAGAAGCTCGAACCTGGCGCCCAATTCCATTGTGAACGAATCTCTCCCAGCAACCAGCCGAGCCGCTTCACCAGAGGATCGAAGCCAGGTACCCACCTGTACTTCTACCTTAGTCCGTACCTCAAACCAATTTCGCTCTAGTTGGAGGCCTGGCCTGAACCACACTCTGAGGTTGCGGATAGGTCTGTCACTCCAACGCGTTCTGAGCAAGCCGCCAGGTGAGCGAGAACTCGGAGTTGTTCAAGAAGCTCGAACCTGGCGCCCAATTCCATTGTGAACGAATCTCTCCCAGCAACCAGCCGAGCCGCTTCACCAGAGGATCGAAGCCAGGTACCCACCTGTACTTCTACCTTAGTCCGTACCTCCAACCAATTTCGCTCTAGTTGGAGGCCTGGCCCGAACCACACTCTGAGGTTGCGGATAGGTCTGTCACTCCAGCGGAAGAGCCCTGGCAGGGGAACGCCACCCCTCTAGGCACCCAACCGCAGATCTTCATTCTTATCAAAATTGATTTTGGCACCTGATACTTCTTCATACCTCTAAACCGCCTTCTTCACAGTTAGTATGTCCAGTCGACAGGAAACAAAGACAATGATATCATCAGCGTACGCGGACACCTTCGCCCTAACACGGCAGGCAAAGAGGACTCCACTCAGGGCCGGATTTTCCTTCTCATCCCTAAGCCTACGAAGCGAGGACATAGAGATGAAGAGACAAGGGGCAACCCTGCCGATTGTGGTACAACATGGTGATCCATTTGCAGAACTCAAGTTCTAATCTAGCGGTCTCTAAAACCGTCGCCAAGAACCGATGGTCCACCCTGTCGAAGGCCTTGGACTGATCTAAATTGATCAGCGCGGCTTCAGTGTGATCTTTTATCTCCTCTAGGATCTCGCGAACCAGATGCAAGTTGTCCTGGATCGATCTTCCCTTCACAGCGTAGTTCTGCTTAAGTCCAATAAGACTGCTGATGACAAGCTGCCAACGGTTTGCCAAGACCCGGGCAAAATTTTGTAACTCAGTGTTTAACAGAGTTATGGGCCTGAAATCATCTAAATCCTCTCAAACATGCATGCCACCTTTCTTCAGCAATGTGATTATACCCTTGGTAATAGTATCAGGGATGGGTCTCTGGGAAAACCAATGGTTGAACATATCCCTTATAATAGGGACAAACATATGCGACATCCTCAAGTACACTTCGTAGTGCAAACCATCTAGTCCCAGCGGCTTGTTGAGGCTGACCTGCTTCAACGCATCATGGACTTTGCATTCAGTCACCAAACCCTCACATCCAGCCGCTTCCGGCTAAATAGCTGCAAAACTCCTTAACTGGGAGATCAGGAAAGCTGGCAAAGCGATCACGAAAGAGTGCCCGAAAGGCTCCGCGCATCTCACGATTCGACCGTAGCGCGTGTCCATCCGGGGACTTGACGAACTCGATGTACCGATGGGGAAACCTTCGCACTTCTCCTTCATGCACGAATGCGTTACGTTTCACAGCTTTGTTGGAAACTCTTTTTAACCTAGTTCTAACAACAAAACCCTTGTAACGCTTGCTAGCCTCGCGTTCAAGTTCCCGCCTAGCTAGATCTATGGCGAAGGAGTCCCCCCTCTCCAGGAAAAGTCTATCTTCTAAAGACTTCGCCTTTTTGGCACTATCTGGTTTGAGCTGTCGGCCGTATTTGATGGCGAAGTCCCTAATACTATACTTATTCCAGGTAACTGCTCCTCATAGCGCCCGCTGAATTAAGGTTTCCAGCTGCTTCCCTATTTCCAGTAAGGAGGTATTGAACTTCCGGTAGCCGACCAGCTAAATACAGATTGACCCTAAAAAGTGTATGGTCAGCCAGCCTTAACCAGTGGAACGTGTGACAAGTAACGAAGTCACTGTCGGCTCTTCTAACACTCTGTCCAGATAAGACCGAATCTGGCCAGAGGGTGAATCTCCTAACCATGTCCACATCTCCCACCCTGGGTGATCCAGACGAAACCTGTCGATCAAATCGAACTCGGACAAGAAATCGATCAGGCTGCTTTCACACCTTCCCAACCCGCTAGCACCCCACCCGCCCTTATCTATCTTGGGATCAAGGATCGCATTCCAATCACCCACTAGGACTACCCGTTTCGGATTGTCAAGGAACGGCTCCAACCGTCGGGAAAATGAGCATCTCTTGCCAATACTATTATGCGCATAAACTGCAACCATCCGGAACTCAAAGCTTTTAACGGCAACATCGGCCACAACCAACCGGCCCCCATCCCCTTCAAAGACAAGATTGATAATCGCATTTAGGCTGCGTCCAACTAGCAAAGAGATCCCAGCACTGCAGTGGCTGCCGAATGCTGAAAAGACCATAAAGTCATCCTCCTGCATCCGACGGTCCCCTGCACAAGTGAGGTGAGTTTCTTGCACTGCAGTAACATTCACACAGAGGGTCCACCAATAATAATTAACACTTCATCTATCATCAACTCTCCCAATGACTCTGAGGTAGATTTGCAACCAGGGATATGCTGTTACCAACCAAGGAGCAGTCAGCTAAACTAACTGAAAGCTGTGTCAATTCGAAGTTCTTCCGGCTTCAGCCGGAATACATGGGAACTCGTAGGATGTGAGTGACGGTATGCCATGTCCCAGAAAATCATTCAGGAGGGGTGGTGGCCTGCTACCTGAGTGTCTTTTGCCGGGTGGAAGAGATGACGCAGCTTCGCACTGCTACCGAGACAGCACATGGCGATTATACGTTCCGGTTGTGCCTGGATAGGGAAGGCTTCAAGGCCATCCCGGGTACTTTATATTTCCAGGATCGACAAATGATATTGGTGGTGGAGGGCAGACGGCCGCGCTGCTGGAATTGTAAGCAGGTTGGTCATCTCGCCAAAGTCTGCCTTCAAAGAACAGCTAACTTGGTGCAGCGGCCTTGGAAGGCCGAAATCAACAATACCAACAACTCCATCAATATCACCAGCACCACTGACACTACCAATGATACCTCCAAAGATACCACCACCAAAACCACTGACGCTACTAATGCGACCCCAGAAGAAAACAACAATGAATGGACGCAGGTCACTCGGAGAAGGAAGAAGAAAAAAGGAGAAGAGCTGCCGAAGGCCCCGGCTCCTAAAGAAAATACCCCAACCAAAGCCAAGACTCCACCACCTCCTTCTTCAGTGACCCAAAGGATCCCCTCAATGGAGACCCAGTCAACGCAGGAGACTCGTCAACATCACATCCAGCAGCCCAGGAAGCCACATCAGCCACATCTCCCAGATCCAAAGACAATTCCACAGGAAACCCCCATGGACATCACACTGAACCTCAAGCGAAGAAGGGACAGTGGAGAAGGCCAGGCCAAGAAACACTTCAAAGCACTAAAGCCCGAGCCACAACAACAACCCTAGCAGGAAAGATCCTCCTCAAGTCCCCATCCAACAAGCTCATTCTCATCCAACACACCCACAAACTCATCCAACCCCTTCACAAAATCATCCAATCAGCCCACCCCTTGCTCCGCCTGAGCCTTTTCACTCTCTCCCTGTCCCTTCGCTTTTACAGCCTCATCCTGAACTTTCAAATCGTCCTCGAACTCAGTCAGAGAACAGGCTGCAACACAGCCCAACAAAATAAACATTATTGCGAAAGGCAACCAAGAGGGACGAGTAAGCTGATGAAAATGAGACCCTAAGAAAAAATAAAGAAAATGACTAACGAGAAAAACTTGGGATGATTTAGATGAAACTGATGCGGACCGTGATATTATTTATTTCTTTTTTATAAATAAATACACATTCACGGCCATCAGTTACACATGAAATCTAGCAACTGGACCTAGTGTAAGGGAAGTGAGGAGAAACTAGCGTCCAGTTGCCAGACAAAAAAAAAGGTGGCAGTAGCTCAATACTGAACCACAAAAGAATTTTTTTGCTCTCGGGCAAAAAACGGACACGGATACGAGTACGGACAACGAGTTCAGTACTAATCAAAATCAGTACCAACAGGTGAGCCAATATTTGTCGCTGCCTCCCACTAGACAGGACTTGACACAAGGTCAATGACCCGAAGGTTGATTAAAGTGAAGATTAGGGGAGAGGAAGGTCGGGCATAAGCCAAGGCTCGAGCCATGGGGACTATGATGCATCCAGCCCACCGAAGGTGGCCCACCCGAAACTGGAGGCCTTGCGGCGTCAAGTCTACCTTTGTCGGACAGGGCCCGCTGGTTCACCAGGGGGCGCGCCAACGTCTGCTGAAAAGGCTCATTACCGGGGGCCGTGTGGACAGAAAGTTCGTCCATAAAAATATCAGTGGTTATACAATCCTTCCTAAGCCTGAAATAGGCTTCTAAAGATTATCCACTTTATTTTGATAGAGTGACTTTCGAAAGACTGGCACTGTTAATGTTGTAAACAGATAGATTTTTTCTTTCTTCGCTGATGCTGCTAGTCAGGGCTAGGGATGATTTTAGCATTTCCGGTCGTAGCCAGATGTAGCGTTTTTAAGGGGTTGGAGTGGTCTGGTTTGTTTACATCTTTAATTGGGCACGACACACTCACCTCTTAACATCCATGAAAAGTACCTCAACTACTCCCATATCGACACAGATGGCACCAAAAACGGTAATTGAACTGGATGTGGTGCAGTTTACCAAAAATAAAATAACCTAGAAATGCCTCCTAAAAGAAGCTTCCATCTTCACTTTTAATCGAAAAGATTCATCATCCATTCCAACTCTTTTTTTTGTACTCTCATCTATCAAAAACTAAAAAGTAGATAATCCTCTCAACATTAATCTCCTGAACTCCCTAAACTCCATAACTTTCAGAAAAAAAAAGATTGTATTCTGCTGCATCTCAAGCCATATAGGGATCCAGGGAAACCACAAAGCTGACTCAATAGCCAAATCACTTCTCGATATGGCTCGAAACAATAGCTTCAAAATCCCAAAACACTCGTCTAAAACCTCAAATCAGGCAGATTCTGACCAACAAATGGCAAGAGGTTTGGGAGGAAAATCCCAATAACACGCTCTACCAAATCTAGCCCTGCATGAAAGAGAAGAAACCAGACCCTAATAAAACTAGAAGAGAGGAAACCACTTAAAACCGACTATGCATAGGCCACAGTCTATATTCCAAATTAGGGACCACCACCAAAATGCTCTGGCGAAAGACCATATACAGGGCAGCATATATTGATAGAATGCAAAGACCTAAACACAAAAGTATTCTACAAAGCCATAAGCATAAAAGAACTATTTGAATCTACAGATCCTACCAACATAATCAACTCTGAGAAAAATCGACCTCCGATCAAAGATATCGGTTCATAAACTTCCTCTACAATAAAAAAGCTCACTTCAGCAATGCGGGCAAACGAGCTTTGGCTCGTTTAAAATATTACCAACAATCTACTTGCTTACAAATCATATATACTTAATATTTGCATAAACAGGATTTGGCGTTAAATAGCCCACAAAAGTTGATGCGCCATAAAACCCAACTATAAGCATACAATCAATGTGATTCCCATACCTCTAGGCATAGATAATCCTAGAGTGGTCGACATGCCATTAAAACCAATCGATCAACCAATCAATCAATTAATTTCTATTTGTAAATTGAAACTGACTGTGATCTGTTGTTTTTGGAGGGTGTAGTTCAATAACAAGTTTTGCTAAGATCAGGAAAGTGACGAACTGCACTGGTCTGTAAAATGTCGAGCTCACCTGATCCTCTCCGACTGCTACTCATCAGATTTGTCTCTATGGCTTAGAGCACAGCCTCGGAATCCACAATTGTCGGCTTACCTGACATTATCTGATCATAAAGGTTCTTATAACCCAAGCCAAATTTCCTGAACCATCTGATTACTGTATTGTGACCAACTGCACCTTCACCTTTCACACAACAAATACTTTTGGTTGCTTCTGCTCATGGCTCACTTAGGGCTCACTTCAAAATCATAAATTATAAGTTCCTGAATTAGACTAAGTTGCATGTTCATCTGTGAGACTTTCAAATCACACAGCATGAAGCAATGCACAACATGTCAGCACACCAACTACCACGATACTACCAATCACGGAGAGTACCGTTCACAGCTTGAACTGCTTTGGTCATGTGATACATGTACCGTAAATCAGCATGTACCAAAATATTGCAAAACTTTTGACTCACCCTAGTATTTACCTCTTTAATATATTTTTGTTCTTAAATATTTCTTATTAAATGGTTAGATTTATTTACTTTGCTTAATGGCATATCAAACTTTGTGGGTTATTTGATGCCAAAGCCATTATTAAATGGTGAACAGATCTAATTTGATATATGGGACATAATAAAGTTTTTTGTTTTTTTTTGTGGTAGTGGCGAATTGTTGTAAAATTCCGAGGTGTTTAAACTGACTCTTTTTTTCTTCTAACCCCATTCACTTGTTGTCTTCTTTTGGTCTGTCAAAGCGGAAAGAAAAAGACAAGGATACCTTTAGGATCAAATTTTATTTTTTGGGTTTATGACTATTCTGTGGTATGGAATGTTTTCCTGAACCAGAAGAAATAGTCGTGTTCTTTTAGACGAAGCGTTAGAAGAACACGAGGGAATTATCTCTTTCAAATTATAAGTGGAGGGTCCATTATGCGTCTCCATGTTCAGTGGTTACGTTTGACTGAGGCAGCTACAAGTGGGAGAGACACACCACTTTTTAGGCATGCACCGATTTCGCTTCTCATCAGAGGCCTCCAGGGAAACTGTTATTTTTGCATTTTTCTTTTTATTGTCTTTTTATTTTCTTATTTAATCCCTACAGATGTCAAGCATTAATTTATTGATGAACTTGCAAGATGTTTTAACATCAGAACTATTGGACAAGCATATTCATAGCTTGTTAATTAATTGCAGTTTCAGATCCTAATTATAAATACATTTATTCATTCATTTTTTTAAAAATAAAGAAAGAAATAAGAGATTGCAACTCTAATTTATTTCCAACAGATAATTGTATTTATAACAACTCAAAAATATTTGCATAAAGAAATCCTAGTGTTCGTCCAGAAAAGGACAATAAAGAAAATTCTCATTAATTTTTCAGTAATGTACAAAAGAAAAATTATATAGAAACGTAATACTTATATTGACCATCCAGATAAGAATAAGTTTCCCTAGAATTATATATCGACAATTTGCCATAAACTGTAATCTTTTGTGGTCAGGAGAGGAAAAAACTAAGAAAATATAGCCGACTGTTGAATTACTACTGTGGGGTATGGGGCTGAAGGTCACGGGCAAAGGGCAAGGCTGTGTTGCCGTTTGAATATCTGACTCCATATTTTGGTCATTTCATTTTAACCCCACGTTGGTTAGTCGGTGTAATGCCTTGCCCAAGAAAGTCCCAAAAAGAATTATACAAAAGAAAAGACAGCAACAGATAAGAGACGAAGACGTTTCTTTTATACTTTCTTTTATTTACTGGGTTCAACAACCATTCCATGGATGAGGGAGTTTTTCCTGAATACATTGAAATGGTTGATTCCCCCAGTTAAGGTGTCAAAAATACGTTAAATCGTTACATGTATGTATTTGTCCTCATTTGGTATTTCGGGCTTCCATAAGGGTTAGTTTTCTTTTGGAAGTTTGTCAAAGTCCGGTAAGAGTTAGTTTATTTGTGGGTCTTGTATATTTTTGCATAATGCTGACCGAGAGAGAGAGCTGCTACTGGGTGAAAGGGGCTAACCAACGCTACGTCCAAAGACGTATGCGTGGTGCCCAGACACCAGAAAGCAACGATGTTATCAAAACGCTGGTCACTGTCTGAAAGAGAAAGAATAGCTGGTCCCCTTTGTCAAGAGGGTGTCTTTTTTCTTTTATGCATGCGTCATCCCTTTTTCCTGTTAGGGACCTCTGTGAGTTTCTGCAAATTTAATAGTTTTCTTTTTCTTTTTTTTTCTTTTTATTCAATTTTGAATTTTTTAAAAATTTATTTATTCCTTCCCTACACTGCTATTTGAAGACGTGATTTTAGAATGCGACTTCCAGAAAATAAAATGAAACAAATGACTGAACTTTACATTCATCTGGATGGTGAATTTTTTTTTCTTTTGTACGTTGCCACAGAAACAACAAACATTTCCTATTCTGGGCAGGCACTGAGATAACCTTTTAAAAAAATATTTTTTGTGTGTTAAAGTTTCCTTCGAAATATCGAATTTAAAAAAAAAGTGTATTAGAAATTATAGTGTTCGGCGAAAAATAGGTTTTAAGTCTGGTTGATAAGAACTTATACGCCTTTTGTAACAAGTGGGAATAGGTTCCCCTTATTTCTTGACTTTACCGACATAAAACGAAAGATAGACGATACTTTACTTGGGTAGGAGGTACTTGTGGCGTAACGGTTATCGTTGTAGGAAAGAACCTGACGTGGCGAATTCAAATCCTGAATGAGGCTATTTAGGTTTCACTTCGTGCTAATGTCTGCGGGAAAGGCATGAACCCATCTCTTCACCCTTTAGTTATGAGTTGATAGTAGGGCAGTCTGGGGGTCTTTAGTCTTGGTGAGGCAACTGATCTAAGAGAAAGAAAACCGAATTCGAACCAGCTGTACTCCGCTTAAAAAATTGAACTTGTGTTACTTCCTACCCGTTGGGCTAGGTAAATACATACTTTGGAAGAATGTTTTTAGACTGTTAGTATTTGTCACGTAAAGTACATCAAGTTGGTGTACAAAAAAGTGATTAGTAAATAGTAAGGTAATCTCCCTAGTAAGTTGTGAAAAGTAAGAAAATTGTGATTTTTCTTTATATATACATTATACATAACTTGAAAAATCGTTAGTCAGTTATATCTCTAGAATTTCTTATGTTATCACTCGTACATTCATCGTACAAAGAAAATTTAAATGTACATAGGAAGAAAAAATTCCACTAAAAGCCAATTTGAAACATGAAATCTTTTCGGTTTGTACAAAGGGACATTTTTATATAACACCGTTAATGTTTTGTTTCTTTTATTCGGTGTTACGGTTGTAAATTTTTAAGAATGTGTTCAAGAGGTAAGGAAAAATATATTAAATTATATAAAATATTTATTTAAATGTCGATGACAACATTCACGTCATTTTTAAGTTAAAAATTATTGACCTTTTATTTATTTTTAAAATTTTTCATAGAAGATTTATCATGTTTTAACAAATCATGAGTATTTCAACTTATCTAATTTTACGGGGCTTAAAATACGCTGTCTGTATCCCCTGCAGAGGTGGTAAGACTTCCCCCAAAATGGATACCCTTCATATGACACTAAACTGCATCTGATGTTGAGATTAAGGTTCTGGAGATCTAGTCTAGACCCCTTCATCGCCATTACTCCCAGGTCCACTCTGACCAGGAATGGTAATACCTGTAATGTCCCATCTATAGGTCAAATAGATCTAATAGAAAATTATTAGTATTGGATAGGACTGTGTACAAAAAACAACAACAAAAAAAAAACAACTGAGAAATAACTACACAAAAAAATGTAAATATGAAGATACAATGAACACGATTCCCTAACTTCAAGGCATAAAATGACTTTAGACTGATTGATATGCCGTTAAAATCAGTTTATTTTTTATAGGGTCAGGTAAAACACAAATGGAAATAACGAGTAATTTTTTTTTCTATGGCAAAGCAAGACACGTAGAATGATAACTGTGTAAAATTAGGTTAAGAAAAAAGAAAAAAATCAAATTGAGATTTAATTTTATTAAAGCTTAACGACAAAATTATTTCCCTATTTCCGAATAGACGGTGACTTGTAAGCAAATAATTCAAATGAAGCACTAAAACCAATAGTTTTGTTTAAGTTAATTTTGTGAGTACATCTGAATCCGATGGGTTCTGTTGAAAAGAAAATAAAAAAAAACAACATTTTTTCACGACTATTTTTTGAATTTGAACAATTGCCTGAGTAGAAGGTCTTGTGAATATTAAACAACAAAGATTAATTAAAATAAAATGTTTTTCTTGTCATATATATAAATATGAAAAAAGGGACATGTCTGTTTTAGATGTACGATTATGTGCCCCCTTCTGAATATAAGCATATATTGCTAACTATTTTTTCTTAATTTTGAAACTAAAAAATCTGTTTAAAGTCATTTACACATGTATACACAAGTGGGTGTATCCAGTTTGTAGCTTAATGCATTGTTAAATTCAATTCATTGCATTGACCAAAAAAGGAGATTATGTTGAAAAATAAATATTTGTTGTGTAAAAGTAAATGCTTATTTTCATCATTAGAATATACAATGGTGTTGCATTTAAGAATCAAGGTCAATTCTGAATGAAATCAGCCAGAATGAAGAAAAAATATCTATAAACAAGTTTGTATGAAAGTGATCTAAGTGCATGATACCCTTTAAGTGGGGCCGTGCCCCCTGCTGAGGGGTAAGATCCTTCCCAAAAGGAGGTATTCTGGGTATGACAAAAAACTGCACCTGGAGAACTGGAATATCTCTTCATGGCCATTATTCCCAGGTTCACACTGACTCCGAGTGGTGCTACCTTTTAGAGTCTCATCTATAGTCCAAATAGATCTGTTTAAAAATTATTTGTATTCAATCAGTCCAAGTGCAAGAAAAACCTCTTAAACAACTACAGAAATAATGTAAAAATGAACATGATTCCCTAGGCATAAAATAATGCTGGACGGGTTGACATGCCTTTAAAATCAGTCAATTAATCGGACTCCAAACCCAAAAGAACCTCTCAACTCTATTTGGTATCTGACTACCCTTGGCAATGGTTGCCCAAGATATGTTCCACTAAGAGGAGAAAAACTTTCTCATAATTACAGGTCAATATATTGAAGTAGAACAAATGCAGGATATCACCAGTAAATTTGTTATAAATGAAATGAGATCAGCCTTTTCAAGATATGCTACACCAGAGAAGGCTGTTTTGGACAATGTACTCCAGTTTAGTTCCTTTGTATATTCTACATCAAGCCTAAGATACCTCCAATCCAAAAGTCTAGAAGAACAAGTAGTGCAAAACTGTAGGGAGACAATAAATAATTGTGTCCCTTGGAGAATGAGCATCTCCATTAGGTAGTCTCATTGCTAGTCACATGACAATCCGAGAAAACCATTCTCGTTCACTTCTTGGAACAGTAGAGACAACTTCTCATCTGGTTGTTGTTGTGATCTCCATCAAGTAAGACTTTTTTTCCATTTTTGAACCTCTTTTACATACTGCTTGTTCATTGAACAATATGTTTATCTGTTTGCTATTCTTTTCAATGTTTCTTTTAAGTATATTGTGTATATATTAAATGTTTCTGTATGTGTAAATAAGCTTTTCTTGTTTTTCTGTTTATTCAGTGTTAGTGTGTCACTAGAATCTGGAAAGAATCAATTAAAAACAAGTAGACTAAGTGAAAGGGGTAGGGTCATACTCTTGTGAAAATCTAAGGTACTCGACAAAGTAAATCCAAAAGATAAAATGACTTAGACAGACAAGCAGGTTTGTGAGAAAAAATGTCTGGTTTATTTCTGAGTTGTCAGAGAAAGGAACAGATTTGTTTGCATTTGTAGTTGTAATGCCATGAACAATCTTACCTCGAAGAAACAGAATGTGTGCTCTCCCTGCTACCGGCATGCAGGAACCAGAAGAAAAGGACGCAAGAGGTGTGACTTGTTTTATGGAAATAAGCCTACATGAAGTGGCGAGATTTGATGAACATAAGAGAGACTAAGTTTGAAGTGGAAAACAGCAGCATTTTGATTGGTGAACATCCATCAGTTCATTTTGCAAGTTAAGTGAGTTGACTAGCACCCAATAGATTGATTCCTCTTCAACTAGACTTCTGAAACCACCTAGAGCATCAAAAAAATGACCAGAGATGTGATTAGAGAATCTTAATTGCTTAATATCATTTGGACAAAGAAAATACTTGGAGACTAGATGGTTTTGATCTAATAGGAAAATATTGGTTGCTGATTGGAAGATTTTCCTCCACCTATCCATTTTGAAAATCTGATTGATCACCAAAAAAACCCAGTTATGCATGCCAAGGGATGAGGGCTAGATTAAATATAGGAAGCGTGGAAGGAATAAAAGAGCTCTAAGAAACTGCTGGTATCAAGTATGGGTGAGAGATACAAATTAAACCCCTAAAAAGAGGTTGTATAGTTCACCAAATTTGGAAAAGCTGTTTTAAAGAAAACTAAAATAATGAGAAATAGACATTAAGGTTGAGCAAATGACTGAACTGCCATCCCCCAGTCAACCCCCCACACTGGTTGAACACCAGATTCATTAATAAGCTGGGAATTTTGATGACTAAGGCAGTCTACATTAATTTGAGAGACATCCTGAACTGAAGACCTTGTACCAAACTTTGAATACTAAAGACTTGACTTACTACTTGACCATTGACAATTATGTTGTAGATTTCATTGTCACTTGACTAATATAGTAATGAGAAAGGTTATAACCACTGTGTACAACAAATAATGTAGATAAAAAGAGTTGTTACATTTCTAACCTGTGTTGACTTTGTTTTTTTTTAAGTTGGATAATTATTTTGATGTATCCCCTGGCTGTTGACCTGTTCATCACTTCTGTGACTTCATCAAGTGACCTTCTTTTTTTCTTTGATCAAAGCACAATGTGAGCAGAGGCGGGGGGGATAGCCTTGAATAATGCCAACACAGTCAAACCAAGTGAAATCATGCCTAACAACATGATACTAGTGATGGTTACTGATAGGTCACGTTCAACCCTGCAAGTTATATCATATTAATGGTCAGTGGGGATTAAATATCTTCTCTAGTTCCAATGAATCCAATATTGCTCAGAGAATTTTTAGAAGGTAAAAGAGAATAACAATGATCCTTATTTAGACTTATTTGATTACTAAAACACTTCAATCAATAACTCTGGTTATTTGGGAGTTTCTACAAGGCCACCACTTAAGATTAATCCTACCAGTGCTTTTGTGCTCTAGATAATGAAATTTAGAAAGTAACTTTTCTATGTAAAAATGAACAAATTTGCTTATTTTCATTCATATAAGGTCTGAATAAAGCAATATATGGATAAAAATTTACATGTATTTATACTAAAGTTATACAAAATTAAGAAAAAGGATTATAAATTCGTTTTTTAAGATTTGTGACTGTTACGTTAATCCTTTTTATGTATCAGGCTTTCAGTATATGTTCCTTGATAGTAGTATTCAAAGTTCTGTCTATCTTGGTAGAATTGCTTGTCTTTCTCTTCTGAGTATATTCCTATGTTCTTGAATTTACCAAGATGGACATTAAGAATATAGACTTTCAGGGACATCCTGCTGTCCATTTTGCTATAGTTCTACGAGCCATACATGCTGGTGTATAAGACAACTATATGTGCAGTTTATACCTAACCTTGTATAACTTGAGTTACTCCCTTGGAGGGGATAGTTTTATATGTTGAGTATAGCCCAAAACTTATGTTTTAACTAAAAATTTGGGCATCATCTTATACACCCAGTTGTCTAATATGCCCCAAAATAAGGTAATGTTCTGGAAAATGGATAAATTTGAAAATTTCATTATCAAGGTCATAAAAGTGTGAAGAGAAAAATGTTTCTTCCCCATTTACATTAAGTATAAAAATGTAGAAAAAATACTTTCTGTCCAGGAACAAAGAAAAGTAAAACATTTTGTTACACAGTATGAATTTTCTAATATAGTGTTGTAGAAATGATAGATTGTGGTGAATCTGACGATATGATAGAAATATGTGGAAAGTTGGATAAATCAAACACTTAAAACCAGTTTAGAGGCATGATATTTCATTCTTTTATTTTATTTTTAAGAACTTTCTCAAACTGTTTGAGAAAGTTCTTAAAAATGAAATAAAGAAAAAAATATCACACCTCTAAACCAATTTTAAGTGTTTGATTTATCCAATTTTCCTCATATAGTGTTATGAATTTTGTTACATAGTATTCTTTAACGTCTAAGAAACTATGATTCAGATGTATGCATATTCCCACATAGACACAAATTTTGACACCAACTTTTCTGTCTAGTCAGTTTCACACAATATTTTTCTCATTATATTATTTATATCATAGTTAAGAATAACATTTCAGTCTTTCTATTAATATCTTAAATGACCTTGTATAACACTATTTCATTACTGCTGCATTTTTTAGGTATATATGTCCAACTGTATTATTAATATTTTCATTTGGTGTTTCTTTGGTGTTTTTTTAATACAGTGGAAGAAAATGGAGCTCCTGTCTGCTCACCTATACAGACCCTTGATGATTTACTCAAGTGGAAACCTGGACAAGACAGCCTCTGTATCAGCAAGGAACCCTTACAACCACAAGCACCTCACCCTGCCCGCCCTCTTACTCTTGTATGTCATGATATGATGTCAGGTTATTTAGAAGACAGGTAATTTGATTATTCTTTTTCACTTACTCTCATCTGTCTAGTATAGTACATAGATATTAATTATATGATCAAAACAACAACAAAAATAAAACAAGAATTCTTAAAAGCTGTATCCATGTCAGGACTATTGTATAGTTGCACCACTTGAACTTCAATGAAATGCTTGGAGAAAAAACTAGATGGAAAACTATACAAGAATATTGTGCACTGTTTTGAACAAATCCTGAAAGCAGCACCTTACAAAACAGCAGTTGTATGGCCACTTACCTCCCATCACACAAACCATCAAAATAAGACAAACAAGACATATTGGGAACTACTGAAAAAGTAAGGATAAACTCATAAGCAATGCTCTCCTATGGACTACTACACGTGGACACACTAGTATTGGCTGACCAGCAAAAATTTACATCTATCTGTTCTATGTGGATACTCGATGCTGTCTAGAAGACTTACCAAGAGTGATGGAAAATAGAGATGGATGGTGAGAGAGAGTCGAGGGAATCAGTTTCATGAATTCTCATTATGTTTATACAGATATAACTATAACCCAATAAAAAAGGCACATCACAGTAAAATTTTTATTAGAAGAAATCACTTAAACTTTGCGTTGGTTATTTTATTATTTCTTCTCCAGCAGAAGCCAAAAGTAGTTGGGAAAAATAATGGCAGCTTCTTGAATTCATTCCATCCAGAAGTTAAGTGGCTTATAAAGACAAGAATTGATCAACATGTATATGTGTGTATATATATATATATATATAGAGAGAGAGAGAGAGAGAGAGAGAGATTTATATTTGATTTAATAGAACAGATATTTCTCCCTATTTTATTGTTGATCAATTCTAGTCTTTATAAACCAAATCACTTAAAATACTCTAATATTGAGAATAAAGCAATTTCCCATCCAACTTGCAACTGAATGATAATTTTGTGGTGTCTGAATTCACAGCAAATGTCATTTTTATCATCCAAATTTTGATGTAACAAAGATAACTATGAAGTTAGAATTTTTCATTCCTTTCTAAATAGAAGCATCAGTATCATGATGGACCACTGTTACAGTGAGAACCCAATGGGTCAACAATTGTTTAAAAATTCAACAAATTAAAATTTGATAAACATAGCTGCAAAGTAAATGTTTTGAAATTACAATGTGGATTAGGAGTCTGTATTCCATCATTAAGATTTCTTTTTAGGTTTCTAACAAAAAACTTATAAGAATAAATTATCAGACATTTAAACAGGGTCAATAAAAAGTTTTTTAAAAAAATGGATATAATAATCGGACAATGTTAAAAAATCAATTTTTTATAATCATGATCAAAATTTCCTTCCACTATATCTAAGAAATATTTCTAACTCATAAGATAGACAATTGCTTTGGTTTATTTATTTAGTTTAATGGCATATCAACCCTTGATGATAATTTAATGCCAAATCCTGTTTATGCATGTATATGATTTTTAAATGAATATTTTGTAGGTAACATTATTTTTCAAACAAATCAGAGCTCATTTGTTTGTATACTCATAAATGGTTTCAAGTATTGCTATTTATTGCTTGCACACAGTTAAATGGTTTCAAGTATTGCTATTTATTGCTTGCACACAGTTAAATGGTTTCAAATATTGCTATTTATTGTTTGCACTAAATGGTTCCAAGTGTTTCTATTTATTGTCTGCTCACAGTTAAACGGTTTCAATAATTGCTATCTGACACTAATAATTCAATTTGATATTAAACATTTATTTGCACTCAGTTAAAAAAACAGTTCTATTTGACCCATAGATGGGACTCTAACAGGTATTACCACTCCAGGTCAGAGTGGATCCAGGAGTTATGGCAATGAAGGGGCACTCCACATTCTTCTGATTATTTTACATCTAGAATTTAGGGAATCATGTTCATTATACATTCAAATTTACATTTTTTGGTGCTGTTGTTTTTTAAGAGTTTTTTGCTCGCTGTCCTACTGAATACAAATAATTTTTAAATAAATCTGTTTGACATATAGATGGGATTTTAACAGATACTGCCACTTTGGGTCAGAATGGACTTGAGATTAATGGTAATGAAGGGGTTTTTCACACTCCCAGGATATCCAGAACTGGAGGCTCACCATCAGATGCAATTTATTGTCATACGCAGGATAATCTTTTTTTTAAGGTGGGGATACAGTCAGTATATTCTAACCCCTACCAAAAGGGCTTTAGTAGGGCATAGTGATTCAAATTTTATTGTTCATTGAATAATGGAATATGCAGTCATTCAAAGTTTATATTTTACAATTTTTAAAGAACAAAAGAAAGTTAAGAAAGAAAGTTTATTTTCATTTATTGTTTAGATTGATAACTTCTATAACCTATTTGATTGTCACTGTGCTATGCCAAATATTTCTCTTTATTGTATCTCTCAAGCATAGGAGGGTTACTTGAGAGTGCCCATCTCCTCTCCTATTAACATGTAACAAAGTTATCCTGACTTAAATTGTCCTGCTTAGAGCCTCAAAAAATTATTTGCCCTATCAACGAGGTTTAGAAAAAGCTGATTGTATCCCCCTCTGCTGGGAGGCAGTGTTCCTGGCTACAACATTAAATTGTATCTGAGGCTCCAATCTGGAGATCTGGAAATTATGGAGTACCTCTTCTGTTGTCAAGAGCAGACGTAAAAGGCAACAGGAAACTGATTCTTGTAGTAATTCAAGAAAGGACACTGTTGTTAGTTTCAGGGCGTATTGAGTCAAGCGCTCTCTCCCTCTCTCTCGTTAGCTGTTCCTTCTCTCTCGCTTTCTCCCTCTCTCTCATTCCTGCCGTCTTTCTCTTTCTCCTTCCGGTTCTCGCCTTCCTTCTTTCCTTCCTTCCTTGAGTTGTAACATGTTCGTCGGGCAACGCACTCAGAACAAATCCGAACCGTTCAGCTGTTACCATGCGTATTTGTATGTATGTGAAATCTCCTAAGAATTTGCATATGTGCAAATTACCTCTCACTGGTTCGAGATCTCCCCTCGTCAAATATGCTCGAGGCAGCTATATCGGTTTCCGCTCTACAAGCCAGACACGTTCGTGCACGCTTCGAATGCCCAGGTACATTACCTTCACACTCCTCCCTGATTTGGGAATCACACAACGTACAGCGCGTAGCAGGTCTTTTGAGTCTGCTACTTCATCTGAGCGGAACGCTCTCGGCAATGTTGTAGTCCTCGCACGTGTCTCCGGGCCCACGTTGACCACGGTCGCTGTGGTCGCTTTCAGATGCTGCGGGATCCTCCCACGGTAAATACAGCATCGGTGCTTCATCTTCAGAGGAAGTGTTGCTGCAATAAGTGGCATCTGCTCCTCGCACTGGATGAACATCCTTTGCGTGGCGAGGTGTCCCGTCAACAAGGACCGAATGGGGGCTGTACACACCCGTAATTGTCCCCTTTCCGAACTGGGTTGTACATCGCCCATGAGGGATTTTCACCCAAACACTATCCCCTACCTTGTAACTGCTGGGTCTGGCATCCTCCGGTGGTAACATGACATCAACACCTCTTATACGGGCTGTATATGAGTATATTATGTTTGCTGGTGCAGTTGACGCCGACACATCGTCTTTGGGAGTCACATTGTACCAGTATACAGCCTCCATCACCGAGCACCGTGTTCTTGCGGCAATGCGCTTTATTGTGTGGTGAGATCTCTCCACAATCCCGTTGCCAGCCGGTACGTATGCGCATCGGAATCTCATCCGAACGCCCCAGCGCTCGGCGAATCTAGAGAACGTCTCTCCGCTAAAGGTTGTGGCATTATCTGTGAGTAGCTCAACAGGCGCCCCCCTCTCACAAAATATGGTCTCCAACTGCCAAACAATGCTAGCAGCATCTTGGCATGATCACGGCCTCCAAATAGCAAACCGACTCGGACCGCAGTCGATTAAGGTTAGGTAATGACGACCTCCAAGGTGAGTCACGTCCATTCCAACCCTCCTCCAGTTCTCACATACGTCCAGTCTGCCTGCCTTCCAACTCACCGGGGCTGGATCTATGGACTGACACTCTTCGCATTCTGTAACTACCTCCCGAACAGCTGCCTTAGAGACCTCAGGACTCACCAATTTCACGAAGTAGAGTGTGCGCTTTACGCCAGGGTGCCCACAAGATCGGTGAATGGTCCGAATGTGAGCGGGATCCAGCTCACCCATAGATGCGGCGCACACTGGCTCGATGGGTTTTGTTTCTTTCCGAAGTGCATCCAGCCATCGTTGGGGCACTCTAGTGAGGGGATCGGCTCGGTTCACCTGGGATTTAACGAGTGCCACGTCAATTGTCAGTCTATACTCCGCCGCTAATTCTTGGAGTGTACTCAGTCGCCGTCTTATTAACATCTCTGACACCGCCTTAGTCCGCACCCTTGCTTTCCCGGACAGGGTGTCAGAAATCCACCGGTGCACGCAGGCCGAGTCTGTCCGCAGGTGAATCGCACTCGCCTTCCAGTGCAGCGCTGACACGCTCTCTTCAGTGTGACACTCTTCTTACTCACCAGCAGAGTTAAAAAGCCAAAAAAAAAAAAAAATGGACAAGCCTCGCAGACATTCATTTCTTCAATATACTTTGACTATGAAACCTTTTCCAGCCTCGGAGAAACCGACTGTTTCGAACCACAAAAAGAAATAGACATTTTAAATATGTAATCCAACTTAATAGGACGTTTTCCTCATTAACCCTTGTTGTCACAGCGTTAGCGCTCCATTTCACAAACGCAGCTGCAACACGGAGCTAGCCGCACACTGGAAAATGCCCGGTCAGCCGCCCACACACAGAAAAGACGGCATGACGCGTAAGTACATTGGGAACCTTCGGACGCTTGCCGTCGCGTCGCCATCTAAGCTTGCCGCGCTCCTCCCAGACGTATACGCCCAACACTCGAGCGCCACTACTTAGTTGTTCCGGATTCTTACAAGTCAGCCCAAATCGTTCAAGATGCGTCTCCACTTGGGCTGCCGAACACACACTTTCGTTAACAAATATGTCATCGACATACGAAGAGGTAGCGCGACTGACGGTTTTATCTTGCCCGATCACAGCTTTTACGATGGACCGCATAATCTGTGGAGCTACATTGAGCCCGAACCCCAAGCAGGTGAGGCAGTACCTCTGTCCTTTAATTTTCACCGTTTGGAACGGCCACAGTGACTTGTCAACGTGGATCTGCAGATATGCCCGGCGTAGGTCCACTATGGCGGCTTTTGGCCCCTGCTGTCGCCATTCCCACATGGTTTGAGCACATACGTCCGCATTTGCTGTATACACATTCACGTGCTCATTCAACTCGCGATAGTCCATAACTGGCCGGACCTTCTGCTTACTTTCCTGTAATATGGCCATTAATGGTATCAGGTCTTTAGGAGGGCCAACTTCGCTCTCCGGGTATGGAATCAGCCAACCGTTCTGAATCCAAGCCTGCAACTCCCGCTCATATTCACCTTGGAGTCGCTTTGGGGCAGGGTATTCTGAAAGCCTGTTTTTCAAAGACACAGGTGGCTGGTCACCGGACCATTTCCAAGATGCGGTCCATACACGCTTGGCCTCGTCGTATTCAGCGTGAAAGTCAGGCTCGTCGAGGGTAATGGCAGCACAAATCAGTCTTTCATGCTGAGGAAATTTCACTTTGCCGGTGGCAGACATAGTCATTTCACCAAGTTGTCTGATCGCATTTAGCCTGAGTAGCAGATCATATCCAAACAGAGCCTCATCTACAATCAGGGCTCGTACGGCGACTGAAGGTCCATTGCCGATTCCAATTTGGACCACGCTCTCTCCACAACACATTGACGAGTTCCCTTCTACAACCAGCAAGGGGACTTGCTTTTTCATCCATGTCTGATAGCATGGTTTGCGTACTAGGGTTTGCGTACAGCCTGTATCCACCAGGGGCAGTTCGTCTTACTCCGTCAATCTGCACACTGACTGCAGGCAGAGCGCCATTCATATGAGGTCTGGGGGAGAGACTGGCGCTGAAGACTCGATCATTTCCCGGACAATTTCGTGCAATGTGGCCCTGTCGCTTGCACCGATAACAAATGAGAATCTTTGGGGACCTGGGACTTCCGCGCCACCTAGGACAATCTCGAGTCATGTGGTTAGGTTCTTGACACACATAGCATCTCCTTAGAGCTGTGACTCCCTTCTCCTGACATCTCGGTAGTTGAGCTGCTGCAGCTGCCAATTCTGTGCCTGTGAGACTGTCCTTCAATATTGCTCGAGCATGGGCCAATATTTCGGATGTCGGCAAATTGTCTACTTGGGTAGTGGCCTGAAGAAGATTCTCCGCATGCTCCGGCAACCCAGCAATGAATGCGCAGACCAGACCTCGCTCCGTCATACCTCCGAACTGAGTTGCAGGCTTGCGTAGTTCCGCCAAATAGACGTCAACCGTTTCTCCCGGATGCAAACGGCACGCCGCAAACTGCTTATAAGCCGTCACAGGACTGAGGGCAAATGCTGTGTAAAGAACATCTTTTATACAGGCAAAGTCAGCCCTCTTCTCCTCACTCAGCTGCTGATACACTGCGTATGCGCCCCCCAAGAGGCGCATCGGCACCACGCACTCAATATTTTTTACCCTACTCAACCGGCACACCAATTCTGCCTTCTTCACCCATTCAACCACCGATTGCCCGGCATCGGTCCCGTCAAAGAGGGGAATTAGTTTTGGGTCAAAGGCCATGATTGTCGAAATAGCTTGTTGTCAAGAGCAGGTGTAAAAGGCAACAGGAAACTGATTTTTGTAGTAATTCAAGAGAGGACACTGTTGTTAGTTTCAGGGCATATTGAGTCGAGCGCTCTCTCCCTCTCTCTTGTTAGCTGTTCCTTCTCTCTCGCTTTCTCCCTCGTTCTCCTTCCGGCCGTCTTTCTCTCTCTCCTTCCGGTTCTCGCCTTCCTTCCTTCCTTCTTTTTTTCCTTCCTTCCTTCCTTCCTTGAGTTGTAACACGTTCGTCGGGCAACGCACTCAGAACAAATCCGGCCCGTTCAGCCGTTACCGTGCGTATTTGTATGTTTGTGAAATCTCGTAAGAATTTGCATACATGCAAATTACCTCTTGCTGGTTCGAGATCTCCCCTCATCAAATATGCTCAAGGCAGCCATATCAGTTTCCGCTCTACAAGCCAGACACGTTCATGTGCGCTTTGAATGCCCGGGTACGTTACCTTCACATCTTCATTGCCATTACTCCCAAGTTCACTCTGACTCAGAGTGGTAATATGTGACACATAAGGTAGCATTCATTTCTGTTTATGTTGGCACTGGTCAGAGAATCTCTTTGTCTGCTTTGGTGCAAAACCCACACAAAGTGCCTGAGGGCAAGATCTCCCGCAAGACTGGAAGTGGAAGGGTTAGGGTTAGGGTTAGAGAGTGTCAGGTGACAAAGGAAGGCAGAAGAGAACAGCCGGCTTGAGATAGCTATCCAGAGAAGGACACAGTCAGCAGAAGGAGGCAGTGAGAAGATGGAAGCAGGGCAAAGAAGAGAGTCAACAGAAGTCAGAAAGACGACTGTTAAGACCTGTTGACCTACAGAGGCTGGGTTAACCAACGTGAGAAGATATCAGCATTGCTAGTGGCTTGTGAGAATTTCATTCAAGTACACGCTCACGTTAGCTCACAGAATTCACAGACTTCCTCTTTCTTGTGCTTGGAGCTAACCCAAGTCTGTGCTTGTTCATTTGTTCTTTTCCTCCACCCTTTCTTGTGTTTTGCGTATCTGTAAAGAAATGTGTAATGCCTCTGGTCGGAAATGAGAAAAAAACCACTAGATTAATCACTGGCCATGAGTAAATTGGTTTAAGGAAGCTGATATAGTGGGGGTCGACTGGTGAGGGGTGTTATCACAAATACCTGTTAGGGTCCAAGACCTTTTCTAAAATTATTCATGCTTGATATGACCATTCATAAAACAACTCTTAATAAACCAAAAAATATAAATATGAACGTATAATGAATGAAATTTCTCAACCTTTAGGCATCGATAGTTTAACATGTTGTTAAAATCAATCAATCAATCAATCAATGATATCCACTTACTTCTTCATTTAGTTTTCCAATCTCTTTCAATTCATGATGTCTGATTTATGGTATCAAAAAGTGTTTTTTATAAAATTTATAAGTTGCCAACCAATTTTTACTTTCACTAAACTTAAAATTTTAAAAAAAATGTTTCATATTTGGAATTTTTGTTTGTATTTTTACTTAATTGATTTGTTTCAATTTTTTTATTGTTTTCAGATATGTTCAAAGTGTGAACAAAGCAAATGGCTACAGATTCTTCAATTGGCAATATGTTGATCTGTTTGTATACTTCAGTCATCACTTCATCACAATACCTCCATGTGGTTGGATAACATCAGCACACAAGAACCGAGTACCCTTGTTAGGTTGGTGTGCACACTTGTAAAATTAAAGCTTTATATGAATCTATTTGGTACTTCTTATTATTTTACATGTAAATACTTGGTACTACAAAATGTCAAAGTAACATATTTGAACTAGATGAGTCCTATCAAAAAGAAAATAGAAAATTATATTTTTTGTGACTAATTTTTGTTGTTTAGCATTCAGAAGACCCGGCTCTACTCAAACAATGTGTTACTTTAGAATAATATTGATTTTATATGGTTTTAGATGGTAGCGAGGAGTCTTCTTTACAATATAAAATCTCAAAATGATCTCTGTGTACATGAGTTATCTTTCCCTTGTTTTCATTATTCCCTAAGAGGAGGAGGAAAATCCCTTATAGTAGGAGTGGAAGAAAACTTTTAAGACCCAAGTTTCAAATGCCCAATTCAAATTTAATATTTGTTAATAAAAACAAGAAAAAGTTAATGTATCTACTTATCAGAAAGTCAGACATTATTTAGACATTGTATTGGGTTGAGTCATATATAATTTACATTTTTCAACACAACTTGTAACTATGCATTTCAAACTTCCAATGTTTTAAATACAGCTGGAAATTATCTGATTAAAGAGACTTTTATGAAAATGTTCAATGCAAAAGACAGTGGATTGGCAAGGAGGAATCTTCACAGCTTACCACAGAGGAAAAAAAAAGTTTTGCTCGGATCACTACATTATTATACATTTTGAGTTTTTAAACCACAATCACACAGTCAATGCAGACTTATACAGCTGCAATGTGTATAAAAATCTTATAAGAAAATGTCCTGTACTCATCAAGAAAATAAATGTTGTGCTTCTCTATGATAATGCAGAGCCACATTCAGCAAGAATCACCCAGGAAAAAATACTGGATTTTGTCTGGTCTCTTCAACCCATCTCCCATATTCATCAAACATTGCATCATTTTTTTTGTTCTTTACAAAATGCTCTGAATAACAAAAAAAAATTTTCAAGAAGATCTGGTGAAATGTTTGCGAAAAACTTCTTGAGCTCAAAACTAGCTGAATTTTACTTAAAAGGAATTAACAAGCTATCTGATAAAAAACATTGGGTGATTCAAAATAATGACAAATATGCAATTAAGTGAGATTAATTCATTGTTAAATTATTCATAAACAGAAATATTATGTTGAAAATAGGACTCTCTCATCCTGTGTAAAACAATAAAAAATTGATATTTTTCAAATCTGGCAAAGATCTTTTGAATACTAAGCAATAATAATGGGTAATGAAAAAAAGTTTTTTCCTGTTTATTTATCCATCTGGATTTTGTTAGTTTATCTACTGTAATAATATACTTATTACATCCCTCATAAATAAGTGACCATGTGTCAGATTAAGCTTTGTAAGTACAGTATCACCATTTAACTGTGTGCAAACAAATTATTATTATAGACGAATAAAAAAAATGATTGCAGTGGAATATTGAAAATATAAATAGTTATTATAATTAAACATTTACAAATGAATAAAATTTTGGCATTATATAACCCATAAGGAGTTGATATACCATTAAACAAATAACCAAACCAAACCAAACCTATAAATAGCTATGATTATATTCAAACATCTACAAATGAATCAAATTTTGTTTTTAAATAATCCATTAGTTATGTTGTTAAACCAAACCAAACTGAATTATTTGTATTTGATTGGAATACTTGAAATCATATAACTGAATGAATTTCTATTTTTTAAAGTTAATATTCTATTGATCTGATTGATGTTTAAATATGTTAGTAAGCAAATTGATTATTATCAAATTTTTTTTTCAAGTGAATTTCTAGTTGTTTAAAATGACATTCCTATTTTATATGTTGACTTGATTTTTTTTTTTTTTCAGGTACGATGATTACAGAACATACAGAAGGAGAAAATATATGCAAAAAGTTTTTGGCTTCCTCAGCTGAATTCATGGTTGTTGCAGACAAAATGGTGGAAATTGCTGATTACTATAACATGGATGGTTGGTTGCTTAATATTGAAAACAAGATACAAGTAAGGACATTTGTTCCTGGGTAATTATCTAGGTGTTCAAAAAAATACAGGGTGTTTCAGAAAAAGTGATATCATTTCGTGATCTAATTTTTGTTCAAATGATCTCGAATTTTAACAGCATGTGTAGAAACAACTCAAAATTCTATTTCATGTTCATATTTTTTCTATTCAGGTATAGAAATACCACTCACTGGAAAATAAAAGGTGTTTAAACATTGAACAGAATTTGGAATGAGAATTGGTCAAGTTATTAGATTATGGAATTTTTCTAAAACACCTTCTATTGGTTTGGTTTGGTTTGGTTTGATTTCTTTGTTTAATGACATATCAACCTTTGTGAGTTATTTAATGCCAAAGCCATCCTTGTAGAAAAATAACAGTGATACTATTTAAACACCCCTCACCCCATAGCTGAGATGATAAGGGGATTCATACCTTTCTCAAGGGGCATTAGTCTAAAAGTGAGCATAATAGCATGACTGGAGTTTGAACTTGCTAATTTTGAGGCAACAATCCAGCACGTTAGCCATCACACCATGGAGACTCTCCCACACTCTGTATTAGTTTTTGTCTTACAAGATAAGATTATGAAGCTGTTGCAAAAGTCTTAACATTGTTGAGTAATAGTAAATGGTGGAAAATGTAGATTCTCTGTGAAGTGATGTGATTAGTTTGGGAGAAATTAGTAGTAGTATTCTTATATTGATTCAATATTTTGGTCTGTATGAGCCAGAGTGGCATTGATTGAACATTGGTAAAAGAGAATGTTGGGTGCATGTTAATATATATAAAATGCACAGCAAAAATATATGTGAAGTGGGTGTCCTCGTGGTGTAATGGTTAAAGTGATGGACTGCAGTCATGCTATTAAGTTCACTTTTGGGCAAATACCCTTGGGAAAGGTATGAATCCCCTTATCCTCCCGGCTACGGGTTAAATAGTACCACTACTGTTCTTCAAGGAGAATAGATTTGGCATTAAATAACAAACAAAGGTTGATATGCCATTAAACAAAAAAAAAAAAAAAAACCCAAACCAAACCATATATGTGAAGAACAATAACATTTAATAACGAAAGAATTTACCAAGAGAGGCGCTCATGGTATTATGGTTATTATCGTAGGAAATGATTTTAGCAGCCCAGGTGCAAATCCTGGACAAGGCTTTTTGCATTTCATATAATGCTAATACTCTTAGGAAAGGCATGAATCCAGCTATTTTCCCTCCAGCTATGGGTAAATAGGGTAGACTAAACAAGGCTATTAGCCCAATGAGTAGAGTGTTCGCCAATGGTCTGGGAGACCAGGGTTCAATACCAGGTCAAGTCATACCAAAGACTTAAAAAATGATACTTGATGCCGCCTTGCTTAACACTCAGCATTATAAGGTAAGGATCAAGGGTAAAGTGGAGCAATCCAGGGAAAGGAGTAGCGCCCTCTCTTATAACTTGGTGTAGTAGCTCTTGAAATGGGAGCCTTCGGGTCACCCTCGACTAAGGTCACCAACTTTACTTTACTTACTAGGCTCTTTAATTGTGGTATGGTAATCAATCTTGGAGAAGGAAAACTGAATTCAAACCTGTTAAACTCCATTTAAAAGTTGATGTTGCATTGTATTCTGCTTGTGGTAGAAGGGTTGAGTAAATACAACAAACAAAATACATTGGTATGAAAAATATGTGTCATATACACTTGTGGCCCAGTTGGCTGGGGCTGCAAAATACACCCACTGCATCTCTATAATAGGGTAAGACTCTCCCAACGAGTGTTCTAGATATGACACTAAACAATTTGATGGTGAGGCTCCAATAATACTGGAGCTTTGAGGAATGCAGACTACCTCTTTATTGCCATTACTACCAGGCCCACTCTGGCCTGGAGTGGTAGCACTTGATAGTGTCCTATCTATTGGTCAAATAGAACTAAACTGCGTGCTTATACTAAACTGAATTGTTTGAAATATAACTGTTTTGACATTAACTGTGTGTAAAGAAAAAACTGTACTTATGCTAAACTGAATTGTTTGAAATAGAATTTGGGATTCAATAACCTACAATAGTTGATGTGCTATAAAACTAAGCCAAAGACACTTGTGTAAGTTGTAGTTTTTTACCCAGAAAATTTATCATGAAGAAATGCATACTTTGGGCTTGAAATTTATCGCTCAATAAAATATTGGAAATGACCATGAATGACACTATCAGTTGGTAAATTTAATAAATGAATCTACGAACAAAATGCATTTAAGTATTTACTTTGAACAAAAATGAAAACCTATTTATTTAAAATCCTGAAAACTTTACCACCAGAGAATAATGTTAGCAAATAAGAGAAATATGCTAAAAGGTGAAACAACATTAAAGATTGGATGTTTTGTCAGCAGGACTTAAATATGCGGACTGTATTTCTATTAAAAGAGTAAGACCCTTCCTTTCAAGAAAAAAGGAGTGTCTCGATAATAACACTAAACTGCATCTGGTGGTGAGGCTCTCGTTTTAGAAAGCTGAGATATGTGGAATACCGTGATACAACTACCTTGTTTGCTGCTCTGTGCACTTTTCTCAATGTGCATGTTTTGTTGTATTCTGCAGATGCATATCACAGTGCATGAGCCCAGAAAATCATGGTGTCACAAGTACAAAGAAAAAGAAAAGACAAATGCAAGATTTGAAGGACTAGGCTTGCTCAAGGGGTGGGTGTGACCCTCCAGGACCTTTCTCTAATTCTGTTTGACACAACCCTCCTTCTGGCATGTGACATAAACTCAATCAGCCACTGTTGCTTTGTCTGGTCACTCAGACAAAACTGCTTCCTGGCTCTTGTGTCCAATTTGTATCTCTGGTGACTGCCAACCAACTGACTTTCCTCCCAGTTAATCTCACCTGTACAGTGGCAAATTCTCCCCCCTTCCGGACACAAACCACCCATTAGGGCAAACCTAAAAATATTGCCAGACTGTATGTCTCCACTGGGCCATTGGTCTAATGAGTAGAGTGTTTGCCAATGGTCCAGGAGACAGAGGTTCAATCCCAGGTTGAGTCATACCAAAGACTCAAAAAATGATACTTGATACTGCCTTGCTTAACACTCAGCGTTATAAGGTAAGGATCAAGAGTAAAGTGGAGGAATCCAGGGAAAGGAGTAGCACCCTCTCCTACAACTCGGTGTAGTAGCGATTGAAAAGGGAGCCTTTGGATCACCCTCGACTAAGGTATATCTCCAGGAAACATGGAAAAGAATGAAAATAAAATTCAACTTTTTCAAATATCTGCCTGAGCGATCTTTGACTAATTTTCTCAAACTTATCTCACCAGTTTCCACTTAAGATATTCCTTAACTTCTCCAAGTTTTGCTCAACCAGCTTCCACTCAGAAAATACTTACACTCACACACATACATCTAACCATATTATCATACTTGCAACTTGATACATTTTTACAAGGGCACCTGAGAGTCTCTAATGTCACAGTACCTTTCATTGTCATTACTCCAAGGTTCACTCTGATTTGAAGTTGTAGTATTTGTTAGGGTTCCATTTATGGGTCACATAGATCTGTTAGGGTTCCATTGTTGCATATTGACCCTTGACCAAGTCATCAATAGAGATTCTCTGCACAGGACGCACATGTGAAAATAAATGGAAGTGGGTGTTATGAAATGATATATGCAGATGCCCAAGTAAGATACTGGGATACAGAGTCAGTCTTGAGTCAGACTAGCTTGCGGCTAGAGGAGAGCAGTCAGTCATGGAGAGTGCCTGCAAGTGGCTGGGTGCCTCACTGGGGGCCTCCGGTTGAGTACCCACCAGTCAAGAAGTAGAAGAAATGCTAAGTGGGGCCTTAAAGATAACGTCGCATGGTATGCTCAAGAGAAGAAGTTATGGGTCAATGAAGCCATCTTCATTTGTCTCCTGTCTCCCTCATACACCCACAGAAGCTTCAACTCTAAAAAGAAGAGAATTTGATTTTTATAACCAAGTGTTGTGGTTCCTTCCTTCATCATGGCAATACAACACTATCTATTAGTCAAATAGATTAGTTAGGGTCCCATCTAGGGGTCAAATAGATCTGTTACAATCCCATCTATGGGTCAAATAGAACTCTTATGATCTCATCTATCGGCCAAATAGATCTGTTAGGGTCTCATCTATCAGTCAAATAGATCAGTTAGGGTCCCATCTGTTGGTCAAATAGATCTGTTAGGGTTTTATTTAGGGGTCAAATAGATCAGTTAGGATCTCATCTATCTGTCAAATCTGTTTTAGAAATGTTGTATTTATAGGGCTGTGCAAAAAAAAGAACCCTCTTAAAAAGAACAATATAAAAAATGTAAATGTGAACATACAATGAATGCAATGTGATCAAATTCTTTCTTTTTTAGTTTTTTCTCTTTCTATACTCAGCAGAGCAAGATCACAGAATCTGCCTTGACTCATGGAGGCTCTCAAATATAAAAGTATTAGTTTTAACTTGCTGAATGATCTCTCACAGCTGGAGATGAAAACTGCAATGATGAGCATTATCTGAAAAATAATTTTAGACTACCTTTCTTGTTTATGCAAATGAATGGCCTTACTGTGAGTAGCTCTCTATAGCACCTCTCTTAAATGGCACCCAGGATATGTGCCCTACTTACTATACCATAAATACATCACTAGCTATACTAACACATTGCTATGGTTCACTAAAAACATTTTATTCAAAAAATATCAAAACTGGCTTCATAATTTTTTCAAATTGGTAATGATTTATCTCAGCAAATAGATATTTATTCCTCTGTTTCAATCAATTTGTAAACTGGTTCTTTATGTTCAATTTTTATTCAAAGACAAAGAGTAAATATCCATAAAATCAAAGATTTGTTTTTTTTTTTCTTATATATTTTCTCATTATTTCCTATTAGGAAAACCAAATCCCACATCTGTGTGATTTTGTCTCCTATCTCAAGTCTAAGATGGCTGATCGCATTCCAAACTCTAAAGTGATATGGTATGACAGTGTCACAGAAAATGGAAGTTTACATTGGCAAAATGAATTAAATGAAAAAAATATGTAAGTATCCATTTTATATACTTGTTTAATTCAACAAGATAATTTCAAATTTTCTAAAAAGGAAGAAACAATCTTAATTTTTACAAGCAAATTGACTTGATGTAGTTATTTAAAAATTCTAAGATCTTGTAAATAATTATAACTTTTTGTTTTTAAAGCTTTTGTTTATTTTATAATGATATCTGTTCAACTAGTTGATTATTTATCTGATTCCAGTAAATAAATAAACAACTATCTAAAAACAAAGATACAGTATCACTCATTAATAAATCAACTTTCTTCTAAACCAAAGATACAAGGATTTTATTATTTCTAGAGGAATATACAATCAAAATGGATATTATCAGCGTTAAAAATAAGTATACCTCTTATATATATTCATGCCATTTTATTTTTGATTTAAGAAATATTACAATTTGATTTTTGGTTATAAAGTTTTTATGTTGTAGAGTTAACTTTTTTATAAAAAAAATTGTTGGGAGTGTTCTCATTGAGATTCAAATTCTTTAAAGTTTCAAGATGAAGATATCTTACTCTTCCCCAATTGACAATGAATAATGAGAATTTATGTACAAAGTACACTAGAATATTTTTTATTGCTTCTAAAGTGCATCATAAGCAAGAAAAGTTTGGGAATTATTTGCTTAAGTGAACATCAATCTGTTGTTTTCTTTTTATGTTAAATTTATTTAATGACTTTTTAACAGGATGTTCTTTGAAAGATCTGATGGGATATTTCTTAACTATACCTGGAATACTGAACAATTAGCAAAATCAAAGCAGTTATGTACCAACAAAGGTCGACCATATGATGTTTTTGTGGGTGTTGATGTGTTTGGGCGTGGTTGTTATAAAGGTGGAGGCTACAACACCAATAAAGTAAGTGTATCATTTATGTTATTTTATTTTATTACTCTTCTCTTATCACTAGTAATAAGGAAAAAGTATTATTAGAACAATGGGACTTGGATATAGTAAAAATAAAATCTCTTATGGAATCTTGAAATAATTTAGAGCGAAGGACACACATTAACTTAATTAATTTGGTGGTGCCTGTGGTGTAATGGTTATCGCCGCAGGATATGGACACGGCGACATGAGTTCAAATCCTCGACCTGACTGATTGCATTTCACATAGCACTAATACCCTTGGGAAAGTATGAATCCAAATATTCTCCCTCCAGCTATGGGTAAATAGTAGGGCAGACTATGTTCATCAGCCTTGGTGAGGCAACTAGTCTAGGAGAAGGAAAACTCTGAATTGAAACCTGTTAACCTCCGCTTAAAAATTGACCTTGTGTCATATCCTGCGCGAGCGAAGGGGTTGGTAAATATGATTAACTTAATTAATTCACAATATTGGACAAAGATTAACGGTGAAAAAACTTACCTATTTTTTATTACTGCCACAAATTTTAATTAAATTTCTTTGGCTTAGACACACATAGGAAGTGATTATTTTCGTTGATTATGTTGTTAAAGTTCCTTTAGTTGTAATGAAAAGCGATAATTTTCAGAAATACAAAAAATAGGAAATTTATAAGAATTTTCTTTTCTTTGATTTGATATTCTAATTTGTAATTAGTCATTTTCTAATAGCTAATAAGCAGTTGTCTGAGTTTGAAAAGGTCAAATTGTCACATACAATGATTGTAGACTGCCACTTCAGGATATTGTGAAGAAATTAAATCACCATCATTCATCAATTGATGTTTGCCTCAAAAATTACATGATCAATTTTTGAGCAGAATACAACTGGTTTGAATTCAAAGTTTTCTTTCTCATTAGCCAGTTGTCATACAAAGGTTAAAGAGTCCAGTCTGCCCTACTATTTATCCATAACTGGAAGGAGAATAGTTGGGTTTATACCTTTCCCCAAGGATATTAGTACAAGGTAAAATGCAAACAACTTATGACAATAACCATTGTACCACCTGCACATAATGATACACATATTTGGTGACTTTAAGTTGGCATACAACAAAATTAAGAAATACTAGTCAAAAAATTAAGAAATACTAGTCAAAAATTAATTATAATCAACAAAATTCCTCTAATAAAAATTCAAGATAATTTAGTTTTGTAATTCATAATTAACTTCTAATTTGAAATTTGAAACAATTTTTTTTTTTTGAAAGGCTTTGGAAGTAATCAGAAATGAAAAACTGTCTGTTGCAATCTTTGCCAATGGATGGGTTTATGAATGCCAAGAAGCAAGTAACTTCCTGAACAATGAAACAAAGTAATACCTCTTTTATGTTATTTTCATTTAATAATTTACTTTATACGATACAATTTTATATATATATAATGGTTACACAACTTAGTTTTGGGCAGTCTAGTCAGCTGAGGTTGTAGAATACATCAACTGCATCTCTGCAGAGGGGTAAAACTCTGCCAATGAGTGTCCTGTTAAATGACATTAAACCATCTGATAGCGAGGCTCCAGTCCTGGAGTTTCAGAAAATATGATCTATCCCTCTCATTGCCAGTAATCCCAGGTCCATTCTGACCCAGAGTGATAACATCTGATAGGGTCCTATATATGAGTCAAATAGAACTTTGACATTTTAGCAAATGACATATATTAAATTTAATTGTTAGAAATAAAACTGACCATTTAACTGTGTGTAAACAAATGGCTGATGTTTAATTGAATTATTAGTGCTACATAGGAATACTTGAAACCATTTAACTGTGTGCAAATAAAACTATTTATGTTAAATAGAACTATTCGTCTTAGAATATTTGGAACCATTTCACTGCGTACAAACAATAGTAATACTTGTGTGCAAACAAATTATCTCTAACTGATTTAATAATAAGATCACCTACAAACTATTGACTTACAAATCGTATGTATAACCATTTAACTCTATGTAAACAAATTAGCTCTGACTCATTTAAAGATGTTATCCACAAGCTATGTGTTTACAAATCCTATATATGTATAATGAGGATTTGGCATAAAATAAGCTACAATGGTTGATATGCCATAAAACCAAACTAACCAACCAACCAACCAATCTTAGTCTTGATGTAATCTTTGATTTGTTAATGAAGAACTTCTATATCCATCATAAAGCTCCTTGTGTAAAGAATCAGTTTTATGGTTTTATACTTTCATGTTTATGAACTCTTGTATTTTAGGATGTTGATTGCTGAAGAAAAATGCTTGATCATTTAAGCTGTTTCATTTGATTATATAACGTGTTTGCTCAATCTGTTACTGGAACGTAGAATCTGTCAACTACAATGTTGTAAAACACAACCCACTCACACCCCACTTATGTCTTGGTAGTGAGGTTCAAGTTTTGGACTTCTAAAAAGCATGGTGTCACTTTTTGTTTTTTGCTATTATTCTCAGATCCTCTCTAATCCAGAATGTTAGTTCCCGTTAGCATTGCATGTACAGCTCAAATAAATCTGAAAATTATTAATATTTGATATGAATATGTGAAACCATATTACTGTGTACAAATTATTGATATTAGATAGGAATACATGAAATATAACTGAGTACAAATTATTAGTATAAGATAGGAATATTTGAAACCATGTAACTGTTCAAACAATTGATTATTGTTAGAAGTGGTTTGCTTACAAAAAGAAACTGACAAAGGTTTGCATGATGTAAAATTAGCAAACCAAACCAGATATTTGTCAACCTTGTTGGTGGGACTTAGAATACACTGACTGTATCCTCTGCAGAGAGGTGAGACCCTCCCCCAAAGTAGAGGGGTCCTGAGTATGACACTAAACTGCATTTGATTATGAGGTTTGAGTTCTGGTGATCTAGGGAGTGTGGAGTACCCTTAAATTACAATTACTCCCAGATCCACTCTGACCAGGATTAGTAGTATCTGTTAGGGTCTTATCTATGAGTCAACTAGGTCTGTTTAGAAATTATTTAGATTTGATAGGATTATTTATATAAGAATAAATACCTCTTAAAAAACAACTAAAATAATAAATATGAATGTGATGTCCTAAACTTAAAGCATAAAATAACCTGAGACAAGTTGACAATCAATCGGGTGTTTGTCCTTTTATTTATTTTCATTTTTATTTCAGATTTTGGTCACTACTGCATGAGTATTGTCCGTGTCACTGTCCAACTGCATTGCCTTTTGTTACTTCCTTTTGTCATGGATATGGACAAAAGTATTTCCTTAATGGTGAGGTAAGTATTGCTGTGGGGGAATGAAAGTTAAAAGAAGAAAAACATTTTTATCATTCAGGGTTTTCGGACTATTGTCTTCATCTTTATTGTTATATTCACAACATTTTGGCCAGGATGTCCTCCAGCTTTCTTCTGGTGTTTGTCAAACTAGGGAGCCTACATGAAACTTCAAACCTCATCCTTTATTTAATCCACGGGGGTCGCCTATCCTGATTCTGTTAACCATAATCGGGTATAAGTGCTAAGTATTCCTGCATTGTTACTTACCTGCAGTCAGGATTGAACCTGCAACCTCCAGATAATTGTCTCTTTAGAAGCTTAGTGTGGCGAGAGAAATCATGCATGTGGCAGCTCAAAGCGTGCACGAATATGTCTGGCATGTAAAATGAGATCAGGGAGAGAGAAATAGGTGATTGGGAAGATCGAACTCACATCCTCCCAATTATGAATCGTGTTTGACATCAGGACTACCTACATGCTGGCGCGCATGTAAATTCCCACTTTGTGCGATTGACCCGGATGTGGCATTTTGGTATGATTATTTAAGTCCTGCTTGAATGCACCAGCGCAAGAGAGGCATCTTTCATCTCCTCTCCAGTTGTTGGGTTGCATTCGGCCAGCCATACTCACCTCGGTACGGATTTGGTTGGGTGTGCCTCAGCACTGGAGATTTCCTCCGGCCTCAGGGGGTGATCCCTCCCAGGCTTTTACCCCTTTCGTGGGGCTTGGGTTCATCGTCTAGCGCCTGAGGCCCCCCTAATAAGGGAAATGCCAATGGGGCCGAAGATATTTTTGGTAATGCTGGACGCATGTGAGCTTTGGCCCTGCGATCAGACCCACCTTAAAAACGGCCTTGTGCCATACTCGTCCAGTGATGGGACAGATGACAAATACCGAGATGCATCTTGAGTCTTGGCAACGCATGAAAAGAGATGAGCTTGGGTGTAGGACTGCTAGAAGATCGTTGCAGGCAAAAAGAAATATTTTCAGTGTAGAAATTCGGCTGTTCACCTTTTATTAAGGAGAAATTGATTCCACGTGTTCAGTTATGAGAGACTCTTTTCTTTCTGTTGCTGAGGAGGCATACCATCCACCCAACTCTTCTTTCACTTAGGGAATCAATGCGTATAACCATTACACTATCTGTCCTGCAGGACAATTCAGAGTGAATTTTTGGGGAATAAATAAAAGACGTGGTTCAAAGTTCCGTGTAGCCTGCCGAGTTCAACAAACACCTGGAGAAGGCAGAGGACATATCATCTGAAACGTTGTGAATATAACAATAAAGATGAAGACAATAGTCCAAAAACCCTGAATGATAAAAATCATCAAGCTTTGTCTTAGAAATTCAGACAACTAAGAAAAACATTATATAACTTTTTGGGAAATTTTATAACAAATATGTAATTGTTTAGTTAATTATTTTCAAATGTCCAATCAGTCAATTTCTAATAAGATTTTTTTATGAAGTTAGTATGCAAAATTTTATAAAACAATGAAGCAATTTTATATATTTCTTTTATTTGAAACTCACAAATATGAATATAGAAAATTATACACCATATTATTTTAGTCTGCAAATAGACATTGGTAAATACATTTTCCCTAAAGTAAGTTATTTAAGGAGTCATAATTCAAATATTCATATATATATATATATATATATATATATATATATATATATATATATATATATATATATCTTGGCTTTAAAAAAATCTTCCAATACACAATAGGTGAATATGTTACTCCTTTACTTTTGGTTGTACATTGGTATTGATATTTTTTATTTCTTATTAGTAAACAGATTTCCAGTTTCAAAGATTTTGTCAAAATTTCATTTAAAATTTTTAATTTATCTTAAAATTAAAATTTTTCTATTTTTAATCTATATTTTTTAAGAATCTAGTAGTATTATCTTAATTCTATTTGTATTTTAATTTAAATTTAATCAAATGATTAATTGTGTAAAATTTATCGATATCTACGTTGATTAAAAATTTTTAGAGTTATCAGATGATATTGGATACTTTATCCATCGTTTTAATCAGTTAATAATAACAACCATTAGTCAAATAATATATATTTAGGGTAATAATATAGTTATTTAATTGAATCTATTTAAGTGAGGTAAATCTTTAATAGTTATCTCCCCTTTTCTTTTCTTGTTTACATTTTTAAAAAGTTTTTAAACTTAGAATTTTAGCTCCATGCTATTTAATTCATTTAGTGGGACAAATAATCAAATTTAAAAACTTTAACAAAAATTCTTAATGTAGTTGTATAATGTTTATGTGTAATCATTAGATATAATATATTAATATAGAAATTTAAATTTCTTATTGTCAAAAATCATAAATTGGTCCTTATATAAAAAATTGTAGGTATTAAAACCACTTGTTATCTATCTATGTATTTTTTTCAACAGAGGTTTAAAATTAAATTCATTTAAGAATATATTTCAGGCTTAACTCTAAATATAAATTGCAATGGGGTAAACATAAATATTAATCAAATTTACATTATCAATCACTAAGAGGGACCCAAACATTTTGAATAATAAAATTTTTTTTTTATAATTAGATAATATAATTTTCTTTTTTATAATTAAAAATTAATTTTTTTATAATTAAAAATTCTTTTAAAATTCATAGTGTTGTTGAATAACTTATATGTAATTTATTCAAAATCCAGAGTGGACCTGGGAGCAACGGCAATAAAGAGGTACTCTATATTCCCCAATGCTCCAGCATTACTGGAGCCTTACCATCAGATTGTTTAATGTCATATCCAGGAAACTCATTGGGAGAGTCTTACCCCTCTGCAGAGTTGCAGTCGGTGTATTTTGCAGTCCCAGTCAACTAAGCCATGAACCTAAAGGAATGAAGAAGAAAAAGACAATTTGTAAAATTAGATTGACATGTTTTATTAAAGAACAAACATCATCAGAATGAAGATGATTTTATTGGTAATGAAATTGCATTCTGATGACACTAGACCTCTAGTGAAACATATCAATTTGGTTTTCCAAACTTATTTCTCATTGATCAATAATTATACGGTGAAAATTTCAGATCAAAATTTCTTTACTGTATATATTTGCATATCGAGCATCTTTCTGAGAGCTAAAATTTAGCCTGATATTAGGGGTTTGCACCATATGTGAGATACAAATTTTGTATGTGTAAATAGTTGGGTTAGGCCTAGGTCAACTAGTATGTCTACAATTTTCAACTACAATAGTCCTTGGTAGTATCAGATAATACTCAAGTATGTACAGTAACTACATCAGGCTACAGACTTATTGGTCCACTCTTAAATAAATAATTGCTTTCAAGTGACATTAATGAATATCTAAACTTTTTAGGGAGTATGTTTATGTAAGTATGTGTATTTTTATATGAAACTGGTAAACAATACTTTTGAATTTAAATACACATTTTTTATATCTATATATTTAAGTTTTTAAGCCACAGTTTTTCTCAGTGCCTTGTTTGAGGAGCTTAGAATATCACAATTTGATCCTCTGCAAGGGGATAATACCCTGCTCTCCACCAAAAGAAAAGGGTGTCCTGTATGGTGAGGTTCTAGTTAGGAGTATGATGTTACCCTTTCATTGTGATTACTCACAGGTCCACTCTAACCTAGAGTGATGGTACCTGTTAGGGTTTCATCTATGAGTCTAAGAGATCTATTTGTAAGAATAATTTAAACAATTTTGTGCATTAAATATTGACCTTTGACAAGCCAGTTAATGTGGATTTCAAAAACAGGATGTGCAGCTGTATCTTTAGGTAAACAAGGGACAGCACAAATGCCATGTGAATTGCATGAGAAGAAATGTGTGGGCATCAGAAAAATATATAATGACAGAAGTCTTCAATCCCCAATAGTCAATTGGAGTCGGCAGTCAGCAGAATAAACATGTTACGCTGTTTTGGACACTAGCCGTGTGTAGCAGCCACCCAGGTTGAAAAGCCGACCCTGTATCAACCTCCCATGAAAGAAACATAAAGAAGCAAGCTCCTGAGTATATCTATCTCAAGATGGTGTAAATCATATCAGTCCTATCTCTCTCTCCCTGAATCAATTTACCACAACTTTTATAGTAATAAAGATGCTTTTTTATATATAAATGTTATTGTCATCTTCATTCCTACTATGCAACATGTGACAACAAATGAATATCATGAACAGTTGAAGCCATATAATTGTGTAAAAGTCATTAGCATTAGATAGGAATACTTGAAATCATATTGCAATATTCAAATCATTTGAAATAAGAATATGATTGATTGATTGGGTTATTTTATGCCTAGAGGTTAGGGAATTGTGTTCATTGTATGTTCATATTTTCATTTTTTTAATAATTGTTTCTTAAGAGGTTATTTTTTTTGCAATAGTCTGATCAAATAGAAATAATTTTTAAGCAGACTTGTTTCAAACAATTATACCACTACAGGTTAAAATAGATCTGAGAATAGTGACAATAAATGGATATTTCCCATTCCCTAGAGCTCCAGAACTGGAACCTCACCATCAGATGCAGTTTAGTGTCATATGTAGGACACCCCTTTTTTGGGTGGTGGGGGTCTTACCTTTCTATTGGGAATACAATCTGTGGGATGTATTAAGGTTAGTTTCTTGAAACTAATAAATACTTTCCAAAAATACATGCTTAAGATCTATATGGTTATATACATATTATTCTTGAGATTTAGATTAAATGGAAAATAATATTTATGCTTTACAAAAAGAAATAATGAAATATCTTTTTAATTTCTTCAAGTGTCTTTCAACTAAAGAATGGGTAAGCCTGGGTCTACAGCAATTACAGCCAGTTAGACATAATGAAACGAAATTAGAGGATGTTGTCGTCTCTCACCAGATGTACTTGAATGATGCTTTCTTGGGTGGAGGCTGTCTAATAGTTGAGAAAAAGAATTTAAAGAATAAAAATAATTTATGCAGGTAAGAAACCATTTTTTTTTCTTTTAATGCATTCTCATAGAATTAGAATCATGGTGACTTTTTAAAGAATTGTTTAATGAATTCTAATCCATGTTGATAAATCAATAAGTTTATAGCCTAATTTTGCTCAACAAATGTTTATTTTTCAACATTATCTCCTTCTTTGTCAATGCACTTAATCCAGAGGTGAATATTAATCACATTGATCAATCATCATTTGGTGATAATTTTACATCAAAATTCACCTCATAACTGTCAACGTATTCTTCCATTCTTGTACGTCGCTACCTCAAAAAGTTTGCAGCCTAATGATGAAGAAAGCATTTGTTTTACAAAAGAAATATTTATTTTTCAACCTAATCTCCTTCTTTATCAGTGCACTTGAGTGATTAATATTAATCAGATAGAACATGATACAATGAAAATTTCAGATAGAAATTCTGTTAATGTCAGGCTACAATCTTATTGCTTAACTCTTTTATAATAGTTGGACATAACAATTGAAAAAAAAAAAAGAATTGGGTGATGATATTTTTTGGGAGTATCAAAGAATATTGTCACTTAATCCTGATGGTAGAAATGAATGACAGATACATTGGTAAAAAAAAAAGACCACTTATTTTAGGATATTATCTTCTCTCTTGGACCAGTCCCAAAAGAAAGATACAGTGTCACTTTGTCCAGTCATTGGAGGAAAAGGTTGTTGGTTGGTTGTTTGGGATTTATGGCATATCAACCTTTGTAGGTTATTTAATGCCAAATCCATTTTTATGCATATAGTTCTATTTCAAACAATTCAGTTTAGCATAAGTATGCAGTTAGTTTTATTTAACCCATAGATAGGGCCCTATCAGATGCTACCATTTCAGGCCAGAATGGACCTAGAAGCAATGGCAATGAAGGGGTATTCCGCATTCCCCAAGGCTCCAGCATCACTGGACCCTCACCATCAGATTGTTTAGTGTCATATCCAAGGATACTCATTGGGTAGGTGGGGGGTTGTCTTACCCCTCTGCAGAGGTTCAGTCGGTGTAGGAGGAAAATGGGGCTGCAGTTTCACTTAAGTTCTAACTATTGTTTTACTCTTCAATAGCACTTGTTCAGCTGCCTAAAATTTACTTTTTCTCAAACCCCATAGGACTGCCTCAAACCAATCAATGAATGTCCACACAATTTTGACTTTTGCTTTGGCAGTAAAATATTTGACCTGTTATCAATTACACCTCAATAAATTTTTAACACATCCACTCTCCAGAGTGTCGACGTTGGTGGAGGTCATTACATCACAGTATAATCTACATGGGTAAATCAGTAATGATGAAAAAGTAGTCTGCCCTACTATTTACTCATTACTGGGAGAAGAAGGAATGGATTCATGCCTTTCTCAAGGACATTAGTGAAATGCAAACAGCCTTGTCCAGGATTTGAACTCAGGTTGCTGATTCTATTTCTTATGACGATAATTGTTACTAGTAGTAATAGTAAATGTTAGAATGTGTGTAATTGCTGTATGAAGTAGTGGGGCAGTATAATGTTCTTACATTAATTCCATGAGGAGTAATGGCCTGCTTTGAACTAGTTGTGTGTATGTTGAGTAAACATTGATGAAAAAGAATGTTGAATTCATAACAACAGAAGCCACATTGGAAGGACAATAACATTTAAGGAGTAAAAAAATTAAAATATTTACAAGCTGTGTTCAAAAAGTATTGAAACTGCAGCTGTACTAATGAAGACAGCAAGGAACACTGTATGAAACATTTTCTTCAAAATTTTCACTTTAGTCACTTAGTATTAACACTATTAACACTAGTATACAGACTTAGTTCTATATATGTTTGTATGTATGTGTGTGCAGTAGTATGCATACATATGGTTGTGGGTTGACCAAAGGTATGTATACGTGCATAAATGTGTGTGTCCATATAGGGGACAAGACACTGATTCAGCCTTGCTAGTATAAAACACAGATACAGAAGAGATGGGGTGAGGACCAGAGAATGAAAAACAAGGACAGTCTGTTATTAAAAAGGGTCTAGAAGTGGGAATGTGAAAGAAGAGGGGGGGGATGGTATGCCTCCTCAGCAACAGAAAGAAAAGAACAAGTGGAATCCATTTCTTCTTAATAGAAAGTGGGCAGCCGAGTTTCTACACTGAAAATATTCCTTTTTTCCTGCAACAATCTTCTCCAGCAGTCCTACACTCAAGCTCATCTCTTGTCGTGCATCACCAAGACTCAAAACGCTTCTGTCCCCGGTGCATTCAGGTTGGACTTAAATAATTATACCAAAATGCCACATCCGGGTCAATCACACAATGTGGTAATTTACATGCACAGCAGTGTGTAGGTAGTCCTGACATAGACATGATTCACAATCGGGAGGATGTGAGTTCCATCTTCCCAATCGCCTATTTCTCTCTCCCTGATCTCATTTTACACGCCAGACATATTTGTGCACACTTTGAGCTGCTGCATGCATGATTTCTCTCGCTACAGAATGTTCGTCTCCTTCGTAGATACGGAAGGTTAACCAGAGGACATTCAGAAGAGGTAGTTAGCTGGTTACAGGAAGTGGGTAAGAGACTGATACAGGAAGACACAGACACAGAGGGGACAGTTTGAGAAGACTCAAACAGCAAAGAGAGAAGAAGTCAGTCCACTACAAAGACGCAGAGGGTATATGACCAGAACACAGGTAGCTGAGAGCACAGAGACAGAAGAAATGGAGAACTGACAAACATACAGATAGGCTAAGAAGTTTTTAGTCAAGGGATTTTATTTAAAAAGGTCACACAAGCTTATTCCTCTCTAAAAACATTTATTCAACTTTAGTGTTGTTATTTTGTTCTTCCCTTTATGCTCCGATTATTTTGTCACAATGGTGTGCAGTTTCACCATTATATTTAATGTTGTACTCATATTCAAATCTCTCATTTTTCAAATGAATCTTCAGTTTAAGAAACAAGAAAAAGTCACACAGAGTAATTCTGTAAATTGATGAAATTAGAACTCTGTATTGTTTTCACAGTATATCAAACAGTGTATTTCTACATAATTTCTAGATAAATGAATAAAAATGCAGGAATTGATTTGCTGACTATATACAATTTCTTTTCAGAGATCCCAATGATGCCATATTGTTTATCTTGGAATAATTTGTTTGAATAACTTCTTAACAAATGAAAAACAGAAAGAAAAGCAAAATCTCTTTATGGTTGTGACTATTTGCACTTACCTGAAGTAAAAAGCTACACTGCTTTAAGTTTTTGTTGTATGAGTAGCCATTTGCAATACGATCTTCATGCATGCGAATTGATAAAGATACCATCACTTATGCATATTCATAAGTTGTCATGTATATAAGAAACAGATGATTGTCTTGACTGTAGAACCATTGGAAACAAACCAGAATGAGTGACATTTGGTTGGAGTACAGAAAATAAACTTTTGTGAGAGAGAGAGAGTAATGAAATGAACATTGTCACCAAAGGACCCAAATTTTGTTTGTGAAGAAGGAATATGAGTTTCATCTTCCTCTGTTGGTTAGAGAACAAGAAACAAATCTTGTGGTATTGTTATGCTATTATTTCATATCTCATGGAAGACTTTTGTTAAATAGTACAAAGTATTGATCCACTCCTCTTTACTATGATGTCTTAATTATTTTAATAATTATTAATTTGATTTCTTTTTATAGTATCTTCAACTGCTGCATTCCTGTGACTGAGTGTCTTCTTGTTTCTTATACAATCAAGCATCTCACTAAAGACTTTTCAATCAAACTGCAGTTGACACTGCACAAAGAAAACAATGTGTCAACAGTAATTCTCTCTGATATTCATGAATCATCAACAGATCATCAAATATGTGAATTAAAGAAGGAAAAGCTTCAAGAAATATTCGGAGAAAATGCAGATTTTCTTCCTCAAAATGGACATAATGGCTGGCGACAGCAGTAAGTAGTGACTTAATCTGGTTTATAAAATATTAAATTTCTCTTTAAATTCATAAAAATATTTAATCAGTGCTGTGAATTTAGTTTGAAGGTCAGACTGTTAGATAATGAGATTTATTGTATAGACAATTTTATTGTTAACATAATTATAACTACTTATCTCTTTCAAAATATTTAAGTGAGTCAAAAGTCTTGCAATATTTTAGTAACATGAGGCACGATTCAGCAGCTTTCACCAAGATCGTAAAATGATAAACCTCACTGGACTGAAATACTGAGCTTGCCTGATACTCTCCGAATTTACCTCTATGGCTTGGAGCACAGTTTTGAAATCTTTAGTTTTAGGCCCACCTGATCTGATGATTGACGTTCTTGAAACCTGAGGAAAATTTTTGGTTATTGTACTGTGATCAAATGTTCCATCACCTTTCACACAACAAATGTTTTTGGTTGCTTCCGCAGCATTATGGTCCAGTTCCAACTTGTATAGCATAAGTTCCCAAATTAGACTATATTGCATGTTCATCTGAGCAACTTTCAAATTATACACCAAATGAAGCAATGCACAACATGTCTGCACACCAACTACCATGATACTATCAATCACAGCTATTACCTTGCACAGCTTGAACTACTTCAGTCATGTGATATAGATGCTGCAAACTAGCATGTGCCATAATATTGCAAAACTTTTGATTCACCCTAGGAGTTCCTCTAGGAAACCATATACCAACTAAGACACTGTTCCGACTCTTGGAAATAGTGCTGGAAGTCTTTAAGTGACACTGCCTTCAGTTCATTTATCATACTCTGTTGTATGCTCTCATCAGGTGATTATAGATCTAGATTTGATTTTTATAAACAGGAAATAGTCACAAATATTCAGGGAAGTTAGGCAGCTGTGGTACTGCAGAAATATTGTTTTGGGCCGAAAACGTATTCATAGAGAGTGTGGTTAGAAAATAATAAACTGATTTTGTTTATTTTTCAGGTTGGAAACCCTGATAGAAAATCAGTTGATCAATGTTAATTCATCACCAATCACTTTCATTGTCAAATGTCAATGAAGTCTTATGAGAATTCACACTTTTGTTACATTTTCTTCAGATCCTAATGTGACCTGTCAACTAGAATGACACAGTATTTTTGCCATCCAAAAATACTTTGTACCAACAAAATACTTATGCTCAGGATAAAACTCCCTAAACCTGTGTTAACTTATTAGATAATAGTATCATATTGTCCTAAACTTTGACTCAGAATTTGTTGTTCCATTTTTGTGGTAATTATCACACATGGTGTCAATTTTGATACTGAGGTTCAACGTTACATCTCTTTGGCAACATCTGCATGATGACTAAACAGTTGTGATCCCAATCCACCTGTATGGTGTAGAAACTTCAGAACTTTGAAGAAATTCAACCAGTGATGCCAACACAAGCTACTTGGCATCTCTCAGCAAGATGAATAAAACAACCCAAGCATCTTGAAAGAGGCTAATTCTCAAAGTGTTGAAGCATCGATTACTCATCACATGCTTTGCTGAACTGACCAAATCATCATGATGCTAGATGATCACTTTCTAAAGCAGGTGCTCTTTGTTCAATTGACCTAAAACAAATGATCTCATGGAGGTCGGAGAAAAAGATACAAAAATGTTGTTAAACATTGCCTGGTGCACTGTAAGATTGACACTGATTCATGGGAAGAGGGTTGAGATCGTTCTAAGTGGAGAGGTGCATTGCTTCTCAAGTAGTGTGACTGGAGGAAAGGAGAACACACTGCAAGGAATACACAGAAAAACAGACTTTTGCCAATCAATCATTCCATATTCATGACATCTGCCCTTAGTGTCACCAGCCACCAAGTAAACACATCAAACATAATCTCACCTCATGATGTATACCTGTGAGAAGATTCTATTCAACATTAAGGGATATGATGAGGAGTGCAAAATGAATACAAAACACAATTCAATAATTATAATAAGAAGAATCTGAAGATTCCACATTAGAAATCAATGACCTGAAAATCCAATGAGTTCCAACTGTAACAATGATACTGATGCTTGTGTTCAAGTAAGGAGTGAAAGATTCTAACATTCAGTCATTTCATTAAGAAATGATGTTCTGTTTGAATAAGGCTCCTATAAAAGTATTGCACAGCTGCAAATTAGACTGGAAATAGACCAGTTGCCATCCAAATATTAAAGGGAATTTGTGCTCATACCTTTGAGAAATCTATTCTCTCTCAAGTCATAGATAAATTTGAGCACAAATTCCCATTACTTTCTCTTACCATCATTCTCTGTCAGCCATTGTTCTTAGCAAGTCCTTTAGACAGCATCCAGTGTCCACACAGTTGATGAATGTAAGCTTTTGCTGGGCACCCAACACTGGTGTGTCCATGTGTAAGAGTCCATAGGACATTGTGTATGAGTTTGTCCTTATGTCTCCAGCAGTGCTCAGCATGTATTGCTCTTCTTACTTGGATGGTTTGTGAGATTGAAGGTAAGTGGCCATACAGCTGCTGTTTTTAGGGTGTTGCTTCTAGGATTTGTTGAAAACAGCATGCATCCTTGTGTAACTTGCATCTTGCCTTTTCTACAAGTTTTTCATTAAAGTCCAAGTGGTGCAACCATATGATAGTACTAACATGATTACAGCCTGGAAGAATTCCTATTTTATTTAATTAATATATAGATAGATGATATTACTAAAATCTTACATTTTAACCTCATTTGATTCAGAAATAATTGTCTCAGTTGTAATTAACTCAATTATTTCCTATTTTATTTCAGTTATTTCCTTTTAGATAAAATGTGGATCTCTGCGAATATAACTGACATTAGTATTGCTGTAAACAACAAAATTGATGGCAACTTTTATTTCTTATTTGGACAATTACAGGTGAGAATTTTTTGTGTCCTTTTAAATTAATTTTTAAATTTTTTTACTTTCTTGTAATCTTTGTAAATTTAAGTCATTTTTTCATATCTATCATCTTCAGTTTGTGTTATCTATGGGTAGCCTTTATATTCTAATTTGGAGTTTTTAAATTCCTTTTGAATATATATTTTTGTTTACATAGTATTGTGTGCCGACAGATGATATTGACATGCTTCTGTCATTTTAATATTTTCATGATGGTGAGACTGTGGCAGCAAGATCCTTGTGTTGTATGTTGGAGTTTCTTTCTCCTAGATAGTTGGTCAACAAAAACTAAAGAGGGCTACCTCTTCTGAAAGAGACATTTTTGCAATAAGACCAACAAAACAACTACTATGATATGATCTTGGATCATCCAAACCTACGTTCCCATTGTTACAACCATATGCAAAAAAGAATAAAAAGTTACCATGCAGCAACATTTTCATGTGCACAAATTTTGAAAGGTTTGCTAATAAATCCGCCTAATGGAATATGTGATCATCATATTGTTTTTATTTTGATCTTCTATTTCATTAAACTTTAGACAAAAAATAAAACATTTATTGATGATTGTCTCTGACCTAAAAAGGTAGTAATTGTTAGCATTTCATTTATGGGTCAAATAAATCTGTTTAAAAATCATTTCTATTCAATGGGACTGTGTGCACCCACCCCCTTCCAAGAAACAACTCTCATGAGTAACAACTACACAAAAAAATGTAAATATAAATGTACAATGAATGCAATTCCCTAACAACAAGGCATAAAATAACCCCAGATGGATTAACATGCCATCAAAATCAATCAAAAGTAAAACTATTTTCTGCACTCTTCAGAGAGTTTTGAGTGCTGCAGGGGCCATGAAAAAAGTTTCCCTTTAGACCTTCTTTTCTATAAACACACTCAAAACAAAATATCAACTGTGATGAATATAATAATTAATCTTCTGTAATAAAAAAAATGTAGAAAAGAAATTAACATGATAAATTCTATTTACATTTCAGATTCTTCCTATTGAAGAATTGCAGAAGAGCAAAAACCCAGACATTTTGAATATGACAACAAATGAACATGAAGATTCTCAAAGTGTTATGATTGAATGGACAACACCTGATCATTTGTCTATCAATTATTTTAATGTCTATATAACCAATAATGATAGACAGCAACTTTTAGGTCACACAACAGGATGTAAATATGTGATAGAGAATTCTATTGTAGATAAATATGAAAAACCAATCAAGGTGATTGTGCAACCTGTTTTAAAAATTGGTCTTATTGTACCAACCAAGCAATGCAAATCTGTAATCATATCAAACTGAAGCAACTTTTAGTCAATCTTTCATATTACTGGGAAAAAAACCCCAAAAAACCCCAACTTTTTAATGTCTTTTTTATCTGACAAACACCTTATACTTTTTTTGTGTCCTCGTGGTGTAATGGTTAAAGCGATGAACTGCGGAATTGTAGTACGAAAGTTCGTACTCCAGTCGCGCTATTACGTTCACTTTCGGGCAAATACCCTTGGGAAAGGTATGAACCCCCTTATTCTCCCTCCAGCTATGGGTAAATAGTAGGACGGACTAGGTTCTTCAGCCTTGGTTAGGCAACTAGTCTAGGAGAAGGAAAACTCTGAATTCAAAACCTGTTAAACTCCGCTTAAAAATTGACCTTGTGTCATATCCTGCCCGAGCGGAGGGGTTGGTAAATAGTACCTTATACTTTTTTTGCAGCAACCACATGTATATTTTGGTTTGTGTGTGGTACTCCCACAATAAAATAACTTCATGTCTATTATGGCTTGGTGGGAAGTTGGGAAAATATCATCCATCTTATATTGTCAAAAAGTAATTAGCTCTTATTTTATTATCTCTTAAGAAATTGTAAATCAGGAAGGTGGAGTGTATTGTCTACATTTCTTTTTTAATTTAATATCTTAAAAAATACAACATAAAAGCAAACTAGAATTGTATAAAATGAAATGATCCTAGTGAGGATATTGATTCAAGTGAATCTTTATCTTGATTGTTATAGTGTTTCAACTGTTGTACTTTCTTCAGATGGCTGTCATTATTTACTAAAGTTTGCTTCGTCTGGCACATAGACTTCAGGTTGCTTATAGTAACTGCCGTTCTTAAGGGGTCACTTATCTAAGACTCATTGTTGCTTAATTTTAATGGGAGGGGAATGGGTGCTTTCAGTATGATGATCATAAGTCTAGTGTTTGTTGTAGTTGATAAATTTTTAAACCACACTCTTTATTCAATCCACTGCCCATGTTTTGAAGAGATATATCATTTAACTCTTCCTACTTAAGGAGATATTACTTGGATATCTCATGCACTGTCTGACTCAGGGATTGAACTTACAACCACCAGATACTAAATATGCTTTAACCAATGAGCCCCCGCCCCCTTTCAATGCATGCATGAATAGTCATCAAGTCTCAAGATAACTGATGCTGAACCCAACTGACAGTAGTCAACTGGACAAAGTAGCTTGATGGAAAGTTTAGCCCCTATCAAACTAATAGTGAGTCTGGTTCAGATGTGCCCATCTTTTGCAGAAAGCTTGAGTATCCTGAATCATACTTGTTTTTTTTTCCTTAGTATCTCAACTAAATCTTCAAACTTCAATTTGATTAATACGATGATTACTTTTCTTCATTCGATGACAATTTTTTCTAATTCCAAAATTGAGAGAATGTAATTATTACCAGGACTGAAATAAAGCAAAATTCTTTATTTTTAAATAAAAGACCAACAGAGCTTACTTTCATGATTCTGAATTTATCTTGTTTACTTTTAAATTACTTTCATTATATGAAGAAATGCTGAAAAGTTCTCAGCCTGACCAAGAAGGAAATGACCAGCATCATGAAACTTGCATGCTATTTCACATACTTATTTTTTCAGCTTAGCTTTTGGCACAAGGCCAAAAGTATGGAGCTCCTTGTGAGAAATGGGCTGATAATCTAGCTTGTTAACCATGTGAAGTGCCTCATGCTACATATTCATCCCAAAATTTACCACATTGTTTTAAGTTTTTTTTACCTCTTCCAGAAAAAAATACCAAAAAGATTGGTTTTTTTTTCAGCCCCTGCCCTTCTTCTGCAGACAATTTTATTAAAAAGAATAAAATGAATGCTTGTTTGTTTTTACTGAAATTCTGAGATGAGGAATTATTATACACTGATATATCTGAATAGTGTCCTCATTTTGCTTGTTAGCCACAATGTTCTACTCTGTCTAGATTGGGTGGTGTGTGTGTATATATATATATATATATATATATATATATAAGCTAAATACTCAGGAATTTGTCCATTGATGTCACTAGTGTGTCTATTCTAATGAAAGAATTAGCTAAAAATGTTCTCTAAGCATAAACAATGGAATGAGAACAATCAGACGACAGGGATTGAATAAAGGGTTCAGAATATCACCGACAAAGATGAAAAATGTCATGCTGGACAAAAAACCTTGCAAAACAGACAATGAAAAAAGTAAACCATTTATTATTATTATTTTAGCCACAAATTTTAAACTTTGATGACACACATAGGGAGTGATTATTTTCCTTAAACAAAACCATTAACAAAGGACAAATCACAAATTAGAATATCAAATCAAGGAAAAGAAAATTTTGAGAATTTTCTTATTGGAAATGATGACTTTTCACTACAATTAAGGGAATTTTTGCAACAATAATCAAGGAAAAGAATCACTTGTGTGTCTAAACCATTTGAAGTTTTATTAAAATTTGTGGCAATAATAAGAAAATGTTTTTTTTTTTTTTGTTGCTCAATATTGAATAATAAACCACAACTTGTTTGATTAGTTGCAAGTATCTTTTGTTGTAATTAACTTCATTTTTTATAATTCACATTCAAAATATTGCACATAATAAAATGATTAGAACCATATGAAAAAATTTAATTTTTCTTTTTTATCTGTTGGTTGTTTGAAAAATTCTGAGAGAAATAAATCAGTCATGAGACAGATTGTAAAAAATCAGTCAATGAATCCTCCGACTCGTTTTTTTGATTATAAAGCAAATTTTTCAGTTGCCGGAATTTTTTTGTGTGTTTTTTCTGACTACTTTGTGTCATTTGATGATTCTTGGAAGTTAATGGTGTGGCATCCAATTCCCATTTGCTGTTATTAGATGACATGCTTAAATTACTCAGGAAAGGAGTACTGAAAAATAAACAATAAAACAATGTTAAAATCAGTTGACCTTAACTCTAGAAAGAGTTAATTATATATATAAGAAATTGCTCATTGAACAACAGTTAGTGTTGTAGGAAGTGGATTTGGCTACCCAAGTTCAAAACTGAAGTTCTCATAGTGCTAATACTCCTGGGAAAGGTATGAATCTATTCTCCCTCCAGCTATGGGTAAATAGTAAGGCAGACAGAGCACTTTAACTAGTCTAATTGGAAAACTCTGAATTCAAACCAGCTGTAAATTTGGAAAGGGATAGGATCTGTCAGGCTATTCCTGCTCAAGACATGTTACATGACTAGTGCCTCTATGACCAAACCAGATTATATGACCAGTATAATGTTAATTAAATTTGAAGTTATTAACTTTAAACTTTAGATTTTGTTATAACATAGTTAGAATTTGTGTGCTGCTAATAAGGTGGCATACAAATTTGTCATTCAGTCTTTAAACAGAAAAAGGTTCTCCTATTTTAGAACTCATACATTAGAACAGATATGTTCCATAACCTGTAAGGTGATTGGCATACCATGCCAGGTTATTCAGCTATATGATAACTTTGGACAATGGAGATTACTTGGTAGTACCCATCTCCTCTCCAATTTTGATTTCTTTGTTTAATGGCATATCAACTTTTGAGTTATTTAATGCCAAAGCCATCCCTGTAAAAGAACAGTAGTGGTGCTATTTAACCGATAACTGGAGGGGGGGAGTTATAAGAGGGTTTCCCCAAGAGTATTAGTCTGAAAATCAATGTAATAGCATGACTGGAGTTTGAACTTGCTTACTACGATGTCACAGACCAGCATATTAGCCACTACACCATAAAGACAACCCTTCTCGTCAAGTAACAGGTTTCATAACTTGTTATGTCAGTGGAGTGCCATGCCAAGTAATTCAGCTGTATAAGGTCTCTTACAGCAGTGGAGATTACTTGGCAGTGTCCATCTCCTCTCCAAGTAACATGCAACAGGTTGTACTAGGTTACATGGTACCAGTAGCAAGGAACTATTAAATCATGTATTTTAAAATGTTACATTATCAAACATAGATTTCAAGATTCATTCCAATCTAATGTTTGATAATAAAAAAAAATGTTTATAAATACATGTTAACTAGTAATTTCTGGCAATAGTTTCTTTTCATCCCATACATAAATAGAAAATATGGCCATATGGCTAAATTTAAATGACTCTTGCTAGCTAACCTTCTTAGATGGAACATTATCAATTATTATTAATTTTTGACAAAAAATTTTTTTAATCTTATTTCTATTGCTTTTTATTGCAATTTAAATTCTCATCCTTTTCCCTTGAAAATCATGAATTTCCAGGAAGAGCTGCTTTATTGATTAGGCTACAAATGACTTAGGGTTTATATTATCTATCCCTCATTTGGGAAATATCTATTCATTTAATATCACAGTAATTATTTTATTAAATGGATGTTACCTGGTTAACAATGGGGTATCATTACTTATCCAGCTCACATTCTTTTCTGTAGGGGTTTGTTTCTGCTTTTTCTTCTTTGATCTCATAGTCACTATTTTACTTAAGGATTTGGAAGCTAAAAAATAAAATAAACCAATGAAATGACAAAACAAAACACTCAAAATGTAATGCTGGTAATTACAACTAAAATTTGCTATCTAATGCATTATAAAGATACGCCCCTGCTTTTTATATCATCTTCCTATAATTTAAAGACTTTAAAATATCTTACTATTACTGTATCATAATAGTTGTTACATTTGTATGTATAATTTAGGCACAAAATGACAATCCTCATAGGAGACAAGTAGAAACATTTTTCTTATTGTTAAACAATCTAAGTCAATTTTCAACATAATTTTGAATACCTTAATAGGAAATTAATTTGAAACTGTACGTCATATTTTCAATAATACATTATCAACTGCGTTTAAATCCAGCAGTCTAAAAGTAAAGAAAGAGCTGGTGAAAGAAGAGAAAGAGAAGGTGAGGGAGGAAAAGTGAGAGAGGAGAAGGTAGAGAAAGAGAAGGTGAGGGAGGAAAAGTGAAAGAGGAGAAGGTAGAGAAAGTAGGTGGAGTAGGAGAAGATAGAGAAAGAGAAATATCGTTGATATAAAAAAAAAAATAGAAGAATTCAAAGTTCTTGTTTTTACATTGTTCTCCCCTTTACCAGGGAGAATCAGAAATTTTTTTGATCTTGCCTCACTTCACTTTTACCTCCATTCTCAGCTCCTCAGTTATTTTGCAGCACTAACTTCACATCAGAGAATTTTCTTTTATTTAATACAGTTTCGTTTTTATTTCATTTGTAAAGTCTGACATTCTCTAATACAGTCACTCCTACCACTGCCATTTGATACCCTGGATAATTGGCCAGCTTTATGTATGAATGTCTATTTAACTACATAAATAATTCTGGTCATGAGCTCAAAAAAACAAAATAAAAAAACGACTCATCTAAAACATCTATTTCTAGAGTAATAGTCAAGAACAATTTGTAAATGTTTTGTATTAGTTGATAAACATGCCTGGACTTGAAAGTAAAATGTTTTGGACATAAAACTTATTTATTTGAAATAATCTAGATTTTCTTTTTCATGAGTAATGTGGGAATAGTTTACAAAAGTTAATTGAAATCAATAAGAAGATATGGTCAAGTATAAACACCAACATTCATTTTCTTTTTTTTAAATATACTTTAAGGCTTTCAAATATTTCTACTCACTTGAACAAGATTCTGATCCCGATAATAATTGTGTTTTAAATGATTGAAGAACTGATGTCCTCTCTCCTCCTTGAATCTTTCTTTTTTTATTACACACTTGGCACATTATTCTCTGAAAATAAAACAACAAAATCTATATCAATAATTGGGAAGAGTTTAACAGAGATATCAAATTTGCAATGTATTTTTATAGCAAAATCATTTCCAATGCATTTTACAGTAAAATCTTTTGCAATTCAAATTACTGGGAAAAGTTTGTCTTTTGTAGACAAGCAAAAGGACTGATGTACAGTTACGAAATTTACAATGCATTTTTCTAGTAAAATCATTTTTTCTATTTCTCCAGCAGGAGTATCAAATAAAATTTTGACCAATTTATTTTCTCTGGATATTTATCTTAAGTTATAAAAATATGAATATTTTTAGCATCAAAAAGATATTTTATTGACATTTCATAAATTAAATGGGATGTTGGGTATTGAAGTAATAAAATTATTTCCAAAAACATTTCTTAAAAAATATCCTTTTCATAAATGAATAAGTGCCAAAAGTTTTTATTAAAATAAGATTAGAAGATTGAGTGGATTTTTTTAAAATTGGAATGTTTTCATCTATAAATTTTCTCATACAAATTATGTTACAATCTTATATAGTATTTAGCGATAATTATGTTGTTATTATTTTTAGCGAGGAAAAGTTGTAACATGCGTGTGTGTGTGTTTGGTTACTTCCTCACTAAGTTTTAAAAGTAAATAAAGAAGAGAAGTTCCAAGATGTCAAAATGTTTTTATAATAGTTTTTAATAGCAGCATGGAATATAGAGTTTGCATTCATGCTGCAAGCCTCGTGGGAAAAGAAAGAAGTAAAGAGACGAAATGGAGTTATGAGAAAGTTGAGATAGCAGCGTGTGTTGTTGGATGTGCGAGGGAAGTATGTTCGCAGTATGTAGCAAAAGTCATGTTTGTCGTTGGAGGAAATAAACTTTGGAGTCACCATTAGTTTGTGTTTCTGGTTGTTTGGGGGAGAAGCATGAATGTCTCCAAAAAATGTTGCCCAGAGGTGAAATAAGGGCTAGGTGTCGGAGCAGGATTTGGCATCGCAATCGACATTGCCAATTTTGGGGGTGACGTAAAGTTGTTTCTGTGTGTGGCGTATTGAATGTATCTAACCCATATTCAACCATGAACCCTTGGTCTATCAAAAATAGACGGGGGTTCAATGAATTTGACTGTTTCCCTCATGGTGCCAAGATGCTGCTGCTGCTGCTGCTATTGGAGAGCAGACAGTAAACATCTGTACAGAACCAAGTCGTTCTGTGAAAAAGGGCTGTGTTTGGCAGCTTCCCCAATTTCTGCTGCCCAGAAAGGAGATCTGGGATGAATAGGATAAGTCATCCTGATTGGGTGAAATTATGCGTTGAATTAAATTACGCGCCAAACCAAAATACGAAAATTCCTTCTGTTACAAGTATATGCAAGATTTTAAGCACAAATAGCTGGTTTTGTACAGCAATAAGCTGTGTATAATACACGCACCTAACTTTTGGCTATGAAATTCTTGAAGAAACAGCTCTTGTGTATGATACGCATTGATTTTTTTGGAATTTGTAGCTGCTAAACATTTGTTTACCATTTTATCTGTTTTGTATCAATTAAAAAAAAGAATTAATATAGTTTATATAATATTTTGAAACAAAATCTACACAGTATTTACAGCAAAGGCAACGACAGGTTCAAAACAAAAATATAACAAACTTTCCACAAAAATAAGTTCACAGTTGAAGAAACAAATCATAAACCAACATGCATTCCAGTGGCTATTTCTATTGTAGCCGTATAAAACAGAAGTGTTTGTTACATATTAGTTAGTTTAGACAATAGCTTTTTCTTAATTTCAGTCATGCCATCCCAAATATTGGGACACAGGTAGGTAGAAAAAAATAATATTCAGTTCTAGTGTATATTATGCACCTCTAACTTTAAGGCTGAAAAATCTGAAAAAAATAAAACATCTTTTACACATATAATTACAATTTATAAGGGACAAATTTTTTTATATCAGAATTTTCTTTAAATCTTTCTTCTTACAAAGAGGTGATGATCAGTTTGCAGCCGGACTAAGAAAATGTCCTAGAGCCATGAAATGTATATTCCACATTCTCATTCAACACACTTGGCACAGTGTTTCTTAAACTCTTTAAAAAAAAAAAAATCATTTCCTTCTTGGTTGGGCCAAGAGCTTTTCCTTACATGTATTTACCCAACCCCTCTACCATGAGCAGGATGTGACAAGGTTAATTTTTTAAGCAGAGTACAACTAGTTTGAATTCAGAGTTTTCCTTCTCCTAGACCGGTTACCTTACCACAACTAAAGAATCCAGTCTTCCTTGCTAATTACCTATAGCTGATTGGAAAATAGATGGATTCATGTTTTTTGTAAAGTCATTAGCAGAAAGTGAAACACAAATAACCTTGTCTAGAACTAGAACTCAAGTTACCAATTCCATTTCCGATAGCAAGAACAAAACGCGCCTTCAGCATCCCTTTCTACAAATGACATCAAGATGATGATGACAATAAAATTAACTTTTATACAAGTTTGAGCTGTTTTTTCATCATATGTAGCCTCTCTAGGGGAAAGTCTTTTAAAAAAAAATTTAGAAACACCAATTAAAAGGATTTTACTCACCACTTCATTTTTGCTATTCAAATATCTGGCAATTACATGGTTTTCATACTTGCCCAAGGAATGAGGATTTTGAAAATATTTTTTCAGTAATTTTCTGAGATTTGATCTGAGTGGAATTTTGGGAATCAATCTGACTTTCATATTGTCTGGACTGTATAAACTTCCACACCATATACACCATTTGCTCTTCCAGGAATTTGAAAGTGGATCTAAAAAAGAATTTAAAGATTTATTATCTTAATAAACCTGTTAGAAAACAAATTTGTAAAAATAGAAAGTATAGGGTGATTATAAAAGAAATGTAAACTTCCTTATGGGAGCACCTTTATGGTATAATTTCAGTCTCCACATGTTCACCATCCCTGTCAATACATTCTTGGAATCTCACACAGGTGATTAAAAAAAAGGATTTTTATGAAAGTATCTTTATTAGAAAATCAAATATTACGGAGAGTATCTGAGAAAAATTCCAATAATGCAATGTTAGGGACGACAAAACAGGTGAAGACATTAAAATCATATCATATAGGAACTCCCATAGAAATGTTAACATTTTTTTGAAACACCCTGTACACTGATTATCAGTTAAATGTTAGAGTATCATATTTTCAATTGCTTAATCAGTAATATTCAGTTTAGGTCACCACAAAATATAGATCATTTTGAATTTTAATTACATGAAGAACATTGTGTAAGCAGCTTTCCCAACCCAGTGACCATCTGTTTGACTGACAACAAAGTGTCAATCACAAAAACTTTTGCAGTGAGTGTGAGAAACAATCACACAAGAGTTAAGGAGTTTCAAAAAGGGTCAAGCAGTCACAGTCAGTGACTGGCAGAGGACAAGGAACAACTCGAATTTCAGAGCAAACAAGGGTGCCTCCTCACTATTGGGGGTGGACTATGATTTATGGAACAATATGATCTTTCTTTTATTGACTCAAAAAAATATCACTTCACATCTCCTAGATTAATTAGTATTTTTCCGTCATCCCGAGTCGACTTTTTTCTGAAGTGAACTTGTCTCTTTATTTCATCATTGTCTCTGGTAACTTGTGCTGAGACTCAGCAATGTGACACATGTTTCTGTCTCTGTTACTAACATTACTGAGTTTTAAGCATTTTACAATGTTTCTTTTGGCTGTAGAATTTCATAGACCAATTTAATTTTAATTAGATACCCTACTAAACTATAACCTTGTGTCAGATTATACTGAATTTATTGAATAAATCCAACAACATTAGCAATCTTTGGGTTTAAGTCATGAGAAATGATTTTGAGAAGATATCAGAACAAAAAAAAATTATGGATAGCTGGAAAATATAAATTCAAGAAATAAGTGGGAATACTATTGAAGGCAATTAATGTAAATTTAAAACCGAGCATTTTTTAAATATTTTATTGCTATTTAGTGAGTTAAAAGTTTACCAATATTTTGATAACATGAGGCACAATTTGGCTGCTGAGGATGCCTTTGCCAAGGTCATGAAGGCAACAAACCTTAGTGGACTATGAGATATCGACCTCACATGATACTCTCCAAGTGCTACTCACCAGATTTACCACTATGGCTTGGAGCATGACCTTGGAATCCACAGTTTTAGGCCTACCTGACCTTTCCTGATGTTGGCATCCTACAACCCAAGTGAAATTTCTTGATTCATCTGGTTACTAAAATGGAGTCAACTGTGCCTTCATCTTTTGTATAACAAATGTTTTTGCTTCTGCTGTGTTATAACCCAATTTGAACTTGTAAAGAACAAGTTCCTAAATTTGACTATGATGCATGTTTATCTTTGCAGCTTTCAAATCACATACAAAGTGAAGCAATGGACAATGTAGAAACACACCAACTACCATGATACTATAAACCACAGCAGATACCTTCTATAGATTGACTTGCTTTGGTCACATGATATGCACAACTGCAAACTAAGATGTACTAAAATATTGCAAGACTATTGACTTACCCTCATATCATTTATTTATCACAATTGTAGAAGTTAAATGTTTAATCCCAAAAATTAAATTCATAAAAAAATTGTTGACAAAAAAGAAAAAAAAACTCTTGTAAATCTGTTTTCCAAAGACCATTCAACATGTCATGTTTCCGTACTTAGTGAACAAATTTCCTTTAACAGGATTTATTCTTTCCATCTGGAATAAAAACAATGGACCATCAATCCAAATAACAAAACATATCCAAAGATGAGAGTCAGTGAGAGTGGCCAATCAATGGCTGTATTGTGATGCTTGCAGGGAAGACATTTGATTGAGACCCCACTCACCAGCATATCCATAATACACTAACACTGGATAAATGGAAGGAAAGACAAGATATGCTCACATTTGTACATACAGAAACATTTAATATATATATATATATATATATATATATATATATATATATATATATATATAATATGCATATAAGAAATACTGAAAAGAATACAAAGATGTGTCCTAACAGATAAAATATGCAGATATTGTTCTTTGAACAAGCAGTATGTAAAAGGGGTGCAGAAACAGAAAAGCTCTTACTTGAGATTTATGTATAGCAAAATGGTGATAGCCATGCTGGCTCCACTGTTAAATGACGAGGCAAGAGATGTCTTTATTGCCCAAAGAACAGAAGCAAAAAAGAACAAGATTGGATTTCTGGGATTATCACATTTACACACCCATTCTCCAAGGGAGACAATTATTGTCTCTCCTCTAAGATAATCAATGATCAATTTGAGTGAATAACAACCTGATTATATAGAAGCAAAAACTACTATAAAATATGTATCCCAAGAATCTTGAGAATATTTTTTTATGAAAGTTTTGATGTTTGTGTTGTAGTTTTGAGAAAGTTTCAATATTTGTGTTGGACTTCAGAATACATTTTGCAATACCATCCAACAGTAATTACATTTTGGCAATATTTTCAAGTCAAATTGAACTACAAATTCTAAGTAACTTTTAATCACCTAATTTATCAGGTTTAAGTGTAAATAATAAAGATTTACTTAAGACTTTTAAACGACCTTAATGACTTTTAAAGAAAAATAAGGTTTAATGTTTGATATATTTCTATCCATTTTTATGTTGGTAAAATAGGGAAAACTTCTTTCTGGAAACCATGACACATGGGTCTTTTTCTATTTGGAACCATTACAAACTTATTTACTAATGCTATACCAAATACTAAAGTTTTTTACTTTGGTGTCATTTTGCTGGTTTCTCATTTCTTTGTGTAATTCGTGTTTTTTGGGGAATTGAGAAGGAGAGTGTATCTTGGTGACCTAAACCAAAAAATTACCAAATGTTATTAAGATTATCAGTACATGTCCAGAATATCCAGCCAAAGAAATGTCTATTGTAATATACAAAAATATAAAAAAGAAATGTAATATTTACATTCATCATTCAGTTTAAAGTAACTTTTAGTCATTGCTTTGATTTTTTGGGGGGTGGGTTACTGAACAGTTACATTTTAGTCCCAATCAGCCATGAGTTGCCATCTTAGTGGTTGGAGGTAGAAAAGATGGAAAAAATATATTGGGTGTGTGAAGCTGAAGATCAGTTTTAATTGTAAATGTCTGAAACATGCAAAAGTGGTAGAAGCTGAAAAGTTCATATGATGATGTCCTATCTACAGTTGATGACTTTTAATCAATGAACTCCAAGTGCTGCAACACTGATGGATGAAATGTGTGAACTACAAGAGGGACTATGTTGAAAAAGAAAGCTCATTTGATTACATTCCATAAGAGTATCTTAGTCAGCTTATAAATTCTTCAGTCAATCCTCAGTTTTATTTGGATGGTGAATATAGATATACATTTCTACATGATTTACAAAAAAAAGAACTTCTTGAAGATATTTCCTCATCAGGATATTCTATACAAGTACCAGGTCATCTACTAAACTTACATTAGTCTAACATAATACCACAGTGTAATAATAGGTCATCTAGTAACAAGTAGTCTATGTAGGTGTTATGCTCAAAAGACATTAAAAAAATGCCTCAGTCATGTAAGCAGCGGAAATGGAAACAAGATTCTTCAATCATGTAAGAATGTAATATACTCATATGCAGATGCATGCAGAAACATATTCAACACAGTAAAGACGAGCAGACACAATTCTTTAGAAAAATATACCCCTCACTTTATTTGAAAGGGTTCAAAAGGGTTACAAAAGGTATTATCTGTGAGAGGTAAGTTGGAGACTGAACAGAACTGCAACATATTGACCCCCAACTCTTCTGGCTATAACAGCATTTCTTTCCCATTCCCCTGGGCTGCTCAACCGGGGGCCTGGGGGCCCAGCCTCTGCTGGGACATGGTTCTCATTCCAGCATCTTCTCTCGAACTGCCTGACTTCCTGTCGCACCCGGGTTATATAATTATTTAATTCCCACCTACTTCCTGTGGCGTCACAATTCGCACTCAATTCAACCCTTCGACAGACAAGGTTATCCCCCGATATCTTCGACCAGATGCACCGAATGCGCCGGGTTGGAGGTCAATATGTTACAAGAAGGGATAAAATAATTCAGGTAAAAATTACTTACCAGATAAATTCTGGATAATTTTTTGTGCTTTGAACCTGCAAGCAAGAGAATTACAGTGATAAATTGTGGCAATTTATATTATTTTTTTTATAAAGATCTACAAATGTAAATGATGCATTTGATATGTTTGGTATAAAAATAAAATTGCGTTTCTGTCAGAATTAACATTATCTCTGAATTAAATGTTTTGAAGTAGAAAGTGTCATTAAAGAAAACACAAGAAAAAAAAAACATTAACATTATTCCCTAAATATCTATCCCTCTCTTTTTGGCCAACCATTTCAACTAAACTTTCAGAAATTGTCAAGTAATGCCTGGAAAGGTTTTAAACTATATTTGGAGATCTGGTTAAGACTGGTGGGATCCATCTCTCATCCTTTATGCTCTAGTGTCCGTCTCATTGTAAAAGTGTGTCTGCACTTAAAGAGGAAAATGACTCTCTCTCCTTCCCTATATTTATTTAGACCTTTGCTGTCATGATCAGATGTTGAGCTGCTAAGAGGGAATTCATTTAATCTCGATAGTTGCTTAAAATAAAAAGGTTTAGAAACTTTTTAAAAAAATTGACATTAATACTATGGAGGCATATTTAGTGTAACAGTTATTCTCATAGAAAATGTAATCTGCAACTCTAGTTTGAATCCTGGACAAAGCTGTTTCCATATCAATTCACACTAATGCCCTTGAGAAAGGTATGAATGTCTTCTCCTACAGTTATGAGTAAATAGTAGGGCAAACTGGGTTCTCTAACCTTGGTTAGGCAACTAGTCTAAAAGGAAAACTCTGAATGCTAAGTAGTTTGATTCTGCTTAAAAATTGACCATGTCGTACATACTTTGCCTGCAATTACCAACTGAAAAAAAAAAAATTGGGTCTCTGAAAGTTGCATGATATGCGAGTATATACAGTTGGTAATTTCTGAATATGCCCATCACTTTTGCTTTTATAAGGCATGAAATGATAATTGTCTGAAAATAACTGGTTCGGAGGAGGAGGAGGAGGAGGAGGAGGAGTGGAATGTTGAGACGTATGTGCTGACATCACACAGGAATTCTCCACTTGCTGCTTGGAATATATAACAACTTCAATTGTTTATCATTTTAAATTCTTGTAAAAGTAAATTCGAGGTTAGTTTTAAAATAATCTATCTAAATAACACCCACGTATGATATCAGTACATCTCATTTATGAATATTAAATGTAAATGATTTCAAAATGTGGATTTTTTCTTGTCAAAACTGAGTCTGCCATTGATTCAGAATTTGTGTTGAAGAAATATTTGCGGGAATAAAATAAAATGATTAGGTAGAAATATAATACAGATAAGAGAAGTTTCATTCATTTCCTTCATTGTTTATTATTTTTTTACTGAATAATTATTCGTCCCAAAAAGTATATATTGGCAAATAACCATAAGTTGCCATCTTCTTAGCGGTTATGTAGGGGGAAGGACTTAAGAAATATATTAGGTGGGTCAACTGTAGCAAGTTGAAGACGTGTTTTTTAAATGTAAATACTCGGTTTAAAATCTAAAAAGAAAAACAATGAAGATTATTTCTTTAATTTTTTTTTACTTGAACTCAGTTTTTAAAAACAAACCTTCTTTCATTTGGAAGGTAAATTTAAGTATTACATCCGTCACTCCTTCCCGAATAAAAACATTAATATAATCATGGACTGTTGTTACAATCGGAACACGTGTTCAGGTTGTCTAGTCAAGATTAAAATAATAATAAAAATCCTGTAGTTTTAAACTGTAAAAAAAAAAAAAAACTGAGGGAAAATATAAAACTTACCTATAATATCTTGAAAGTCCAGGGCATTTACTTTGAATTTCTTCAGCTAAGGATGCTAACTTTTTAGCTCGGAGTTTATTAAAAGTGAAATCAGTGGTGGTCATTTCTTTCAATCGTGAACTTGTGCAACACTTTCCAGGTACAATTCAAAAAAATTTTAAAAAGATAACACCAGTAATTTCGAAATGTCTTCAAATTAAATTTTACTTTAAAAAAATATAGTCATTATTTTTGTTTTACTAATTAGAAAAAAATAAATCTCACAACAATTTAATTTCGACCGATACACTAAAAACGTGAAATATTCTTTGAAAATATGAAAGTTTACAGCGACCTCTAGAGAGACAACAGCTTATTTCATCGAAACGAAGGTAGGTAACTCATGTTGCTTAATGCAATTTAGTAGCAGCAAAAATTCTTCTTCAAGCATGGTGATTATTGCCGGTAAAAAAAAAATGTGCAATATCTCTTTGTCATTTATGTGAGCATTTTGTTTTTGTTCAGAATAACAATCCTTAAATAACTTTGAGCGTTGTAGGAAATAGTTATAAAAAATTGTTCATATGTACATTTGAAGTAATGGAATGTTTTAAAGTAAAAAGTCGATAGTCAGTAATAAGTCTTTTTTGAAATAATTAAGTTATTTTGTAATTCAAATTTTTGGTTTTTTCCTTCTTTTTGTAGGGCACAGATGAACTTAGTTTTGCTACCCTCTGAATAGTACACGCACACATTCAACTAAATGAATATACGTTCACATTAATGCAAGAAAGGTTCTGAATTTATCGTGTTTTCAAATACAAAAGAAGTCATTTTTGTAAGAAAAGAATTCTATTAAATATGTGTCAGCAAAGTAAACCAGAGCAACAAAATAATCCCGATAAAAGTCCCAGTCCATCAGATATTGGATTGATAAAAAGAATCGTGACTGGTTATTCTAAACTGTTACATCAAAGACCTGTGCTTACGAAATCCTTGACAAGTGCTCTCATTGCTGGAATCGGTGATCTCATCTCTCAACTTATCAATTCTGGTAGTGGATCCTGTTATAAATGGAGAAGTACTTTTGCATTTACAACGTTTGGTTTAATATTTAATGGACCACTAACTCATCACTTTTATGTGTTATTAGACCAACTTTTACCTCCAGGGGTAACTAAATCAGGAAAATACTCGGCTATAAAAAGAGTTCTCTTCGATCGACTTATTTTGGCTCCGCCATACCTTTTACTTTGTTTCTACATGTTATCAATCTTAGAAGGAAGGTCATCGGCCGAAGCTTGTCAAAAAATCCAAGGAAGCTACTGGACACTTTTGAAAATGAACTGGAAAATCTGGACAGTTTTTCAATATATTAATATCAATTATGTGGAACCAGAATATCGGGTACTATTTACAAACGTACTCTCTTTAGTATGGACTATCTACGTGGCAACATTCAGACACAAACAATCTTCATAATTTTCTTTTTTCTTCTTTGTAGGAAAATATTTGTAAAAACATCAACCTATGCAGTTGGATTACTTGATTTTTTTTCTTCTTCATGATTTTAAATGATTTCTATTTATAGAAATTCAAAACTGCAACTATCTTTTTATTCTTGGCATGAAACTTTTATGTACTGGACGGTTGATATTTAACAATTTGATTTTTAAAAAAATTAGGCCGTACATTCCTCAATATCTTAATTTTGATGATAATAATGAAGCCAAAATTGTCAAGGTCTGCCTCAGACAATTTAACTAGAGAAGTAAACAAAACACGTTTTTTACAAGTTGAAAAAAAACAACATTGATGTTTCTAGTAAATTTAATCTCAAAAGAAGAACATCGATCCTTAAAATCTTGTTTATCTCACAAGCCATTAATTAGCACTTGTAGTGCCAAGTTTTAAAATGACATAGTCCCAAGATTAGTGTGGTGACTACTTGTTTTGTATTAACCTGAAACTTTTAATTTTAAGGAAGTTAAGAACTATAAAATAAAATTTCCAGCTATAGGAAGTGCATTATTTTATATTTACCTTCATATTTAAATGAATTCATTTGGTAAAATCATTATAGCCATCATACGCACAAAGATGCTTTAAAAAATATATTCCTCCACATTTCTTTGTCATGTTATGCCTTCAACTTCAATTTTTTGCTAAAACATTATTTTCTAAATTCATATTTCTTTTTAAAATTAGAATCACTTCCTTTTTTTTAAAAAAAAGTTTAAATTATTTTCAAGTTAATGCAAAACTGCTAGATCACGATAAAGAGAGTGGATGCCATTGATGTCATCACATGTCATCATATTTCTCTTGGGATTATCTTTTAAATGAATCAGCAAATTCCACTAAAGCCAGGCAAGAAGCATTGTCAATGTAATAAAATAAAGTAGATCATTAAAATCTTCAAATCAGATTTTACTGAAATTTTTTTTAATATTTAAATTTTTTTATCTGATTGACAACTCTATAATTTTATCAATGAAATTTCATTCATAAAAGATACCTAGTGGCAGTGGTCACCAATTATTGTAAAGCAAACCCCTAATATCAAAGATCACCTCTTACAATTTTAGAATATTAGGAATAGTTTTATAAATTATCATCAAACAAAATAAAGGCTTTATGTTACAATATGAACGAAACAATTCTTTTACAAAAATTAACACAGTCAAAAAATAGAAATTAGTTGTAAGGCTCGTGCAATTAAACCATTTACAACAAATAGGTATATACTAGCCGAAGTACTGTGGCAGGTTAAGAATCGAGATTTGATTGATTTTTACCGGCATGTTAACCTCTCTAGGGTTATTTTATGCCTAGAAGTTAGGAATCACATTTATAGTACATGCATATTTACATTTTTGTGTAGTTGTTTTTTTGTTTTTAAGAGTTCTTTTTTATTTTTTGCACAGTCCTATTGAATACAAATAATTTTTAAACAGATTTATTTGACCCATAGATAGGAACCTAACAGGTACTACCACTCTGGGTTAGAGTGGACCTGAGAGTAATGGCAATGAAGGGGTACTCCAGAGCATCAGAACTAGTCTCACCATCAGATGCAATTTAGTGTCATACCCGGGACAGCACTTTTTTTTTTTTTTTTTTTTTTTTTTTTAATGGGATATCATACCTCTACAGAAGATACAGACAGCAATTATAAGCCCTGTTGACAGGGTAGGAATCAAGATTTGGATTATCGCTGATTATTATAACATTAAAATGATTCCTTAGTCCTGATGGTTAGATGGTAAGTTTCATTTCCATCAGTTGAGTTCTATGAAATTGTTGGAGATTTATGAAAAATCATAGAATTTCATGTGAAAAATCATTATACTTAATATTGTTTTGCTAAAATTTCCTGAAATTTTGTATTGAAATGGCTTCTTGAGTAATGCTTAAAAGATTTATGGGTTTAAACATTTTTTTTTGCCTGGACTGTTAATTGTAACTAAGCAATAGTTCCATGTAATTATTTTATATCTCCAACTTGAAAAACTACCTATAAACTTAACTATTTATGTTAACATGTGGATGGTTATTTTAGCAAGACAAATAATTTGTTTTTTTTTGGGGGTGGTTAAGATTGGAAATTTAAATTAAGCATAATTAGTTTCTTTTTGCACTAATATAGTTTCCCAATTATTTTTTATTATTGGTAAGACACCCTTTCCTTATGGCAAACAAACTTTTTTTCTTTTTAAAATCTTCTCGTTGAATAAGTATATACAAGAGTTGGGGACTGAAAAGTTCATGTGATATTGTCACAGTAGACAATGTTGCAAAATAAACCCCATTTGATTCACATACCATGAAAGTATCTTGGTCAGTCTTTGAACTTTTCAGCCAACCCTCATATAACCAAATTTGGTAGCTCTAAATCAAGCTATTTGGCCATCTACATAGGACCAATAAACTCTAAATTTTTAATATAGATAACTATTTAGCAGTTCACTTTTTTGTAGGCAGCAATAAATGTCAGATTTATGTTTTAGTTGTGTGTAACTGTGTGCTTGAAGTGAATGTATTTGATAAATATACTACTTGAAGAAAATAAACTCACCTTGGATGAAATTACTATTGGTTAGAGTTTTACACAGAGATTAGCATTGAAAAAAAAGAACAATTTTCTGCATAGTTTTGTCCACAACAAACAAAAAGGTTCTTGTGGAAAAGGAAATTTGTTCTAGCCATTGTCTCATATTCAAAAAAAAAAAATTCAACTGAATAATTGGATTTTTAATCAATATCATTTCTTCTATTATTGGATTATTGAAATATTTCAGTTGGAAATCTTGGTTTAAATCAAGATTGAGTCGATCAAAAAAGTATCTACTTTATCTGTTCTTTGATTGGATAATTGAATCCTACTTATTCATTGGTTCAAAAAGATGTTAAAATTCAAATTTTGCGGTGATCCATTTTGTTTGCATAGATTTATGTCCATAATGAATAAAGTATACGACTGTCGTCCACATATCTTTTTAAAAAAATATATATATATATAAGAATTAACTGAAGAATTTGTTTTGATTATAGTGGATGAACTAAACATGTTTTCTTTTTATACCAAATATTGCTAATAAAATTTTGCAAAATAGAATTGTTAACATAGTAATTTATTCACAGTTATATTTGACTTAATTACCACCTATTTAGTAGGATGTGCTCATAGTATCCCCTTTGGGAACTCTTCCCTCTATAGCTATGGGTAAACTATAGGACAGATTGGGCTCTTTAACATTGGTATGGCAACTAATCTAGGAGAAGGAAATCTCTGAATTCAAACCAGTTGTAGACCTAGAGAGGGATGGGCTTTGCCGAGCTATTCCTGCCCAGGACATGCTACACGACCAAACCAGGTTATGGGACCAGTGAGAGATATTTGAATTTCTTTTAGAAAATAAATTACATTATATAGGTTAATTTTCTCATTTTTAAAATTATAATCCTGTCATTTTCAAGTCTTTCCAATTCAGCAAAAATTGACTTTTTCTTTTCTTCTTTTTTTTTTTTTTTTTTTTTTTGCTTTATTTCCCTTTCTTTTTCTTTTCATATCTTCTTTCAGTTAAACTTTGCTTAAAACTATAAACATCTCAAACCCAATCTTCTCTTCTCCATTTATTTTGAAACTGTCCTCCATGTGAAACTTTACTTTTATCTTTTTAATGTTCTTATTTATTTTACTTCCTCTGACTTTAAATCACTTACTCACTACTCATGCAATTACTCATAAAAATCTTTCTTTTACAAATTCATATTTCACAAGAGTAGCATTCTAATAACCCAATTTTAGTCTGTTCTTCATTGCTATTTTATTTTTTCTTATCTCTTAACTATTTCACATTTGACTAATTCTTTATAACTTTATGACAACCATTCTTAACAAACTAGTAATATATAATCATACACAGGATGATCATTTCTCTGTAAAATACACTGACTGCATCTCTGCAGGGCCTTATTAGATAGCATTTTAGACTCCCACCATCTTGAAAACTGGTAACCATTTTTGAATATTAATGCCATATATTTCTTCAGTCAAAATACAATCTATTTAACATTTGGATCAATAGAGTGTCCTGGATATGATGCTAAACCATCTGATGGTGAGGCTCTAATCCTGGAACTTTAGGGAATATGGAGTATCTCTTCACTACCATTACTCTCATGTCCACTCTGATCTGGCGTATTAGTTTCTGTTAGTGTTCCATCTGTAGGTTAAAATGAAATATTTAATAATTTACTATGTTTGGAATCATTTAACTGTGCGTTAACTAATGACTGTTAAATTGAATAATTAGTATTACGTAGCAATACTTGGAGCCATTTAACTGTGTGCAAATGAATGAATAATGTCAAATAGTATTACTAGAGTTAGACAGCAATACTTGAAACTAACTGTATGCAAGCAAATGAACTGTGGCTCATTAAAAATGATGTTACCTAGAAATTGTCCAGCAGATTACTGAAATAATCTTTCCCTTGGTGGTACAAGCACCAAATTTGTTATACATGGGCTCCAGGACCTGTTCTCTCAGAAAAATGTATTTTACCCATGTTGAAAAACAAAATGGCCACTATTTTTCAAGATGGCCACCATTTGAAGTGGTATGAATCTGTGTTTGAGCTAAGTTTTAATGGAATAATGCTATTTTCATGTTCTATACATCGAAATATATGTTTTTGAGTTAGAAAAATCCTTTTCTGCTCTTACAAAATCGTAATTATTGAAAACTAAGATGATATGACCAGAATTAAATGACAACAGGCTCTTTTAGCGCTACATTTTGCAAAAAAAAAAAAAAAAAGAAGAATAATATAACATATACAGCAGGAAATTATTATCTTTTGATTCACGTGATGGATTAATCAATCATTTAGTTCTCACATTTGCATGCACACAACTGCGTACCTTTTGAGACTGAAGTGATAGCATTTACATCGTCCTTGGCATTCCATCTTGTAGCCTCATTTTGTTAACTGCTGACAACTCTGGGCAATGGGTGGAAGGGTTATCCAAAAGACTTGCCAGACTTCACCATCTTTCTGCCACCCCCAGTTAGCAAGGCTTTCAGTTTACATTTTGCACACTGTTGACTGCCCCCTATGATTTCTCTTCAATGTATGTCCCTTTTTGGGTTTTTAAATTACAATTTAGAGAAAATGTAGATCCACAGACTTCACAAGAAAATGGCTTCTCTTCAGTGTGTGTTCGCATGTGTTTTTTCAGGTATGATCTTTCAGAAAATGCAGATCCACCGACTTCACAAGAAAATAGCTTCTCTCAGTTGTGTGTTCGCATGTGTTTTTTCAGATAGGATCTGTCTGAAAATTTAGTGGCATGCTCAAGTTTATAGCTGTCAAACATTTTACAATTTTGGTTGTACTTGGCACTATTTTACCTCAGTGTATCCTCAATACCACCTCCTTCATCCAATCTGGATGGGTCTAACCTAATTGGTAACTGGTGAATTGCCTGAAATTGTGGTGATTTTTTTCACTATCATGAAATAACCATCAGAACTACCCTCAAAACAGGTTGGGGGAGACTTCAACTCTTCTTTTGTATCAGTCTGACAAAGGCAATGCGTCTTCCAGTTAGTTTTAGAAGTACAACTCAACGGATTATTAGTGTGGACATATTGAACAGGTAAAGGTCGAGGGTTTATCCTTTTATCACCTAACTGTACAAAATACATAAGCACATTGAAATATGGGATACATCTAAGTTCATTCATACAAATGGCCTACACCTAGTCTGATCGTTCATCCAGTGTCATTTTGTCCCCTGCAATCTGTACTCCAGGTAACTGAATCCCCGTTACTCTTGGCTCGGCTCTTCCACACTGGCACATCCTGTCAATTCAGGTGTGGCTATCTAATAGTGCAATACTATTAGCTGAAATATGTACAGGGGCTTATTAGATAGCATTTTAGACAACCGCCATCTTGAAAACTGGTAACCATTTTTGAATATTAATGCCATATATTTCTCCAGTCAAAATACAATCTATTTAAGATTTGGATCAATAGAGTGTTTCTATCTATAGATGTTTAGCACTGAAAACCCTTTGTCCTATTTTATGAAATAGCCATCTTGAAAAATAATGGCCATTTTGTTTTTCAATGTGGATAACTTAGTTTTCTGAGAGAATAGGTCCAAATTTAAAGCTTGTACAATCAAGTGATAAATTCTTGTGGGATATTCACTTAATCTGACTCACTAAAACTATTCATGTGCAAATCATGTATATCTAATATATATGCGTAAACAAAATTTGACATTAAGTAACCTACAATATGCCATAAAACACAACAATTTTTAGTTAAAATAAATTTCCAGAATATGTAGAATCTTTCATTTGAAATTAACATGACAGGATAAGAAGTCTTACTTATTCTCTTTGCTGCAAAAAGCTTGGAACAGGCAACAAGAGTCATCGGTCTTTATGTGAACTCAGATAAAACAGAGTTCATCTGTTTTAATCATGGTGGTGCCATTTTCTCCTTAAAGTAGTCGATCGATTCATTATACCTCGATAGCTATATCTCATCTACTGAAAGTGATGTTGACATAGCACTATTTGGACTTGAAGAAAAAAGCTAGATCGCAACTACACAAGAATAGTATACTGAGTGCTGTTTTGAACAAATTTTGAAAGCAGCACCCTACAAAACAGCAGCTGGATGGCCACTTACCTCTCATCTAACACAAAAACTTCCAAATGAAGCCAGCTATGTTGGAGAAGTAAGGATAAACTCAGAAGGGACATTTTCCTATGAGCTCATACACATGCACACATCAGTGTTAGTTGACCAGCAAAAACTTACATTTGTTAGCTCTGTACATACACTCAGTGCTGTTTTAAAGACTTACCAAGAGCAATGACCGATAGGCATGGATTGCAAGAAAGAGTCAAAGGAAACTGTGTTGTCAGCATGCCATGATGATGATGATTATTCTATCAAAATGGCCTTATTTTTTTTTTTATTTCTTTTTGTGTACTGTAATTATCTGTCCTGTGTCTTTACTCTTTCAAAAAATATTTTTTGAATAAATCTAGTAATGTTTAATTTTCAAGATAAAAAAGTTATGATGAAAAATAACTGGTTCATCTGCTGCCTAAAAACTCACAAATTTTCAACCCACTATGTGTGTGTTGTCATATTAAAGCACCTAATTCACATTGCGTCACAATTCTGGTTGGTGGGTCTAAGAATGTATGGCTGGGTATGACACTAAACTGTATCTGGTGATGAGGTTCCAGTTCAGGAAATCTGGGGAGTGTAGACTACCCTTTCATTGCAATTACTCTCAGTTCCATTCTGACCCAGAGTAGTAGGGTGCTATCTATGGGTCAAATAGATCAGTTTAAAAATTCTTTGTTTTCAATAGGACCATGTGCAAAAAACCCTCTTATGAAACAACTAGACAAAAAAATGTAAATATGAACATACAATGAACTTTTAGGCATCAAATAACCCTAGACAAGTTGATATGCTGTTAAAATCAGTCAATTAACAATTCAGATTAATTGTACTGAATGTCTTCCCTCTTTGATGCTTCAAAGCTTGGAATTGACAGTCTAACCCTTTGGGACAAATTCTTTGATATTTTTAGGATGTTCATCTTGAAGTGCAAGTGCCATTCAAAACACTTGATAAAAAGCAGACAGTCTCTAAAAGCAAAATATCTTGTACACATCAAGGCACTCATAGTATTATGGTTATTATCGTTGGAAATGGACACAGTGACCAGAGTTCAAATCCTGGATGAAGCGGTTTGCATTTCACATACTGCTAATATTCTTGAGAAAAAGTAGACATCCAACTATTTTCCCTCTAGCTCTCTGTAAATAGTAGGGTAGACTGGGCGCTTAAACCTTGGTAGGGTAATTGGTCTCGGAGAAGGAAACTTCTGAATTCAAACCTGTTAAACTGTGCTTAAAAATTGACCTTGTGTCACACTGCTTGTGGAGTTTGGTAAATACAGTACACATTGGTTAATTTGTTGTGTGTATGAAAATAAACACAAATATAACGAATAATTCTAAATCAACACCAATTCCAGATTATAGCTACTCGATGGGATGCACAATAGTAAGGCATTCTACATTGCATTATAATAATAATTTTATGCTATCATCATCATCATTATTATTATTATTATTAATAATAATAAATTAACAATATGATTCATACTGATGCATACTCATTGCGCACACAATTTTAGATTAATTTTTTAATTCAATGCTTAAAACATGTATCTGCAAATCTCTGGCTTTTTCAATCATTTTGGCATGAGAATTCTCTGAGGAGCTAAACAAACCTGTCTATAAGAATCTTTAAGGAAGCATTCGTACCTGAATGAGATATGAAGTATAGAAAAAATTCTTTTCGTCATAATGTGTATGAAAGAAATGGAAACAATTGACTGGTACTGATGTCACACACACACACACACACACACGCACTATATGATGGTTCTATCTAGAACACCTAACTTCAGAAATTTTGAAAATTTAGTGTTATTGTCGAGTACCTCCTGCATCTGTTTGTATGTCATTCTTTGACAAATGGGTTGGTAATTGATGCAGAGTTTCAGGAGGAAAGCTTTGGTGTCTCAGGACATAGGATCCTCTGGAATATTGTTGATCCCTTTTTACTAAGTGTATATTAAGAAATGTACTGCAGTAGATAATCAGAGTGCTGGATCTTCTGCCGGGAATATTAACCAAGTTGCAACAAAATGCACCAAGTAAGGGTGGGTGCTAAGTTGTAAAGTGCATAACCCTTTAACAAATAGCCAATATAGTGAATCGGCAAGTAAGGTGCCAATAGTTCCCGTCGAAAAGTGTCGTATCTGTTATTCTATGGTTGACATGGTTTCTTAGAGAAGAAGGAAATTGGTTTCCAAGAACCATTTGATGTTTTGCTACAAAACAGCACTCACTCCAAAAGAAGAGGCATTTATAGGACATTGTTAGAGTTTTTAATATTTGTCAAAATGTCCATCAAAGGCTTTCAAATTTTAGCACAGTAGAGAAGAAAATATAGGACAAAAATAAACCCTTACCCAAAACTATCTTCCTGTGACTTTCTAAAAAAAAGTTTCAGAAATTCAAAAAGGTTTATATATCATTAGATTATAATAATCTTTATTTGCATTATTAAATTTTGTTAATTTCATATTTCAAGAATTATGTTTATGTCATATTTCAAGAATTATGATAATACATGATGACTTCAACTAAAACAGAATTTAAAAAGAAAATTATGTATTTTTTGTTGGCAAAATATTTCAAAAGATGCTACACATTTATTCACTTATTTTCTCAAATTAGAAGCAGTTGAATGTTATGCACACTTGCTCTCTAAAGTCAGAAGCCAAAATGATTCTATATTTCATTGGGAAGTGTTATATCACTTTATAGAGGAAAAGAGATTATTACAAGCTCAATTTTGCATATTAGCGGTACAGATTTTCCAGATCGTATATTTGCTTTGAAGTTTTAATAGAAATTTCAATAAAATGCTTTATTAAAAGACATATAAATACATGTGCCCAGTCTGTCCTATTCATTCATCTAACAGGGAGAATAGATGCTCTTAAAATTTTAGGTCTATGCCAACTGGCCCAGCCGACTTCACCTGTCTTTTGGCTTGTGTACCATTATTTTAGTCATCAAATGTATAGTTATTGATTACTATCATGTGACATATACAATCATTGTTACCTTATATGGTGATATCTTAACTGACTTTGGAACCTGCTCTTAAATTCAGCTATTTACTTTTTAACTAGCTTTATCTCTAAAGGTCCACATTGCATTAGTTATTATTATTATTATTATTTTACTCTTTTGAAAGTTTTTCTCATGGTCTCTTACTGGAGTCTGAGTGATAGTAAGTCTCCTCAAGTTGCCAGGACTCTTCTCAGTATCCTGGCTGATTTTAATAATGTTGTCGTTTTGATGGTCTCCACTCATCCTCTTATTTCCAAGTCTTCCAGTCTCTTTATCAATCCTTTGGTGACCGTACCATGCACACTAATTATAATTAGTATCCTCATCACTTTCATGTTCCATAGTTTTTTCAGTTCTCGGAAAAGGTCTAGGTACTTATCTTTTTTTTTGCTTTCTTTCAGTTTTACTCTGTGGTCAGCCGGAATGGCAAAGTCCTCTAATCAGCAGGTTAAAACTTCTTGCATAATTCTCAGTGGATCACTTTGCCCACCCAGTCGTGTCTAGTCTTATACTCTTTTTGTACTAACTTAACTGCATTTGCTTATTATGTAATTGTCCGTTTCATCTTTATAATTATTATTTTTTAAATTCATTTATTTTATTTTATTTGTTTATTTTTGCTTGAAAATTTGGGGATACTATGGCAGCTTTTTTCACTTGGTTTTATAAATAAAACTACTTATAACTTATATTAGTTTGAAAAAAAAGACTTTATTTCAGACACTAACTAAAGAGATAAATTTCTTTTCAATAAAATTTTGCATATAAAATTCTATTTATCAACACTAAAAAAAATAAACATACGAACATGTTCTATTTGTTCATTCATCTGTAAATTTATCAAGTAACACTCTTTTTTTAAAATATCTTAAAAATGCAATTCAATTTCCTGTTGTTTTTTTTTAAATGACGTAAGAAAAAATAACTTGGAATTCACATTTTTTATTTAGATTGATAAAAATAGCAGAAAAAAAAAGAAAGTACAGACAGACAACATTACATAATTCAAAGTCAAATATTGTTTTCTGTGCATTTTTTATTTACATCTCTTTGTACTATTTAAAAAAAAAATTCATTTCCGAGGAATGCTTTACCAATAGTTGAAGATGTAGATGCTTAGAAATAAACTTTTAAAAATCTTGTTGTAATTTTCTTAACCTCAGAGTGAAGTTATGACATTTTTTTCCTTGACTTTTTTTTATGAGCGTATATATCAAGTGTGCTATGGGCATATGCTATTAAAACCCTATTATTTGTCACGCTTGATTTTGGTTCTGTTTGGTTTTATGGCATATCAACCAATGTAGGTTATTTAATGTCAAATCCATTTTTATAAATATAAACAGTTCTATTTCAAACAATTCCATTTAGCATAAGTACACAGTTTATTTGACCCATAGATAGGACCCTCTCTGGTGCTACCACTCCCAGAGCGATGGTATTACCGGAGTCTCACCATCAGATTGTTTAATGTCATATCAGGACACTCGTTGAGGGAGTCTTACCCCCTCTGCAGAGATGCAGTTGGTGTATTCTACAGCCCCAGCCACCCGGGCTATTGTCTCATTTGAATAGTATAATATAAATTATATACTAGTCCACATTAAAATTGTTGTAAGAATAACCCGAAGCTAAACTTTTTTTAGAAATTATTTTTCCGATGCAAGTATCATTGGGGAAAGAAGAAACAGAAATTTGATTTAAATCAAATTGTAGTTCACCAATTTTTTTCTCGTTCCCCAATGATACCTGTATCAGAAAAATAAGATCTAAAAAATTTCAGCTTCGGATTACCCTTACCACACTTTTAACCTCGACTATACAACGCACATTTTTTACTTAGCTATCTATTCAGTGGTGTGTATTTTAGGCGAAAGGAATTTTTAAATGTTTATTATTATAATTATTGTTCATAAAATAAAGCCGAAACATTAAGCAACATTTGTTGTGGGGATGATGAATCTGTCAATCCAGTGGATTTCTAGAAATTGGGTAAAGTGACACAGGACCGAAACCCGCATGCATCACCCGGTCCGATAACAAAAGGGTAAAGGCAAAAATGATTAAAGCAAAACAAGAAAGTTAAAAGCCAAGTTTTATTTTAGCAACAATTACAAGAAAAGAAATTTGTGTGGAATTCTTGTTTACGTCAAAAGTATAAACACGAATCTTTATTAGTTTTTGGCGAGAAAGAGTCTCGGTAATTCTTGAACAGAATGTTTGTGCAGCTACGTGGTCAGGTAGTTTGCCGACGTCTGATGAGTTAGACGTGTCGGATCGCAGAAGCAAAGCTTGTCGACGTCCCGTTGGTTGATTCAGTAGTTAATCAGGATTTGGTCGACGTTAACTACGAGCGAGTTGATGAAGTTGTCATCGGTTCAAATGGCATTGTTTGCTTGTGGACTAGTGTCGTGAGGCTAGCGGTTTGTAGCCTTGGTAACGTGGCCTGAGTTCCCAAGCGTCACTGTTTTGCTGGTGAAGTCGTCGTTGATCCAAGTGATGTCGTTTGCTCGTGAACTGGTCTGTTACTTTAGGTGTTCACTGCATCTAGCTGGCTAGGTGGTAAGGCTGCTAATAGGTCGTCTTTCTCGTTGTATTGGTTCGGGTTGTAGTTGGATTACTCTGAAAATAGCAGTAGTGGTAAGTAAAGATCTGCGCGAGGGCAGTGATAAAGAAGGTTTGTATTAGTGGGAAGAGGAAATGCCCTTAAAAGGACAGTAGGGAGCAGGCGCGGCATCTGGAGCAAACAGTAACAGCTGGTAGAAGGCAAAAACTGCTGAAAGTGTAACACCCTGGACCTCTTTGCGCGAGGCCGGGCAAGCCACTAATAAATCTGACGTTTTGGTAGCTATTTATACTTAGACAGGGTCACAACAGATAAGAAATAAAAATAGGAGTAGCTTCAGGCTATGACATTATTATTATTATTATTATTATAGAATAAATCCAAAACGTTTAGCAATGTTATTAAACGAATGAAGATTTCAGTAATGAATTTATAGAAAAAAAAAAAAGATATTTAAAAACATTTTTGAATAGTTATAAAAATTTATGAAAATGTGAATGAAAAAAAACCCTTCTTTTTCCTTTTTCTTTATTCACATTGAGTAAGTTTTTCTTTCTTTTTTCTTTTGTTCTCTTTTTTTTTTTTTTTTTTTTTTTTCATATAAAGTTCAACTTCAGGTCAACAGCCTATCCGTACCCTACAGTTTGAGGTTAAAGAACCTTCTAGAAAAAATAAGGGTCCGGCATGTTTCATGTCTCCAAAGAAAGGCAAATGTTTTTCGTCCAATCAAAGAGCTGGAAAAAACTTTTCAAACACGAGCTCATTTTACTCATCAAAAACTTATTGATAATGGGTGAACACTAATTCAGTAAGATCTAGGCCGTCGCCACCTGAGTACATCCTTATAGCGACTGTGAACACACAGCCATGTGACGGTCTGTTGCCGATCAACCAAGTAGCAATGGGAAGCTCAACTAACATGCAAAGTCAAAAACATAGGACAACCAAATCAGCAAGAACGCGACACTCTGAAAATCGACACACTAGTTTCTGAAATCTGTAGAATTTTAGACGGTGTTCAATACTAAACGCATATCTACAAAGTCTAAGGACTGAGTTGAGAATAAAAGATGGACGAGAGATTTTATTTTCCCGTTTTTCTCACCTGGATTCCGCCAAATACATCTTCAACACTTTTCAATATTTACTTTGAACACCGCTGAGGGAATTTAACCCTAAAAGAAGACACCTATTTGTCATTTTTTCCTCACCAGTAAGATGAGAAAGAATTCTTTTCCCATGCTCAAATTCTAATTAGGCGCTCAACGGAAGCCTCTTTTATTTCTTATCCTTTTCTTTGTATTTCTAAAGATTTTTCCTTTCTTTTATCTTTCATACGTTATTAACATTTTATTTATGTGTAACTCTTATTTTTCGTAATTTGTACTTGTAAATAAACATTTTTGTTTGTTTATATCGAGATTTTGCTTCTTTTTTCCTCATTGTTGATTTTCAAAAGTTATTTCTCCGTTTGTTGGTCAATATACACGGATCTTCTCTTGTAGATATCTTCATGATCATCTTGTAGTGTTTGTGTCTTATGCTGCGTTGTAGCTAACTCGGAAAATAATACTTTTTTTCATAAAGTTCAGTATAAGTTCACTGTCATTACTAAAGTGTCTTTTTAACAAAGGAACGTTACCTCACGGTATCACCCATTATATTATTACTTGTAGTACACCCAAAGAAAGACATTCTTGGCGGTTTCTGATAAATTGAAAAATGCAAAAAGGGAATCTAGCTCCAAGTTGGAATCAGGCATTATTTGTCTTTGTGATATTAACTGGACACACCCCTTCTAATTTGTACCTGGGCTCTAAAGGTAATAACACTTGGTGTGTGCTTCTAGCAATTATCATGCGTTTAGTTCAGTCACTAGACACGACCGTTATTTAGTTCCACATATCACATCATAGCCATTATCCGGGGCAAAAATGTTTTCAGAAAATGGGATCTTATCTGGGCTTATCATAAGAGGAGCCTGAACATATTCTTAAAACTACCCTCACAACTCTTTTGGGGATGTTTGAATTTTGACCAATTTCGTTTCGGAAAAATCAGCGTTATCTTTCCGAAGGTTCATTGATCACGTAATACACAGTTTAAATTTGACTTGTGCCAATACGAACGATCTTCTTATAGCCAGTTCCTCATTTTTTGGGCCATGTATGGCAGATTCAACTCGTTTTTGAGTGTTTTGAAAACTTGGGGGTTATAAATCTTGGAAAATGGAAATTTGGGAAATCCAAAGTAAACTTTTGGGGTAATCGACTTAGTTGTGCCGGTATTTCTTCTTCTCCAGACAAAATTAAAGCTACTTTCTAGTTTGTAGGAAGATAGTTTTGGGGAATGGTTTATTTTTGTCCTATATTTTCGACGGACAGTAGAAGACATCGAGCGAAGTAGCATGCGACGTTCTTCTGCCGATGTTTCTCATAACGAGACTTTTTCTCGTCGAAGCAGCATTCAGTTGTCGGGTCGCACTTCGACCGGCCGTGTTGGCATCGACGCGGATCTGGCCAAGTGTTTCTTTCTTTATTTATTTATTTTTAATGGCATATCAACCTTTGTAGCTTATTTAATACCAAATCCATTCTCCTAGAAGAATAGTAGTGGTACTATTTGACCCATAGCTGGGAGCATAAGGGGGTTCATTCCTTTCCCAAGGGTATTTGTCCGAAAGTGCGACTGGAGTTCGAACTCGCTTACTACGATTCCGCAGTCCGGTGATTTAACCATGACACCACGAGGACACTCCCTGGCTGAGTGTGTCTCGATAGCTGGATAATTTCCTTCGGCCTCAGAGGGCCTTTCCCCCAGGCTATTACCCACTTGGGGTGGGTTTTATCGCCCGGCGCCTGAGGCGCCCCTAATAAGGGGAATGCCGACGGGGCCGTAGGCATTTTTGGGAAATGCCGGGCGCGTGTGGGCTACGGTCCTGCGCCCGGTCCCACCTAAAAAAAGGCCTTGTGCCACACTTACTCGTTGGGTGGGGCGAGTAACAAATACCGGACCGCGACAGGTTGTCGCCAAAGTCATAAAAAACGCACGCGTGGACTCAAGAAAACAAAAGGCCCATACTTACGGTCTCTCACATATATACACACTCGCATATACATGTAAGTAAAGTCAATTTTTGATCCTCTTTACTTCGGCCAACTATGGACACATTGATTCAATAGACTTTCCCAACATGTACACACGCACACACGGGCGAACAAATCATATTTTTATTCAACTGGCCATAGCTGTATTTTCTACATACACACACGCATATAAAATGAACATTGTATTTTAATTATTTTTATCATTGTTATGATTATAAAATTTACTTTTCTCTTTATCACTCTGCAAGGTACATACCAGGGGGTGTTCAACAGGCCTCCCAGACAAGAACACTGATTGCTGTAGTATATATAATGTTGGGAATTTCTGGAACTATGCTCTCTCCCACCACAAATTGGTGACCTTACGACGTGAGAGAACACGACAACCCAAATAATAACTGACCTTTGACAGTTCTCTTATAACAAAAACAATAGCATTTAAAAAAACAGCACAAAAAAATTATTACAACGCGTAGAAGATGGAAAACAGAGACATTGAACTCACAACAGGAACAATCACGCCAGTCAGGTTAACTGAGCTGCTGCAGGGCATGGAAAATTTATCTCTGCAGGTTCAAAGTTTGGTGAAGTTCCAAAAATCCTAATGTTCCCACTCTGACAGAACCTCCTCACAATGCAGAAGTCGAAGTAGGTCGAACTCATTCTCCAGAGAGTGATGCACCTACGACACTTGTTGGTATCATTTCAAATTTGGATGTGAAGCAAGGAAGTGCACAAAACCATGCAACGTCAATTCAACCTCACACACTTCAACACATAATCAGAGAAACGGTCACACCGGCAACAAGTAAAAACGACATTAGCTGCTGGTTCAAAACAAGGAAGTCGTCTATTTTACATCCGGGACAAGAACACCGGATATTTATTTTTAGTCGACATCGGTGTACAAATCAGCATTATTCCACCGGATCCCAAGAAAAACAACAAACTATCCTCATTCACGCTACAAGTGGCAAATGGATCAAAAATTGAAACTTACGGAGAGATACCACTAACGCTCAATTTGAGTTTACGACGATCTTTTCCGTGGATTTTCACAATAGCCCAAGTAAAAACACCGATTCTTCGAGCTGATTTTCTGTCCCATTTCAACATTTCAGCGAACATGGCAACGTGATCTGTCGTCGATAGCAACACAGAACTAACGGCAAAGGGAATCGCCTCATTCTACAAGTCAACAGGAATTTGTGCAGTAATACCAGATGGGAATGGACAACAAGAGTTGATAAAAAAAATTTCCAACTCTTACTACATCTTTAAAACATTCTGGTGAAGTTCGCCACACTACTAAACATTATATTACAACCACTGGACCACCCACGTATGCATCACCACGCAGACTGCGTCCAGAAAAATATTAAATAGTAAAAGCCGAATTTCAGCAGATGTTACGATTAGGCATCATACGTCCTTCATGTAGCCCATACTCCTCGCAGCTACATATTGTGACGTTGCTTAAACAATTATCCCAAGTCGAGAGCCCATTTTAACGTCGAGGGCAGTTTGGCACTTGACACTCCGCAAAATAAGTCCCAGTCAAGACTCCTATTTTGGCCATATTGTAAATCGGCAAATAATGTGGAGGTTAGTTTGGGGCTAGACTGATCTCAGACGTTGGTAAGGAGGTACCAATTCACTTTCACATACACTACCAAGTCCTTTGTCTTCCTACCCCTCAGATAGCAGAAGAACGGACTTCTAGGTAAGAAAATATTAACTGTAGCCTAATTTCCAAAATTCTCTTGTAATGTTTTAAGGAGGCAATAAGACGTTTAGCGAGAATTAATGAAAGCGATACGAGGCTGAAACAGATTATTTGCAAAAGAAGTCAAATCGACAGAGGAAATAACATGACCAAAAGATTTCAACACAAGGGTGCATTTAAAGTACAACGAAATTTTAATAGGTGACAACCAAACAAATAATGATGAGATTTTAGAAACAGTTCTTTTTCCTTTCTCTTTTTTTTACAATATAACAAAATGTTAAGCCAACAGGAAAGCATCAAACAGAAATGTCTCTCAACAGTCCTTTTTTCTTCTTTCTCTTTTCTTTCTTTCTTTCTTTCTTTCTTTTTCTCTTACTTCAGAAAAGTGTCTAAGTCGCCAGACTGATGCTTGTTGTAGTGCTCATTCAATAAATTTACACATGTATGTAAGTAAAGTAAATTTTTGATCCTCTTTACTTCGACCAACTATGGATATATTGGTTCAATAGACTTTCCCAACATGTACACACGCACACACGGGCGAACAAATCATATTTTTATTCAACTGGTCATAGCTGTATTTTCTACGTACTCACACACACACGTATAAAATGAATATTGTATTTTAATTATTTTTATCCAGTTGGGATTATCAAAATGCTTGTTTCTTAATGTTTGTTGTTGTCACATTGCATTTGTTTACGTGCTTGTAAAATGTGTGTAATATTTGTGGAAACTAAGCCTGCAAGTACCTCCCGTAAATTACGGGAGGTAGTTAGTCCTCCACAATACCAGTAGACATGTTCTCATACCCTTGGTGTTACGAGTTCAGTCTTCTCTACGTAGATCAGTTGGGATTATTATTCAGTTCGTATTTAGCATAAAGATATATTCTCTACAATTATAAAACGTTTTTATCGAAGATTCTACATTTTTGCGACCATCCATAAAGAAGAGGAGTTTCGGTGACTCGTCAGGAGCATTTTTTCGCAGTAAGTGTTGAGTTTCTTGTCAGTCATTGGTCGAGATATGTTGATGAGGTGTATATTGGCTTCTTTGGCTTCATTAGAGATTTCGGTTTTGCAGTCATTTAAGTATGCACGTGATAGTGTGTCAGCAACTACTGCATCTTTCCCTGGAATATAATTGTGAGTGAAGACATACTGATGCAGTGCCAACACGAATTATTGGATGCGTGGTAACGCTTTGGAAAAGATTGGCAATAAAGGTTTGTGGTCATTTTCAACTTCAAAGGGATATCTAATAAATTTGTCGAATCATTTGCAACAAAATGAAAAGCTAAATAAAAAGAGTCTTTCGTTCCTCAGAGCAGTAGAGCTACTCAGCTGGAGTTGTGGTACGTAATGCATATGCTATAGGCTGACAACCTCTCTTACTCTTGTGTTTAAGGATAGCTCCTCAACCAAGTTGATTCGGTTGAGATTTTTCTGGGGAATGTGCGATAATAAGATCGTCGTAAAGATTGGTTTGTGAGCAGGTCTTTCAGATTATGAAAAGCTTTCTACCGTGGCTGATCAGATGATTATTCAATGTTATTTTGAAGTAATTCGCAGAGTGGGGCAGTGATTTTGGAATAGTTGGGAATTAATCTACGTTAGTAGTTGCTTATGCCAAGAAAACGTTTCAATTTGTTGTTAGCGTTAGGCATTTTTACTATTGTTTCTATTTTGACGGGCCGTATTTGAGTCTTTTAATGTTCCCAGTAGATCAGGTTAGTAGCAAGGAAAACACATTTGCTTTGATTGACCTTAAGATCGTGTTGCTTGATTTAATCAAATACGAGTTTGGGTCTCTGATAGAGTTCTAAGACAATCATAAGATTATATCGTTTTGAACATTTCTGGCTCCGTCAATACCTCTAATAAGAGATCATTTTCGTTCTAGAATATCTCTCTTGCACTATGTACATTGTATTGCAAGCGAGTAAATCTAGAACAACTAAAGAGAGTATTAAATGGGAAGAACTATCCTTATCAGCAGGAATCTGCCAAAAGCCATTACTTATGTTGTATAATAGAGAAATACGACAACATTTGTATAAAATATAATCTACTTCCTTTTTTATTACCCAATGAACAGAGGGATAGAGTAAACGATTTGAGCTGTACGTACAGGGGACGGATCTTCTCTGAATTTCTTCTCTTTTAGATCGAAATCTTCCTGGTTATATAACATTCCAGAAACCCACGCAATTAATGTGGCATATTTATACAAAAACTCCTTTTTCTTGCGTTAAAACAGTTGCAATCAACGCTCTGAATTGTTGACGCGTTTTTTTTTTATCGACTGTGAGCAAACGCAGCACCCACTTTGAATACAACTTTCCCATTGACAAATGTTAATGCATAATGGTGGATAAACTTTCTGATATCCTTGACCCATCAGCTATCTCATGCAACTTCAGTTTACGATTTGCCCAAAAGAGTTTGTGGAGTTTTTTGGTGTTTTTTGAGACAACTGCCGAATTTGGGCGACCTTGCCGCGACCTACCTACAAACATAAACAGATCGGATTACTCGTTCGCCCTAGAAAAATTACATCCGAGTACGGCCGGTCGTTACAGCTAAGAAAGGGATATATTAACATTTATCAACATTCGCAAAACACTTCTGCCAGAAATGATCCTATGAAAATGGAATTAATTATCTTTGCTAGCCTATATCAAGCTAAAGAAATACTTATTTTCTACGTCCATTTTTTTTTATAGAAGAACTTTCTATTTACGTGGCGCGACAGAAGTGGTGTTGCCTTTCATATGAAAAAGGCTTCGGCGGCGAAAAATTCAGAGGTCCTCGCGGACGCTGTCAGGGGCCTCTCGGCTCCACGAGGTCGAATCCTACGTTATCGTGGTTGCATTCACCTCACCGCCACTTCTAGTGGCAGATTCAACCCCTTTTTTTCCATCACATTGATATGCGCTAACGGTCATTTTTAAGGGCCATGAGAGGTCTTCTTCTGCGGGTTGGAGTATCTCTGACGGTCCTTAACGATCAGTCGAAATAGACAGCCTGGAGGCAAACACGAAGAGGACTCACTAAGACCGCCCGGTCTTAACCATTGCTCGGTTCTGCTCGTCTGTTTGACTGCACAGCGCTAAAGGCACGGGTTAGCCTTTAGCTACCGCTTCACTATCTGCGCAGTGCTAAGATAACTCCAATCTTAGCCTCGGCCTCCTGGCCCGTTCACTCGACAGTGCAGAGCTTTGGCGCGCAAAGCCTTAGCTATCGTCTCGATACGTCCGCACAGCTTTGGCGCAAAACAACTTTAGCTACCGTCCGATACGTTCGCACAACTTTGGCGCGAAACAGCCTTAGCTATCGCCTCAATACGCTTCCACAGCTTTGGCGCGCAAAGCCTTAGCTACCATCCGACCGTCCACACAGTTTTGATGCGCAAAGCCATAGCTACTGTCAACGACACGTCTGCACAGCTTTGGCGCGACACTGCCTTAGCTACCGTTCGATACGCCCGCACAGCTTTGGCGCGCTAAAGCCATAGCTACCGTCAATGATACATCCGCACAGCTTTGGCGCAACACTGCCTTAGTTACCGTCAACGATACGTCCGCACGGCTTTGGCACGATACAGCCATAGCTACCGTCCGATACGTCTGCAAAGCTTTGGCGCGACACAGCCATAGCTACCGTCCCGACTCGTCCGCACGGCTTTAGCACGGCAAAGGCTTAGCTAACGTAAACGATACGCCCGCACAGCTAGGGACATGACAAAGCCCTGGCTTAACCGATTCGCTCGCTCGACTTCGTATGTGTTAAGGCCTAGCAAACCTTAGCCACGGATTCCCCGTCCGTTCACTTTGCCCGTAGTACTAAGACACGGCTCAGTCTTAGTCACCAACTCGCTCGACTCTACACGACCAAGCTGCCAACAACGATTTCGACCTCGACGCTCCAGCAATGCAGCATCCAGTCCACGTAACGACTCGCTGTTACGGACTGCCCTAGCATTGCAACATCTGGCCCACGTACGACTCGCAGTACGGGCTAGCAACCAGATCGACACGCCCCCAGTTAACCCAACGTACTGTCAAAACCGGGACATCGATTTACCAACGACTCGACCGACCTCAGCTTCCCGCAACGATCATCCAGCTGTATCCTATGACTCGACCGACCTTAGCTATCCACAACATTCGTCCAGCTGCACTCAACGACTCGACTGACCTCAGCTTACCCGCATCAAACATCTAGCTGTATCTCCACGACTCGACCTGCGCCAACTACCCTTATCGAACATCCAGCTGCGCACAACTATGACTCGACTATACCAGCTATCGACATCACCCATCTAGCTGAAGACCACATACAACCACCACGGACATTACACACACGTTTGTAATTCCGAAATTAAATCGTCACTTTTGTTGTATCTGTTATCTCACCTTTGTTCCCTTCTTTGTCTTTGGTTGTCACTACTCGCACGCATTAAACTTAAATCATTTGCGGGGTCGACACGCTTATCGGCTCCGCAACAACCTGAGCGTTCAGCATCATTTGTGCCTGTAGGACCGCATTTAAAATTAGCAATCACCTCTTCACCATTATTTCCGACGGAGCAAAGTTCGAATAATACTTTTCAAGCCACTGTTTTGCTTGAACGGTATTTTTTTCCCATCAGAAAGCAACGCTTTATCAACGCACAAAATTCAGATTTTTTTTCATTGTTTTGAAAATTTGCAACAGTAGCTTCACTTAAATAACTGTAAATTGTAAACTAATAATCCGATTGAGCTCAAATTTTCACACGTGCCATTTGAAGGTTAGTACTTTATAAAAATCGTGGATTTTTTTAATTAGTGGCGCCATCTATATGTCAGGCCCGGGACTTATTGAGAGATGTGTTATAAAGGCGAGACGGGAGACAATGTATCTACCGTTAAAAGAACAGAGGCAAAAAGTACGTAAAAGAATTGAAGTGAAGAGGATAAAAAACGTTCTTCCCGATTGTCGTGAGACAGTCTACCAGGCCACCTATTGGACTCACTCCATTCTTCAAAGGAGACAATTATTGTCTCCTACACCATTTCAGCGTATATGCTCAGTGTAGCCATTTCTTTTTATTCAAACACAAAGAAAAAGTCCAATTTAACAACCAATGAAAATACTTTTCGTTCATTTTTAACAAACCCAGACTTGATTCACTTAGGCAAGATTTCTGCAACTTCCCCAGAACAGGAATTTGCTCGTCATAAGTCACTGTTATGGTAATTTGTATGCAAAATGTTGTGATTTTGACCGCAAAATATGTTGGTTAAGTTGAAAACTGTTGAAAGTAAAAACATGAACATATAGGATACACATTTTTTTCTAGTCTTAAAATAAGCAATAAAAACATACTTAAGAACATTCTAGAAATTTAGGATCAAAACTGCATTAGTATTTAAGTTACATTTTTCAACCAATCGGCTAAAAACATAGAATAGAACATTCTAGAAAAATAGGATCAGAAGTCAACTCACGGAAAATATTTAGGCTCGAAAATACAAGTCTGATTGGTCAATAAATGTCTACGCGCCAAAATTTTTGGACGATTCTTTGATCCACCTGTACGATATAAATAACACAGAGTTAGGGAGCCATTAACGAAGACTTACACACAGACTAAGACAAGCCACTAAGCCCGTAAAGAAGTAGCCGATACTGTGTCCGGCAAATTCCTTTCCTTCCTCGACTAAAGTTCGTGACCTAGCTTCAGGTGGCTGCGAATTACATTCAAAAGAAAAACCCGACAAACTTTCTTTCATCAACGCAACATGCTGTCGCCATAATCATAAAACCCGCTATGAACTTAATGTAAGTAAGAACGACTTATTTACGGACTCCGTTAACATCCACACATCTTTAAACAAATTTATTTTCTTCTTGCTAAACTTTATTTTCCAAAAGGCCATTTACACATCATGTATTTTATTTGTTTTCATATTCTGTTCTATGCATATTAAATTGTTTGTTGTTTAATGTTCGTTGTGTTCTATTCCATTTCTTTTACGCAATTGTAAAGTTTTGTGTTGTATTTGTGGTGGAAATACTTACAGAGCAATACGCGTAAATTACGGACGCACATCTACTGAAATAACCAAATTACATACAACCCCCACAAACACAATCTGGATTTTTTTACAGTATTATATTTGCGTTGGAAACAAATTGTTCTGTTTGCATCTATATAATATTATACAAGAATAAAAATATAATAGTCCACTTAACTGAAGTCCTTATGTCGTAGTTCTATTTGCCAAAGTTTAACGCACTTCATACGGCTCTCTCGTTCATTGCTGGAATTGTAGCAGAAACAATTTTAACATCCGTTTGTCCCGGAGTTTGTTAGAAAAAGTGGGCTAGACATGCCTTGTTTATATCTGGCTCCAACGTATGCAAGCCAGTGATTGGTTAGTTTGAAAAGTGTACCGACCAATTATATGTGTCATAGAAAGTGGGTCGATCAAGGGAGACAACCCGCTTAACTAAGGTAAATATATTTTTTATGCTATTACTTTAACTCTTTTGCTTACCATGTTACGTAAAGAGATATTTCTAAAACTCAGCTACTATTACAACACACATGCGCGCATGTGCACATTCGTGTAAAAATATAAATAGATGTTTCCTTTTTTCAACAGACAGGTACTCACTACTACTTGTTCATTTTACTACCTACAGCGCTCACAGCTAGTAGCAATTCAGTTCCTTTCAGCAAACAGCAGCGACTCTCTTTTGTCAACGTGGCATTTCATTCGTATAATATATTTATAAGACGCCGATCGATGTACGAGTGTTATACTCTTACAATAAATTAACCCTCTAGAAGTTGTTATGTTGTTAAACAAAGCCTACCTCTAATACGGCATCTGGTAAAGAGAGTAATTAAGTTTTAATGATTTGCGGGACGAGCTCGCTAACTTTTGTTCGACTGACTTTAAATTACAATTTCTGACAAAATTTAGCTGGCGCATTCGTGTGTGCAGTGATGTTAGAATAAATCAGCTCAGTTCTAGGAGCATCCCTCACTAGGCAGCACCTGTCCTCTGATTTAAAAGGAGTAAGGCCAGGGTTTATTTCTCAGTCGGAAGCCTTCAAAAGGGGAATGCTGACAGAAGTTAATTATTTTTTCCACCGCCTCAGAGATGCTTGTTTCCTGCAAGCTTCTTATTGTGAACCGACATTATATCACATCTCTACACTGCGTGTGTGTGGGGGAGGTAAATAATATTTTGCAAATCTGTATGTTTAACCTGCCACGTACTGACCCATTGATTTCAGTTTTGAAACACCCTCAGCCTCGATAAGGGTTTATCCAGCTTTTTTGCTAACAAACAAGACATCGTCATCTTATTCTACAAGAAAGAATAACCCGAAAAGAGAGAGGAGGATTAAAGGAGCCAATAAACTAGTCCGAAAATCAGTGTTAAAATTCATAGTTTTAAACAATCACCAAATGCCAGTGTAAAACATGAACCCTTTTCTTTAAAGAGTTAAAAACTTTTTTTATAACAGCTATTACTAATTTAGCGGAAAAAGTTTGAACTTAATGAACACTCCTTTCCTGTTTTAACAAGCAACCGCGATTATTTTATTTTTTACTTGAGTGACTGAATAGAAGATCAGTTTTGCGAGAAATCGGTTCACTCAAACATCATAGATTCCAGAAGACCTTTTGAAAGACAAGAGCGGAAAAAAAGTCTTAACCGTGGAAAATTCAACTTTCTTTCTTAGGCTTAACAAATGTAAGTACCTTTTCACTGTTTTTTTTTTTTTTTTTTCGTCCTACGCCAAAAATTACTAATAAATAACAAATCAATTTTAGTATAAACGATAAAGATACGCTGCAAACTGAAGTTCCCCAGATCTTAACTTCACAGGGGGAAAAAAAACTCATTATGTAAATCTTAAAGGCTCATTAAAGTAAACAACTCTTTAAAAAAGAGAGAAAAAAAGTTACTTGTCCAGAATATCTCACCGAGAAGATTTGGTTTGGTTATTATCTAATGAGCCCCAATTGTGGGTTATTTAACGCCAAATCTTTTTTGTTTTGTTTTGATTAATAAGCGAATAGTTGGTTGGTAATTAGTTTTTTTTAAACGAATTATTAGAGCGCAATGTAGGTTAGTAGATAATTTTACTTGATAGGAGCTTACTTTGTTGATGGTCTTGTTCCGTTGATGTATCTTATATAAAAGGTAAATTGTTTGATGGTTTGTTTATTTTCCAACACGTTTCGACTTCAATATTTTTTTGAATGCAAAAATATTTGTCAAAATTATTTTAGTATGGGAAATAATTATGATAATTTTGATTCAATTAAAAGTCTTCATCGTAGCTTGTAGATTTTGCTGTGTGAAAAAACAGATTATTTCTTCCTAAATATAAATAGCGTAGCCCACAAAAACTATCAAATTAAAAGAAAATCATAACTTTCTTGTTTTTAATTGAATTTTTTTATATTATTTGTCAGATATTAAAAGTAATCTCAGGAAATGGAAAATATCAAGTTACAGTGTGAAAGAATAACGTTTAATGATTGAATTTTGCTATTCAACTGACAGACCTACAATTTTAACAAAAAGAAAATATTGTGTCAACGATTTTAATGTGAAGAATCGTCTAAGTAGAAAGATAATAAAGAACCTTGTGTACAGATTTAAAATTCGTGGCACAGTGACAAAATAGTTATCGCAAATGTGTTTACAGGGAGGCAGCAGTAAAAGCTCTTAAATTTTTTTTTTTTTCTCAATGAGTCAGTCTTTTATGGGATCACTTGTGTGTGTGTGTATATAATATATATATATATATATAATGTGTGTATGTGTACTGATTTAAGGTTTCACTATCCATACTTTTTTCCGCTCTCGGATTTAAGCTTTGGTTTTTATTGTTTTGATATTTGAGAGTTAAATTGTTTTATTTGTGTGGTCATGTTTAATATTTATCTTCTTTTATTTTGTGTGTGTGCGGGGGTTGACATTTTCAGTCGTTTTTGTTCACTTGTGAGGTATGATTTATTTTACATTGGGGAAAAGGTTTGAATTTTTCCCATGGATGAAATGTCTTCGGTTATATACAAAAAATATATAGAGAAATGTAATATTTACACTCGCCATCCTGATAAGAGTAAATTTGTTTCAGTCATTTCCTTCATTACATTCTTTTAGTACTTTTTACACATTACCGCAGACATTTTATCAAAGGAATATTTTGGACAAGTACCACAAATATATAAATTGATAAATAAAATAAAAAGATAAATGAACTAAAAAATGTTGCCTCCAAAATTTTGAGTTGGAACTTCTTACACTTCTCCCCCCCCCAAAGCAAAAGTCCCCCCCAAACAAACTTTGATCTAAGTTGAATTATTTAATAATTTAATAAAAGTCGAAGTTTGTTTAAGTATCGGAAATTGTGCACAAGTAAGCTTATTAAAAATAAAACATTTCTGTGAAAAACTTTGATTGTTTTCCACTCTGAAGAACTTGTCAAATTTTAAAATTGATTTTTTTTTTGTGGAATTATATAAGGGGTTCTTTCTACTACAGAGATACAATTTCCATGATACACGAATTATCTATAAGGATTTTATTCTTTTCTTTATTGATTACTAACGTGTTGTTTTGAATTTTTATGGAATTATTGGATAACTTTAGGGAATATCATTGATAAATAAATGTACAATGGAAATTGTACAGATATATATCAGAAATAGTCCAGGTTAAAAGCGTGGTGAAGGTACCCGAAGCCGAACATTTTTAGACCTTATTTTTCCGATTCATGTATCATTGGTGAACAAGAAAATGGAAATTGAATCTTATTCTAATACATTGTATCTCCATTATGAAAGCACAAAACAAATCATTTTGATTCACTCTTAAGTTGACAATCATTTGTTTTTAGAATGTTATTTTTATGGGGCACTGGAGAATTTGTTGGTAATATTAGTTTCGTTTGGTTGGTAGTAGTCGGGTTTGTGTTTAGATATCTGACTCCATTTGTTTCTTCTGTACTCCATTTAATTCGTTGGCATTTTTTTTTGTCTGTAGAAGGCTGCAAAAGAATTACTGAAGGAAGGGAAAAAAGACTTAGATACTTTTTAAATTTCAACTTTATTGTGTTTCATATGACTAGTCTGTAGCGAGGAGATGTCTTCCTGGACCCTTAGAGAACAGTCGTGTCTCCCGAATTAGGCATTGAAATGCCCTTGTCATTTTCGCTGGTTGATACATACAAATTTGGTGTGGTCATGTTTAGCGGGTGTTTTTGATATAGGCTGAGTGGAGGGAAAGAAAGTTCATCTAGTATCAAAGGTAAAGCTTAAGGGAGTTTGAAGGTCTACTGGTGGGAGAGTGAGCCAGTGTGTTGCCAAGCGGACACATGGTTTTCACCACTAACAGCAGGAGAGGAATAGGTCTTTCCAATCCGAGTGGTCACTGCTGAAATGAGAAACAGTCTCTGTCTCATGTCTGTAAGTCATTTTTTTTTTTTTTTTGGCATGTGCGGATTTTGCTTCCTGTCAGAGGCTTCTGGGAATTTCTACACTTTTGGATTTATTTTATTTTTATTTTTTTCTAATTTCCACAGTACCATAGAGCAAAACCTTTGTCATGTCTGGTCTGATATTATTAAGCTCTTTTGCTGATTCTTGTCTTTTCATTGTTATCTTTTAAGAAGTTTTTATTATGTAAGAGGACTTTAGACTCTAATCCTTTGTACAGACTTCCTTCAGGAATGTGAGGAATGTATGTAAATTATGTATAGCATCACCTGTGATGTTGTTCATGTTGGAATAAGGCATATTCCAGTATCTGAATGTTTGCTTTCATTGAAGTTTTAATTTTTTTAAAGATTTCATGAGATAAAAAGAGTTTGATTGATTAAAAATATTTCATTAAATGTTATTACCTTTGCCTAAAAATTTACATTATTGTAAAAATTACTTTTTCCATGTTTTGAATGCTTATTGTTCTATGATTAATTGATTGATTTCAATGGAATATCAACCTAATTAGACTTATTTTATGCCTAGAGGTTAGGGAATTGTGTTCATTGTTCATATTTACATTTTTTGTGGAGTTGTTTCTGAAATGATTTTTTGTACACAGTCCTATCAAACATGAATAATCTTTGAACAGTTCTATTTGACCAATAGATCAAACCTTAACAGATACTACCTCTCTGGTTCAGAGTCGACCTGGGAGTAATGACAAAGGGTACTCCACACTTTCTATATCTCTAGAACAGATGCAGTTTAGTGGACACTCCTTTTCTTTGGGAGGAGGATTTACCCCTCAACAGGGGATACAGTCAGCATATTCTAAACCCCTCCAACTGGACAATTATTGTTTTATCTGAACGCTTATTGCATTTTAATGTGTTTGAACTACTATTGTATTTTTGTAATGTAGTCATAATTCATAATTTCCTAAAAAGAAAATTCTCAGAAATACCAAAATATAGAAAATTTCTTAGAATTTTCTTTTCCTTGATTTGATATCGTAATTTGTAATTAATCCTTTGTTAATGACTTTTTGCTACAACTAAGGGAACTTTGACAACAATAATCAAGGAAAATGATCACTTCCTATGTGTGTCTAAATTTCATTAAAATTTGTGACAATAATAAATGGTTCAATTTTTTTTTTACAGTCTGTTTTTTTTGTCCACTACTGTATCTATGTATTTCATTCTATTCCCCCACCTCTCTTTCTCTCTTTGTTCTTTTCAATTTTGAATGTTTTGCATGTTAAATGTTGAATCAATTTAAATCCAAAAATTTCTAAAGAAAAAAAAAATTTTGTGCAGCATCTGTGTCCAATTTATTTTCATCTTAAACATTGCTACATTATAGACAAAAAATTAATGTGCAAATACATGTGCTGTTTTATTGTAGAAGTTTAATGATACTTAGTGACAAAAATTTTATAAAGAAAAATCTGTAAAAGAATATAAGCACTTGATTATTGTTACTTGTCATATGGACTTCAGTTTTATTATCAAAAAATTCATATTTATCAAAATATTTATAATGAAAATAGCCCCAAAATGTTTCTATTTACTTAACCCCTTTGTTATGGACAGGATGTAATGCAAGGTTAATTCTTAAGCAGAAAACAGCTGTTTTGAATTCAGAGTTTTCCTTCTCCTAGACTGGTTGCCTCACCAAGGTTAAAGAACCCAATCTGCCCTACTATTTACCCATAGCTGGGAAGAAAGGAGAGAATCATGCAAACAGCCTTATCCAAGATTTAAACTCAAATCACCAATTCCATTTCTTACAAAAGTAACCATATAGCTTGCACTAACCCTGGCTTTACCAGTTGCAAAAATGGCTAAAATATTTTACATTGAATTAAAACAGCAATTTGGCATTTTTAATGCAAGTTCCATACAAACAACTTTTTCTAAGAACAGCTGAAATGTGGAACAAAATTTTTGTCAGTGCTTCACAAGAAAAGTATTTCAAAGGAGATAAAATTGATTTGTAATTAAGATGCTGCTAAGAATTTGTACATATTCATTCTTATTACTTATCATTTAGTACTTGATGCACTTACCTTGCATAACCATACCAGGTGAGTGAGAAATAATAACAGCTTACTTCCAGAGGTTCTTTTCCCTAAGCAGTACTTGCCTCCTCATCTAATTGCCCAGTCAGCTGGCACTGTAGAATACACTGACTGCTTCTCTGGAGAGGGGTAAAACCTCTCTCAACAAGTGTCCTGGATATGACGCTAAATTATTTGATGGTGAGGTTCCATAAATGCTGGAGTTTTGGGGAATGCTGAATACCCCTTCATTGCTATTGCTTCCAGGTTCACTCTGGTAGCACCTGATAGGACCCTATCTATGGGTCAAATAGAACTAAATTGTACTTATGCTAAACTGAATTGTTTGAAATAGAACTTTTTTGACATTTAACTGTTTGTAAATAAAAACTATACTTACACTAAATTGAATCATTTGAAATTTAATTTGGTATTAAATGACCGGAAAAGTGGTAAAGGCCAAGCTTGTTACCTAGTGCATAAACAATTACTTAATATCGTGACCTCATAATGATCAAAAATTGTTTCTTCTTCTTTTTTTTAAGTTCTTATCTAGAAAAAAAAATCATATTATGATATAAGCTGTTTAAAAAAAAGACAGTTGAAATTACTGGTTGGGTGGGTGGGGTTGTCATGATCTATATTAGAAAAACTTTTGTTTACAATAAAACATTAAATCTAATTTTTAAACCATAAAATATAAAAATTGATAAAAATTTATGGAGATGAAAAGCAAAATTACATATGAACTTCTAAAACAGAGAAAAATTAAAAATAGATAAATTATATTTGAAGATTTTTACCTGAAAAAGTTCAAAATTTAAAATTACTTATATAAAATTTCGTAATGCTTTGATGAACTTAAGGTACTAGAATAAAGGGAAACAACTGTTTATTGTATGACAAAAGACAGCTATTTGATATACTGTTTTAATCAGATGCCAAATTAATATCTATTTAAAATTGTTGCTTTCAAAATCCAAATTTTGGCTAAACTGAAGTTTATATCTACTAATTTCACTGGTTGCCAATAAAACGGACACAAGATAAAGATCTAATTTGTTGGTGTCATTTTGACTTAGATTCATATTTCTCTTTCATGATTTATATGGACATAAAATGTTTTTAATAATTGAAAAATAATTTCTCTTTCTATTTTTTAGGCCCTGAAATGCAATCCATTCTTTGTGAAACTTTCCCACGCCAGACGCATGTTCCATTCCAACAACTCCTTTCTTAGAACATCTGTAATGTGGATGAAACTACTTTGCGAATGTTTTCCATCCTAGCTACACATCCTTGAATGGTTTAAATTTAGGGTGAATAAGTGTCCAACTCTATCTTATTTTGGGATTCTGCTTTGTGGTTCTTTTGTAAATAGTCTTTTATTAAGTATATACCTTTCGTTTGTCTTTTTATAATCCTTCACCTAATGTGGTTAACTGACTTTCCTTAGGCTGAAAAAAATGTCCTAATTAAGTTAAAAACGAGATGCCTTGTAAATTATCTCCCTTGTTTGATTCATTGAATATTTAAAAAAATTAAAAGACTTAATGAAGAAAACTATGAACCTTATTAAATTAGTAATGAGATTTGTTTTCCCACATAAAAAGATAAATTCAGTTTATAGTGAAAGTATATTTATTTATGAATTATATTCTTAAAAAGAAACAAATATGTTTTCATACATTTTTATTTTTAATCTATTAGCAATTATTATATTATTGTCTGTTCCTTCTATTATTGTCTTTGTTGCACTTAATAATTTCAAAACATCCATTGTCTTATTAAAAAACAACAAATTTCTGCTCCCTTTATTGCTAAACTCTTTTATCTTTATTCATAATTTTAATTCAGAAAAGTTTTAAGTTTTTGGGCAACAATTATTTTACATAGAATTTATCTGTTTGATTTTATCTTCCCCTTTGTAATTTTACTGGTAGTTAAACTATCAAAAAACTCTAGGTTGTGAAGTCTTTTTTCCTATCACCATTTTTCTACCAATCTTTTTTCCTATTTATATAATTTATCTCATTTTTATCTCAACACAGAATTTTGTTTTTGTGAGGACTTAAAAGTTAATAAAAATCACTTAGAAGTTAATATTTATGGCCCTCACAACAGTATGATTTTTTTAAAGTTTTGATTTTTTGGTAACCATTAAGAAGTGATGAAAAAATGGTAATATTTTTGGTTTCTGGTGAAGAACTTTTCACTTGTAAGGTTACTTTATATAACTAAACAAAAAGATAAAGATTTAATTTAGCTAACCTGACACAAAGTTAGGATTAAGTTTAGCATTATATCTCTATTTTAAATTGAACCCATCAGTAAAGACTTTTTGAAGCTTTTGAATTTCAAAAAAACTAACATACTAAAAAATATTCCACTGGGTTGTCTTTGGCGAATTTGAATAAGAAAATAATTATGCGACAATTTGTCAATTAAAATAACAATGAAGCCAAAGTATGTTAATCTTTACATAAAGTACAAAATTAGAATCAGCAATTGCAATTATGTTTAACAGGATACGTTACACAGCATTTTTAACACAAATATCATTTTTTGTGTTTATTTCTTTGAGTTGGTCATATGTTTCTGGTAACTGCAACTGCCATTTGTTAAGTTGCCTTTGCAAAAATGTGAAATTTATTCCACGACTGCCTTCTAATGTTACTTCAGTTATCTTGGAAGATTCTACGTGTTTTCTCCAGAAGAAATTCATGGCTAACCTTTCTAATTTGGCTTTGGAGGAACTGCACTTTAAAGAAACAAGAATTCGGTTAATAGAAATGAATATCTTTATAAACTTTCCTTATTTAAAGAAACTTATTTTTGAAAACCCTCTTATAGACATTAGATATTTAAACTATGCTTTTAATGGTTTGTATTTAACAAAAATATCCAAACTTACAATAATTGGTTTAGATATAGGCTCTTTTCTTCAGTCTTTTTTGATAGAATTAAATGGTACAAATATCAAAGAATTATCTTTGATAAGATGCAAACTCACAACATTTAATAGTTTTCAATTTTTTTCCTCTCTTGGAAAACTGCAGTATTTGAACTTGCAGGAAAATTTTATTAAATATGCAAATTGGTCACATTCTAGCCACTTAAAAGTGCTGCTGTTAAAACACAGTGAAATCGTTCTGCCTGCATTTTTAGCATCCAATGGTACACCTTTCTTTCCAAATCTGACTCATCTGGAAATATCAGTGAGCAACCTCGAAAAAATGAATTCAACCACATTTGAAGGCTTAAGTAATCTCGAAGACTTGTATATTGGCATTGAAAATAATGCTATTATTTCTGCAACATTTTTATTTTTCATACCAAAGCTAAAACGTCTCTCTATCAAAGGTTTAGTTTCTATACAGAATCCTTTTCCTTTTAAGCTCACTATAGAATACGGTGCATTTAAAAGCGAACAGCTTCAACACTTAGAATTAGAGTTTTTCAAACTACGTGTCCCCTACAAAGGTAGTTTGTTTCGTCATGCTCCAAATTTATTAAGTTTACAACTGAAATTAACAGAAATATATTTGTTGGATGAAGAACTTAGTAAAGAATTAATGCCTTTAAAAAAGCTCGAAACTTTTATTTTAACTTTTTCTAAATTACAAAACGTCCCACAGGTTCTTTGTAAATTACCTAATTTGGTGAGAATTGACTTGGGAAAAAACTTAATCACTTTTTGGAATGATACAAATTGTCCTGTGATGTCTCGTCTGCAGTTTTTCTCTCTTTCTGAAAATGCAATACAGGTGATAGAGAAAAACACTTTCTCTACTCGGCTTATTGAAAATGATCATCTCTTTTGGGATTTATCCTTGAATAATTTTCTCTGTAATTGTCGACTTTTATGGTTCATAAATTGGTCTGAGCAAAAACATGATCGATTCAAGTTCTATCCCAAAAATTATGTTTGTGCAACTCCTCCCGAGTTAAAAGGACAATTATTGAATTCTTCGTTCTTTTCAAATGGACAATGTTCGACAGAAAATACTTCACTCGTCATCATTTTGAGTTCACTCATTGGATCTTTAACTTTACTTACAATTATTACTGCTTCTCTGATGTATTATAAAAGATGGAGTATCAGATACTTTTTCTATTTGATGCAATCACGTCGTAAACAAAAAAAAGAGCAGAAAGATATTCACAACTATACATTTGATGCTTTTGTTTGCTACCATAACAGTGATATAGAATGGTTATTCAACAAACTTCGTCCCAAATTGGAAGTAGACAATCATTTTTCTCTGTGTATTCATGATAGAGACTTTATTGCTGGACGAGATATTGTTGAGAACATTGTAGAAAGTATTGAGAAAAGTCGTAAAGTCTTGTTGTTGCTGTCAAAACAGTTTGCCTCTAGCCATTGGTGTCGCTTTGAAATGGCAATGGCTCATCAACGTGTCATCGAACGGGAAGAGAATCTTTTGATAGTTGTGTTGCTTGAGGACATTGATGCCAACAGCCAATCACGTAGATTGGCATTGTTGTTAAAGCAAAAGACATATCTCGAGTGGACAGACGATAAAGATGGACAGGCTTTATTTTGGCAACGCTTGATAAATTGTCTTCAAGCTCCAAATCTTCAAAGTCTCTAAGAATTCTATGCTTGATGATAGGGAGAATATTTATTCATGTCCTCATTCACCAAGGACCAATATTTGCAATAGTATATATCTGTGATATACTAACACTGAATAAACAGAAGGAAAGACAAAATAAGTTAATTTACAGATGTAGAAATATTTAATATATACATACAAGAAGTATAGAAAATAATATATAAATGTCTCCCAACTGATTAGATTTAATTTCATTGTTTAATGGTATATAAACCTTTGTGGGTTATTTAATGCTAAAGCCATCCTTTTAGAAAGACAGTAGTAGTACTATTTAACCAATAGCTGGGAGGGTTAAGTGGGGTTCATGCCTTTCCCAAGGGTTTTAGTTTGAGTGTGACTGGAGTTTGAACTCACTTGCTATGATGTCACAGTCCATCATGTTAGCTACTGTGCCGAGCCCCTCCCCTCCTGAGCAGATCATATATGCACTTATTCAACAAACAAGCAGTATGCGAAAGTGGTACATGAATGGTAAAAGGCTTACTTAAGATTGATGGACTGTAAAATAACCACAGCCGTCTCGGCTTTACATTTCAATAGCAAGGCAAGAGACAATGCTTTAGTATTCAAAGAGAACAGGAAAGGGATTTCTAGGATTGTCATCTGATTGTCCATAAACCATTTAACAAACTTACCCATTTTTTAAGGGAGACATTTATTGTCTCCCTACAGTCACGTTCTAAACTTAGAGGAGGCAAAAAATATCCCAGTTTATGTAACAAATAATTTTAAATTCATTCTTCATTTTTATTTTGAATTTAAAATCAAAATAGATGATACCATTTTAAAGGGAATACACAATTTCTATAATAAAATTAACATGTTAAATTTTTTTCAGACATTTTTATCAGTACAAAAGTGCATATAGGTGTCTGATTTTCCTTTTTCAGTAATAGTATTACTTTTTATAAAACTTGCATTTATTCTGGGATTGTCTTATGGCATGATAACCATAAAATTTCATGTGTTTATTCAGTGTCAGTAAGGAATGAAGAATATAATCAAGACAAATCACTCTCTTGTTATGACATCAATCTTTTGGGGTTCATTTTCAAACAAATGAAATTTAACCTTTTTGAATTTTAAAGCAACTGATGAAGATATTAAAGAATTTTTTATGCAGTTAAAGTCTACAAAAACAACTACAGAATATTTTTCATGCTGCAAACTCAAACCGGATCTAAGAACTTAAAAAAAAACATTTTTATTTCTTTGCCTCCCTACATGGACAGACAACTGATTTAATTGCTCTGACCCATTGGTTTTTAGTGCTCTCATACTCATTGACCCTTGATCATTGGTCCATGAAGAAAGGAAGCCATGTAGACAGATCTCCAAGGATCAGTCACTCTTTGATATGTCCTTTTGCCAACAATAAGGCTAATCATAGCTTTGGAGGGCCAAGGAATAGATGAATTGGGATTATATGGTTTTTATTTGTGCAATCTCATACATATCACTAACATTTAGGTATCTTAATTTTTTCTCTTTAGAGATAAAATTGTTTGATGCTCATTACTATATAAGGCATGTAAATTACATCTATTCTTTTATATGAATTTTTATCAGAAAAAAAAATAGACTATCATTGCTTTTAGCACTGAAACAAATTTTTCATTTCAAATACTGAATAATATTTTTTTACCATGCCTCATATTCTGATCATACCTTTTTTTTTTCTAAAAAAGATAAGATTTAAAATTTGTGATCAATAAGAATATTCCTTATTGATCAAACTTTGCTGAATCTCTAAATCTTACAGTGTCATGTTTTGAAAAGTTAGTAATTTAATTGAATGTCTTTGTAAATCTATTTTAGTGATAATCATTGTTTATTACTTCTTTGAATAGATGAGAAAATTCCTTGGGGATTCACTAAAAAAAAGTTATGCCCAAATTTTTGAGAACAAAGGAGAAACTAGCTACATTTTCATAACCAGACTTGAAGAATAATGTGATCAAAATATGAGTTTAAGTAAAAAAATATATGTGACAATACCCCAAATTTATTTAAGTTCAGGAAGAGAAATTTAGAGAAATGATTTTTTAAAAATTGTATTTTTTTCATTGTTTAAAATGTTTATTTTTGTTACAAAATTTTTGTTTTGTCATTTGATTGATTTTAATCTCCACATAAAATATTTTTTGATTCAAAATAATTTTTTTGTTATTTTGTACCATTATTATTCAATTTGAATTTTAAAAAAATCAAATTGTTTAAATATTGAAATACTTTTAGAAATGTTTTTGATTAAGTAATTTAGTAATTTTGTCTGCAATATTCTTCTATGAAATAATCCATCAATGAATCTTATATTTCCTTGCATCATTTCAAAACTTTTATTGATATTAAAATTTCAAAAAGAAATGTCAGTGATTCGACATAATATTTGATTGTCTCAATTTTACTTCTAAACCAATGGAAATATGGGATTTATTAGTGTAAATTATAATTTGATAAGAAAGAGTCTAAAAATAGTTTATAACAAAATGAGTGGACTATTCTATCGTGATATTATGGCTTCCTTTGCTCTGAGGTGCAGATAAATTTGCTGGTGCATGTAGACATGGTTGCAAGTGTGGCCATATAAGTAGAGGTGTAATGATAATGATTCATTTTTGGTTTGGTTTGGTTTGTTGGGTTTTATGGCATATCAACCTTTGCAGGTTATTTAATGCCAAATCAATTTTTATGTAAATAATCTGTTCTATTTAAAACAATTCAGTTTAGCATAAGTACACAGTTTAATTGTCAAAACATTTCTATTTCAAACCATTCAAGCAGTTATATGTAACAATTCAGTTAAGTGTAAATACAGTTTTAATGTCGAAAAACAGTTCTATTTGAAATAATTCAGTTAAGCAAAAGCACACAGTTTAAATGTAAGTACAGTTTAATTGTGAAAAACATTTCTATTTCAAGCTATTCAGTTTATTCAAACAATTCAGTTTAGCATTAGTATGCTGTTAGTTCTATTTAACCCATAGATAGGGCCCTATCAGGTGCTACCACTCCGGGCCAGAGTGGACCTGGGGGCAATGGCAATGAAGGGGTACTCCGCATTCCCCAAAACTCCAGCACTGTCCATCAGTGGTGGAGCTCACCATCAGATTGTTTAGTGTCATATCCAGGACACTCGTTAGGGAGGTCTTACCCCTCTGCAGAGAAGCAGTCAGTGTATTCTACAGCCCCCCAGCCGACTGGGCAAACAATTCATTTTTAATGTCCTTTGTGAGACAACATTTTAGTGCCAATGCACTGCAGGGGACCAATAGATAAGAGATGAGCCATTTTAAATATCTAACATTGTGTGGTCTGTGTTTGTGAGGAGGGTAAGGGTGAGCACCTCATATATGCAGAGCACAGTAGTTTGGATGACCAGTTACAGTTGAGACTGGGCGTGTGTTAGTGACATGTGAGAACTGTAAGAAGATAGCAGATCTGGCCAATTGAAGCTTGGTATGCACTAGTGACAGATCAGCTGAGAGTTGAAGAACTGGGCCTTGAGGTATGTGTGTGTGTGTGTGGGGGGAGTCCTCCCCTCATCCACTGCAGTAGAGCTGGGAGTTGAGAACAAAATCACAGAATCTGGCCATGTTATGATAGTATCACCTGAGGTAGGTTGTTGAGTGTCACACATACTCCACTGTTGAGCAAGTTGTCCTTGAAGTCTTTGTTCTTCTTCTATTTCCTTTGTGGCACTATCTTGGGCTTGTGCACTTTGACCCAAACTTGCAACTCACAATGTGGAGGCTGACATTGTTATGCAGCAAAGGGTGCAGGCAGCTGAGCAGTTGCATCATATTATATAGAAGGACTGCAAGTAAGCATAAATGTATGCATATTACACAGTGTATAGGATGATTGATTCACATGAAAAAAAAAAAAATAAAGAAAAACATTATATAGGGTTACTTTTTTAAGTGGCAGGAAGTAATAATCATTAATCTATTAAAATTATTGTTTTTTCAGTATCATATCCCTGAAAATATGATGGGTTAAGCAAATAACACTGTTATTGATCTTCAAGGAAAATCAATAATTTTTATCAATTTGAAACATATCAGTGTGATGTGTGTGGGCATAGACACAGATGTATGTATAGTAGTATCAAAAGGGTAGCTAAACAAGTTAGGAAAGTTGGCAGTTTTTAATAGAAAATAAAATAGAAAGAGAATGATTTCTCCATGGGAGTGAAAGGGTTATTTTTTAATGTCCATTATAAACTGTAATCTTTGAAGCTAGTAAAGTCAGAGGTCAGCAGAGAAGATTTTTTTCATATATTTTAGTACTTGGTGGTTTAAGCAGGAAAAGTGTTTTTCTTTTCCAGAAATCAAAACCCCATATATTCAAAGAGGTAGTTCATGTCTTGGGTTGTAGCAGTCTGAGGGAACAGCAATTAAGAGTTGCCTGTTGAGTAACTAAGAAACAGGGCCACCAACTTTGCAAAGTTTGGGCTAGCTAGCAGTTTGACGAGTGATCCACAAAATGAGATAGGGAACTGACCAGCACACCCAAGTCAGTTGAGTCTACTAAGGCTGAAGAGCCAAGTGTCACCCACCCCCTCCCCCAGGATTGTTTTGAAGAGAAACTTTTTGATAAAAACAACATTTAATTGTATTCTCAGGTTTCTTTTTGCCTTTCCTTTGTGGATCTGACTTGTGGCTTTTATAGTTTTGACCAAAGTCAGTGGCTGCTTTCTTTTTTATTAAAAACAACACAATGTAGGAGAGAGATTGGTTAATAGATTAGACTGAGCGGCTGTGGATTGATACAGCCACAATATAGAGATAGTGAGGTAAAACTTTTATAATTTTCATCTAAATGAATAAGATCTATGGAAATTGTTTAATTTCTCTTTTGCATAAAACAAAATAAGTTACTTAGGTTTTTACCCATTTAAATTGCTTTGGTATAATGATTTTAGAACTACACAAGCAAAAGTGAGTTTGAGTCTCACTAGGTGCCTCATAATTCTGGTCTTGTGCAGGGTTAGGGTTAAGGTTAAGCTAAATAAATAACGACTTGTTTATTATTGATAAATTTATTTCCCTGATAAAATGTATTTAAATTAAGTGAACTACAATGAGAGTTAATATGAATCTGAAATTTTGTTATAAACTAGACTTATTCTGTAACATGGATTTTAGCATTTCAATAATTTTTATTGATTTGTCTTCTGAATAAAAAGCACATTTACAATTATGAACCTCATGACTTCAAAGTTGTCCCCTGTCACTCATCCTTGCATTGGAATTTTTCCTTTGCTAGTTGAGGGTGAACCTTTTGTCTTGAATTGTGCAATTATATTACTTAATGTTAACATGTCAACTAATAAGAATTCAGCAGGAATAATTCCCATATTTTAATCGATTACCTTTTTTTTTTTTTTTTTGGTCAAATATGATCAGTTATGATAATTTTTATATTCATTCCATGTTACATCAGAATGATGCTGTTCTGGATAGAAAATCAATACTGTTCTGGGTTGGAAATTCTATCCAGAACAGCATCATTCTGATCTAACATGAAATGACCATGAAAAGCCTTTTGGGTAACCATTACAGATTCACCAGGCTTAAAAAAACATTTCAACAGCAAATGCACAGTATGCACCAGTCCAATCTATGATTGTAACTCTCTATATCTGTAAAAAATGGTAAGACATTTACTAGATGGAGCTACTATCACCACTTGCACTACACAGGTAAAAGTTTAAAATGTAACAGGTAATTCTGTTGCCCTGTATTATATCCCAAACTGCTCTTGAATTAAAACTAATCTAATTCAATCATCATCATCACTTTCACATTCCACTACAAAGGTCAAAATTTCCTCCATGTTCTATAAATCGAAGTTGGGGTGGGGTGTAATATCAAACTTATAGATTCTATTTCTGGGCTCAGAGAAATTGTCAGGAGATTGAATTCAACAGTTGTCCTTCTAGACAGTTTACGCTACCAAATTTTTTCTACCATGATTATTTGTGTATAAAAACACACTATTTTTCCATATTTTTCATTGCAAAAGTTAGGGGTACATATTATACATGAGAATTATATACCTAACTTATTTCTGGTCAAATGCCTCACCATATTCAGGATGGGATGATAGAAAGTGAGTTATATCTAGAGTCTAAACTAATATGTTTTATGCTGTTACAGAGAAATATCCACTGGAATGTGTGTTTGTTTATAATTTTTTTCTCCCTTAATGTGAGCTTATTTTTGCTGCAGGTTTGTTGTATTTTTGTGTGAATATGTTGGTGCGTTTGTTAATAATTTTGTTTCTTAAGAGAAAAAAATTCAATTATGTGAGCTTATTTTCACTGCAAGTTTGTTGTATTTTTTGCATGAACATGTCCATGCATTTGTTCTAAATACAATGTAAATTTTGTGTTTTAAGACATAATATAACTATGTGAATTCTTGTTTTTAGTCAATACAAACTGATAAAAAGTTGAACAAATGCTAAATTTTGGTTAAATTTAGCTACTAAAAATTTTAAAAAGTCAGTGTGTATTATAGAGAAGAATTTTTCTTTCCAGAATTTCATAGTCAAAAGTCAGGAATGCATGTTATGCATAAATAATTACAGTATTTTATTCATTCGCTATGAGAAGAAAAAAACACCTTTTCCTAAGAAGATTCCCAGAACAAAGTGGATTCAAATTATCTCAGCAGGAAATTGAATTGTCATTTTTATTTTCTATGCATATCACTGTCATGTCATGTGTGAATCGATGTAAATTATCATTTATGGATATAGATATGACATTATTATTGTTGTAGGGAGTAGACGAAGCAAGACAAGTTCAACTTTTGGACAAAGAATGTGTTTCACTTTGCAGTAATGTCCTTAAAGTTTTCAATATACAAAATTATGTGTTGAGTACAATGTTTTAAGGGTTAAAATAAAAATGAGATTTGACTAGGACACTGGAGTCCCATTAGAAGTGAAAGGGTTAAGAAAAGTATGAATCTTTCTTTTCTCTCTCCCATTATAGGTAAATTTTAAGGTTGATTGTGTGTTTAAATCTTCTTAATGGCAACCAATCAAGAAAAAACTTTGAATTCAAATTCCCTATCAGTATGGCAAAGTTCCATGGTAGAGTAGTAAAACTGGAAGCTGGAAACCCTAAGACAGTCCAACATGTTTTATCTCATTCTGACCATTCCTGCAGCAACACTTATGCCAAGCTGTATAGGCCCTCTTTGCTCTTCTCTAGGACAATATTGTTGTGATTAAAAGAGGAGACCTGCTGCATGGGTAACAGCCAATCATCCATATAACCATGCCCAGGTCTGTGTCAAGATCCAGGCATAGTTCCAAAGTCTTATGAAACCTGCAAATGTCAGATATTATTTTGTAATATTTAACCCGTATTATTCTTATTTATTTATAATTGCTGTTGCTTAACTGAATTCATAAAAGAATTGACAGCAAAATGTTGACATAAAATGAAATCTAAAAATGTGTTCAAAAAGTATCAAGGCAAAAGACAGATATAAACAATGAATAGAACATTAATTTTCTTCAGAATAATCCCCTAGTGTGTGTGTGTGTGTGGGGGGGGCATTCACCTGATGTGGATTAAGTCGACTCCGCTCGTTAATGTGTAATGTTCCCAGAGATTAGTGTCTAAAGTTGATCCACAGACACATTCATATGGATGCTTTGAATTCAGAGTTTTCCTTCAACTAGACTGGTTGCTATACCAAGGTTAAAGAACCCAATCTGCCCTACTATTTATTCATTATTGGAGGGAGAATAGTTGGATGCATCCCTTTTCCTTAGGGGTATTAGCACTATGTGAATTGCAAACAGCCTCATCCAGGATTTGAACTCTGGTTGTTGTGTCCATTTCTTATGATAATAACCATTATAATATATGTGCCTCAACCCCTTCAGCATTTAGTATACTTATTCCAGTGAATTTTCCATTGTTTGAAGCACCTCTATTGATATGGTGTGAAACTGTGCCATCTCATCTCTTTTTAATGAAATTTAAATTCTAAAATCTTACTTTTGAGGTAAATTTTCTGTTTAGGAAACCTGAAAAAGTTGGAATTAGGTTTGATGAGTATGTAGCATGCTGCACTTGTCCCATCTTGTGTTTCACAAAGTTCAAAAAGTATAAAGGCTAGCTTTTTTAAAAAAACTGGCATAAGAGGAAGTTTTGATATTTTCATTTTATTAGATAAGTTGATCAGCTGTGCACATTCTAATTTGAATTTTAAAAATAAAATGATCTAAAGTTTCTGTCTTGATATTTTTTGATCAACCTTTTATATTTGTGTATTGATAGAGGAGAAAAAGAGAGCATAGAATTGGGATGAGTCACTGACCAGGATATCGTACTACCTGCTTGAATAGCTGAGGTGGGAAAAACAGTAAGAAAACAGCAATAGAATTAACAATGACGTGGCATCTATATACAGAAATCTATAAGGTTCTTTTTTGTATATTGTGTCACGTGATATCCCACTGGGAGGATGGAGATAAGATTACTACTATCCTCGTGTTTGAATTAACAGTATCAAGCCGTCAAAGAATGACCGTTAAGAAAGAATGTAGGTCACACAGGGGAAACCAGATGTTTATACTTGGTGACCTCACTCGGGTCGCCTCGCACGGGAAGGAAGAAGGTAGAAGCCAAATGATTGGCTGGGACCCTAAAAACGGAAGTGGCATCTTCTTCCCGTCAGCGAAAAAAGGAAATAATAAAATTAGTTGTTGGACAGGGCTCGTGGCAGACGGAGCCAAAGCCAGTACTCCGGGTAGAAGAAGACATAAAAATATTTCGGATTGAAGAAGCCATTTTCTTCAAGCCAGTGTTAAAAATAGCATAAAGTCTATTAGCCCGTAAAAGAGGAAAGATTCTCCACATGAACTCCGTCAAAGAAAATAAAATAAGTACCCTTCGGACTATTTCTCCTTATATCCAATTTTATATACCCTCTCTCTCTCTCTCTCTCTCAATTTGAAGAAAACGAAAGACAAGAAAAGAAGAAAGACATTTATGTTCATGGACTGTTCATTTATTATATATTTGACACCTTGACGGTGTATATCTATGTGTAGTAAAGGATTCATGTATTTTAATGTTCCCACGTGGTCGAAGTTGTTCTTTGCAGTTCTGCTACGAATTTGTTATTTTCATGTTTCTTTTCAGCTTCTATTCGCCTTATGTTATCTTGCTTAAAATTGTCCTATAAATTCCTTTAAAATATCACATGAGAAACCGGAATTGCCGACTACTATAATTAATATTATTACATCTTAACCTAGAGGTCCATATCTTCCATCATCTAGGGGAGGAAGACTAGTGACCTGGTGGGTGTGTGATAGTGTGAAATTTGGAACCCCTTGCCAGCGGCGGTCAGTCTGGTCATAAATTAATTCCCCACATAATATGCCAGTTCTTATATGCCTGAGAAAAAAACTCTGAACGAGGACTTATTCTACAAGGGATCAAGTGTCAACCTGCCCCGTCTTCACACGTGCAAAAATAAAATCCCGTTCTGGGATAAAAGTAAAGTTTTCGCGTCACAATTGGATCAGTGGATTTACAAAAAAGCTTTATTGTTGAATGTCTGTTCAATGCTTTTAAGTTTATGGATGACTTGTTTGGGTTAAGCTGACTTATCTGTGCTTAACAGCTGAAGTGAACAAACAAGTTACTGTTAAATTTGCATGTTCTTTATAGTGTGACGGTGAATAAATACTTATCCCAGGACGGGAGTTTATTTTACACACGTGTGATATCGGGGCAGTCTGGCACTTGACCCCTCGCAAAATAAGTCCTAGTTAAGATTCTTTTTTCAGGCACCTGGGAACTGGCAGATAATGTGGGGGTTAATTTGGGGCTAGACTGACTGCCGCTGGCAAGGGGTTTCCAAATTTCATGTTACACACACCCACCAAGCTACTTCATTTTCCTCCCCTCCCCCGGATAACGTGAAACATGGACTTCTAGGTTAAGAAAAAAATATTCACAGTAGTCGGCAATTCCAATTTCCCGTGTAATGTTTTTAAAGGCGAATAGGATATTTAGCGAGAATAAATTGAAGCAAATGAAGCTGAAAAATAGGTAGACAATACAATAAATAAATTTCGACACGATGGGATATTTAAAAATATTACAAGGTTTTTAATACATGCGGAACAAACAAATATCTAAGGTACCAGCTATATTACCAGCAGACTGTCTTAAACACAAATGTCTCTCTTTCTTTTTCTTTTCTCTCTTTCTTCTTTCTTTCTTTACTTTTAAAACTTGGAAAGTTAGTTAAGTCCAGTCGTTCGTTTACAGTTTATGAAATGAATTTCTTTAGTCTATTTCCTTTTCTGAATACATATAAGTTCCAATATTTGGGAAGGTTAGGAGGAAAACAGTTTAAGATGTACTTATCTTTTTTTCGAGGAGTTCATTTCCTAGATTCCTTTCTTTTACGGGCGAGCGGTGTTCTGTAGAATTTGGCGGGAAGGCACCTGTTATCTTCTTGTCCAAGGATTCTGCTCTGCTCTTTCCGGAGCGGGCTGGAAACCGACTTCTTTATCCGTCGACTTCTGTCTCCAAACTGAATTCTTTTCACGGGCGAGTGAGCCCGGAGTTTTTTGGCATCAGATCAGCATGTCCTCTCACGGCGATCTCCATCCTAAAAACTAAATTCTTTATCCCTATTTCCTCTGACGAAAAGGGTACTACTTCCGGCACTAAGGCTTCAGCCAATCATTTGGCTCCTTCCTCCTCCTCATCCTCATCCGGTCGTGCTACTCAATGATCTGCATTCCCTTCTTCGTCCTACCCGGTCATGGAGTGCAGGTAGTTTGACCATATCCTGGCTGCTCCTAGCGGTCAGTCGTTGTGCTTGTTATCAAACCCAGAAGGGTAGGAGAAATTAATCTTACTTCTCCCCTCTCAGTGGCATATCACGTGACAATTGAATGCAGGGTGGTATTTATATGCTTTTGATAGAGTCAAGAAAATGTCCACAGCTTCAGTTTGCAGTGGCTTCAGATTGGCTAAAAAAGGCTTAATTTCTTGTCATGTGTTTCCATCTCACTGCTACATCTGCCAGTGACCTCAGATGACCTACAGGTCATTCTAGTAGTTTGACCAAGATTAAGAGTTTATGAACTGTTATGAGATTTAACTTGAAGTATAACAAAACCTTGTATAGGTTTTAAAGGTCATTTAGCTTGCTACCTGTGTTTTAATGTTGAATCATTTGTTAATCAGAATTTATACTTTGTATCCACTATAGTTTATTTTTTTGGAGATAATTTCCTCATATAAAAGTGATAATGTAAACCAAAGATGAGGAACTTTTGACCTTAAGGCGACATTCAACCTTTTAAATCATCAAGTGTGACCCTCTAGGGACAAAAGACAAATTATAATTTCAACAATTATGATTTGATATCCCAATGCTTTCTCAAAAAAAAAAAAAAGAGGCAATCTCAAAAAAGTCCTGAGAATGTTAGTGCAATTTTTTATTTCTTTTTAGGATGCAATGGGTAAATTGTTTTATATATATATATATATATATATATATATATATAGTGCAATGAGTAAATCATCTAAACTATGCAAATATGTCAATAACACTAATATCTTATTTCATCAGATATATTCACCAAAATTTCATGAAAATATCTTGAACTACTAGAGATTAAATTCGTTTAAAGAAATCATCATTGACTTCAACCGCAGCTCCTAGATGAATTTGAAATCTTTTGCCAGCCTTTTGTTTAAATTAGTAAATGTTGCTATTATCTTTGCCTTCAGTTCATCTTTGCTTTTGCACAGAGTTTTTTTGACTTTTACTCAACTGCACTTTACACCTAATAATCAAGAGCATTGCAATCTGCAGAGTTAGGTGACCAGATATTAAGAGTGATGTGGTTGTAGAAATTTTCTGACTGTCAACAATGGGTTCTTCTGCTCGTGTGACATGGCACAAGGTTCTGTTGCCAGTTATAGGGTCTTCTAGCAGTCACTATCTCGATCTAGGCTAGAACTTACTCCTCCACCCACCTGATGTTGGCTTCTCTGTTGAGTCTGAGGCCATGTGGGGACATGAATAGAAACATAATGTCTCCGTTGCTAGTGACAAGTCCAAACATCATGATGTGGACTGGGTATTTCGTTTTCCTTAATCTGAATACAAATCTATCCTCAAATTGATGTTCAAACCTTTTGAAATCTTTGTATTGGTATTTCTGACATGAATGCCAAGCCGTTCAGCCTGCTGTTTCCAAATTTCTAAAGGAATGAATTGTGTCATGGTTCAGCTTTCTTCACAGACACTGCCCAACTGACTCTAGTTTGGTGCGCAGGGGACAAAACCTGAAATAAATAAAGTGCATGGGTGAAATTAAAGATTTAAAATGGCAACAAATTAACCTTTGAACTGGGTATATTTATTAAATTTGGAGTTTGATAAACATTTAAAGAATTTTATGGCATGTCAAACCTAGTTGGGTTATTTTATGCCAAAGATGTTTCATTTTTTTGTGGGAGTAGTTGTTACTTGTGCAGTTATTTTTATGATTTTTTTTTATTTTCAGCTTTTCATTTAGAAACTATTTCAGGTGATATTTTCTGTTGGTAATTGAATATTCAGTATAGTTTTATGGCTTTGGTTGTTGCTGTTTGGTGATGTCAGCATTTCTGGACAAGGTTTGTACATCGAAGTGTGTGTGTGTAAATACTTGCAGTTGAGGTTTTAATCTATGGAATTATATCTTTGGCTGGAGGTATTTTTTTCTTTCAGGAAGTTGATTATTGAAGTTTATTGTAATATTAGTAAAAAATAAATTTCAATGTGATCTTTAAACATGAAAAGGTTGCACAACTGACTTAAACTAAAAAGATTGGATGATTATTGATCACTTGATTTGAAATTCTTTTTGAATGAAAGTAATAACAAAATGATCTTTACTTTCTTAGATAGAGAGGGGAGGTAAAGAGGCTGAATTCTACTTCCTCAAAGAAGGTTTGAATAAGATGGACACAAATAACTGAATTTTGTTTATTGACAGCATTTTCACAGAGTTGGAGCAAGATAAATAAATCTAGTAAAACTACAAAAGTAAATTCTTGCTGTGATATTTAGTTACATTGTCAATGAAAACAAATGTAAAAGAAAAATTCTCCTTTTTTGTTTGTGAGAGCAGATCCAAATTATTTACATCCTATATTGGATTATAAAATTCAATTCTGTTGCATTTTTAAAAATTTATATATAATAATTTTTCAGGAATATTTATCCTTCATTTTTTCAAAAGTCAAGAAGATATATAAAATAAAAAAAAAGAGCCACCATTTTCCTTCCTTTTGAAATTGTTGTCACAGCACTAAAGTATTTGCTCTTTGATAACTTCACTATACCGTAATTGTTTGTGTATAAGACACACTATTTTCTCAACTCTTAAATTTGGGGTGTACTATACATAAGAATTGAATATTAATTTTTTCTCAGCCATGTGCATTGCCATATTTGGGACAGCATGACCAAATGTAAGTTACATCTTTGGTCCAAACTAACTAATGAGTAACAAATATTATTGAGAAATAACCAACGGAGTGTGTGTTTGTTTATAATTTGTTGCTTCTATTTTGAACTTATTTTCCGCAAAAGTTTATTTCAGTTTTTGTATGAACATGTCCTTGTCTTTGCTCTAAATATTGTGTAAATTTTCTGTTTAAAAAGCATAAATAAATTCCTATTTAGTCAATACAAACTGCATAAAAAGTTGAACAAATGTTAAACTTAGTTTAAATTTAGCTGTTACAAACTCCAAAAAGTCATTGAATATCATACATGAGAGATGTTTTCCCCAGAATTTTATAGCAGAACATTAGGGGTGTGCGTGTCATACACAACTAATTACATTAAGTTCTTTCATTTTCACACACCTTTAGTCATCTATTGTTTGAATGGGAAATATCGAACACTCGTTGGTGGTTAGAATCACGAGGGTAAATTGGAGACCAGAACCAATGGTTTGGTTAGAACCACGAAGGTTGAGTGGAGACCTGAACTAATATTAGGCTTTGAATTAAAATATTTTTATGATGTTTAGAAATTTACATTAGTCACAATAGTAATTGCTTCTATAAAAGATTTACCTGACTATATTTAGAAAAAGATCAATGGTATGATTTAGTTGTAATCAATTGGAATTTAAAATAGAATTTCACTATTTTTTGAAAGAGATTGATTTGTGATATAAAATTCAGTCAAGCAGAAAATGATCAAATACAAAAACTATATGTAACGTTATTTGTTTAAATATTGAGACAATTCTTTGTAAGAGAAGCATAATAGTTAATTAGAAAATGCTAGTTGAAGTACTTTTCTATGTGAGGGGGTTGAGATTTGTATGAGAGGTCAAGATTTGGATCTTAGTTGATTATCTTCTAATTGAAAATTTGTATAAATTACAAATGATAAGTAGGATTGTAAAAGATAAATCCACATTACAAAAAAGGGATTCAACAATAATATTTTTATATCATTGTTCTGATAAAAATTTCATTTTTGAGGAGAAATCTTTTTAATCGGATTAATTATATATATATGAGATGTATTGATTTGATAATTAAAAAATTAAATGCTTTTTGATCAATCTTTAATTAGTTATACACTTAAGAGATTTATTAATTTAGATATTTTTGATTTTTGTTTGGATTGTTCTAATTAAGATATAATGTTAAATAATTATGTTTTCAACTTAACCAACTACCTCTAAACCTTATAAGTAATGTTTAATTATACAGGAGTAATTATTTTGGGATGAATAATTTCTTAACTTTTCTTTTGAAGTTTGGAAACTTAAATTTTGTACAATTATTATGCAATATGATTCCCAGTTAATTATTGTTAGAACTTCTCCCTTTTTTTTATTTAAACCCATTAAATATATATATAAACAATCTGGCAGCTTTATATAAAATTATTTGGTTGCTTATAATAATTGACTAAGTTGAATTTAGATTGGCACATAGTCAAAACAATGAGAGACAGAGTGAGAATTGAATTGCTTATCATTACACTAGAGGACAGACAAGCAAACAGTTTACAATTATTAATATAGGTAATCATTTTAGCTGGACTGTTTTCTCATCTTCTTTAGGTTAACATAGAATCAAACAAGTTATATTAACTTTTGGGAGATAAAATTTTAATTGTGTATCAGAACATCTTATGAATGAGACAATAACAATAAAATTCACGTGATGGGATTCTTGTTTTTTCCTCAACAATAAACCAAAAAGACAACAAAAGTAGCAGCTTTTGTAACATTTCTAGGCATCTATATAATGAAAAATGAATTGTTTTTTTTGCTATAATTATCCTGTAAATTTTTTACCTGAATTAGAATTAAAATTTTTTTTTTTTTTTAGATTTTTGATTATTTATTAAATATTAGAAATAAAAGACAATTTTTTTTAAATTGCTGTTCAACCTATTGATTGGATAGCAATTAGCCAATTAGATACATCAGTCACTCAACTAAAAAAATGGTTTATTTTTTATTTGAATAGACTTTCAATTAGTATTATAGAGTGATGTGTGACCTGAATTAGTGGGAAAAACTGAGATTAAAATCATGGATAAAAAAAAAGAAAGATAAATCAACACAATATCTAAATATTTATTTTGTTTTTGTATTCTGATATAGTTGATTGGTTGGTTGTTTTGTTTTATGGCATATCAACCTTTTTGGGGTCATCTAACATTGAATAAAGTCAGTTTGATAAAAGTTTCAAACAATTCAGTTTAGTAAAAGTACAGTTCTTTGTTTATACACAGTTACATATCAAAATAGTTCTATTTCATACAATTCAGTTTAGCATAAGTACACAGTTTAGTACTATTTGACCCATAGGTAGGACCCTATCAGGTGCTACCACTCCAGGCCAGAGTGGACCTGTGACCGATGGCATCTTATATATATATATATATATATATACACACACACACACATACATATATATAATGATAGAAGAACTCTAAAGGAGAAAAGTTTTTGCATAGAAACAGTGATTGATGCTATTATGGCAAAGAAGGTATAAAATCTAGAGTAGAATAATGGAAATCTTAAGTTTGTTTTATGTATGTATATATATATATATATGAAATAAAGAATTTGTTTAAAGCTGTAAAGCAGAAGAAAAGTATATCTCCTCGTTTTATTTAGCACAAAAGCTTAGGTAGTAAAAAGGATTAACTGTTTTTACTGATAAAAGAAAAATATTAATAAATAACCTCCAACTTTGAATGGTACATTGTGACTGTCCATTTGAATAATAAGTCCTTCGTATTACATTCTTTTTTGTTACTTATAATAAATGAAAGGGTTTTAATTCATTATGGATTAAGATTTCCAAAGCCCCCAGTAATATTTTCAAAAGAAAAAATATCTTAGAAGAATTGGTTTGGTTTGGTGTGGTTTCTTTGTTTAATGGCATATCAACCTTTGTAGGTTATTTAATGCCAAAGCCATTCTCCAAGAAGAACAGTAGTGGTACTGTTTCACCCATAGCTGGGAGGATAAGGGGGTTCATACCTTTCCCAAGGGTATTTGCCCGAAAGTGAACGTAATAGCGCGACTGGAGTATGAACTTGCGTTCTACGATTCCGCAGTCCATCGCTTTAACCATTACACCACGAGGACACCCCTCTAGAAGAATTGGGTTGGTTTCTTTGTTTAATAGCATATCAACCTTCTTGGATTATTTAAAGTCAAGATATCCTTTCAGAAGAAAATTAATGGTACTGTTAATCACATATATAGGGATAAGGGAGTCTTGTTTTTCCCAAGGGTATTTGTCCGAAAGTGAATGTAATAGTGAGGCTAAGGTTTGAACTTGTTCACTCCGATGTTTTAGCCACTGTGCTGCAGTGACCTCTCTGCCACCAAGAAAAATTCAATTTTTTTTACAAGATTAACAGCAATTAAAATCCAACAGCTTTTCATAATTTCTTGGAAATATCAGTAAACTGAAAGTTTAGTAATTTGTTTTTATTTCTTCCAAGAGAAATGCAGATCTCCATTCAAATCAGAATTCATTTGAAAAACATTTATACAATTTGAGATGGGCTAAGAAGTTCATATGATGACATCATATCTGCTGTTAATAATTTTCTTGTCCAATGGGATCCAAGCACTGCATCACTGAAGGAAGAAGTGAGTGGACTGCAAAGGGTACTATGTTAAAAATAAACTTTATTTAGTCATATTCCAAGAGAGTATCTTGGTCAGCCTATGAACTTTTCAGCTGATTCTTGTACACATTCTGACATCATTTCATGGTGTGTTTATATTTCATTTTTTTTTAGACAAAATAGATAAATGTTTTCATTTCAGAATGCACATTATTTAACATAAAAGATGAAAATAGTGAGACAAAACAATCTGAAAATGTAATTTAATTGTTGGGTTAGTAAAATGGTAATTCCTGTGTATGGAGTGAGTGAGGGCAAGGCTCTCTGTAATCGGATATACTAATCACATAATGAGCCCAGAAGTCTTGGCACAAAAGCCAAAATCCAGTCAGATTCGACCAGGCATTCCATGAGGTAGTGACATTAAAAGCTCAGAGAGAGCTACTGTATGGTTGCACCACTTGGACTCTAACAAAATGTTTGGAGAAAAAGATAGATGGGAACTACACAAAGATGCTGCATTGAACAAATCCTGGAAGAGGCACCCTCCTATGACACAAACTGTTCAAGTGAAATAAGCGAGATATGCTGGACACTTCTTAAGAAAAAAGGATCAACTCATAAGTGATGTTTGTCTATGGACTGTTACACATGGACACAAAAGCATTGGCCAACCAGCAAAAACTTACAGCTTTTTGTGGCTACTGAATGTTGTTTAGAGGATTTAGCGAGAATGATGGATGATAGGGAAAAATGGTGTGAGAGAGCAAAAGAAATGTCAACATGCTTTGATGATGATGATGATAATGATGATGATGATAATGAAACAAAAAAAAATCCATATTGTTATTTTAATCATAGGAAATAGAGTGTTTCTTTTAGTATTTGATAAATATGAATAAATAATAGAATATTCCCTTATTTCTATTCATATTCCAATAAAAGAATAAAGGAATTTATTATATATATATATATATATATATATATATATATATATATATATATATATATATATCATCATATTATATCATATCCATAGATTCTATATATCTACTTAAATGGAATTATCCAAATTGATGGTTTGGTTTGGTTTTTTGTTTAATGGCATATCAACCTTTGTAGGTAATTTAATGCCAAAGCCATTCTCCTGGAAGAACAGTAGTGGTACTATTTAACCCATAGATGGGAGGATAAGGGGGTTCATACCTTTCCCATGGGTATTTGTCTGAAAGTGAATGTAATAGTGCGACTGGAGTACGAACTCGCTTACTATGATTCCACAGTCCATCGCTTTAACCATTACACCACGAGGACACCCCCACCCCCCATCCAAATTGAGTTTAATGTAAAGTTTATAACATACGTAAACATATATAAATAAACTTATGCAGACCAAAATATCCTTGAGAAACAAGAAAATTAATAAGTATATTCCATTATAAATTTATTTTGCCTGTTTGCTGGGCTCGTCAGATGTGATTTAAATAATTCTCTTCTTTTAACTGTTAACTTTGAGGAATATTTTTATCTTACATAAAGATTCACATGTCATGATTTAAATATTTATAAAAATAAAATCCATTATATATCTTTGTTAAGATCTTCCAATGCACCAAAAAATCTCTGATTTGTGATGAGTGATTTTCCTTGTATCTTCATTTCCATCCATTTTTTTTGGGTTTTCATCTCTTTTTATTAATTTACAATTTACTTGGAGAAGCAGAGACGAACTGATAAGAGATGTCCTCTTATGGACCCCCACACATGGCCGTGCAAAAGCAGGACGACCAGCTCGAACGTACATTCAGCAGCTATGTGAGGATACAGGCTGTTGTCCTGAAGACCTACCTAGGGCGATGAACGATAGGGAGGAGTGGCGAGAGAGGGTCAGGGATATCCGGGCTACCAGCGCGATGTGATGATGATGATGATGATGACCCCCGAAAATGCTTGTCATGAAGTGCATAGGTGTTTTTCTACAAACAAAAAGTTAGTTTGATTTTCTTTTAAGTAAAGCTTTGTTCGATGAATATCAAAACTTGTAATTTTGTTTTTAATACCTGAAATATTACTTTTTAAAATTTCAAATGAAAACATAAATAATTACAATTATTTCTAAAAATAGGATTAATTTCAATTTAAACCAAAAATATTTTTAAATTGAAATATTGTTTAAATCTGTATGCTGCCAGTTTCAAAATTAAAAGATTATAAAATCAAAACTTTCTTCCATTTCTCTTTTGTCATATTGAACAAAAATTAATATTTCATATATACTCTTGAATATTGGAAATTATTTATGGAGTCAAATTTTTACGTGCCCTGTGATTGGCTGAAAAACAACCAATCACACGCCGCTATCAGCACATCTGCTGTACCACCACATGTGCGCGTGTTCTTCAAACTAACATCTCTTTCTTTCCTTTGATGCCAACGATGTAACATGGAATCTTGACTGCTGTCAAAGTAGGCGACAGCAAGTAGCATGGTACATACAAAGACAGTCATCCCATGAGAGACTCTACTCATGTGGGGGACCCAAAAGTCTCCTTCTTCAAGCCTTTGAATTTGTACAGACCAGCCACCAAAACTACATGGAACTGAAAGAACTGTTACCAAGACAAATACTATAGTTAAATCCGCAGAAAATATCTCTTTTTGCAATTCTTCTTTTCTTTTTCTATATCTTTCTCTAAATATAAACCTTTTTTCAACTAAATTGTTGTTTTGTTCCTTTTCTTTCATCACGTCTTGTGCTACAGTAAGCCTCACTTTTCCCTTTCACTGCAGATGTAGATTTTGTCTTATTCTCAATGGGTAAAATACTAACAAGTAAAGAAGACTTTATTTAATGAATGACTCCTAATTTTGAACCACAAAAAGCTGTTTTTATTATATATTGCAACTTTTGGCTATACTAGCTTGCAAAAATATTTCTTCAATATCCAATGAGATAAAGAAAAAACATTCAAATATTTATTTACACTTTCAAAACTAGTGTAATATAATCAAAATTTATGACCTAGCCAAATTTCCCGTTAGCCTGACTGAATGTGTTTCTGCATAGCGAAGCTAATGCCTAAACAAAGGTTTTTAGTCAAGATAATGAGCTTTTTACGTAATTTTCTTTACTATTTATAATATTTGTACATATACAGGTGTTCTAAATAGTAAACAATGTTAAGCAAAAACTTTATCTTAACTAATAGTTTTTGTTTAGGTATAAACTGTGTGAAAACAATTTGGATCAAAGTTAAGGGAAAGTTAGGCTAAGAAATAACCTTTTAAAAACATGTCTTGTGTAATGAATGATCTGTTGTTTTTGAGGTGAAGAATTGGTCTTAAAAAGTTGTGTATAACACAGGTATGGATGGTACATTATTATTCAAACTATGAGGAAAGCTTTTCTGAGAATTATTTGGTTGTAATAAAATCATTTTCATTTTTATAGACTTTTATTACAAAGTTTCTTTTGTGTACAAAAAGAATATCTTATGACATATAGTAAAATAGCACTCAACCTTAAAAACCACCACCAACCTCATCATCAATATTATTCAGCAACATCTTTTTTTAAAAATGTTATTATATTGGTAGAGACAAGTATGGAGATATTTTTCATTTTAAGGTATTAATTCAAACTAGACCATAAAGCTGTAAAAATGCAAGGGAAGAACGAGTATTCAGAAACTTTTAAAAGAACTAGAAGAGTTGAAAGATAACATATTTAGAGCAATTGCATAAGCTTAAAAAAAACTGAGTTTATCTTGTGAGGTTAAAAAACGAAAAATCACTCCAAATATTTTCCACAAATTCTCAGTTGATCCTATAAATAGAGATTAATTTTGATACAGCCTAACATTATTGGAGGGAAATTTTTACAAGGAAAAATAAATGTATATATTTTTTGATTTTACTTCTTTTTTTAATTATTCATTTATGTTTACATAAATATATGTAATGTGCATATTTTATATGAATGAATGCATATATAAGAGTAAAATTGGTGATTATCTGAGAATGTGTGTGTGAAATTGTGATGCTTCGTTCATATAACAGATTCAGTTTTTTTTTATAGGGGAAAATCATAAAGTAATTTCAGTCAAACAATTTGATTGCTTTATTCCCAATTTTTGTTGTGAATTACAGAAAAATAATCAACAAATCAAAGGAAAATAAGACTTTTTCTTCTGCTGCAATAATAATGATAATAATAATAAAGAGGAAAAACAATTGCTTTCATTTATTAATAAAAATGGAAAAAAAAACAGAATTGTAACTTAGCAAAAAATAAATATCCATTATGATTTTACTTGTTCTTTTACAAGTTTTAATCCTTTGAACCCTTAGCTTTTACCAGAGTTAAAAAAACAAACAATCTTCCTGGGTACAAACATCTTTATTTAAAGTTATTCCATCTTTCCATTAAAAGAACATTTATTATCAGTATCTGATATAATTTCCCTGAGCCCAAAATATTGGGCTTACAATATTTAGTGGAATAGCACTCAACCTCAAATATTGGGCTTATGGTGTAGAGTAAATTAGTGCTCAGCCTAAAATATTGGGTTTACAGGTTCAAAGGGTTAAATAATGGAAGACAATGTCTTAATCTACTGCGAACATATTTGGCACAAGTTATTTTTAAGAAAAACTCTATTTTCCAAATTTAACAATGAATTCACATTTACGAACATTTCTCTAATTAATCCAAAGTTTATACATTCAGCGGATAAAATAGATTTTTAAACATAAAGCATTTAGCTTTAAAAACATTCATAAATATTTATGAATATTTTAATAGCAACTTTTAAAAAAATGTCTTTCTTCCACTGCTGATCAAATTTCTTCACCTATTTTTGAATACAGAGAATTCTTTATTTCTCCTAGAAAGAGTCAAAGGTTTTGCAATATTTGGACACATACTTATTTCCAGAATAAACTCTAGGAACTTGAAAGAATTAAAATTGATGCCACAGCCAGTACATAGTCTGGACTAAGTTCCATCAGATTATTATTTGGTCCTGTACATGGCTCACTTCCTGCATTTGCATTGCTTCAAAAACCAAGAGGTGGATGCTTCAGTAAAAGAGTTCTTTTTCATGAAGGAGAAAAACTCGTACAAGTATGGGATTAAAGAACTGACACGAAGGTAACTTCAGACAGTGCAATAGAAAAGCCTCTTCTTTGAATTCTAGCCAACTTTTGTTGTAACTAGAGGAAGAAAGCAAAAAAAAATTACCAAGATGTTGCAAAACTTTTGACTCATCCCAGTATAACCAACCTTTAGATGTTTATCTTTACCCTTAGCTCTCAGATACCTTGTACCTGAGCTCACAAAATTAAAATAAAATAAAAGATGAAAAAATAAACCACACAACACATCCAAATGTCACTCCTTAATACAGACATTTTTGTTTAAAGCTATCCCATCATTTCATGAAAAGAAAACCCGTGAAAAGTCACAATATTAAACCTTTTATAATTTGATGTGATTTTTGTGAGTTCAAAATATCAGCAATAAAAATTAAAGCTGTTCTTTTGGCTCTTTTACAAAAAATGGCTTTAGAAAGTTTGTACATTTTAAATACTTTAAGGATTTTAAAATGTACACACTTTTTAAAGCCATTTTAAAATTTTGCATGTACCACAGAATCTTTATATATCATTTCTAAGTTTAAATCCTTTGAAACTTTGGCCTCTACCAGAGCTAAAAACAAACAGGGTTCTAGGGTACAGATAACTTTGTTTAAAGCTATTCCATCTTTCCTTCTAGAGAACATTATTATTATTATTATTATTATTATTATAATTATTATTATTATTATAATATTACTCCTAGTGAGTTTTTCACACCAGTGTTAGCTGATGAACTTTCACTGGAGTTTGAGTTACAGCAAGTCTCCTCAGCTATCCAGGACTCTTCTCACTATTCTGACCGGGCTCGACAATGCCATAGTTTTGATGGTCTTGGTTCATCCTCCAATTTTTAACTCTTTCAACCCCCTTACCAAGCCTTTGGGAATCGTTCCAAGCACACCAATTATCATTATTATTATTTGTTTGTCATGCTTCCTTAGGCATCTTCACTTTTTACTATCTTCTCACATCAATCTTAAAAAAAGAATCTTTGCACAAAACATATATACTATTAATACGATATGTATATGCAGATTAAATTCTGTTAAGTAATTTATCCAATTGTTCTCAAAAATACCCTCTTAATTTCCTTTTCTTACAATTTTTTCTAAAATCAAATTTAATCTTAAAATTGGTTACACTATTGCTGTTTTTGATCTAATTAGGCAATTTGTTCCAAAAATATTTTACTCGATTAGCAAAAAATCCAATTGGTCAGTAGACTTAGTTTTTGAAATCTGTCCTGACAGTTAATTTTCAGTTCAAAGAGAAATATTGAAAAATGTCTACCATAATTAGAAATTCCATTAATGATTTAAATTTTAAAAAAAATTACCTCTCATTCTTCTTTCTAGTAAAGTAGTTCATCTTAATTTCTCCCTTTAAGTGAAATCTTATTATAACTATCATCTTTAATTTGTATCAGACACAAATGGAAGAATAAAAATTATAACTTAGCAAGTTACAATTGATCATAGTCAATATTTTTGTAAGTTTAAAAAAATGTTTTTTTTTCCTATTGCTGATCAAATCTCTTCATCCATTTCTGAATATAGAGAATTCTTTACTTTTTACAACGAATTATGTATAGTAAAATGTCAATCAGCCAGGCAACTTGAGTCAAAAGATTTCTTGTCAGAAACGTTTCTTCTGAATCTGAAACAGACTTTTACAATCTCTGAAGGCCAGCCGAAAAGTTCATAGACTGATTGAGATATTCTTGTGGAATATGACTCAATGAGATTTATTTTTTAACATAATCTTTCTTTGCAAGTCCACACACATCTTCCATCAGTGTTTCAGTGCTTAGATCCTATTGGTAAAAATAGTCATCAACAACAGATATCAGTCTATGAACTTTTCAGTCCATCCTCAAAAACTTATAATTTTAGAGATTTTTTTTTCTTTACAAATAAATCAGATATAAATTAAAATTAAAAGATCAAATTAAAAAAAAGAATAGGAAAAAACTTATCTGAATTGATGATTATATCTTTTTTGAACCGATTGTATTTTCATCCTTCAATTTTAAATGTGATGGTTATTGCCAAAATCAAATCCGCATTCTAAGTTTAAATCCAGGCTGAAGCCGTTTGCATTCACTTTACCCTTGTATTCTTAAGAAAAGAATGAACATCTGTTACCCAATAAATAAAAAAGTAAAGCAGACTGGGGTCATTAGCCTTGGTGGGTAACCAGTTTAGAACAGCTCTGAATTCAAAACCAGAAGCCAAAACTAAAGTTGTAACAACTTTTTATTATCTCACACACACACACACACACACACACACACACACACACACACACACACACACAAGAATAAAATAAATTGAAAGAAAACCCAACGGATTGTTAATTTGCCATTATGAATTTATTTCAATCAAAAGTTGATGATGTGTCAAAATAAATTTTTAATGCTACATTAAATAGTTTATTGAATTTTCTTTGAATTTATTTTATTCATAGATTTATTCTTTATGAGAGTTTTTTTTAAATATATTTTGATATACCTTTATATATCAATAGCCATATATCGAGCACATCTGTAGAATTATATGAAACTTCCCATTTAATTGACTTCAGAACAATTCCATACTCATTGTCTTGGGACAATTGTTTTATGTGAGATATATATATATATATATATATATATATATATATATATATATATATATATATATATGTATGTATATATGTATATATGTGTATATATATATATATATATATATATATATATATATATATATATATATATATATATATATGAAGAAAAGTAGAAAAAAACAAAATAATCCAAATTTGATGAATTTATTATGAAAGTCCATGTCAAACGTTTCGGTTATAATAAAGATGCATTTTAGATGAAATAGCAGGAGAAAAGAATATAATGTGAGGAATCTTTCTTCTTAAACACACTTTCTTTTTTCCTGCTATTTCATTGTTATTTTAACAACACTTTTCATGAATTTAAAGTCCTGAAGAAGTTTATTATAACTGAAATGTTCAATGTCGACTTTCATAATCAATTCATCAAATTTGGATTATTTTGTTTTTTTCTACTTTTCTTCATACTGTTGGATTTAATTTCCTTATTTACTTCCATATATATATATATATATATATATATATATATATATATATATATATATATATATATATATGAGTGTATTAATTTTTGGAGTGCTACATATATTTTTGATTACAATTTCAATGCTGTAGTTTGGTAATAATACCTAATAATATTTGTTTTGATTGTATAATAATAAACAAGAAATAAAAACCTATTATTTTTGGTTTAAAAGAATAACATTTTGTAAAAAAATATTAGTGAGTGTACTTAGGAGTATATTATATTGTATATTAAAATAAAGAAATCAAATTAATATTACTGGTAAACTACAAGAATACTTGTAAAATATGATTGTCATATTGCAAGGGAATAGACTTGTAGGGTTCCTAAATAGGAACTCTCCTGCATTGGTAGACACAAAAAAGTCAGGTATTACCTCCCCTGGGTGAGACAAAACAATCAACCTTTTTTACCAGTCTCCCAAGCGCTGAAGACGTATATTTCTGGGCTCTTGCCTGAACGCCTTGAGATAGAAGATAAACCCCAATGAAAGGGCTTCATATCGTATGAACTGAGAACTCCTCAAATGAGGAAGAAACATGAGTACAACTCATTGTATATATTTGTAGTAACATGAATTAAATATGGTATATGTGCATTTTTGTTTCTTATTTTAAGGTGTAATATTATTAATTTGTCGAAGCCATTTGACAAAGACACATCCAAACTGAATGTTTTTATATCAAAATTGTTTTTACAATTAATCATTCAAGTTATTCTTTTACCCACCAAAGACAATTCTCCAGAAAAATGTCATCGATTTATACTGCTTCATAAATTTTGAGCCTTTAGACCCTTCATCCTTAGATAACATATGGATCTGAGCTCATTGAAAAAAAAAATATTGGGCAAAAACACACGCAAATTTTGCTGCAGGATGCAGATATTGTTTAAAGCTATTTTCTCATTCCGTTAAAAGAAAGGCTCTGAATAGTTGTTGACACAAGAGTTTTATTATTAGTATCTGATGTGATCTCCCTCAGACTAAAACATCAGATTTATGGTGTATAGTAAAATAGTGCTCAGCATAAAATATCAGGCTGATAGTTTCAAAGGGTTAAAAGTATTATAATCTTCTTGATTGTCAATATTTAAAGTAAATGACTAGCCTTTGAGAGAGAGAGAGAGAGAGAAAGAGAGAGAGAGAGAGAGAGAGGAGGAAAGATTAGGTTGTGTTGTTTACCTTGTTATTAACTGTGAAAGAATACCATTGGCATATTTGAATTTCTAAAATGTCTTATTTTACCATAACAATGAACTTTTTCTTTAATGAGACCATGTTGTGTGACTGACAAATATATAACTGAATATGAAAACACAATATGTATTTTGATATTTAAGAAAAGAAAAGCCACAAGAAATTCACAAGAGAGAAAGAGTTGCTGTTCGTGTTGAAGGAATGAAGTATAAATTTGGGCAAAATAAAAATAACTGTTAGCAGAAATCTATTACAATATTAAATCTCTGTGTCATTTTAGCATCAAATTTTCTATAAATACAATACTTTTAGATTTGCTCAGAGATGAAAGTTAACAGTAGACAGTTTATAGGTTCATTTTGAGTCTACCAACTTGTAAAGTTTTCTTACACACACACACACACACAACTACAAATATTTCCCTCATCTTTTATGCTTTTAAAATCAAATCCAGTCCAAAATAAGAACATTAATATTGCATTGCAAAAAGGATGACAAATCAAGTGAAAGAGAACAGAAAGAATTAATTTTTTCTTTTGCTTATAGATAAATAGAAATTTGTGAAAAAGCAAAATGACTATAAAATAATGATGATCATTAATATTCCTGTTTTTATCTCCGACAAGACAAAATTCTATTTCAATCATTTCAGTATAGGTTTTACAAAGATCCATGTCTAAGTAAAGATAAACAAATCTGAGTGCATCTGCTTTTGACTATCATTGATCATTGTCAAGGATGTGGCTACTATTATGTTCTGGTGTTAAGGATGTTTTCTGTGATCAATGAATTACACACACACACATATATGTGTGTGTGTGTGTGTGTGTGTGCGTGCGTGTGTGGAAACATAATGATAAACTGTTTAATTAGAATCAAATAAGTTTATCTAAAAAGCAACTTGTCTTTGGTAATATTTAACATTATAGAAATGCATATTTTGGAAATCCATCATCTTTTTCCACAATTTTTCCCCAAGGGCTGTAAATCATGGGAAGTAATGAGCCTTACTCTGACATACTGTCCCATGACATGTTAGCAGTTGTGTTTGAAATCAGAATTGTCCTTTTTCTAAACTGGTTACCCAAGAATAGAGAGCCCAGTCTGCTCGACTATTTTACTCATACATGCAGGGAAAAGTGGAATCATGCCTAACCCAAGAGCATTAGCATGAAGTGAAATGCTTCATGCTAATGCTTTTGGGAAATGTACTAACATATCTTTTCTCTTACAAATTATAGGTAAATAGTAGGGCAGACTGGATTCTTTAGTCTTGGTATGGCAACAGAACTAGGAAAAAAATTCAAATTCAAGCCAGCTGTACTCAGCTGAAAAAAAAAAAAGAAAAAGATTTGTGTTGCATAATATTAGAATGCATCAAAAGTATTTTTGCTTTTTTTAAAAAACTTACTTTACATTGACATCTAAAATACAATGCATAACTGTATTTTATGTGCAGGTTAGCTGCCGGGATTGGAGTTGGAGTAAGATCAATGCCAACTGGGTCATTTGGGTGAGGGGGTCTGATGTTGCAAGACCCGAAACCCCCCTATGAACCCAAAGGAAACATCACTGATGACCCATCCCGATGCATCAACAAAGATGTATGATATAAATATTATTTGTATATGATTCAACTATATTTTTATTAATTGGCAAATAAAGCCAGAAAGTTTTACTATGTTTATAATAAAAGTCTTTTTTGTTACTAATTTAATCCAAATTTAATAGTATAGACTTTTTCAAAGAAAAAAAAAAGAAGCTGAACTTTTAATGACTTTTCTTAAACTGCTTCTTTTTGAGAATTTGCATTGGGATATTAGGTTCTAATTGTTGAATGCAGAGTTTTAACTGAATTCCTTTCAACAATGTCGTCAACTGCTTAGAAGGCAAACACAGGTTTCCCATCACTGAATTAGGGTGAATTAAAAGTGGTTTATCTAATTTTTTTTATAGACCCTTCTATATTATTAAAGATTATTTATATATATATATATATATATATATATATATATATATATATATATATATATATATGATGAAAAGCACGTGGAACCTCCATTCCCGTGTGATTATGTAACATCAAGAAACGGTTACTTTAAGCGTGTAATGACATCAATGGCCAAAAGTAAACGCATTTTTAAAAATCACAAACTGCACTAAAAATGAAGATGAAGATGTACAATGTATCTCTGCTTTTAATTGATCTGGCGCATATATATATATATATATATATAAATATATATCATCATCATCATGTCGTGCTGCCAGCACAGATATCCCTGACCCTCTCTCACCACTCCTCCCAATCATTCATTGCTTCTGGCAGGTCCTCAGGGCTACATTCCATCTCCTCACAGAGCTGCTGTATGTAGGTTCGAGGTGGTCATCCTGCTTTTGTTTGGCCATATGATGGGGTCCATAGGAGTACATCACTTATGAGCTCATCCCAGCTTCTCCAGCAATGTCCTGCATGTCTAATTCTTTTAAATGCCCTGTCCGGTGGCAAAAGCTGCTTGGTAGCACCAGGAGTGGCAGTAATATCTTGAGCTACTGAAACTGTGTTATCACCCCTGGTTGGTGGCTGATGAGGGCAGGGTATCGCACATACTTTCACACGTTGTATGAGGAAAATATAAAAACTGTCAACATGAAAATTGCTGAGTACCTGTTGACCTCGTTCATTCTCAGTATTACTTAGGCTGCACTTTTTCTTATGGTTGTAAGTATTGAGATTCAGGCAATTCTGAGACATTATTTAAAACTAGGCCTCAAAGCCATTGAAGCTGTTTGCAAAATTTGGGAAGTAGAAGCATATGTAATGGTATTTAACCATATTGCCAAAAACTGGTTTAATGTTGGTGACTTGCTGATTGAAATAAAGCCGAGATATATATGGTCAATTACTTCAAAATGCCAAATGGACTTGAACATTTTTAGAAGAGCTAAAATCGTTGAAAGATACAAAATATGTAGTGCATTATATAAACATTATTATACAGAGGTTATTTATTTTGTATAAACTCTTCAGTTGATTAAAAAGCAAAAATATTTTTGATACATTCCAATAAAAAAAAAAAAATTCCATGTATTTGATAAATGTTGATTATCACAGATTTTAACATTTTATTAAATTTTTTTCACATTCAATTTTATAAAGCTGAAAAATAAAAATGAGTAGTTATATTAGGTGTTTTGAATAATAAGGATCAATTTTACCAGACATTTAAATGTAAAATTGGCCACTGAAAACAACTTAGTGATTGTTTTCTTGTTCTATGAACAAAAACTTTGGTATCTTACAAATATATATAAACTTAAACTGAACTATTTTGTATTTATAGCAAGTTATGAAAATAAATGGCAAGATGAGGCGATAGAAAGAAACACGTCTTCATTTGAGCAGAAGCTAAATCACTTGTTTTATTATAATATACATTTTAATCTATTATTTTATTGTTTTTTAAAAAAAAACAAAGGAGACAATTTAACCTTTTTGCAAGCAGAGCAACATTTTGCAGTAACTCAATGTAAGGCATTTTTCTATTGACTGCTTGTTGACCCATTTGATGTTAATTTATAGAAACATCGCTAGGAGGTCCCACTGCGGTGTAGGATCATGTAAAGGTTGTTTTGCAAAATATAATTAAAAGTGAGTGGTTTATTATTTTTTTCTATTCATAATTGATTTTACTTGAGGGATATTAGATTCTACAATTAGTGTTTTTTTTTTATATTATTATTATTATTATTTTATCTTTTTATTATTATTATTTTCATTTTATTGTACAATGATACATAATTGCTAATCAAATTATCATGTTTCCTTTTTTTTTTCTTTTTTTTATATATGATTAATTGACTTGTATGAAGATATCCTTTATTATTTCTAAAAATACTTGTCTACAACAGGAAAAAAAGATTTGTTTATTTTACATACTTTGTTGACAATGAAAAATTTATAGGTTACAGTCAGTAATTATTACTATGAAAGATAAATCCATATGAGAAAAAAAGAGATGTACCAATTATATTTATATCATTATCTAAGAAAGTTAATATAATTGTGAAGAATTTTGGTTTTGTAGAAAAGTTTACATGATCAACACTTGAGAGATTTATCAATTCAAATATTTGTTCAAAACAAATTATTTGTTGATTTTTTTTCTTTTGAAGTTTGTAAATTTAAATTCTGTATCCTTAGTGACATCTTGTACCCAATAAAGAACAATTTTTTTTACATTAAAACCTTCCTCTAGATTCAGTAAATATTCATACCACATGTAATAGGTTGACATCAAATCATTTGGCAATCTATAGAGGACAGACAAACAACCATTTGTCGGTCTATACAGGACAAGCAAATAAATACTTTATAAAGATACATTACCAAAGATTTTACGATAAAAATGCATTGGAAATTTGGTAGCGCAACATCAAACTCTGGTTGTTTAACAGACTAACAAATTCTTTCCAATTATTAATATAGATTAATGAAATTTTTCTGCTGATATAAATAGTCGGTAATTCTGTAATGAAATTTTTTTTACTGTTTTGATGATAAAAATAAAAAGTTTTTCTTTCAAGGAAAATAAAACAGTTGTTAAGATATAAATAAAAATGGCTACAAGTCGGGTGGAAATACAAGAGTAAGAGTTTTAAACATTATAAATAAGGATTTGGTGATGAAAATCTAAAAACAATCCTCTAAATCGATTACCTTTTTCTCTTCATCTTTTTAGGATGTTCGTCTAGGAAAAAGACAGTATTATTAAACTAGAATATCAAATAGGGGAAAAGGCTTACAAATTTAACTAATTGTTTTGAAATGAATTTGAGGAGTTAATAATGCAAAAAACTAACCAATAAATAATAAAATATAATAAAACCATTTACAAATTGAGTTATTGAACTTTCTTTCTAAATTTTAAAAATAAATTGATCAAGAAAAAAAGCAATTGGTGTACATAGCACACTTGACTAAGGCATATTGTAGTAATATTTTATTGTACTGATATCCAGTGGAAATAAAGATAGAACCATTCAATATGTTTAATAATCTGAGTGAATACGAACATCTTTATATAAAACTATTCAAATAAGATAGTAAAAAATTTTATGATAGACTCCACCCCAACAAAACTTTATGTTTTGTTGGGGTGGAGTCTAAGTCACTTACTATTAAAAAAGCCAAAAGCATTTCTATTTATAATCTATTTTACTTGAGGGATATTTTATTCCAGAATTAATGCAAAATAAAAAATGAATAAAAAAGATATAATTAAAAAAAATTACTTTACCTTTTATTATTATTCAAAAGCAGTTCAGTTTTTAAGATGCTAAGTGACTTTTATGTTACCCTTTATTATATATATATATATATATATATATATAAATTTGTATATTGTAGATGCATTTGATATACAAGAAATATTGATTTTACCAATTAGATATTGTTTTATCACAAACACATAAGTATAATTCTTGAAGTAATTAATCTTTCAATTATATAATTTTTAATTTAAGATGAAAAAAATGTTGAAGATAAACCAAGAAGTTAATTTTAGTGAGTAATACAACTTAAAAGCCAAATCGTCTAGAAGATATACTTCTTGTAAAGTATAAAATTTAAGTATTTTATAGAATACCAAGCATTTTTTTTTTTAGCAAAGTATAAAATAAGTTTATTTTATTTTAACCTTATATAATTAACCTAAGATTTTAATAGAATGTCTAATTATATATTTGGCAAAGTATAGTAGACAGCAGGGTTAGACAGTTTATTAACAAATTGGGATCTGAAACTTAAGCTAATAAAAAAGAGACAATAAAGATTATTGATTTGGTTTGTCTTAATAGCATATCAACCTTCATGGGTTATTTAATGTCAAATACATCCTTGTAGAAGAACAGCAGAAGTACTATATAACCCATAGCTGATGGCAATAGAAATGAGTAACCTTTTTTTTTTTTAGTGAAATGGTATTTAAAACATAAGCTAGATAAAAATATTCTGATGAACATTCCATCTTTTATTCCAACTTACTGGGTTAGGATAAAAATGTTGCTTCATTACAGTCACTCAGTGTATTTGTCTCCATTTTACAGCCTTGATGAAATTTGTTTTATGAGATAGCCATGAATAATTCTGAATCAGAATTGCAAAAAAACAAAAACAAAACAAAAACAAAAAACAGCAAGTAAGATCCACTTATGATGTATATGCACAAATGGAATAAGGGTTTGACAATGATCTATTATTAATTGGTCAATTGTTATGTGGCACTTTCTTAGTTACAGTTTGCTTGTTTCACACACATTTTGCCTAAAATGAACCCGATAATTTATAGAATATCTTGAAAAGGGGTATTTATACTTTTGCCTCAATGTTTTAGCTTTTTCATAGAATGCCTGGCGTTCATACTTTACTGGTCACATATACATCGATTGGAAGGATATAATTCAAATTCTGAAGAGTAATAATGGCTTTTTGAAATAATTTCCTGTTTAAATCTTTTCAATCTGGAAGCTTCCATGCCTGAGTGGTTCAGGTGATAGATTTGAAATAAAATTTGATTAACTAAATTTAAATAAAAAACATATTTTCTGCCTAAATCTTTGACAGGTATTAATCAAATATACAAACACTTGTCTCAAAAAACAAGTAAAATAACTAAAAAAAGAAAAATCTTGTATTTTGAAAAAAATTAGAAAAAATTTTAAAGCAATATTTGAAATAATTTTCATTCTTGTCAATTCCTTTTGTCTTTAAAGAATAAAAGCTCTCAAATTACATCATGGTCCATTTAGACACTTTTTAAGTTTAAAATTTATTTCATCGAAATGATCTTTCAACACAACGTGTAATCTTAAAAACCAAGATCTAAAAAATACAGTTCTAATGAAAATGTATTTTAATATTGAAAAGTTAAAATTTTTTGTACAGTCTTGCAGGACATATATGTGTGTGCAACTGTGGTAGACCGTTAGCCATTTTTGTGGAGGTGCATTGTGTGTGTTTGTTTTTATTATTTTACTGTAGGCATACGACAGGAGTGACAACATGACAATAAAGTATGTTGTAAATGTTCCACTGAAAAGACTTTAGTCTTAAATGTGTACTCGTTGCTATACTTTGTATATTTTAATAATTATTTTGCTTCACTACAATCATTTTAGAAAGAGTCTAATTTTATTTTAAAATAATGAAGAAAGCAATTATATTGTATACACTAAAGAAAACAGTGACAGTTTAAAAACACAGTGTCAACACATTTTTCTCTTTTTGTCAAAACTATTAAGCCTTATTCAAAAGATTTAACAACATTAATATTTTTGAGGGTGTAGAAAATGAAAAAATAGAAACTTCAAAACAACATATACATACAGACAATAGCAATTGTAACAATGAAAAACAGCTTTCAAATGACAATGCTGTTTAGGTGTTATTGTAATTTAAGGCGAGGTGAGAAAATGGTACCTAAATCATAGTCAAAATGATAAAAGCAACCTAAAAAAGAAAAAAGAAAAAGAAAAAAAAAGACAAAAATAAAATTGTACAGAAAATGGCTGACAGTATAATTGTAGATATCTTACTGTTTTTTTCATATATATTTTTTTTTTTTAGTGTTTTTTTCTTGTATTTGTTAAAAGGACATAAAATAAATAATTAGGGTCGGAATAAGAAGTGGTCATTAATTGTTTCTATATTTTTTTGATCAACAAATGATTTGTTTTTTTGTTCTTCTGCTATGAAGAAAATTGAGGTGAACTGTTGTAGCTTTTAGGTGATCAGACAAAAAAACAAATGTTTTTTTCCATTTCACTTCTTTTCTTTTCACTCACTCTCTTCAAACAATTATTGACAAACAACTTTTGTTATGTCCTCTCAGGAACAATCTTTCGATCAAAGTTCATTTAAAACCTGGAGATTCTGCCATCATGTGATTTTTTTTTAAAAATCTGCAAAAGAGAGAAAAAAAATCAAATAGAGATTGATACAAGGAATTATCTTAAATATCTGGATATAGTTTATATAATCCCTATAATCAATCTATACAAAAAAATCAAGGGTAGCTGATCATATATAGAAAGAGATAGCAACATACTGACCTTTATAGAATGAAGTCAAAATTATAAATACAGAACAGAATGAGAGACTAGGAAGGTTGAAGAATCTTTGCACATTATACAAAGTTAATTTGATCAGCAGACGTTAATAACTTAGGAATCCTTCATCAAGAACAAGCAATGAATTTCGGATTTCATAGACAAAATCTTTCTCATTTTCTACTTTAGATATTTTTCCCCCATTTTTATTGTTAAAAAGATGCTTTCTGAACTGATTGATTGATTTAAAGGCATATCACACTGTCTAGGGTTATTCTATGCCTAAAAGTTAGGGAATTGCATTTATTGCATGTTCATATTTACATTTTTTGTGTAATAGTTTAAGAGGTTTTTTTTTACCTGATCCTATTGAAGATATATCATTTTAAATTATATTTGACCTATAGATGGGACTCTAACACGCCTATGTGACCCCTAGATGGGACCCTAACATGTACAACCACTACAGGTCAGAGTGAACCAGGGAGTAATGGTAAAAAGGGGTATTTCACACTCCCTAGATTTTCAGAACTGAAGTCTCACCATCAGATGTAGTTTAGTGTCATACTCAGGATATGCCTTATTTTTTTGTGTTTTTTTTTTTCCCCCTCTGGAGGGGATACTGTCAGTGTATTCTAACTTCCACAGACAGGGCATAAGTTGACTGGAAAGAAATTGTCCAACAAAAGTTTAGGCAACATAATCCTGAAACCTTTTAATCATACAATGTTAATGTGTACGTAAAAACTTTTTAAAAGAAAATAATCATGTATTTATTAAAAAAAAAAAGAAATTAAACTTTTTTTATTATAGTGTTCTTTATCAAAATATTAGGGGCCTATACACTTTTCATTATTATTATTTTACTTCTTTGAGAATTTTTTTTACACCAGTGTTAGCTAATGGTTTTCCACTGGAGTTTGAATGAGAGCAAGTCTCTTCAAGTCTCCAGGACTTTTCTCAGTATTCTGGCTGATCTCGACAATGCTGTAGTCTGGATAGTCTCAGTTTGTCCTGATTTCTAGTCCAGTGATTATCCAGCCTTTGCACTAATTACAATTGGTTACCACTGTCAACCTCATGTTCCACAGCTTTTTTAGTTCTCTGGCAAGGTCTAAGTACCTGTATCTCTTTTCTTTTTCTTTGATTTTCACTCTGTGCTCTATTGGGATGGCAAAGTCCACTATTTAGCAGATTTTTTTGACAACTATTACTAGGTCTGGTCTTTTGGCTGGAATAAAGGGATCTGTTTGTATTTCAAAATCCTAGAGTGTTTTGTGTGTCTTCTTCTCCAGGACTGATTCCAGTTTATGCACATACCATTTTGTAGTATGGTCAAATTTACACTTCTTGCACGATTCCCACTGAACCACCTCCCCTAATCAGTCGTGTCTAGTCTTGTACTCCTTTTGCACTAGGTTTTCACATTTGCTTATTATGTGATTAATTGTTTTGTCTCTGTCACCACATAACGTACACTTGCTAATCTGTTGCTTTTTATCTATTTTTATTTTAACAGAGTTAAAGCGAAAATTGTTTATTATTATTATTACTATTATTATTATTAATTACTCCTTCAGAGTTTTTCACATCAGTATTAGGTGATGGTTTTTCACTGGAGTTTGGGTGACAGCAAGTCTCCTCAATTCTCCAGGACTCTTCTCAGTATTCTGTCCGTTCTCAATAATGCTGTCATTTGGATAGTCTCTACCTGTCCACCAACTTCTAAGTCCTCCAGGCCTTTTAATAATCCTTTAGTTATTGTGCCAAAAGCACCAATCACAATTGGTACAATCGTCACCTTAATGTTCCACAGCTTTTTCAATTCTCTAAGAAGGTCGAAGTACTTATCCTTCTTTTCACATTCTTTCAGTTTTATTCTGTGGTCCGCTGGGACAGCAAAGTCGACAATTTTGCAAAGTCTCTTTTTTTTGTTAGTTATTATTAGGCCTGGTCTTCTGGCCAAGAGCAGGTGATCCGTGTGTACGTCAAAGTCCCATAGGAGTTTATGTGTCATTTTCTCGGATAGGTGCTGGGTTGTGCATATACCATTTGTTAGTGTGGTCCCTCTTATTATTGTTGTTTTTTAAATCAAGCATTTTTATTATTCCATTTTGGGGTAAAATCTTCACTTGATCCTAAATGAAATAATAGTAATAATGAATTGTATAGACTCAGAATATTATGATCAAATGCAACAATAATAAAAGATTGAGTTAAACTGTTAATTAACGAACTATAGTAATGATGAAACAATCCAGTAAACATTTTCACACTGTAACAGCTGTCCATGATGATTTGATGCTTCTATTTAGAAAGAAGTGAATGATTCTAATAACTATTTCATAGTTATCTCCATTATATCAAGAATGATTAAATAGTGAAATTCAGTATGAATGTAGACCCCATAAAATTATCATTGATTTACAAATTGGAGAGTAAATTGCTTTATTCCCTAACTTAGAGTATATTAAGTGTATTACTCTAGTAAAAATCTCGCTGTAATATGCTATTTTTGCTGAGTTATGTCTACATACATACATATATGATTTTAATAGTACAGGGTGTCTCAAAATAGATGCAACCCATTAATATGATAATGATTTATTACTGAAACAAGTGCAATGGTGGTCATGTGGAACACGTCCTGTGAAAATGCATCCTTTGAGCAAGAAATATTAAATTGATGTTTTTTTTAAATGTTATTATATCAGCTTTCAGGATACACAATTCTTTTTGAGTTTCTTGTCTCAGTAATAAATCATTATCATATTGAGACAGTTTTGAATGATTTTGTCTCTAAACAAGTAGAGACGCAAAATATTTTTTCCTCAGGATTTGTGATTGAGGATTAATAGTTGTTATAGTATGTTATTTTCGAATCTGAAACAAAAAGTACACACCGTAATTATTAGTAGTCACATGGGTCCCATGTATATTGAGAAGAACATGAAATTTCAGGTGTTGAGAAGCCATAATAAATGGTATTTATTACCTGTAGGCAAGAGCAATCCCATGATCCTTCAATAAAGTCTATGTATAGTCTACCGCCGTCCATAGGACGCTGACTGCGCATATGGAGAAGGAGATCTGCAAAAGAAAAGAATAATCATATAATGAAAATAAAAATAACAAGGTTAGTTGATACAAGAGTCCCGTACAGTTCTGAATGGTCTGGGTTATAATATGAGCTGGGTTAGATGGTGAATCCTAACATTTTAAAATCTATATCACTCTATGGTAGTGCACTTAATATAATGGCTATATATCTATAACATTTTTTTGTTTGAATTTTTGAGATGAGGAATTATCATTGTTATACACTGATGTACTAGTATCCCGATCTTGATTGTTATTATAGTCACAATTTGGTTGTTGTAACATCTGATCTTCTTCAGGTGGCTGCTGGAGTCAGTAACCATGTGAAAATTCCAAACTAAACCCGTTATTCAATTCAAGGAGGGAAGATTGTTCTTATTTGATTGTCCCTACTTAGAAGATATTTTATATGAGTTGATTCTTCCCTGACATGTTGCTTGTCTTTTCCACTGAACAAGATAATGTCCATGTGTATAGAGATGTTGGTTAAAGTATATCTAGTAACCTGCAGCTTGTCAGCCAGATCCCTGAGGTATAATATAATGGATTGATTTTAATGGCCTGTCAACCAGTCTAGGGTTATTTCATGCCTAGAAATTAGGGAATCACATTCCTTGTATGGTATGCTCATATTTATATTTTTTGGGTGGTCATTTCTTAAAAGATACTTTTTTTTTTATTAAACACAAATTATTTCCAAAAAGATTTATTTAATCCAAAGATGAGACTCTAACAAGTACTACTACTCTAGGTCAAAGTGGACCTGGGAGTAATGGTAACAAAAGGGTTCTTTACACTTTTCAGAGCTCCAGAACTGGAACCTCACCATCAGATGCGGCTTAGTGTCATACCCAGGACACCTCTTTAGGGGAAAGGTTCTTACCCCTTAGCAGCTACTACCAGTCCAGGTCAGAGTGGACCTGGGAGTAATAGTAATGAAGGGGCATTCCACACTTCTCAGAGCTTCAGAACTGGAACCTTGCCATCAGATACAGTTTAGTATCATACTCAGGACCACCCTTTTTTTTGGGGTGGGTAGGTTTTACCATGGAAGAGAGGTATCTACAGTGATGCAATGGTTAACAAGCTAGTTTTGCAGACCAATTTGCTGCTATCTCTGCAACCAGACTTAGCTAATCTTACTAAATTATCCATTAGATATGATTTATCTGTGAAAAACTTGCTATTCTCAAGATTTCTGATAAAAAGACCCTAAACAAACAAATCCCCAAAACAACAATGACAAGAAACTGAATTCAAGAATAACCCTTTGAACTCCAGCAGCAGATATTTGTGCCTCTAACTAGAAGTACATAAATCTAGATGGTCAGAATTCTGGCTGTCAATTCCTCAATTCTACATCAATAATAAAATGTTGTAATTTTAAAATCTATATATAAATTTGTTATTTTGTAATTTTAAATTATTTACAGAATGCTATAACCTTTTCTGTAACAACCTGTAAAGCAGTTAAATATATTATAAGTTTACATTTTAAAATATTTTTTAAGTCATGAGTCCCTGGCGAGAGACTTATGATTGTGGAAGGCTAAACACAGTATATTTCAGACTTAGGAAAATCTCATTAGATGCTAATAATATAAGCAAACATCCACGGTATTTAACTTTTAACATACCAATCCCAAGTATATTTGAGTTCATGCCTGTATAAAGAAGGCGGTCAGCTGTTGCAGTTGTCTTCATTGAAACTACCATTGTAATATTCAAAATATGAGATATTTTTCTAATGTTCTAGTATGCAAAGAATATAAAATATTGGCTTCAAAGGATTAATAAAGAAAAAATATATTTGTGCATAGCATACATCTCTAACTTTAGACTTTTGTATCTAATACGCACTGTCTTTTTAGTATTTATAGCAGCTTAATTTAACCTAAATTTAACATTTGTTCAACTTTTTATTGATTCATTCTGACTAAAAATAAGAATTTATATGGTTTTTTAATGACGTAAATTTAGACAGTATTTAGAACAAATGTAGAGACATAGTCACATCAAAATGCAACAAGTTAGAAATGAAAATAAGTTCTGATTAAAAGAAAACAAAATGATAAACAAAATGATACATATTCCAGGAAATATTTTTCTCTGTAACAAAATAAAATATATTAGTTTGGTCTTTGGATATAACTTACACTTAATCATCCAGTGAGGCAGGTAACCAGAAAAAATAAAGTTCATTTTTGTGTGTAATATGCACTCCTAACTTTTAGAAAAATAGTGCATCTCATACTGAAATGATTATGGTAATACATCATAAATTAGTTCAATTGAATAAAAGTTTGCTTCCAAAAATATAAAAAGGTTTGACAATATTAAAAAATAAAACATTGTGTATCATAAAGTTTTGTAGGTTTTGTGTTGCATCGACTGATTATCAGGCTAGAACTGAATCAACAACAACCATTTTTTTTTAAACATAAGACCCTTGTTTATTTTCTTAGAATAGTTGAATTCCAAGAGTCCTTTGTTATGAAGTAATAAAATTAGTTTTGCATTTGAGCCTTTTCTCTCTGGTTTTCTTTGATATCCTTCACCTGTATTGTTTGTCACTCTCTGGGTCTGCAATGCCCTCTTCCTGCCTGTGACTTCTCCTTAGACTGTGACTTCTCAGCTTTTGACCAAATTTCCTACCTACATATACATAATTGATCACAAGTGTTTTCTGCCATTTCATTCTGATGATGTAATGAATACGTAAAATATCAAGTCATTCTGATTTTGAGTGTTGAAATTCCTTTTAAATATAAACATCCTGGCTTACAACTGATCTTGGTAATCTTTTTCACCATTTCATTTAACCATGTTTACAAAAGTCACTTGTATTACATCATATCTTTTGTTTTGCTTTGCAAGGAACTATAAACTATTTACCATATAAAATATTATATACTATTTACTATTGTCATACTGTTTTTACTGATTTTGTCTAAATGGCACAACTTTTGCCAACTCTTTGAGGTTTTTTCTTCATTTGTGGTTTAAAATGACCATTATAAACTCACTCCAAAAATGCCAGTGTTTTTGGCACTATCAGAGTACTAGGGTCCACATACATAGATAAAAAAAAAAAAAATTTTCCTCTGAAATCTTACATTAATGTTAGCCACAAAAACTGCCCAAAATATTCTGTTATATACCTTAATTTATCTTTCCTTTAAATGATGTCATTTAATATTTTTCTTGAATTTTACAAAACAAACAATATAACAAACAATTTAATTCAAAATTATTTAATAATTATATTATTTTTGTAAATTGGAAAAAGAGATCACTTAAAATCAAATTAAATTAAACTATGTCACTTGGGTTAGTGAACACAATATAATATTTTGGTACAGAAATTTTGGTGGCTAACACTGCTAAAAGATTTTTATTTTAATTCTTTTAAACTGTGGCCATGTTAGTACTATTGTATGGTTGCGCCACATGAACTTTAATGAAATGAAATGCTTGGAGAAAAAGTTGGATGGGAACTACACAAGGTTGCTGCATGCTGTTTTGAACAAATCCTGGAAGCAGCACTCTACAAAACAGCAGCTGTACTGTCATTTACCTCTCATCTCATAAACCGTCTAAATAAGACGAGCAAGATACAGTGAGTACAGAAATAAGGACAAACTCAAAAGTGATATTCTCTTATGGACATACCAGTGTTGGCCGACCAGTAAAAACTTATATTCATCAGCTCTGTGAGGACACTGGGTAGAGTCTAGAGGACTTAGAAAGAGTGATGGCTGATAGGGATGGATATCAAGGAATTCATGCTATCCACACACTTTGCTGCGTCTGATGATGATGAGGACCCCCACCCCACATTAGTAGTTTTTCTTTTACTTTTCTTTGTCTCAGAGTTTTGTTTAGTTCTGAGATCTACTTACCCCCCACCAAAAAAAACAACAACAAAAAAACAAAAAACAAACAAACAAAACAAAACAAAACGAAACCAAAACATTGAATATTAAGAAGATCCTTGCAGAAAAATGTCAGAAAGAAACTTGTTTTTTTAAAAACACAAGAAGCTAATGCAAAAATCCTTTTTTAATATTTGGGTGAGCAAAAAGTTTTATAATATTTTGGTATCTAGTAGTTTTTGGCTTGTATATCATGTGACCAAAGCAGTTCCAACTGTACTGTATTCAGTACAGTAACTAGATGGTTGAAGAAATTTTGTTTGGGTTGCTAGAACTTTGACAATCAGGCCAAGTCAGGTAGGCTTAAAACCATGGATCTCAAGGCCATGCTCCAAGTTATAGAGGCAAATCTGGTGAGTAGCACTCAGAGAGTATCAGGAAACTCAGTGTTTCACAGTCCAGTGTGATCTATCATTTTAAGACCGCGGTAAAAGTATCTGGAACTACTGAATCGAATCAAAATGTTACCGAAATATTGCAAAACTTTTGACTCACCCTAGTATAAATATCCTGCTATTAACACCACAAACGGAGTTTCTAGTTTATGACAAAATTTAAAATGCAACCAAACATTTTTTTCTTTTTAGACTTCTGTTCTTTTAGAAAACATTTAAGGCATAATGATTATCATCATATGAAGCGGTGCCCATGGTGTGATGATTATCATTGTAGGAAATGGACACAGTGATACGATTTCAAATCCTGGATGAGGCTGATTGCATTTCACATGGCATTAATACTCTTGGAAAAGGTATAAATCCAAATATTCTTCCTCTAGCTATGGGTTAATAGTAGGGCTAACTGGGTTGCCTTGTTTAGGCAACTAGTCTAGGAGAAGGAAAACTCTGAATTCACATGTTAAATTCTGCTTAAAAACTGACCTTGTGTCACACCCTCCCCATGTGGAGGGGTTGGGTTCATACAAAGTTCAAATCCTGAACAAGGCTGCTTGTATTTCTCAGAGGATTACTAACCCTGAAAAGCTATGAATCCAACTATTCTTCTCCCCAGCTATGAGTAAATAGGGCAAACTGAACTCTTTATCCTTGGTAGGGCAACCAGTTTAGGAGAAGGAAAATGGAATTCAAACCAGTTGCAGACCAGGAGATGGTGGATGGACTGTTTGTGCCAAAGAGACCACAACCAAATCAGGTTACAGGACAAGTTTCTATGTCTCTTGCTCTCTCTATCCTACAATGTGTTTTGTTTGTAGCTAACAATAAAAACAAACTAATTCCTTAGTAATGATGGTGAACAGGTAAGTGTTGGTTATTTATCTCCCTTTCCTCAAAGTGCAGGAATATGATACAAGGTTGGTTTAATGGGGGAACTCTACAGGAAGCATGTCTCCTGGGATGAGAAAAATATCTCAGCTCTATTAACAATCTCCTTTTAAGATACCAGATACACAAAAGTGATTTATAGTCACAAATCTCAAAAAACTATTCACTTCGGAATATCTTTTTTCACTTCTAACTTTTATATAAATTCTTGTAGATCTTGATTCATATCTTGTTTTATTCATACTTTATGTGAATGAAAATGTGCAAATTTACCTGTTTTTATATAGAAAATGATTAATTTCTAAATTTCATTATCAGGGCAGAAAAGAAAATTTGAAAGGAATAATGACCATTTTCTATATAACATAAACAATTAAGAAAATAAGACATCCAAGAACAAAATTTGTGTTACATTTAAGGGGAACAACAAAACAAAATGTGAATAATTATTTTTATAAGATAATTTTACTTTTATCTTTTAAAGTTTGGAAGTTTAAAAAACTGTACACACAACATGGCTTCCTAATGATTCTTGTTAATCGTTAAAACCCCTCTGGATAAAATCCCTCCTCGCTTTTCAGGAAGTTTAGCAAGTATATCCTTTTCATGTCATATACCAAAAAATATTTATAAAAATGAAGTTACTATAAAATGCACTGGAAATGATTTCACTACAAAATTGTATGGCTATTTGTTTGTAGAAGATAAACAAATTCTAGATTATTATCAATACAGACGCAATCAATGCACAACTTTTCTTCTTCCCACTATTTACAGTTTCATGAATTTTTATTCTTAATAAAAGTTATTAGCATAAAATATGTATTTTTAAAAATTTCAATATGATATCTATAAAATATTGTAGTTTTAATCTCTTTTTTAAAATTATCTGTCATTTTCTGAAAAACAGTGATGTTATCTAATCTTGTGAGACTGAATCTCAGCCTAGATCTGAGTGCAGGCCTGAGCAAGAGTGTATGGAAGAGTGGCAGTTGCCCATGCAGCATGTATTCCTTTTTCATATCATTGATATTGTTGAAGAGAAGAGTAAGGGCCAGTAGATTTTTGAAGCAAGAATTAGCAGAATGAAGATGAAAATAATACCAAACTTCCTCAAAGATTCAAGTTCCTGGTTTTGAAATCCGAATTATCTTTCTTCAAGAGTAGTTGCCCAATATCCTCTTAAATATGTCATCATATATACATACTAGTAAAAGAATATGATTTTACATTTCAAATGTAATAAATGGATTTAGATAAGAAAAGATAAACTTACTTCACAGAAAATGGTTTGTGAATATCAAGCACAGTTCCTTAGACTTATGGCTATGATTAGAGTATAGTATCTGTTCTATTTTCTCAGCTCTGTGCTAATCTGAGTGAGATGAAGCACCATGTTTTTGTCTTTGGGCAGGATATAGAAAAAGTAAGAAGAGAGAGAGAGAGAGAGAGAGAGAGAGAGAGAGAGAGATATGTTAGCTTGATTCTGGAGATTCCTACCTTGCAGCAGCACCTCCTTTTACACAAAAGGGGAGGATTGGAGTAGTGACATTAGTTGTGTACATTTGTGCCACTTGATGTGTTGATGGGGCAATTTTCGTATTTTGCATGTGCCCTAAGTTAAATTTACAGTGGACAGCATAATATCGTCAACTTAAAAACAGGCTTGGAACAGTTAAATGAGTATCTTTTTACAGATATTTACTTTGAAATATTGCAATGAACAGTCAAGTTTATTCAATGAATATTATTAACATTTTTTGCATTTTTTCATTCTCACATTTTGAATATTTAATCTTTGGTCTTCAGACTCATCTGGTACCCCCCCCCAAAAAAAAAGAAAACTTAGAATAAGGATAAAGCTATCTTTGTTTAAAACACTCTTCTTCTTCCATTAAAAAAAAGTAGTGAATGGTAGCTATATGAAGCTTTATGCGATTTCACCAAGCCCCTGAAATCAAATTTACAGTATATAGTAAAATACCACTCAACCCCAAACATGGGGCTTACTTGTTCAAAAGATTGCTTGCTTGATTGATTATAATGGCATGTCAACTCATCTTGGGTTATTTTATGCCGAGAGATTAGTGAATGTATGTTCCAATATATATATTGTATGTTCCAATATATATATTTTTTTTAGATAAAGAAATTTTTTTGCACACAGAACAAATACAAATGATTTTTAAAAAGATCTATTTGATTCATAGATGGGACCCTAAAACATACTAGCATTCTGGGTCAGAGTGGACATGGGAGTAATGGCAAAGAAGAGATACTCCACACTTCTCAGATTTCCAAAACTGGTGCTTCATTATTAGATGCAGTTTAGTGTCATACCCAGGACACCCTTTTTTGAGGGGTTCTTACCCCTCTGCAGGGGGATTCAGTCAATATATTCTAAGCCTCACAGACAGGGTAAATGTTCAAAATGGTTAATCTCTGTTGCTTTTCATTGCAACTCCCATAACCATTGGAGTCATGATAAAAAACAACAGAAATTAAGATGAAAGAAAATCTCTCTTTCTGTGCCAAGTCTCTTAAATATTGGTGATCATTTCTCAACAAGGCTTTTTTTTATTTCTTAACTGTTAGTTACCATGACTATTCTTGTGAAGGTTATTGGAATGGTTTTCTCACCTTCTCCATGGTATTTTCCTCAAGATACCACCTCTAGTTAGCAGGAGTCAATCCACTTTTTGATAGGTTTTATTTTTGTTCACTCTGGGTTACTATTCACCCTCCCAATCTATATAAAAATTGGAGGAGTCAGTTTAATTGCAACCATCCAATTCCTGGTTTCCTTTACTCAGACTGCCTAAAGGGCTCCAACAGACCTGTTTTACCTATACTCGAGAGAAGAGTGGATTCGTGCCTTTTCCTTGGGCATTAGTAAACAAACCAAACAAATAATCAAAAATTGATAATAACTATCTGATAACCCATTCGATAAACAGGATTTCAAACTTGCAACACCAAATTTTATCAGCCCAGTCAGCTGGAGCTGTAGAATACATTGACTGCATCTCTGCAGAAGGGTAAGACCTCCCCCCATCAGTGTCCTGTTATATAACATTAATCAATCTGATAGTGAGGCTCCAATAATGTTTGCAAATCATATATTTAATATATATGTAAAAACAGGATTTGGCATTAAATAGCCAATAATGGTTGATATGCTATAAACCAAACCAAACCAAACCAAACCAAACCAAACTTAATTTCTGTGAGGACTAATAAGTTAATAAACATCATCCAGATGTCATTGCTTCTCGTGGCCATTGCTCATACGGCAAATGTAAACACAGCAAATTTAAAAAAAAAATTCCTAGTGGAAAAAAAAAAGAACAAAAAAAAAGAAAAGAAAAAAAAAAAAGAAAAAAAGAAAAGATGGTTGCAATGATTTTTGGCTTGGAAACTTTATAGTTAGATGCCTACTTTATACAATCAAATTCAAAGTTTTTCTGAGCGTTACCCGCTAGATTAGCTTTTATGACTTGGGGCTTTGGAATCCATAGTTTTGGCATCATGGCACAGTTGGAACTAATAAAGCCTAAGTTCCCAAATTAGACTATGTTGCACGTTAATCTGCATGGCTTTGAAATCACACAGAGAATGAATCAATGCACAACATGTCAGCACACCAACTACCACAATGCTATCAAACACAGTAGGATCCTTCCACAGCTTGAACTGTTTTGGTCATGTGATATGTGCGCCTCAAACTAGCATGTACTAAAATATGGCAAAACTTTTGACTCTCCTCAGTATTTTAATTATTACATTTCTACTGGTAAATCTTGAAAATTTTGGTAGAGAACCTTTAAGGAACCAATCAGCGTCTTCTGTGATGTCAAATTTCTAGCTACACTGCTGGTGGTGTAGTAGAAAACTGTGAAATATTCTGATTTTGTTAGACTATCTATGGAATCGGAATTATCTTGGAAGGAAACGTGACAATAACTGAACAAAATTTTTCTTGGTGAAATTAAAATTGATAAAAATGTCATTAGGTAAAAAATATGATGGAATAACAAGAACTTTTAAGAGAATTTTCAAGGTCATCCATTTTGAATTTGGTTGGTAGTAAGGCATGTCAACCCTTGCTGGGTTATTTAGTCCCAAAGTCAATTTCTTTTTTGCAAACAATCAAATACTTTCATCTAACTAATGATAATAAGTCCTAAACAATCACAACTTCAATTAACTTGTATTAAATAGACAACAATTGCACACAATTAAATGGTTTTATCACCATTGGCATAATGGTTGGAGTGTTCGCCAATGGTCTGGGAGACCGGGGCTCAATCCCAGGTTGTGTCATACCAAAGACTCAAAAAATGGTACTTGATGCCGCCTTGCTTAGCACTCAGCACTATAAGGTAAGGATCAAGGGTAAAGTGGAGCAATCCAGGGACTGGAGTAGCGGCGTAGTAGCTATTGAAAGGGGAGCCTTTGGGTTGCCCTCGACTAGGGTCGCCAACTTTACCTTACTTTATTTTATATAGTTTCAAACAACTAATAATGATAATAATAATCACTTAGTAAACAATTAAATTTTTAAGTAACTATTCTTCATACAAATAATTTGCAGTTATATGATTGTAAGTATTCCTATCTAATACTAATAATTTTCCTAAAGATCTATTTGAGTCATAGATGGGACTCTAAAAGACACTGTGACTCTAATTTAAAATCTTGCCCATCTGGCTGCACCTCTGCAGAGGTATAACCCCCCCCCCATCAACAAGTGTTCTGGATATGACACTAAACAATCTGATGATGAAATTCCAGTAATGCTGGAGCTTTGGGGAATGTGGATGATCCTTTCATTGCCATTGCTTCCAGGTCCACTCTGGCTCGGAGTGGTAGCTCCTGATAGGATCCTATCTATGGGTCAAATAAGTTGGAGTTTGAGTTTTGTTTAACAGCATATCAACCTCTGTGGGTCATTTAATGCCAGAAGGGTTAAATTGCCTTTGTCTTTTGTGCATGTTTTAGGTTTTAAGGTATGAGTTTTAGTTATGTTTTATTATATTTGACTTGATTTTAATGAAGAGATTGATTTCTTTTAGAAAGCTTAAGATTTCCTCTGGTTTGGAGTTTTTGAAGAGGTTCTTTGAATTATTTGTTTGGTAATGTTTTGGGCGAATTTGACTAAAGCTGTCACAGTTTATGAGAATAAGTTTGACTGTGAGAGGTACTTTGTGTGTTGAACATACTTATGCAAAACTGAATTACTTGAAATAGAACTGTTTTAATATTTAAACTGCATACTTATGCTAAACTGAAATGCTCGAAATAGAACTGGTTTTACATTGAAACTGTACTTACACTAAACTAAATTGTTTGAAATAGAACTGTTTTGATATTTAACTGTGTGTAAACAAAAACTATCCTTATATTAAACTGAATTGTTTGAATTAGAACTGTTTGACTCAACTGAATGACTTGAAATAGAAAAGTTTTGACAATTAAACTGTGTACTTATGCTAAACTGAATTGTTTTTGAAATAGAACTGTTCATTTGTATAAAAATGGATTTGGCATTAAATAACCTACAAAGATTGATATGCCATAAAACGAAAAAAAAAAAAAAAAAAAGTCAAAGTGGACCTGGGAGTAATGGCAATAAAGTAGTCCTTCACACTCCCCAGATCTCCAAAACTGGAGTCTTACTAATGGATGTTTTTTAATATCCTACACAGGATATTCCTTTTTTGGTGGGAAGTCTTTATTCCTTGGCAGAGAGTCAACATACTCTGACAGGCAATTCTTAATTTGGGTGAAGAGTTTAAAAATAAGGAAAAATACAAAAAAGGAAACATGAAAAACCTGAAAGAAGATCTCTCATGTGTTTACATTTAGAGGTTTTAAGAAAGGATATATTTGAGAAGCCATTGTTGTGTGAAGTAGAACAAATAATAATAAAAAAAAAGATCAAAAATAAATCCTTTGAAATTTCACTTGATTTTTTGTCAATCTTTTTGTTTTATTTCTATTTTCTTTCAAATGAAAAATCCCTGCTTTTATTCAAACGCCTTTTATCATTTACTCATGAGAAAGAAGAAAAGCTGCAGCACTTTGACGCTGCAACATAATATGTCATCCATTAAGCCATGGTGTGGACGACTCCTTCTTGTAACAAGATAGCAATGATAGATAAGAGTTTTAGTTTGACAAAAGCAATACAAAAACACCATGCATATTTATATATTCATTTTTTGTCTGTAATAAATATAAAGTTACTTCCCTTAAACATACTGTTGGACTGCGGCCTCAGAGTAAACAAGTTTAAACTCTAGTTGCACAATTATGTTCACTTTCAGGCTAATACCTCTGGGAAAGGCATGAAACCCCTTATCCCTCCAACTATGCTGGTCTTCTATGAGGATGGCTTTAGCATTAAATAATCCACAAAGGTTGATATGCCATTAAGCAAAGGAACCAAAACTGAATGAGAATTGGCTAATTTATTTGATTATGAAATAATATAAAATTTTATGAAACACCTTGAACATCTCAAAAACGTAACAGCATGTGTAAAAACATCTCAAATTTCTGTTTAATGTTTTATGTTTTTTCTTTTATGTTTTTTCTTTTTCATTGGAAAAGAAAATTCGTTTAATATTAAAATTTGCAATCATTTGAATAAGAATTAGTCAAGTTATCAGATTACTAAATGATATCAATTTTTATGAAACAACTTGTATATCTCAAACAATATTGAATTTTCTGAGGCAGCCTCAATTTGAATTTGCATTGTCACATTTTTTTTTTCTATTGTATAAATTTTTCTTTCTAAAACCCCATGTCAAAAGCTGAAAGAGAATTTCTTAACTTAAAAACAAAAGACATTGAAAATAATGACGTCAGTCATATTTCTTTGTGCTCATAAAAGAATAAGACTTCTTACCTGCTGACACTTTGTGGGCTAGGACTTCTGCGACGTCTGGCCACGGGAGATCGAGACCTGCAAAAACGTAGAAAGAAACATTTCAAGAGAAAAGAGACTACAAAAAGAATTTGGAATTATTTAAATGAAATGTTCGAATTCAATCAAGACTTTAGCAAAATGGTTAATACAATGAGGTTTAAGTACAGATCTGTGTCAATGGTGTCATATTGCAAAATAGGATTTTGGCATCAGGTCTTTTATTGCTGTAGGAAATAAAGGTCAATTATACAAAAATCTAATAAGGAAAATAAATTACACGCATACATATACAAATAAAAGAGATGTACCAGTAAATTTTGTTTGTGATAACGTTTGTTATTTTTTTTTTGTTTAAAAAAACCTTATTTTTATCAGTACTTTCAATAACATTTTTGAATAACAAATGACAAAATCATTTGATATTTTAAAAGCCTTACAACAATCATGCACACTTTTTTTTTTCCATTAGGGTAAGATTTGAAAAATTGACTCAGATCTGTAATTTTAGTTAAAAAGAAAAATTGGAAATATTAAATTAAAAAAAAAAAAAATTCATGTGTTAAAAAGCACAAAATAATCTAATTCTTTTAATTGCCTACTTAAAATTTATTATTACAAGTGTCTTAAAAATTATTAAAAAAAAATCTGTTAGCTTCTACTTTTCATTATGTAAAGTATAACCTCGAATTTTCTTTAGGCTTTATTTAAATATTTTAAACAAAGTGTATTTACATTGTTGATAACAAAGAGAAAAGTCATTCAGATAACTGAAACTTTGTTTTTGATTTTAACATTTTGGTCAATCCATTCTTTGGTCTTTGTCAGATATATAATCCAAGAAAATCAAAGAGAGATCCTCTTTTTCTTGGGATTCCAAGGATGAGAAGGATTCTCTTTCTTTTGGATGTGTAATTTGACAAAGCTAAATTGAAATGTTATATCAATCCCATCAAAAATACAAAGAAAAGGTTCTCTTTTCTGAACAATTTCTGTTATAAAACATTTTTATATCGTTCCAGTTATAGAAGGTTTGAGAAAATGAAAATAGTAGGATTTTTAGAGGAAAACAACCCCCACCCCCAACAATTATGTATCTAATTAAGAATAAAAGAAAAATACCAATTTATAATCAGGATAATATTAAATAGTTTGTTGATAAATTAGTAAAGATGGTTTTAAAAATCTTCATTATCCTCCATTAGAGTAATATTTAGGTGACACTAAAGAATGTTAAGAAAGTTTAGCATCCTTAATGTAGCAGCCATTTAGACCCAAAAATTTACTTTGATTACAAATAAAATTTTAAAGTCTAAATAAAAGTAAATGAGTAAAAAACTTGATTTGTAAATAGTTCTTAGAAATTATGTGAGTAAAACTTTATATTCAATAATTTATGAATATCAAATAAAATTATAAATTTATGAATATTAAATAAAAATAATTAACTTTTTTCTTTGGCTTTTTTGCAATAAAAAAAAAACAATTATAATAAATGAAACTATTTTTTAATATACAGACTGTTTCAGAAAAATTGATATCATTTTGTAATCTAAAAATTTGACCAATTCTCATTCAAATGACCTCAATTTTTAACAGCATTTGTAGAAATAACTTAAAATTTTATGTTTAATGTTTTATGTTTTTTCTTTTCAGGTAAAGAAATGCCATTTATTGGAAAAGAAAAGACATTTAAACACAAACTATAGAATTTTAAATTGTTTCTACACAGGCTGTTTCAGAAAAATTGATATCATTTTGTAATTTAATAACTTCACCAATTTTCATTCAAATGATCTTAAATTTGAACAGCAAGAATAGAAACAACTCCAAATTCTAAGTTTAATGTTTAAATGTCTTTTTAAGAATAGAATCATTCACCAGAAAAGAAAAGCCATTTAAACTTTGTCTAATCACCTCAAGATCATCACTTTTTTTATACAAAGTGTTTCAGAAAAATCAATATCATTTTGAAGACTAAAAACTTGATTAATTCTCATTCAAATGATCGCAATTTTTAATAGAATGTTTAGAAAAAACTCCAAATTCTAAGTTTAATGTTTTATTCTTTTTTCTTTTCAAGTATAGAAATGCCATTCACTGAGAAAAAAAGCATTTTAACACGAAACATAGAATTTTGACTTATTTTTATGCAGGGTATTAAAATTTGAGATTATTTGAATGAGAATTGGTCAAATTATTAGATTATGAAATGATATCAATTTTTCTGAAACACCCTGTACATATCAAATTATATTGAGTTTTTTTTTTGTTTTTTTGTTTTTTAACCTAAAGCCAATTGTAATTTAATAGTTTAACACAATATTCATTGTATAGACATATTACATATGTATATATTTCTTATATTTACTTTGGTTTCTCAAATAAATGATCAGCTTTCATCTAAATTGTCAAATAACATTTCATTCGTCATTGAACAATCATAGAATTTCAATTTATCAAATTTAAAATAAACGATTGTCTGACAATTCCACTTGTTATAATAAAAGAAACTAATTTTCAATATATTTTAACGGATTTTATTTTAAAAGTTTATCTCTCTCTACAGAGCCAATTGCATCTATAGAGTTCCTTTAGCATATTTTTTATTGACAAAGAGATTTATTTCATAACCTGGTTTTGTTGTGAGGGTGCAACCCTTTTTTTCTTTATTGAATGACTTGTATATAAGTCACATTTCATTGTAATGGATTCTATATGTTGTTTTGAAAGATTTTATGAATTGCTACTGCCATCCAATAATAATTACATTTAGTATATAATTTTTTTAATATAAATTAGAAAACCTGTGAACTCATTAGCTTTCCATTATAACAGTGCTCCATGATGATATTGATGCTTCTATTTACAAATGAGTGAAGGATTTTAATTAGTATTTCATAGTTAATAACGGTCCATGATGATATTGATGCTTCTATTTACAAATGAGTGAAGGATTTTAATTAGTATTTCATAGTTAATAACGGTCCATAATGATATTGATGCTTCAATCTATGAAGGAGTGAAAGATTCTAATTGATATTTCATAGTTAACAACGGTCCATGATGATATTGATGCTTCTCTTTAGTATTGTTTTTATTGACAATTTGCATTTAAAAATACATGTTTTAAAGGAAGAGTATACTATAATAATTTTTTTTTGCTTAGCTAGTGAATTAGATGGAATAGATAAAGTTGTCAGAATAACATAAAAGAAATACTAGGATGAGTCAAAATTTTTATAATATTTTGCTATGAGTCACTTTGAAGCACATATATCCAGTAACCAAAGCAGTTCAATCTGTTGTAGATATCCGCTGTGGTTTGTAGTATTGTAGTAGTTAGTGTGCTGGCACATTATGCATTGCTTCACTCCATGTGTAATTTGAAAGCCAGACAAATGAGCATGTAATGCTGTCTAATTCAGGAATTTCTTAATGTGTTCGAACTGGACCGTAACACTGGAAACAAGCAAAAACATTTGTTGTGTGAATGATGAAGGTGTAGTTAATCACAGAATAGTATCAACATAATTGAAGAAATTCTGCTTGTATGCAAGAACCTTAGCAATCAGATAAAATCAGGTAGGTTTAAAAACCATGGATTCCAAGGCTGAGCAAGCCATAGTGGGAACTCCAAGGAGTAGCACTTGGAGAGTATGAAGTGAATTTGGCATCTTACACTCCACTGTAGTTTGTCACCTTCATAATCTTGGTGAAAGCAACCAGAGATGCTGAATTGTATTCCATGTTACCAAAAATATTGCAAAACTTTTGATTTATTCGAGTACATGGAAACATTAAAGTGAATGTTAAGCATTATAAAAAACTACAACCCCCCCCCCCAAAAAAAAAAAACCAACTTTCCATTTTCAAAGCTTGTCCTAAAGTTGTTAAAATTGTATTTTATAATATTTATCATTATGTTGTAATTGGATGTTATCTTGATTAATTCATTTCCATCTTTATGCATAGTAGTTTAAAAAAAAATTAAATTAAATTAGATTTAGTGATAAAAACAAAGATTTGCCAATTTGGTATTTGTCCTAAATATCCTATGATTCAGGTGAGAAAATATCTGTGATAGTTCATATCACAGATATTTTCTCACCTGAATCGTATTACATATAATTTTTTGTACATTAGCACAAACAAGTCCCAGAGGGACATTTCAGGAAAGTACAATGAGTTCTTTTAAAAGGAATTTACTTTAAAAGTTTGAAGATTTACAAATTCACAGCTCAAATAAGGAATGTTGCAGGTTATTTTGAGTAGACTTTAATAAAGTCTCCTTGAATAATTTTATGTATTATATTTTCTTACAGAGAGCAATAAATCAAAATCATCCAAAAATTATCTACAACTAAGTACTAGCTGAATTAACTGTACACACACACACACACACACACACACACACACACACACACACACACACACACACACACACACACACACACACACACACACACACAGAGTTCCATTGCTCAAAACTTTTATTAAACTAAAACTACTTTGTAAAAATATACTTCAATAGAGTAAAAAAAAAAAAAAAAAACATACCAAAATGATCTACAACTGAGTTCTAGCTGAATTAACTGTTTATGTTGGTCAGAGGTCAAAACTTAAATGACAGCTGATCATGACAGTAAAATGATTCCTAATTATAGGTAATTATCTATTATTGGTATTAAGTATTGTTTCCATCAGAATTAAGTTATTTTAAACTGATATATATATATATATATATATATATATATATATATATATATATATATATATATATATATATATATATAAACAAAATTGGTTTTACAATCTTTGTTCATATTTTTTTTACACTTCATGTTTACAAGTGGCAAATCTTACTAAAAAGAACTATTATGTCAGAGTCTAGTATATTAACCACTACGCACCGGGGATTCTCCTTTTTTATAAAGGTAAGTCCTTATAGCGAATAAATAAATAAAAAATAAAGAAAATGAAAAATAAATAATCAATTATAATTTTGGACAAATTTCAAAAAGTTTTATAGACAAATATATTTTGAAGTCAAGTTGGTGATATTTAAGAGATTTATCAATTTAAATATTTGTTTTTATCCAGATTATTAGCCCTAACTATGCAGTAAGTAAAGTAAAGTTGTCTCCCTTAGTCAAGGGCAACCAGAAGGCTCCCTTTTCAATAGCTACTACACCGAGGAGTAGGGGAAGGCACTACTTCTTTTTCTGGATTGCTCCACTTTACTCTCGATACATACCTTATATTGCTGAGTGTTAAGCAAGGAGGTATCAAGTACCATTTTTAAAGTCTTTGGTATGATGCAAGCTGGGATTGAACCCAGGTCTCCTGGACCATTGGCAACAAACACTCTATCCACTAGGCCAATGAATATTTGGTAAGACAAATAATTGAAATTCTTTTTTTTTGTGGTTTGAAAATTTACATTCTATATTAGTTACAGCTTGCAGCAACATGATTCCCAATTGATTATAGCCTTTTGTTAGAGCTCCCCACTTAATAAAAGCCCCCTCACTATCTATGAGGAAGAAAACAGTTCTTTTTTTAATTGAAACCTTCTCCCGGGTCTAATAAGTATACATGCAAAATTTAGTAATGCTACATCAACCTGTTGGGTCATCTGTATTGGAAATACAAACATTTCAAAATTACAAATACAGAAACCACTTTAAAGTAGTTTATATAATGAAAGTAAAATCTATTTAAAATAGATCCCCCCCCCAACAAAAAAACAACCTTTGCCTTTACTTATGTACTAAGTCAGTTGAAATATGAGTTAAAATGAACATACCGTAGCATCATAACATTAATATTATTGAATTAGATTTCTATACAAATTGGCAGTTTTGATTTTCTTATAACTTCTGTAAACTTCAACCAATTTTAATAAAATCTAAGACATCTTTGATTTTAGTGAGAATTTTATTCTGATTGAATGATTTTAATGCCAAGTCAACTTGTATAGGGTTATTTTATGCCTAGAGGTTAAGGGAATCACATACATTGGGTTTTCATAATGACATCTTTTTGTGTAGTTGTTTCTTAAGATGATTTTTTGCACACGGTCCTACTGAATACAAACAACTCTCAAACAGATTTATCATGTACTATTGGTTGACCTGGGGTTAATGGCAATGAAACGGTATTACACACTCCTCAGATATCCAGAATTGGAGCCTCACCATTAGTTAAGTGTCATACCACTCACACCACCTTTTTTAGAGGTTCTTATCTCTCTGCAGCGCGGGTGTGTGTGTGTAAAAAGAGGCCTTGTCAACAGGATAAAATTTAATCCTAAGTAACTTTTCTTATTACATCAATTCAGTAAAATTGCCCTTAAAACTGTTAAACAGAAATAAAGTTTTAGCTTCTACTTGTTTTTTCATAAACTAATACCCCACCCCTGTCCAGGCCTTAGAGGCATAAAAATATAAGTCCCAAAATCTAGTCAAGGCTAAAATTTAACATTCCTCTAGGTACAATATTTATGTATACCAGATTTGTTAGTTCTGTATTAAACCATTTGATCATCTCTAAAGGACAGACAAACGCTTTGCAATTATTGATATAGAAAAGAAACCATTTGTGTGTGGCAAATATGATGAAAGAAAAATTAAGTTAAAAAAAAAAAAATTGTTACCTTAGTTATGTACAGAGCTGGACTTTCAGCTGCTGAAACCCTAAGTTATATAAAACTTGAAGCCTTTCTCTAAAACATTGGGATAAAAAAATGATAAAAAAATAATATATATATATATATATATATATATATATATATATATATATATATATATATATATATATGATGACTGCCACATCTTGACAAATGATAACTGTCTTTACCACCAAAATTACAACTCGAACATGATAAATAATCAACTGACTTACAAGGCAAATATGACAAACATGGCTTAAATTTGGTACAGGGTTAATGGAATCCACCTGTGGAATATCATTTTTATGAATCTTCATGTAATTTTTAATACAAGACTTGATTTGCACACTTTACTACAAACAACACGTACTATCATGAGGATGAGATAGTAACGAAATCATATCAAAGACTCAAAAAATGGTACTTGATGCCACCATGCTTAACACTCAGTATATAAAGCACAGATCAAGGGTAAAGTGGAGCAATCCAGTGAATGGAGTAGTGCCCTCTCCTACACCTTGGTGTAGTGGCTATTGAAAAGGAAGCCTTCAAGTCACAATAGATTAAATAGTACCACTACTGTTTTTCTACATAGATGGCTTTGCCAAAAAATAGACCCACAAAGGTTGATATGCCATTGAACAAAGAAACTTAAACCAAAAATAAAAATATATATTAAAAAAAATGAGGCCCTGAGAGTACATGGCCCAAAGCCATAGCTTATTTAGCTGATAAATAAAGTCCAGTGCAGATTATATCAAACATCAGTCAAACCAAGAAGTAAAGGTAACATTCGTTATATGATGGATAAAATTTTATCAACTATATTCTATAAAAATTAGTGTTTGATATTGAGAATTGAACGAAAGAATCTAAACATTTACGATTTAGAATTTCAAATAATGAAGGTAGAAAGAACCAATTTATTATTCTTTTTATTTCTACTATAATTATTTGTATATAAAACGCATTATTTTTTTTAAATAAGAGTTTTTAGCCCTAAAGGTAAAGGTGTATACTATTCACAAGAACTATATAATTACTTTTTTTCTGTCTACATGCCATATTTAAAATAGGATGATTGAAAGTAAGTTATATCTAGTCCAAACTAACGCGTTTTATTTTGTTACAGAGAAATATTCACTGGAATGTGTGTTTGTTTATAATTTTCTTTGTCTTAATGTGAATTCATTTTTGCTGTAAATTTGTAGCATTTTTGTGGGAACATGTTTGTGTGTTTGCTCTAAATACTGAGTACATTTTGCATTTTAAGACAAAATATAAATGATATAAAATTCTTATTTTCAGTCAGTACGAACAGATAAAAAGTTAAACAAATGCAAAATGTAGCTACTAGAAATTCTAAAGTCAGAGTTTTGTCCCCAGAATTTTTAGTTTAAAGTTAGGAATGCATGTTATACATGAATCCATGTTATACACAAATAATTACAGGATTAATTTCACTGATTTCTTTTAAAAGGAAAATATTTCAATGTGTAACAAAGGAACTTGGAGTCGGGGTTAATCAACTGAAAGTAAAAAAGATTAAGTGAAAAAGGTAACTGTTGTATTTTTAAGAGGATATTAATTGCTTAAATATAATTTAGACAAAAAACATTTGGAAACTCAGAAGATAAGATGACTTAGACAGGCAATCGAGTTCAGATGAAAAAAACAAACCAACTGGGATATTTATGAAATTATCAGAAAAGGTCAGATTGTTTGCATTAAAGAAATGACCAAGAGAGTCTTATCAGGGAATCTTGATTGCTTAATATTATTTAGATAAAGAAAATACCAAGAGACTGAAATTGGAAGAGATGACTTGATGTCTGTCTGGTTTATTTCTGGATTGTCAGAGAAGAGTGGGATTGTTTGCATTGGGAAGAATCTAGGTGAACAACCTGAAAAATTTTGTCATTTGATAAATTTGGAAACTTTCCTTTGCCAACAGATTTTGAAAATTAGATTTGTCATAAAAAAGACAGTTGTGCCTGCCCACGAATGAGAGGTTGAATATGGAGAGAGTGAGAGGAAAAAGGGATTTCTAAGATTCTGTTGATACCAGGTATGGGTGAGAGGTACAAATTACAGTAGGTTTGAGTTGAGAGGGTGGATTCAGCCCTCTGACCACCAAAAAGGGGTCGGACAAATCTCCAAATTTGGAAAAGCTGTTTTAAAGAAAATTGAATGATGAGAAATAGACATTAAAGTTGAGCAAATAATCCTATTTACCCAACCCCTCCACTCGGGCAGGATATGACACAAGGTCAATTTTTAAGCGGAGTTTAACAGGTTTGAATTCAGAGTATTCCTTCTCATAGACTAGTTGCCTCACCAAGGCTGAAGAATCCAGTCTGTCCTACTATTTACCCATAGCTGGAGGGAGAATAATTGGATTCATACCTTTTTCCGAGGGTATTAGTGCTATGTGAAATGCAATCAGTCTCGTCCAGGATTTGAACTCGTGTCGTCGTGTCCATTTCCTACGATGATAACCATTACACCAAATGAGCAAATAATATACCCAACCCAGTTGAACACCAGACTCGATATAAGGAGAAGTTTTAGACATGTCAGACAGAGAGAGAATGGGGAGATTTAAAGTTGGGATCAGAATAGTAAGAAGAGATTCCTGAGAGAGTCGGTCTACAACTGCCACTGAAACCAAGACTTTGTGCTAGACTTTGAATATTAAAGACTTGGCTTACTACAAGACCGTTTACAATTGTGTTGCATATCTCAGTGTAACTCGAGTAGGACTGAATGAGTTAAATCCGCTTTATACAACAAACGATATGAACAAAATAACTTGTTACATTTCTTAACCCATGCTGACTTAATTTTCTTTTGTGTTGGAGAATTATTTTAATGTAATGAGTGACCTTCAACTTGTTCATCATTTTGGTGACTTCATCAAGCAATTTTTTCACCTTCTGTAATGAAAAGGCAAAGGGCTGGATGGTCATGAAGAACCCAGATGTAGTCAAACCAAGTGGAACTGTGCCTAACAACATGATATCAGAGGTGGTCCCTCATAAAAGGGTTGCAATGACTGAATACTGTGACCAGGTTCAATTCCAGTCATTTGCATCATAAATATAAAATGTGTTACTTATTTATATTTTGTTAAGTCCACATTATTAATAGGCTTTAATGTGCAAATATTTATTTATATATATATTTGATATATATGGAAGAAGAATATCCCACTAAGCTATAGGGAGGAGATGTAGAAGAATATGTCATTTGGTTGAGGAGGAGAATGGAAGAATATTCCACTTGGCTGTGGGAGGTTATGTGGATGAGTGTAATGTACTAACAAATGAAAAGACAAGCAGAATTATAATACAGACTACTACTGCTACTACTAGTCCTACTACTACTGCTGCTGCTGCAGCTGTCCCAAAGTCATAAAAATAATGGAATACATAAAAATGATATTTTGCTTAGTTCTTAGAAAGTTTTAACATGAAATTCTTTAAATATATATATATATATATATATATATATATATATATAGAATTAACTTAAATCACGAGTCGAAAATCTTCTTCTTGTTTTTTCGATACCGTGAATACTGGTAGATATTAGATTAGTAAATATATATATATAAAAACAAAATAAGAATCCAAATTTTAAAACACTGATCACTTTTCTACTCTTAATATTAGGCTACATTATTATGGACATTGTAAATGAGTTGAAATATTTTTTATTTGATTAGTAGCATTAAATAGATATACAAATGAATGACGTTTTTGTTATGGTCGATATCATAATATATGGATATCATAAGCAGAATCTTAGATTGTTTGGTTAGTTTGTTTTCTTTGCTAAATGACATACCAACCTTCATGGGTTATTTAATGCAAAAACCATCCAAATAAAAGAACAGCAGTGATACTATTTACCTCCCTCCAGCTAGGTGGGAGGACATGAGGGTTCATATCTTTCTAAAGGGGCATTAGTTTGAAAGTGAATGTAATAGCACAACTGGAGTTTGAACTTGTTTACTTTGTGGTTGCAGTCCAGCACATTAACCATTACGCCATGAGGATTCCACCTAGACTGTTTATTGGAATTCTTCTTAGAAGTCCAAAAGAAAGGGAAATACAAGTCTCATACGTCGAAGTTTAATAAAATCTGTTTCAGTGAGCAAAGATTAACTTGTAAATTAAAATGACTAAGCATATTTTATTTTTCTTATTGGATTCCACTCTACTTTAAAACATTTAAAAATAAAATAAGAAGTTTTATGAATCAATGCTGACTTAAAAGAAATAATACTAGCATGAATCAAAAGATTAGTGGTATTTTGGTATTTTGGTACATGCTATTTTGTGGATGAAGCAGTTCAAGCAGTAGGAAGTACCTGCTGTGATTGATAGTATTTTGGTAGTTGGTGCACTGATACACTGTGTGTGAGTAATTTGAAAGCTGGAGAGATGAATGTACAATGTTGTATAATCTAGGAAAATATACTTTATAAGTTTGTATTGGACAATAACACTGCAGGAGCAAGCAAAAACATTTGTTATGTGAAAGTTGATCATAGTAGACTTTAAGAAATTTTGCTTGGGTTACAAAAATCTTGACAATTAGGCAAAGTTAGGTAGGCCTAAAACCATAGATTCCAAGGTTGTGCACCAAGCCAGGGTGGTAAATCTAGAAAGTAGCACTCTGGGAATATTTAACCAAATTTGTCATCTCACAGTCCACTGGAGTTTGTCAACTTGACAATTTCAACAAAAGGATCTGGAGCTATCAAATTATGTTTCATGATATCAAAATATTGCAAAACATTTGTCTCACCCAAGTAAAAGTTGTCATAAACGTGATAATTTTGTCATTAACAGATTGATGAAAGACTGAAACAGTAATCTATACTCTTAGAAATATTTACATATTTTAACTTAAAGTTTTTTTTGAATTATAAAAAAATAATCATACAACATTCTAGGGAGTTAATTCTAATTAGATGATGCATCTAATCTGAGAAGTAACACTTTGATCTCGGCAGAACACAGATATTACACTCTGATTCTAGGTAGAAGTGTTAATCTATATATAAATAATAGTTACTTTTTTTTTTTTTTTTTATAGGAGCTATGCTAGTCTAAACATAATTTTCAAACAACTTATACAAGTTTTTCTTTAGAATAGAAAAAGTAAAGTGAAGCTCTGAGCAAAGGTTAAATGAGTTATATTTTTCAATTCAATTTGAGATTTTTTTATCCTTACATAAAAAATACATGAATTATGTCTAGTTAAAAGTAATAAAAAAAATTTGTCATAAATCTGAGAATCTTATTATTGACATATGGCAGGCTTCATGAGTTTAAAATAATAGTTACAAGAGAGAAAGAATAAAACAGAAAAAAACTTCCCGCAAGAAATTTATTCAAATTGATTAACCATTAACTTTCACTAGTTTTTCAAGCAAACCACTTAAAATCTAAAGTTGCTTCATAAAACCTTAACTGCAGACAAATATGCAGCCAAAGTGCACAATCTTCAAACAGTATAAAAAGGTTTACATAGTCAAAAGGTGAAGCATTAAGTAAATGTAAAGATGGTATCTGCATTTTAGTAGGTGATTTGCCTTGGATGAATATTGCATCTGTTACCAAAATTATCATAATCTTACAATAAAATCAATCATAATGCAGAAGTAAATGTTATGAAATGATAAGTCAAGATTTCTGTTTAACAATTTAGATATGCGAATGAAAAGGACTATCAACTTAAGCCAAATTAAAAACTGCAATGTATTCAAGTAAGGAATAAATTCAAAGACATAATGGGGTAAGATATTTAATTTAGATGCATCATCTAATTAGAATTCAAAATAAAAAAAGATTTTGTTAAAGAACTTTGTTATTTATATAAAATGATAATATAAATATAACATAGATGTATAATGGTTATTATTGCAGGAAATAGACACGTTGATCAGAGTTCAAATCCTGGATGAGACTATTTGCATTTGACACTGCATTAAAATCCTTGGGAAAGGTATGTATCTAACAATTCTTATTCCAGCTATGGGTAAATAGTAGGACAGACAGGGCTCTTTAATTTTGGTATGGCAACTGGTTTAGGAGAAGGAAAACTAATACCCTTGGGAAAGGTATGCAGCTAACAATTCTTATTCCAGCTATGGGTGAATAGTAGGACAGACAGGGCTCTTTAATCTTGGTGTGGCAACTGGTCTAGGAGAAGGAAAACAAATACCCTTGGGAAAGGTATGCAGCTAACAATTCTTATTCCAGTTATGGATAAATAGTAGGGTAGACAGACCTCTTTAATGTTGGTATGGCAACTGGTCTAGGAGAAGGAAAACTAATACCCTTGGGAAAGGTATGCAGCTAACAATTCTTATTCCAGCTATGGGTAAATAGTAGGGCAAACAGGGCTCTTTAATCTTGGTATGGCAACTGGTCTAGGAGAAGGAAAACTAATACCCTTGGGAAAGGTATGTATCTAACAATTCTTCTTCCAGCTAGGGTAGATAGTAGGGCAGACAGGGGGCTTTAATCTTGGCATGGCAACTGGTCTAGGAGAAGGAAAACTAATACCTTTAGGAAAGGTATGCAGCTAAAAATTCTTCTTCCAGCTATGGGTTAATAGTAGGACAGATAGGGCTCTTTAATCTTGGTATGGCAACTGATCTAGGAGAAGGGAAATTCTGAATTCAAACCTGTTAAACTCTTTTTAAAAATTGACCTTGTGTCACATCCTCTTTGTGATGGAGCAGTTCATAAATACATATTGGCGACTGCAATCAAAGGCAACTCAAAGGTTCCATTTTCAATAGCTCCTATACTGTAGGGACGGGTGCTACAATTCCACCTGCAGAGCAAGTTTTCAGCTAGTTTTAATAATTCTGAAGCCAACTTAGTGCATAAATAATTTTTAGTTTCTTTACATAACTTTTGGCAATAAAACATCCAATTTTTATCTTCTATTTTGATCAAATCATCAAAAGATTTAACACTTATTAGACAATGTTTTTTCAACGCAAACAATATGAAGGACCAATTTGAAAATGTTACCCTGGATGACATTTTGTCCTTTTTGAGAAAAATAAGATTATACCAAAAATTATAAATCTAAACATGAACAGCACCCTACAAAATAATTATTTGAAAACAATCGCAGAGGATTTTTCGTATCATTTAAATGAAAAATATAAATAAACAACAACAAACCCTCAAACAACTGTACAAGAACGTAAATATGAATGTGCAATGAATGCATTTCCCAAACCTCTAGGGATAGAATAACCCCAGATGTGTTGATATGCCTTTAAAATCAATCATTTGGTCAAAATTAAGGTTAGCTATGGAGATGTAATAGATACATTTTTTTTTTATATGTTTAAAGAATAAGAGCAGTAACAGGTCAAAAATGCTTAGAAATCAATAAAGAACAAATTTACTAAATTTTCTTTGATCAGTTGACTTGGGCTCATAAATATATCTTAACATGTTTACTGCCATACTATGAACATATTTTGTGGTTTGTTGTATAGTGTATTAAAAATACTGGGGGGAGAGAGAGAGAGAGAGAGAGAGAGAGAGAGAGAGAAACAAAAAACAAAACAATGTTGAACTAAGGACACATATTAACTTAAATTTAATTTACAGAATAAGAAAAAAATTTGGGTGGGTGGAGAGTCCCTGTGGCTAAAGTCGCTAAAATGCTGAACAGCAGCCTCAAAGTAAGTGAGTCCATTCCCATTATTACATTTACTTTCAGACTAATACCCTTGGGTAAGGTATGAACCTCCTTATCCCCCAACAATCGATTAAAAAATATCATCGCTGTTTTTCTATGAGAATGGCTTTGGCATTAAATAACCCATGAAGGATGATATACCATTAAACAAAGATGTCAAAACAGAAAGTGTAATTTCCCTGATTAATTTTATTTCCTTAGTTATAACAAAAAGTGATACTCAGAAATACCAAAAAATAGGAAATTTCTTAAAATTTTCTTTTCCGTGATTTTATATCTAATTTGTGATTAGTACTTTGCTAATGGCTCATATGTTGTCTAAAGAAAATAATTCCTTCCTATGTGTATCTAAGCCACTGAAGTTTCATTCAAATTCGTGGCAATAGTTCAGTTTTTTTATGTCTGTTTTTTTTCCCAATACTGTAATTTACTAAAATAAAGTCTTATTGAACCATTTCTATTTGTTATGTTAACAAAACATTGATGTAAATTTTTAGGTTTGATTTAGTTTGTTGGGTTTTATGGCATATCAACCTTTGTAGGTTATTTAACACCAAATTCATTTTTATGTAAATAATCTGTTCTATTTCAAACAATTCAGTTTAGCATAAGTACACAGTTTGTCAAAAATATTTCTATTTCAAACTATTCAAGCAGTTATATGTAACAATTCAGTTAAGTGTAAATACAGTTTTAATGTCGAAAAACAGTTCTATTTCAAATAATTCAGTTAAACATAAGTACGCAGTTTAAATGTAAGTATGGTTTAATTCTCAAAAACATTTCTATTTCAAGCTATTCAGTTTAGCATAAGTATGCCATTAGTTCTATTTAACCCATAGATAGGGCCCCATCAGGTGCTACCACTCTGGGCCAGAGTGGACCTGGGAGCAATGGCAATGAAGGGGTACTCCGCATTCCTCAAAGCTCCAGCATTGCTGGAACCTCACTATCAGATTATTTAGTTTCATATCCAGGACACTCGTTGGGGTGGGGTCTTAACCCTCTGCAGAGAAGCAGTTGGTGTATTCTACAGCCCCAGCCGACTGGGCAAGTAAATTTTTAAATATTCCACGTAACAGTGAACTTATTAATTCTATTATTAAAATAAAGCAATTTTCAATAGTAGATCCACTAAAATCATAGTTGACCTTATGTAAAGGTTCAAATATCTTAGGCAGTAGTGAGTATTTTAAAATCTTTTCCAAACTCAACAGATATAATGGTCAGTAATGCTAGCTTCAAGTTCTACATTATTATTTATATGAGAAATTGATCAGATATCAAAATGACTAAATCAAGAAAATATATGAATCCCAGGTTATTAAAAAATATAAATACTTTTGTATTGAGCAAAATATCAAAACCTGAAATAACATATTAATTATTTTTCCTAAAAATAGATATTTTATAAGAATATTAGTCCATTTAAAAATTACTCAGACATTTTTCAGAGGAACATTCTGGACCAGAACTAAAATTTTTTTTTAAAAAGGAATTTACTTTAAAACTTTAAAGAATTTAGATAATTCACAGATCAAATAAGGAATGTCACAGATCATTTTGAATAGACTTTAATAAAGTCTTCTTGAATAATTCTACATGTCTTATGTTTTCTTATGGAGAGCAACAAATCAGAAACATACAAAAATTATCAACAACTAAGTACTAGCAGAATTAACTGTTCACACACACACACACACACACACACACACACACACACACACACACACACACACACACACACACACACACAGTTCCAATGTGTAAAATTTTTATCTAACTAAAACTACATTGCAAAATATATTTAATGGAGTAAAATATTAAATAAGAAAAGAAGAAAAATACAGGCATATAAGACTTTAAACAAAACAAAAAAACAAAAAACAAAAGAAAACTTGGAAATATAAAAAAATGTAAATGTTCAGAAAAGCTTTAAAATCTGGGTGAAAAGATTTTAAGTTTGAGAGGAAAACTCAAATTGATTTTAAAAAACATTCCATTGGCTGTTGAAATTATTTTTTTTGTCTAATTTATTTCCTTTTTATTGTTGGTTTGCAGTGTAAGTCAAATACCTTGTTGGATGGCAGGAGAGGGGGTAGTTATATGATTTCTGTCGTTAAACAAGATTATAGCAGATAGAAAAATAGTACTCAACTGTGTTTGTTTTAATAAAAAGGAATATTTTATTAATGAGGGCAATAATTTTTCAATTACATTTAAAAAATAGAATGTTAATTTCCTGGTGAAAAAGATATCCTGTGATATATATAGTAGTAACTGGTGACCGTAGTCATAGGCGACCAGAAGGCCCCCTTTTCAATAGCTACTACACCGAAGTGTAGTGGAGGGCGCAACTCCTTCCCCTGGATTTCTCCACTTTACCCTTGATACATACCTTATATTGCTGAGTGTTAAGGAAGGAGATATCAAGTACCATTTTAAAAGTCTTTGGTATGACGCGACCTGGGATTGAACCCAGGTCTCTCAGACCATTGGTGCACACACTACCCACTTGACCAATATATATATATATATATATATATATATATATATATATATATATATATATATATATATATATATATATATATATATATATATATATATATATATATATATATATATATATATATATATATATATATATATATATATATATATATATATATCTCCAATTGATTAAACCAATTTATTGATTAATGGATTCTAATGGTATGTCAACTTGTCTGGTGTTATTTTATACCAAGAGGTTAGGTAATTGCATTCATTGTACATTTATGTTTATATTTTTGTTGTTCAAGAGTTTTTTTTTTTTTAATTATTTCGTTTTCATGTGTCAAAATCCTCTGAGATATTCCTTCTTTTTTTTTTTTTTTTAAAAAGAAATAATTTGAATGGTACTTAGTAATGTTTATAATTTTTGGTATAATTCTATTTCTTCTAAAAAATTTGATTAAGCAAAAGTACAAATATTTTGTTGTAGAAGAGTGAAAGTTTTAGTTTTTATTTTAACAATTGTAAAACATTAGATATTAAAAAGAATAAGAAAGTAGTGGAGAAAATCATATCGACATTATATATATATATATATATATATATATATATATATATATATATATATAGTAAGTATTGTAGATTTTACACTAATGCATTTGATTGGAAACCTTTTGCGTCTAATCCTAACAGAGTTACTTCCCTTAACTATTTTTATCAAATGGATTTACCTTCCCTTGTCTAAAACAATTCTTTGATCATTAATACTTTATTAACCAAATTATCCATTAGAATTATTCATGAAGGAATTTTAAAAAAATCTTTTCTTGAATAATTTTCATAATGGCCTTTCAAAAATAACATATAAACAATTTAAGGTTTATATTTCTTAGACGTAAAAAGATTTGTCTCATTTATGGCACATTGGAGGAATCTATAATATGAATAGAGCAATTTTGCAAGTCTCAAAAATGCTATCATAACACTTATTCGGTTAAAAAGGAAAGTTTACCCATGTTGCCAATGGAGGTGCTTGTGGCATAAGCAGTTATTATCATAAGAAATAGACGGATAGGGCGAATGTGTATGCATGTGTGTGATTTTACAAGGGTTGATTTTTTTAGAAGAAATCAGAAAAAAAATCTGCTCCACAAAAAAAAAAAATGAAACTGGTAATTTACTGTCAGGGCAGATTTCAAAAACTAAGTCTATAAACCAATTGTATTTTTTTGCTAATAGAGTTATATATTTTTTGAACAAATTGCCAAATCAAATCAAGAACGGCAGTAGCATAAAATATTTCAAGATTGAATTGGACAAATTCAGAAATGAAGGTAAGAAAAAGAAATTAAGAGAACATTTTCATTTAACAGAATTTGATCTGTACATAGATATTGGATTGATAGTATATAAGTTCTGTGCAAAGATCCTTTTTTTTAAAGGTTAATATGAGAAGATAGTAAAAAGAAGAGATACCAAAGGAAGACTAACAAGCAAATGATAAATAAACTGGATGAAGGTAATGAGAGAATTTTATTATATTTGTTTCATATCAAAATAGTTTTCTTAATTTCGAGGATACAGAAATACTAAATTAATGTTTGAGTGGAATGTTATAAAAGTTATTGATATAATAAAAGTGACTAATTACATTAATTAAAGTATCTATGTTAGATACTAAGACTTAGATTGCAGTTGGTTTAATGGTCATAAAACCATTCTGTAATCAAAATGTTTGCAATCAGACAGACACAAGCCGAATCTCAAAAACCTTTTCTACTTATTTCCTTTTTCTGATGTCTACTTTACAATTTTTGTTGTCAATAACAACATTTTTTACAATAAACAGTTACAAACATTGTCAGTATAAAAGATAAAACCACAGAGATTTAGCAATTATATCTTTATATTATCTTATGAACTTAATCTTGGTAAAAATTTTATGGAAGTTTTTAGAAAATTTTAAAAAACTTTAAGAGAGATAATAAAAAAGTTTTTTTTTGGTTAAGTAAATAATAATGCAATGTAATTATTTGACAACCCAAACTGAAAAACTATCTACAAAACTAATAAGTAATGTTTAATTAAGTGGAAATAATTGTTTTAATAGGACAAATGATTTATTAGTTGTTTTTTAAAGTTTAGACGGTTGAATTTGTGTTAGTGATAATTTGCAGCAACATAGCTTCTTGCAGATTATTGTTAGAAATTGCTTCTCAATAAAATGAACAAAAAATTTTTGATATTAAAACCTTCCTCTAACATACAAGATAAATAAACAAACACTTTCCAAATATTAATATTAGAAAAAAAAAAAAAAGAAACAGTGAAAAATACAGAACCATTTTTTTTATTATTGTTACAAATTTTAACGAAAATTCAGATAGAAAGTGATTATTTTCTTCAGACGATTGCTTACAAGCCATTAGCAAAGGACTAATCTCAAATTACAAGATAAAAAAACAAAAAGTTTCTAGGAAATTTCCAATTTTTTGGGTTTTCTGAAAACTTTTTTTTTTTTTTTTAAAAAGAAAATTATCAGTTTTTGCTAAGGGAACTTCGGTAACAATATTCCTCCCCCCAATAATTCCTTCCTATGTGTGTCTACATCATTGAAGTTTCATTAACATTTGTGATGATTATAAAAAATGGTCAAGTCCACCCCCTGTCTGTTTTTTTGTTGTTGTTAAATACTGTATCATTCATAAATGATTTCATTTATTCTTCATATTCAGACAAATATTGAAATATTCAGTAGTGATATGAAACTTGACATTACAGAATCTTTTATAGAATGCTCAAAATATAAAACTTGTAATTCTTTGTGACACTCTTTATTGTTTTAAACAGTGACTTGACTTAACATTTATACATTAATTTTACAATAATCAGTTTTTGAGAGCAATTAATAACTGTACTTGTGTATAAGATGCACTATTTCCCCAGATTTTTCAGCCTCAAAGAAAAGGAAGTGTATTATACATGAGAACTATACAATTAGCTTTTTTCCTACAACATGTCTCACTATATCATATTTACCAACCCCCTCCGATCGGGCAGGATATGACACAAGGTCAGTTTTTTTAAGCGGAGTTTAACAGGTTTGAATTCAGAGTTTTTCCTTCTCCTAGACTAGTTGCCCCACCAAGGCTGAAGAACCTAGTCTGCCCTACTATTTACCCATAGCTGAAGGGAGAATAATTGGATTCATACCTTTCCCAAGGGTATTAGTGCTATGTGAAATGCAATCAGTCTCATCCTGGATTTGAACTTGTGTCACCGTGTCCATTTCCTGCGACGATAACCATTACACCATGGGCACCTCCCCATTACACCACGGGCACCTCATGTCTCACTATATTCAGGACAGGACATCCAAAAGTAAGTCCAAACCAGTGTTTATGCCATTACAAAGAAATATACACTGGAATGTGTGTTTGTTTATAATTTTCTTTCCCTTAATGTGAGCTTATTGTCACTGCAAGCTTGCAGCATTTTTGTATGAACATGTGTTTGCTAGAAATACTTTGTAAATTTTGTGTTTTAAGTCATAACGTAAAATATATAAATTCTTATTTTTAGTCAGTACGAATAGATAAAAAGTTGAACAAACGCAAAATTTAGCAGCTACAAATTCTAAAAAGTTGGTGCATGTTATACACAAGATTTTTTCTTCAGAATTTCATAGTTCTAACTTCTAATAAAAGAACATGGTTTCACACTAAGGCAAGAAGCAGACAATGTCTTGCAGAGACAATGACAGATGCATGTTGTTAAAGAAAATCCAATCTATGTCATAGCTATATTATTTGTTATAGTTACAACATTTCAGTCATTGTATCTTCTGTTTTTTTCCAGATGTTTATTTGGTGGTAACCTGATCCTTTATTTCATTCACAAGAATAGATTGATCTCATTTGGCTGTCCATGCTTAAATGATTATCTCATATCAGTTCATCCTTCTAAGTTAATTCATCCTTGTAATATTATATGCCTGTATTTTCCACTGAACCAGCAGATATTGTATTTGATTCAGAGATTCAACTCCTGACCACCAGGTAACTAAATACACTTTAATCAATACTTTTATCCTTGAGGCCATTTTGTGTATTGTAACTATAACAACCCAGATGACAAATTAACTAAGAAAGAATTAACCTATGTGAGATATCCTCCTCTAAGGATAGACAGTAGAATAAAAAACAATCTACTTTCGTGAATTGAATAAAGTGTCTGATTCAATATTTTCAGAAGGTTATTGATAATGATAGATTGATTGATTGACTGATTTTAATGTCATTGTATGCTTAGGGGTAGACATTCATTGTACAATCATATTACATTTACAAATGTTGTTGTTTTTTAAGGTTTTTTTTCACATGATTATGTGTTAGATACCTGAAGAAGGCTGGAGAGTGCAACAGCTGAAATGTTACAAAAACAATCAAGATGAAGACACTAGTCAGAATACATTGGTGAATAATTTCAAATCTCAGAAATTGAGACAAAAATTAAAGTTAAAAATCAAATTGAAATATTGAAAAAGTATTATTAAAAGCACTGACAGACATGACAGTCCTAACCTCCACCTTCCTAAAAGAATCCTTACCTGAATTTAAGTTCAGTTGAAGCTAAGGTGTGAATGATTGACTGATTGTCTTTAATGCTATATCAACCCATTTAGGGTTATTTTATGCCAAGTGGTTAGGGAATCATGTTCATCATATGTACATATATACATTTTTGTGTAATTGTTTAAGAGATTTTTTTTCACACAGTCCTATTAAATGTGAATAATTTTCAAACAGATTGATTTGATCCCGAAATAGGTATGAGGGGAACTGGGAGAAATTACAATAAAAGGATACTTCACCCTTCCAAGAACTCTGGAACTGGAACCTCACCATCAGATGCAGTTTAGAATCATACCTAAGATATCTTTTTTTTTTGGGGGGGGTCTTACCCCCCTCAGCAAGGGATACAGTCAGTGTATTCTAAGTCTCATTGGCAGCATAGGAAACAGTAACAAGTATTGTCAGAAATTAGCATTTCTAAGTCATATCAATATAGTAGAATTTAAAAGGGAAAATTTTAATTAACTTTCGAATTAAATTTTGAATTAAATCTAAATTAAATTTTTAATTAAATTAGTGAATAAATAGCAGAATGTGTTATATGGTTTGGTTTCTTTGTTTAATGGTAAATCAACCTTCATGGGTTATATAATGCCAACGCCATCCTTGTAGAAGAACAGTAGTGGTTCTATTTAATTCATAGCTGGGGAGATAAGAGAGTTCAATAATTTTCCCAAGGGGCATCAGTCCAAAAGTGAATGTAATAGTGCAATTGAAGTTCAAACTGACTTATTTTGAGGCCACAGTCCAGAACTTTAGCCATTATTCTATGGGGACTTCCCCACATTATTGCACTGGGACTTCTCCTGAGTCATATATTCATTATAATTAAGCATCATAGAATTCTAATGATAAAAACATTTTTCCATCACTGGCTATTTGATCTGGAGGTGAGCTCACAGAAAAAAAAAAAAATGTTTCTTCAGGGTGTAGACATAAAAAAAACAGGCTGCAAATATTCATTATATAACCAAATCTTTTATAAGTAGGAAAAATCAGAATGGCTTTCAGAAAAATTGATCTACAACATCACAGCTTCTGATGAAGGAATATGTGCAAAAAATCTTGAGGCAACGCTATTGTTTGTAAATTTCTCCAAGGCATTTCATTTCATACACTGATGAAAGATGGAGCAAATACTACAAGCATATGGTCTCTTCAAAGAAACTGTTACTGCTATAATGATGCTTTACAAAAACATGAAAGTAATGGTTTGCTCACCTGATGGTGACACAGACTTCTTTGACATTGTTACTGGAGTTGTGCAAAGAGATACATTAACACCATATTTGTTTATGATCTGCTTTTACTATGAACATCAATAAATCTAATGAAAGAACATGGTTTCACACTAAGGCAAGAAGCAGACAATGTCTTGCAGAGACTATGACAGATGCAGACTATACAGATGATCTAGGGCTTCTTACAATTATACCTGCCCAAGCTGAATCTTTGCTGCAAATAAAACAAAGTTAATGTGTTTTAAACAAAAATAAGTCATATTCCCTTCAAAAATCAGTCGACAAGTTCACATACCATAACAGCAAAATCTCATCTACTGAAAGTAATATCAACATATGTTTAGTTGAGGTATGGAGTGCTATTGAAAGATTATCTATCGTATGGAAGTCTGATCTCTGATAAAACAGAATGAAATTTCTTCCAAGCTGTGGCTGTGTCAATACTACTATATGGATGCACCAACTGAACGTTAATGAAACACATGTAGAAAAGGCTAGATGGGAACTACATTAAAATGCTGCATGCAGTTTTGAACAAATCCTGGAAGCAACACCCAACAAAACAGCAGCTGTATGGCTACCTGTCTCACATCTCGCAAACCCTTCATGTAAGATAAACAATATATGTGAGACACTGCTGGAGAAGAAAGGATGAACTCATAAGCAACATTCTATAGATGTGCCAGTGTTGGCTAATCAAGATTTACATTAGCTCTGTGCAGACACTAGATGCTGTCTGGATGACCTGTCAAGAATGAAGGATGATAGTGATGGTTGGCAAGAGAGGGTTCCGGAAATTCATGCTATCAGCACGACTTGATAATGATGATAATGATGATGATGATTTGCCCAATTCCTCTGCCATGGGCAAGATATGACACAAGGACAATTCTTAAGCAGAGTAAAGTTGGTTTCAATTTAGAGTTTTCCTTCTCCTAGACTGGTTGCTTAACCAAGGTTAGAGAACCCAGTATATGCTCATATTTACCTATATTTGGGGGAGCACGTATGGATTCATGCCTTTCCCAAGAGCATTAGCGTGAAGTGAAATGCAAACAGCCTCATCCAGGTTTGAATTTAAACAGCCAATTCCATTTATTATGGGATAACCGTTATGCTATGTGTGCCTCCTTTTATCTGACATGATCTTCCTCAGCCCAAAATTTCAGGACCATTCACAGTTTTTTCTTTCTTTTTTTTTTTTTTTTTTTTTTTTTTTTTAAATAGAATACCCAACCTCTTCACCATGAGCAGAATCAAATTTTAAGTGGAATTTAACAGGTTTGAATTCAAAGTTTTCCTTCTCCTAGACTGGTTGATTAAAGAGCCCAGACTGCTGAAATATTTACCCATATAAAAGTAAAAGTAAAGTTGGCGACTGCAGTCGAGGGCAACCAGAAGGCTCCCTTTTCAATAGCTACTACACCGAAGTGTAGGAGAGGGCACTACTCCTTTCCCTGGATTGCTCTACTTTACCCATGATACGTACCTGATATTGCTGAGCATTAAGCAAGGAGGTATCACATACCATTTTTAAAGTTTTTGGTATGACGCGACCTGGGATTGAACCCAGGTTTTCTGGACCATTGGCGAATACTCTACCCATTAGGCTAATGAGCCAGTTCACTTCTCTCTCTTTACCCATATGTGGAGGGACAATTATATCACAATTATTATTTTTTAATGGAATAGCTTTAAACAAAGATGTCTTCTGCATTTTGAAGTGAAGAATGAATGTGTTTAATGGACAATGTTTTTGTAAATTTGATATCTAACATTTTTTTGAGTCATAAACACTTGAGTTATAGTTTCTAGTTAAATAACCTAAAATATCAGGATGAGTTTGCGGAGGGGGGAGAGACTAAGGATTCAAAATGTTAAAAAAGAAATCTTTTAAATAGTGAGATTAAGCATTTACCCAACCCCTCTTTCACAGGTATGATGTAACACAAGATCAATTCTTAAACAGAGTATAATTGGTTTGAATTCAGAATTTTCTTTCTTGTAGATTAATTGCCTAACCGAGACTAAAGAATTCAGTCTGCCCTACTATTTAACTGTAGTTAAAGAAAGAACGGAAGTTGATGCCTTTCCAAGAGCAAAGTGAAATGTAAACAGCCTCATGCAGGATTTGAACTTGGACTGCTAATTCTATTTCCAATGATGAGCACATTTTCCTATGTAGTAAGTATGTGAATTGTAATCATTAAAAGAATATGTTATATTTATATTAAAGAATTCCAAGTATCACAGAATTTAATGAAAAAAAGATGCTTTTCTTAATTGGCTCTTAAATGTTGATATTGGTTAAAATTTTCTACTTTTAAGAAATTTACACTTTATTGAACAGAATTTGAATTAGATCTGTTACTTACCTGGAATGACTAAACTGATCAGAAATGTTGTCTAAACTAAGTTCTTTTTTTTGTCATTAATATTTATATTCATTGCTGTTATATTATCACAAGAAACAACATATTGTTTTAATATAGCAGTATAGAAAGAAGAAGAAATTTAGAAAGATTTTTAACATGAGAAAAAGAAACAGACAAAGAAGATAGCAGCGTTTAGTTTTAAAGATGAGCTGAAAGAGGATTCAATTGGTTATTTACCCTACCTCATTATGCGAAAGACACTGCCTTTCTGCATATAAAGTGCAGTAATCATGATCATCAACGCCATCATCATCATCATCATCATCATCATCATCAGTTGTAGCTGCAGCAGCAGTAGCAGTAGAGGAGGAGGAAAATGAGGAGTTAACTGTACCGTTGCATGTTGAAAGCAGACTAAATGCAAGGATGAAGCATTTTTTAAGGAGTGGGGATATTTTTTTTCATTTTGTTTTTGTTTTTTGTTTTTTGTTTTTTTTTTCTTTTATTGATGATGAAGTTGGATGATTTGAAATGTTGGGAAAAACATTTCAACAAACTTGTTGGTGTTGGTGTAGTGAGTGTCCCCAGAAAGTAGAAAAATAAAAAGCAAAAATGGTGGGGTGTGGGGGATTGTATAATGATAGAAGAAATTGATAGAGGCAGCAGGTAAAGGATGGCCTGGTAGCAATAATTACTTGGAAATTAAGGGAAATAACCCTGAACAAATGAGCAGGGGTTACCCTTTGAAAGATTTGGTTATTTGAGACTTGCAACAGACTTAGCTGAAGATGAAGCAAAAAAAGAAAAAAAAAAAAAGAAAAAAAAAAAAAAAGTCAATATAAAACCTGAGAGGTAGATTAGCTGTGACCGAAAAAGTAACTTTTTTCCCACTTGAATTGTCTTGGATTAGAATGAAGCCACATCAAAGCAGCTCATAACTTGCTGCTGCTGCTGCTGCTGCTGCTGATCTTTTGGAACCAATAACCAAAAACAAACCAAAAAAAAAAAAACAAACCAAAAAAAAAAAAAAAAAAAAAATCATAAAAAAAAAATTTTTTTTTTAAATAAATAAAAAAAAAAAAACACTGAGATGACACAGTAAGAAAAGTGTCAAAAGTCCTGCAGTCAATGTCTTTTTTCTTTCCATTTTCCCCTTATTTTTTTTCTCTCTTTTTTTCTTTCTTTTTTTTTTTTTACTAACTTTTTAAAATTATTTTTTTGTCCTTTATCTTATTGGGGACATACAGGAAACATGAAATGTTGACTGCTTGAAGTTAAGAGGAGTGGTGGTGGTGGTGGTAGTAGTAGTGGTAGTAGTAGTAGTAGTAGTGGTGGTGGTGGTGTTGAAGAAGATGATGGAATAGAGGCTAGTTGATACGATGAACAGTAGTGGAAGTAGTAGTAGTAGTAGTAGTAGTAGCAGTAATAGTGATGGCGGTGGTAGCTGTGGAAGCTGGCGGATGATGACGCTGCAGCGGTACCACACATTTTTTTTCTTCATTTGCTGAAAAGTAGGGTGGTATTGGTGGTAGTAGTAATAGTAGTAGTAATAGTAGTAGTAGTAGTTGAGGTGGTGGTGGTAGTGGTGGTGGTGGTGTATTGACCGTTGTGTTTGATGGACAGGCCTGGATGTTGGACGGGCAAGCAGATTTTGACGGACAGATGAATGGATTGATGGGTAGACGGACGACAGACGAACTGACGGTTTATGAGATGTGACTGAAGACTGTGAGAAGGTTCAGACACTTTCCGCAGCCGAAGTCAAGTTGACGATGATTTCGTCTTTTTTTAAAAATTGTTTTTGGACACCCTTGCTTGGTTAAGGAGAGCATTGAACGATGCCGAGTTGAGGCAGATAGACTGGCAGAGGAGAGAAGGAGATGAAACCCTATCAGCTGCACAGTCGAGGCCCGCAGAGGTAAGAGGGAACAGACTCTGGACAATATTTGATTTTCACGTGGGACTGTGACTGTCTGATGATGACAGTAGATAGAGTTCCCTGTAATTTGGGGAGGGAATTATTATAAATGTTGTTAACAAGACAAAAAGCAGCAACACGAGATAATATAGATATATTCAGAAACAAAGATATATATATATATATAAATTGTTTGTACATATAAATGAATTAATATATACACATATTTACATATACGTATATATGTGGAGAGAGGTAATTATAATCTATATTTCAATTTTGATGTAGCATTTTTAAAAGCAACCAACAAAAATTTTTCAAAAATATTTAAATTTCTTAAAAAAAGGTTTTAAAACATTATATGGATTAGTTAGTTCCATTCATTCAGTCCCATATTCCATCAAAAAGATTTTATGAAGAGCAAATGCTATGTTTTGCTTAAAATTTACTTATCATTATTTTATACAAAAAATTTTATTTTAAGAATTTGGCCAATGCAAAGCCATTTTAATTCATATAAAAAAAGAATCTTATATTAAAGAAGAAAAAATTTTCTTATAAAAATTCATTAAGATTATTAATTTCAACTGGTATTTTTCTTCATCTGTTTAATTTCAGTTGCTTTTTATTGCAAATTACTTAGGTTGTTATTTCTGTGACAGAGAGAAACAGTATCAGAAACAAAAATAGAGGACGAACCCTTGGTAAGACTTGAACTCACTTTGCCTCAGTAAAGCCTCGTTATCTGTACTAGTTGCTTTAATAACTAAGCTACCAGGGAAATTAGTATTGCAAGAGTCTAAATCACAGTGATAAACTCATTCCTACATTCTCTTGTCTGATTTGTTGGCATCATGTTTGTTGCTATTTCTAATCATGTAAAAAAAAATTAATAGAATACACTATAAATTGGATTCATAACTTTTTCAAAGGTATAAGCATTATATGAAATGCAAACAAACTCGTTCAGGATTTAAAATCAGGTAGCCATGTCCACCTACTATAATAACCATTACATTACTAATAATGTGTAAAAACAAAAAACAAGTTATAATAGGCAGGATTTCGACTTTAGTAATACAAATTGCTTTTATAGCTTAGATAGTAAAGCAGCTGGTATGAATAACCAGGTTTCCATGAGGCAGAAGAGGAAGTGAGTTTGCGTCTAACTGAGTGCTTGTTCTTCCTTGTTGCTTCTATCATGTACTGTTACTTGGTGCTGTAGAAATAATGATCCAAATGAGTTTTTGATAAAAAGCAACTAAAATCAAAAACAGTCAAAATTAATAATGATGATGGACAATGCTTCATCTAAAAAATAAAAATAAATAAAATATACTATTAAACTCATTAACTTCTGAAAAATATTTGAAAAGGGTCATTGTCAAAAAGTTGGGATTTTAAATCTCAATGATTATTTTTAAATGTAATAAAAATAAAATATAATAAAAAAATGATCAGAAAAATAATATTTCAGATTTAAACAGAAAATAATCAATTTGATATTCTCCACACAAATTAACAGAAGAAAATATAATAAAATCTAGCATAAATTCGGAGACTCACAAAGCAGAATCTAAGGCCAATACAAATGTTTATTTTTACATTTTTTCCTAATATCATTGTTAAGATAATATTCATGGAAACAAAAAATAAATTTTTGTGCTTGGGTGAATTATTTTTTAGAGATAAAAATTGATCATGAATACATAGCAAATGTTTATATTCTTTTAGAATTGTATAATTTTCATTTTAAATTAAACCCTTACCCATCAAGTCCATAGGAATCAAATAGAACCCCACAATGAGACATGCAGGTTGAAAACCATACCCTGAATCTTTGTTAGCCAGAACATTAAAAACAGCATATTTCAAATTAGGAATAATACAATGGTAGTTTAATTGAAGACAGGTACAGATTTTTCAACAATGTGTAAAAACGAGTATACTTGAGAGGGCTGAGTAAGAGGGAAATGATTATATATATATTTTTTCCCCATATACTTTATTATTTTAAGAAGAGAAGAAACATTAAAAGGAATTTATTTTAAAAATCAATAATGGTCAGAGTGAATATTTTTAAAATTCTTAAGATTTAATAGGATGTAAGAGTAAAAGTAAGAAATATGCAGATGAACAACCAGAATTATCAAATCATTATGATATTTTATATTTTCTTTCTCTTGTTCACTTGCTATTCAACATACTATGATTTATTTCCTTCCTTCCCGCACGAAAAGAAAGCGAATAAAATATAAGGGAGGTAACTACCACATGACTTATAAATTTTTTTTTCTTCAAATTCCTTAACTTTGGTGAGTCCCATGTAATATTACAAAGTATAAAAACACGTACATATTTGCCTTAAACTAGGACTTGCCTCCCTTACCAATTTAAAAGAAGCCGCCAGAACACACACACACACACACACACACACACACACACACACACACAAAAACAATTAATGAAAAAATAGCGTATTTTACGAGTGTTATTAGTAACTGATAGAACACGAATACTTTTTTAAATAGTTACTACCACTAACTCTTGGAATAGAAGTTAAAAAATTAACTGGTGACAAATTACCTACTTTCATTTCATATCAGTACAAATAAAATATTTTTGTAGTTAATTCATACAAGCAAAGATGTCCAGTTGTTATTAGATACTATAAAAATTTGTTCTAGTACAAATAAAATAAAATGAATTGATTAAAAAACGTACTAAAACTAATTTTTGATTTCCTTTCATTTAAACTTCAAGGCCCACAACTCTGTAATGTAGTCGACAAAACAAGCTCCGGTATAGACTTGTGTATAAGTCAATCTGGAGGATAAGCCAAACTAGATTTATGATAAGATTCATTTATATATCAAATTAATTTTTAAACCAAAGGGCTCAATTATTACAAATTTTAGCAAGACACCATCTTTTACTTCGTAAATTTGATTTATATAGTAATTACTAAAGTGAGCCAAAAGTTTTGCCATATTTTGGTAAAAGATAGTTGGTGGCGCATATAACATGTGATTGAAGCAGTTCAAACTGTGGGAGATAGCTGCTGTGGTTGTTAGTATTGTGGTAGTTGGTGCGTTGACACGTTGTGCATTGCTTAACGCCGCAGAAACAACCAAAAACATTTGTTGCATGAAAGGTGAAGGTGCAGTTGATCACAGTACAATAACCAGATAGTTGAAGAAATTTTGGTTGAGATCAAGAACCTTGACAATCAGGTAATCTCAGGAATGTCTAAAAGTTGATTCTGAAGCCATGATCCAAGCCATAGAGGAGGCATGGGAAACCTTTTTTGAGAGATGGGTCACATGAGACATGGCTCATTCATCACCAGATGGGCCAGAATACTAAAATAAATCAAGGTAATTTTTCATTGAAGGTACCTCAACTATTTAATTACAGAAGGCCATTCATGTATGCATCTGCGTTAGAAATAGGGGAAAAGTTTTTTTTTGGTAAAAAGATCTTTTCTATAAAAAAATGAAATCTTTGTATAATATCACTGATATCAATGTGATATATTCCCCTTTCCCAAACCTTTTAGAGAGAGAGAGAGAGAGAGAGAGAGAGAGAGAGAGAGAGAGAGAGAGAGAGAGAGAGAGAGAGACAGAGACAGAGAGGAAAAAATTCTAATGTTATTTTCCTAGTGAAATTAGGCAGGCCATTTAGAAAGCCTAGAGACAAATCTGGCAAGTAAAACTCAGAGAGTATCAGGCGAGCTTAGCATCTTACAGTCTAGTGTGATTTGTCACCTTCACAAATTCAACAAAAGCATCTGAAGCTGCCAAATTTTGCCTCACGTTACCAAAATATTGTAAAACTTTTGATTCACTATTGGATTTGGTGTAGACAAACATTCCCAATTCTATTTTCTGAAAACCACAAAATAAATACAAAGTTGAAAACTTTTGCACAGACATTATAACCACTTTTAGCAAGCATTCATATTTAAATACAGTAACAAATCTTTTTGTTTTTTAAATTAATAAGTAAATAAGAATTGAATAAATTTACATCTCAAATAATTGTCAATTAGCAAAAGGATTTGTTATCATATTGTATAACCTTAATTTTGTGTGCCAGATGTGATATAATACATGCAAGTATTTTTCAATGGCTATTATTTACTTAAAAGTAGAATCTATTTTTTATTTGCATTGATTAGTTCAAATTAGCATTGTTTGGAAATAGAATAAATAATCAATACAATTATGTAAGCTAGCAAATTCCCAGTACATAGCATGGCTTTGTACTAAACCCTGCAGGCTGCTTGGTCACTTTGTGAAAGGCTCATTACAGTCGCACCCTTGATTGTTTTGTGAAGAGCTACCAACTTTTGTAACTTCATTCAACAGTATTTGAAATATTGTCATCTAATCCCATAGACATTGTCTCCTCACAAAATGTATAAAGGTATGTTTTGTGTTATCTTTAGTTTAAAAAAAATTAAAAATCAAATTTTTTAACGGGTATCTGGTACCTTTTAAAAATCACCTTTTACCTTTTGACTTTTCACAGTAGATGACTGGGCCATTACAAGAAAAAAGTTACACAATTTTCCCTGATGGAATGAGCTGCTTTGTATATAAATACTAGCTGAAGAACCGATATACACCAGGCAAGAGGTTAAGACTTGAATTTGGTTATAATGATCGCAAAATCATTCTCCCAAATTGATAATAAAACATAGGAATGTTCATAATTAGACACAGTGAGATTAAAAGATAAATCATTTTGACTTATTTTCTTTTTATAAACAACACATCTATTTTACAATTTTTGTTATCAATTAAAAATTGACATTGAATGGTTAGAAAAAATTCTTACTATAAAAGATAATTCCATATGACAGAAAATAGATTAATCAATTATATTTTTATATTATGAAATTAATATTGTTCTGTGAAAAATTTAACAGTTTTGCAGGCTAATATTCTAAAACCTAAGTAAGTGACATTTAAGAAATTTATTGATTTAAACATTTTTGTTTTTTGTTCAGAAGTCTTATTCAAATCTCCAGCTTGAAGAACTATTTATACACTTCATGTCAAATTAGATGCAAATAATTGTTTTAGTAAAACAAATAATTTGTTAATCTAAAAAAAAATTGGGGTTTGAAAATTTATGCATAATCATACATTCTTATTATTATATTGTTATGAGAGCTTCATCTTCTCCCAAATCCTATGAATATAAAACGTTTTGGCCATCCGCTGAAGATAGATACAAACTCTTCTGTATTATTAATATGAATTATAAAAGTTTAGTCACTCAGTTTAGTTTTAAATTTTCAACATAAATATCAACACTCAATGTTAGTGAATTACTAGTATTAATAAACAAAAACTTCTAAAATTTAAATCTCTCTCTCTCTCTCTCTCTCTCTCTCTCTCTCTCTCTCTCTCTCTCTCTCGTTTAAGCACTAGTTTTTAAAAATTGAGGCTGTTGGTAAGTTTTGCACATTCATAGCAAAATACCAAATAAAGAAACAATGTAAATCAACTGGCAAAACTTGAGACATTATCAATTATTACTTATTCAATTCTCCCATTTAGAACAGAGAAGTGTTTTTTTTCCCCTTTTTAACTTTATATCAGATTTTAAAAAAAGTATCTGCTTCTGTCCCACATGGCATATTTGTTTAAAAATGTTCCATACTAAATATAACAACTATCGTGAGACAGTGTGGATGTCCAAATTTCTGTTATCAATATCCAATGACCATAAGGTGCTAACAATGAAAGGTAGTAGTGACCGAATTCACCAGGAAAGTAGTTAAGAAGATATTCAACTGACTCGCCACCAAGTCAGGATATGACACAAGGTCTTTTTATTGAGGGGAACCACATATATTTAAGACCCATGAGTGACCTATCCGCCCCCCAAATGATCATTCTCATCAGTATTCCCCCTTCTAGGGCACCTCAGATACCAAGCAACAAAAATTTCTGAAAAACCTGGGAGGAAGGCTCTCTAATGCCTTGCAATGTGCCAGGCAAGGAGGTAAGAAAGGATTTAACTGTTTTCCCATAAAGTTGATATATGACACAAGGTCATTGTAAAGTGGGGAGCCACACACAAATTGAAACATGCATGGCTGAACCCAAAAAATGCTTGGTGCCTTAGTCACAGAGCAATAAACTCAACCTTGTAAAACACATAACGCCTTGGATGAGGGGTAGACCTACCTGAGACCAGGTGATCAATCTTCAATTACCCACCCAACATGCTTGTCAGGTGGGCCTGCTTGGAGGTAAGAGAGGCTGAAGAGGAAGTGAGAATGGTATTTAACTGACCTCCTACCAAGTCAGAATGCAGCAAAAGGCAAGAAACTAAGAATTTTTTTTCCCATTTGTTCTCCGTCCCACCACCAGACAGGTATGGCACAAGGCCTTTTTTAAAGTGGGTCTGGACGCAGAGCTGCAGCCCACATGCGTCCGGCAAAATCCCAAAATACCTTTGGCCCCGTTGGCATTTCCCCAATGGGAGCACCTCAGACGCCAGGAAACAAAGCAGCAAAATAAACTGTTACCAAAAACCTGGTCTATTTAAGACAAAAATCTTAATCTTGTAATAGCTCATTTTTAATGGCTAGTGTAGTCCAATACCATTTTTAATGGGTGGTATGGTCGAAACCATATCTAATATGTAATGTGCCATACCATTTCTTATGAACGGTATGGTCTATACCATTTTTGATGGGTGGTGTGGTCTATACTATTTCTAATAGGTAATGTGGTTTATTTTAAAAATCATATAGACCACACCACTACCATTGTTTTCTTTGTTTAATGGCATATCAATCTTTGTAGGTTATTTAATGCTAAAGCTTTCCTTGTAGAACAGTAGGGATACTATTTAACCTATAGCTGGGGAAGAGGTAAGGGGATTCAATACCTTTCCCAAAGGGGCATTAATTTAAAAGTGAATGTATTAGCACCATTGGAGTCTGAAGTTGCTTACTTCAGGGCTTCAGTCCAGCTCTTAAGCTGTTATATCAATGGAGACTCTCCTCCATGTTTTTATGGGGATTTATTTTCATCTTCTTTCAAAAAAGGATGCTACATTTTTAGTTAAATTTTGAGAAGCAAATAAATTTCATGTAATATGATTAGAAAAGTTTTAAAGCACCAAGCCATATGGATTTGATATGTATAAATTATAACATACATTTGGATAATCACTAAAATCCTTCAAATTAAATATGTTACCATAAAAGAATATTGTTATATGATAGTGTATCAGAATACTAAATATAAATGTTGTGCTACTTGTTTAAAAAGTAAAGGGCAATGTGTAAAAAACATCAGATACGAGGTACCAACTACGAGGTTAACAAGTAAATGAAAATAGGTAATATGTATTATGCAATAGAAGTTGCCAGCAGAGCCGATGCATAGGTTATTCACATCAAGTATTTTTTGAAACAATTTAGAATATTCATAAAGACTAAAACTAAAAGGAAATTTAATTGTTTGATTTTAGTACGTCAACCCATTTAGGGTTAGGGAATCATGTTCATTGTACTTTTGTATTAATTTTTTTTGTGAAGTTGTTTCTTAATACGTACTTTATAATGCTGAGTGTTGAGCAAGGAAGCATCAAGTACCATCTTTAAAGTCTTTGGCATGACGTGACCTGGGATTGAACCCAGGTCTCTCAGACCATTAGCGAATACTCTAATATATATATATATATATATATATATATATATATATATATATATATATATGCCAGGAGAAAAAGCTATATGCAAACTACACAAGAATGCTGCATGGTCTTATGAAGAAATCTTCATAACAGCAGCCTACAAAACAATAGTTGTAAAGCCACTTACTTCCCATCCTACGAACCATTCTAGTAAAACAAGCAAAATATGCTCATAGTTCTATTGAATATGAATAATTTTCAAACAGATCTATTTGACCTATAGATAGAATAATAACAATACTACCACTCCAGGTCAGAGTGGACTTGGGAGTAATGGTAATGAAGGAGTACTCCACACAGATCTCCAAAACTGGAGCCTCACCATCAGATGTAGGTTAGCATCATACCTGGGCCTGATCTATCAGCAGAGGATACAGTTAGAGTATTCTAAGCCTGGCCAACAAGATAGGAAAATTTAATGAAATAAAAGAATAAAAGGAGTATCGTAACGGTTTATGTTTTGTATTTATCATTGAAGGTATGGTCAGTGTAATTTGTTTTGTTGTTTAATGGCATATCAACCTTTGTTGAGGAGTTAGTGTAATGGTTAATGGCATTGAAAATAGAATCAATAAGCCGAGTTTAAATTTCCTTGGAGGAATCAATATTTTCTATCAATCTCATTGTCTCTGCAATGAGTAAAATAGTAAGGCAGGTTGGGCTGTCTAGCTTTGGTGAATAGACAGTCAAGGTGATAGACAAACCTGAATTCAAAGTTAGGAGCCTTGTTCTTTATTTCTGCCAATATTGGTCCCAAACCCAGGGAAGGAAGGAGGAATGTTGGTCATGGAATGGAGACAACATGAACGTAAAAGAAAAAGACCAATGAAACCCTGACAGAAGAATACATCAGTCTAGGTGAACAGAACAATCATGGCACTGACAGATCCTGACCCAGAGACACAATTTATTAATATTATAGATTATTTTTAAGTGAACAGGAGTATCATTTTAGTAAGAAGATGAATATGATACTAAGAATGAGGTTTGAATAAATCATATAAATATACATTAAAACAAATATTTCTGTTATTCTAGGAGTGCTGGCTGGTTGAGGGTGTTGTATATTAACTGTCAGCACCAGGGATCTGTTTTAGACTAGACAATAGACAAGATTTTGAATGCTGATTTTCAAGGAAGATTACCATAGCATGAATTCTCCTTTTATTTGATCTTATGCAAGACTGTGTCACAGTCTAGATTGTTGAATACTATGCTATGGGGACTCCTCCAAGTTGGTTGCATTTTATAGCATATATATTGAATATATGATTTAAAAATGAATAGTTTGCAGGTAATAATTTTAAAACAAGGCAGGGCTTACAGTTAGATGGTTTCAAGTATTCCTATCTAACACTGATAGTTTTTTTTTGTAAACAATTAAATAATTTCAAGTATTCCTATCTAACACTAGAAGTTTTATTAGTACACAGTTAACACTAGTATTTCTATTCAACATTATTCTTTTGAACAGTTAAATAGTTTCAAGTATAGTAAATAAATAAACAGTTCTATTTGACTCATAGATGGGACCCTAACAGGTACTACCACTCCGGGTCGGAGTGAACCAGGGAGTAATGGTTATAAAGTGGTACTCCACATTCCCCAAAGCTTCAGAACTGGATTGGTTTGGTTTGTTGGGGTTTATGGCATATCAACCTTTGTAGGTTATTTAACGCCAAATCCATTTTTATGTAAATAATCTGTTCTATTGAAAACAATTCAGTTCAGCATAAGTACACAATTTAATTGTCAAAAACATTTCTATTTCAAGCTATATAGTTGACTCAGACAATTCATTTTAGCATAAGTATGCTGTTAGTTCTATTTAACCCATACCTATCAGGTGCTACCATTCCAGGCCAGAGTGGACCTGGGAGCGATGGCAACGAAGGGGTACTCCGCATTCCCCAAAGCTCCAGCACTGCTGGAACCTCACCATCAGATTGTTTAGTGTCATATCCAGGACACTCGTTAGGGGGGGGGTCTTACCCCTCTGCAGAGAAGCACTCAGTGTATTCTACAGCCCCAGCTGACAGGGCAATCCAGAACTGGAGCCTCACCATCAGATGGTTTAGAGTCATATCCAGGACACACATTAGAGGGAAGGGGTGTGTGTTTGCAGAGATGCAGTCAGCCAATTCTACAACCCCAGCCAACAGGGCTGCCTTATAGGTTACTATTTTAATTTCACTCAGAATTTTAATCAAAATCTTTAATTCCAAGCAGATTAGCTTGATTTTCCAGGTCAGTAAATATAAACTATACTGGCACCATATTTATGCCATTATTATTTGTTATGATAATGTGAAAATGAAAACCCACCACATTCTGGCAATCAAGGACTTTCATATGAGCACCGGTATATGTACCACTACTTTAATAAGCACAAGTCTAGATGGTAATTTTTGTGTCTATGTTAACTTAACATCATAAAAATAACATTAAAATGCTCTAAGAGAATAAAGCAATACTCAGTCAAATTTGCAAATTAATAATTGTGTTGAATCAATGTTTGCACTCAGTCTGCTCATTATAATTTTTCAAGAGTAATAACTATTAAATGTTAATTATGGATTACTTCCCTTTATTTATTTGCAATTAATTATGTGAATTTTATAAATAGGATGTGAGTTGACAGTGAGTTGAGTGATCACTGGAGATGGACTCTAAGCAAGTTTTCATTAAACACTTTTCTTAAGGACTATATTTTTTCTTCAAAGTTTCGTTACTTTTTAACCAAAATATAGTATCTTTATTTATTTATCATATTATTTTACATGGTGCAAAATAACATATTTCATAATGAGATATATAGAGTATGACTGTACATAAGTATACTTCAAATAATTTTTTTTTATAAAAAGTAAATTTTCTTTTAAATCAGGATTCCATTATTTCTTGTAGGATATTATACAATGAAAATAGATATTTATTAAGAGCTATTAATTTCCAAAACTCTGCAACTCTGAAATTGTACAAAAATAGAATGGCAACAACTCTATAACCAAGAATTGCATAAAAATATATTTAAGGTGTGTAATTATTTTTGGATTGCTACTGTTATATTTTTAGTTGAGGTTTCTTTGCGAGTTTGGCAATGAATAATACTAAATTCATCTTTATTCGATAATGTTCCACTAGAAATAATAAAATGATAGTATTTTTGGCTTAGAAAAAAATTATCTTTTGATAGAACATTTTTAGGGGTATATTTATTTATGGGTGATATTATATATGTATTGAAAAATAAAAAAAAAACAAAAAACAAAAAAAAAAACAATCATAATAATACAATCTAATAAAATGAAAAATACTCTTAAATTCTTATCATTCTTATAATTATCTTCAAATTGAGAAAAAAAAAAAAAGTAGAAAATATTAAAAAAGGAACATTGTAAAGTGTTGGTGGGAGGGGTTCAGAAAATTTAATCTTAGAACATTTGGTTATCAAATATTCAATCATTACTCCTACAGGGTCTGGCAGAATGATCTCTTGGGCTTGGAACATAAATAAAAAAGCAACGTAGATTCAAATCAAAATTTAATTTTAAGATAAAAAAAAAGGTAATATTTGGCATTTTGTTTTGATATTTTCATCACTTGGTTTTAAAAATTGTCTAAATACTTGTCCTTGCTAGCTACACTCTCTTGAAGCTCTACCCTGACATTTCACCTCGAAGTTCTGTAACACTCACTTAGGCTTTACCTTTGGCATTGCTGCGATTTCATGATAAATAGAATATTTCAGTTCATCAGTTATCTGCAGCCTTTGTTTAAAGACTTGAGCTTTTGGATGTTCTCATGGGAAGCAATCACAAGGGGACTGAGATCAGCCGAACAAACCGACCATTGGATGTCACCCAGTAAGCATCCTGAAAACTTTGATAAATGACCTTGCTGTATGTGTCTGTAAGTTTACCATCCTATGCCATAATGGCAGCTGAAATAATAATATGGCTACTGCTGTTCCAAGACATATCTCACAACCACTTACTATGACTACTGTCTATAAAGCTGCAATTTTAAATCAAGGTGATCATTTTGTCAGACCCTATAAAATGGAGTTTGATTATTTCTATATTAATTTTTCCCTTTTGAAAGAAAATATTTTCATAATTTTGAGACTAAATTCCATGGCCAAAATTTTTGTAACCTAAATTTCTGAGACCAAATTTTCCTTGGACACAATGTGTTATATAAAACTGTATGGGATGTGGACATGAGTTAACTGATAATACTAATACCATCAATACCAATACCATTAATACCAATACCATTAATACCAATATTTGCTTAACAAAATAATAAAAAAAATCAGTCAGCATTTGAATACCAAGCTAGTAGTGAAACTGACCCACAAATAAATCATTTCAAAATTATAACTTTTCATTTTCAGTAGGCAAAACAATTTTTCTTTCAAAGAAATATGTTTTAGGTCAAAAGGAATAACATTTCTCGTATTTGTAGACATACAATTCAAAATTATTCAATTATGCAAACTACATTCAAATTCACTACAGTGAAAATACTTTTTTTTTCTCCCATTAATCAAATTATTTTCAATGTCATAAAACACAACTGTGTCTACTTCAAATAAATTCTCAATATACAGAGGGTGGAGTAGAAAGACCAGATATTCTTGAATTTATTATTGAATTAATGTATCAATTTAAATTTAATATTAAAGCAATATATCAGTTTAAATTCAATACTAAAGCAATGTACCAATTTAAAGTTGTAAGTTGTTGTTGCAACCATAGTCGAGGGCGACCCAAAGGCCCCCTTTTTGATAGCAACTACACCAAGGTGTAGGGAAGGGTGCTACTCCTTTCCCTGGATTGCTCCACTTTACCCTTGATCCTTACCTTATAAAGCTGAGTGTTAAGCAAGACAGCATCAAGTACCATTTTTTGAGTCTTTGGTATGACTTGACTTGGGATTGAATCTAGCTCTCCTCGGCCATTGGCGAACACTCTAACCATTAAGCCAATGTCCGGTACCAATTCAAATTTCGAAAAATTTGGTGTTTCTGTTTCCCCCATACAATTTCATTCCTTTCTAAAATTATTTCTAAAATTTGTTTTAATTATATATTTTCAATTATTTGAAATATTGTCGAAAAGGGCAGTTTTTAATACTTCAAGTTTACATGTTGAGTTTTAAAGAAAGACCAATATTTATATTACAAATCAATTTTCAGATTTCTCATCAAATATCTTTTCGTAATATTGCTGTCCTTCAACAGTTATTACATTAAATTTTTTCAATTTCTTTTTAAAAGAATTTAATAATTTAGTTGGTTAGTCTTAAGTGCTGAAATTGCTATTTACTAAATCAAATTTTGTATTTCCTTCTTTTTTTTTTTAAAAAAAGTAAATAAAGACCTTTATTTATTTTCTTTTTTGCTTTTTAGATACCTGAGTCACACTCTTTCCATCTATGTATTTAGAAATTATAATTTTTATTATGAAGCTGATATTGTTTTGTAAAAATTTTTGCTGAGTTTTGGAGAGATAAATTTGAGTGAGATTTCTCAATTTAAATATTTTTGTTTTTTGTCTGGAGTGGTAATCTTAAATAAGCAATAATGCTATGTAATTACTTTATATCTTTAGCATAAGAGAACTACTTATAAATCAAATCAGGAATCTTTAAATATGATGTTCATTCACTAAATAAAGGAATTTTTTTTTTTTTTTTTTTTAAATTTAATGAATTTTTTCCAAAAATCTGAACCCTGCATCGACTGGATTAGTTTATAGCAAAAACTATATTAGTTTCGCAAATTTTTTTTGAGGTTATTCAAAATGGCAGGAAATCAGAGTGCTCCAGGCTTGAACAGAGGTCTGTCATCAAATTTTTGGTGGCTGAAAAGTGCAAACCATGTCAAATTTACAGAAGAATGTGATCCATACAAAGAAGAATGTTTTAGTCAAAAAATGTTGATATGTGGGTAAGTCAAAAAGTAATGTCTTTTTCTTTAGTACAGGAATAATTACAGATACAGGAACATGTATAATACATCAAAATGAAGCTGGTCCTCTGTGGATCACATCCCTACTTTTCAAGATAGTCACATTTCTCCTAATAGCAATGTTCCACCTTTGAATGAGAACATGTATCCCTGCCTCATAAAATTCTGTCAATTGTTCTTTGAGACACTTCATCACTGCAGTTTTCACTTCTGTGTCACTGGCATAATGCTTGCCTCTTAAACTCTCTTTTATGGGGCTGAAGAGATGATAGTCTGAAGGTGCTAAATCTGTTGAGTAGGTAAAATTGTCCACCTGAATAAGGCGATTGTCTCCCTTGTTCTGATTCTTGCGTGTGGTTGAGCATTGTCATGCAGGAGGACATTATTGATTGGCAAGTTGGGTCTTACTTCAGACTATCATCTCTTCAGTGGTAAAATTGTCCACCTGAATGAGGCGATTGTCTCCCTTGTTCTGATTTTTGTGTGTAGTCGAACAATTATCACGCAGAATTATTGATTATTGATGTTGAGAAGTAGGGATGTAATCCACAGAGGACCAGCTTCATTTTGATGTATGATAAATGTTTCTGTGTTTGTAATTATTCCAGTACTAAAGAAAAAGGCATTACTTTTTGACTCACCCTTGCAAATGTGCTAAACATGTCTGGGCACAGCAGTCAGTAAAGAAGGTCATACTAACAGTCTTTTGGGACATGAAAAGACCCATCATTATTGATTTCCTTGAAAAAAATGCAGTTGTAAACAGTGCTTCCTATGGCCAAATCCTTAGGTAAAATTCACCTTATTTATTAAATGAACTTTTTGAATTTGAATGATTATTTTACTAAGACAATTAAAATGGCAGTTGGGTAGGAGATTACTTTTTAAATTAAGATCATCCTCTTCTTAAAAATGCTTGAATTTTGTTTTTATTTTTTACGGAAAGATGTTTTTGCCTTTCTTTTCTATATTTTTTATGTTACATGAAACAACTATAATTAATTGATCGATTTTAGTGGCATGTCAACCCATTTAGGATTATTTCATGCCAAGAGGTTAGGGAATTACATTCACTGTATGTTCACATTTACATTTTTGTATTGTTGTTTCTTAAGATTTTTTTTTTTTGCACATTGTCCTATCAAATACAAACAATTTTAAAACAGATCTATTTGACCCATAGAGGAAGCCTAACTAGTTCTACCATTCCAGGTCAAAGTGGACTTGGGAGTAATGGCAATGAAGGAGTACTCTACACTCACCAGATCTCCAGAACTGGAACTTCACCATTAGATGGAGTTTAATGTCATACCCAGGTCACCCCTTTTGGGAAGAGGGGCATACTCCTTAGCTGCTACTACCACTCCGGGTCAGAGTGAACCTGGTAGTAATGACAATGAAAGGGTACCCTAAAGTCTCTAGATCTCCAGAATTGGAGCTTCACCATCAGATGGAGTTTAGTGTCATAGCCAAGAGGAAGGTACCTATCTGCCCAACTCCAGAAGATCTGGGGAGTGCAGAGCACTCCTTCATTGCAATTACTCCCAGGTCCACTCTTACTAAGAGTAGTAGTACCTGTTAGGATCCATTGATGGGTCAAATAAAACTGTTTTAAAGTTATTTATATTCAATAGAAGCATGTGTAACAAAAAACATCTTAAGAAAAAACCTACACAAAAGATTTAGATACAATGAATAAAATAACCTTAGATGGGTTGACATGCCATTAAAATCAATCAATCCTCCTGAATCTGTACGTTTCTACCTTGATGTTTTGAAAGTAAAAGCAACAGGAGAAAAAAATTAATGATAATCTTGACATCATCATCCTCATCCTCATCACCAACTACAACAACAACAACAACAACAACAACGACAGCATACATATGTACTAGGATGCACCCTTTGTGATGTTCATAGGTTCATCATGAGTTTGGGAGTTTTTCAACATTAGACCAACACCCTCTACCCCACCCAGGTGACCTAGCTAAGGTTGATTGCAGGAGAAACAATTCATGGATCCATCCTCTTAATCCAAAAACTCCCAGTGTTTTTTTTTTCTGGACTCCATGATGGTTCTTCTGGCCACGCCCTTTAGCAGTTTTTCTCATACCAAGTCTACCTAAAGCCCTGCATATGTGAATGCCCTTGCAACACCACTGGAAGCCACATCTCTTGGCTTACAGCCCTGGCTTCTATATTGTTCCACAAGTTCTAGGTATTTGGCAAGCTTCCTCTTATGATCTTCCCCCATATGCTTGTCCCAGGGCACAGTTAGTTCCCACAGGCTTAAATTGTATGCCATCAAAAACATTTTCAACAACCAGATATTTTCCTTTTACTAACGCTGTTCATTTCTATTTTAGTAAATGTTACAAAAGAAAAAGTAAGGGAAAAAGATTAATCCATTTTCTTTCTGTTTTGATGTTAGGATAAAAATAGAATTTTATGTTCTGAAAACTAGTAAAAATGCTGAAGTTAAAATTTAAGAAATATAACCAGTAAAGAAAAAAAAAAAAAAAGGATTTAAAAATCTTTTTGGTTTCATTTCTAAAGAAAAAAATCTAGAAATTCAGATATATTGTGAAGGCTTTCATAATATATTTTCATCAACTGGATTTAATTTCGTTATGGTAACACGTGCAGAAGGTATCAAGTGTCCATTGTGTTACTACAATAACAAAATTAAAGAAAAAAAAAGTAAATAAAATAAATAAAAACCTCTTAGCAACACAGATGTTCTACAGAGCTTTCTCAAGGTAAAATTTTTTTAAAATGAAAAACTTTAATATAATCTCTTTTTAGCCATTACTTTCTAATTATTTCTGAGTTTTTAATTTTCTCAGAGCAATTCAAACATATCCAAATTACTGTCATTATTTGCACATAAAAACATAAAAACTCAAAATTTTTCCAAATTTTTCAGTCCAAAAGTTAGGGATGTATGATACATGAGGACTGCATATCATAATTATTTTTGTATAAGATGCACTATTTTTCCAAATTTTTCAGTTTAAAAGTTATACATAAGAATTATAAAATTACCTTTTTTTTTTCAGCCACATGCCTCATTCTATTTGAGATAGGATGACTTAAACTAAATTATATCTATAGTCTAAATAAATGTGTTTTATTCAGTTACAGAGAAATATTCATTGGAATATGCATTTGTTCATAATTTTCTTTCTCCCAATGTGAGTTTATTTTTGTCACAAGCTTGTTGAATTTTTGTGTGAACATGTTCATGACTACACAATGTAAAGTTTGGGTTTAAAGATGTAAATAAAACCATATAAATTCTTATTTTTCATCAGATAAAAACGAATGTTAAATTTTGGTTAGATTTAGTAGCAAATTCTAAAAAGTCAGTGCATATTATACATGATAATTTCCCCCCAGAATTTCTTAGTCCTAAGTTAGGTATGCACGTTATACACAAATATGTAGGATTCCTAAATACCAACTCTCTTGTGTTAGGGGACACAGGAAGTTCAAGATGAACTTCCTTTGACAGGCTGGGGAATTCGCTCTCTTGGAACCGAAGTCTCAGACCGTCAAATCATAGAAGTCTAGGCTCCTAAGGCCAACTGCCCAAAAGGCAGAACATATTCCCCCAATGCAGAGGCGTTATATTCCTTAGATAGCAAACTCCTTGTGTGAGGAAGAAAAAACTGTGAGTATGATTTGTCGTAAATGTTTTATATGTTGTGACATGTATTAAATATGGTATAAGTATGTATGCATTCTCTGTTTTTCTTAATTAATGTACCTCTTTTATTTGGTTGGAGGGCTCGTATTTTAAGTGCTGTCAGACAACGACAACTCCGTCAACTGGTGATCTCGACGTGATTTAAACAAGCAACCTTATTACCAAATGATTTTTTCTTCTTTTTGTCAGTTATTGAATAATTCAAAGATCACTAGAGATACAGCCACCTAATTATTTGTGCTTATTCATGAAACCCTAAAACATGTTCTTTAAATATTAATTATAGAAAATTAAAAAAATTTCCACAAGGAATTTGATTTAAAATAAATGAAATGCTAAACTGTATCTGTCAAGTAAGTAAATCAAAACTTTTAGTTTTTTGTTTGAAAGGATATAGTTGATATCTAGCGGACAATTTTCTACTCAGAAACTTAAATTATGATTTTGTTTCTACGTCTTATTTTCTGGTTATTGGGAAATCAATATTCAAAAGGAATCATGTTGTTATGCTTAACAGTGAATTCACCAAGCATAGTGTAGCTTTGCACTATGCTCTGCAGGTGGCATAGTTGCTTCACAACAGGTTTGCTACACTCACACACTTGACCGTTTTGCAAAGGGCTTGCTGCACCCATTCCCTTGACTGCTTTACAAAGGGCTTGCTGCACTTACACACTTGACTGTTTTGCAAAGGGCTTGCTGCACCCATACCTTTGACTACTTTACAAAGGGCTTGCTGCAACCATGCCTTTGACTACTTTACAAAGGGTTTGCTGATTCCTTGCCCTTGACTGCTTTACAAAGGGCTTGCTGCACTCATGCCTTTGACTACTTTACAAAGGGTTTGCTGCACCCATGCCCTTGACTGCTTTACAAAGGGCTTGCTGCACTCATGCCTTTGACTACTTTACAAAGGGTTTGCGGCACCCATGCCCTTAACTGCTTTACAAAGGGCTTGCTGCACTCATGCTTTGACTACTTTACAAAGGGTTTGCTGCACCCAGGCCCTTGACTGCTTTACAAAGGGCTTGCTGCACTCATGCCCTTGATTACTTTACAAAGGGCTTGCTGCACTCATGCCTTTGACTACTTTACAAAGGGTTTGCTGCACCCAGGCCCTTGACTACTTTACAAAGGGCTTGCTGCACCCATGCCTTTGACTGCTTTACAAAGGGTTTGCTGCACTCATGCCCTTGACTGCTTTACAAAGGGTTTGCTTCACCCATGCCCTTGACTACTTTACAAAGGGTTTGCTGCACCCATGCTCTTGACTACTTTACAAAGGGTTTGCTGCACCCATGCCCTTGACTGCTTTACAAAGGGTTTGCTGCACCCATGCCCTTGACTACTTTACAAAGGGTTTGCTGCACTCATGCCTTTGACTGCTTTACAAAGGGCTTGCTGCACTCACTATACCAGGTATCTTTTAACTTTTACCTGACATTCAATATATTTTACACATTACCCTTTTTACCTTTTTACTTTTTATTCATCCATTCACTGGAGATGATTGGACCATGAAGAGAAAAAAGTTACCAAATATTTCTTGACTAAATAAGTAGCTTTATATATGGATATTCATGGTACAAGCAATAGCTACCAAAGTGGACATGATTATTAACATTTTCCTGATATTAACTTAGCTTTCATAAAAAGTTGGATTTTATGCCTGTCTTTATTCATGTAAAATGTGGGACAGATAAATTTAAGGAACTTAAAATCCCACCTGTAGGGTGAGTTTTCAGCTAGTAACCAAAAATATTTTAGAAATAGTTATTTTCATTCATTAACTGACCAAATTTAAACAATCATAATAATAACCTAAACAATCATAATCATAATAATAAAAATAAAGACTTAAAAGTCCAAAAAGATGTGTGCATTTTACCCAACCCCTCCAGAAAGAGCAGGATGTGACACAAGGTCAATTTTTAAGCAGAGTAAAGCTAGTTTGAATTCAGAGTCTTTTCTCTCCAAAACTGGTTGCCCTACCAAGGCTAAAGTACTCAGTCCGCCTAACTATTTATCCACAGAGAGAGAGAGAGAGAGAGAGAGAGAGAGAGAGAGAGAGAGAGAGAGAGAGAGAGAGAGAGAGAGAGTAGTAGTTAAATTCATGCCTTTTTCAAGAGCATTAGCAGCGAAGTGAAACAAAAACAGTCTTGTTCAGACAATTTCTGTGGCGATACTAATGCTAATACTGTATAGCACTTTCCCCCTCTTCCCTTGGATAACATGAGTAAAGACGGGTGGGGTGGGGGAGATCTGCTGTATGGACAACTGCCAGCCTTCCATAGAAACTGGCTCAGGTCAGTGTTGAGATCTAGGACTGATGAATGCAATAACATTCATCACTATATAATATTATTATTACAAAATTGGTATCATGTTAGGGGTAGATATCTGGGTATATGTTTCCTTTTCAAGATACCTGGATTACTTTTAAGATAAAATCAATGCCAAAAAAATCTATGCTATAAACCTATATAAATAATTATGAAGAGTTTGCTCGTCATCAATTGTTAAGCAAATAGTTTGGCATGTATACCTACAGGACACAGGGTAATCAGTTAGAAGCTATGTTGCTGCAAGATATCCAACAGAATATATATTACCAATCTTCAAAATAGAAAAAAATAACAACTTGTAATTTTTAAAATAATTATTCACATTAAATTAAGCATTACTAATTATGTTTATAGATTGTTCATCAAACTGGTGATGCAAAATAATTACAATGTCTTATTGTTTAGTTATAACTAACAATCTAGTCAAAAGCAAAAATATCTAAATTGATAAATATCCTATATGTCATTTAAATTAATAAAAATATTTCTTTATAAAATTAGAAAAAGTTACATTCTTAATTGAAGAATAGAAACTTTTTCCTTTTGTGCTTTCGCTTTTAAAGTAACGATTTAGCTGTGAATGATTTATTTATAGATTGATTTTAATGGCATGTCAACCCATCTAGGGTTATTTCATGCCAAAAGGCTAGGGAATTGTGTTCACTGTAAATTCATATCTATATTTTTTGTGAAGTTTTTAAAAGATTTTTTGTTTTATACATACAGTCTTCAGAACTTTTCTTTGCACATGGTCCTATTGAATACAAATAATTTCTAAACAAATCTATTTGATCCATAGATCGAACCCTAACAGGTACTAGCACTCCAGGTCAGAGTGAATCTGGAAATAATAGCAATGAAGGGGTACTCCTCATTCCCCAGATCTCCAGAATTAGAGCCTCACCATCAGATGCTGTTTATTGTCATAGCCAGGACAATCCTTCTTGAAGTGGGGTCTTATCCTGATGCAGAGGATACAGTTAGTGTATTCTAAGCTCTGCCAACAGGGCATATATATATATATATATATATATATATATATATATATATGTTAACCAACTTCTCTACACAAACTGGATGCAACACAAGGTCAATGCTTTTAAAGTAGAAATTAACAAGTTTGAATTCAGAGTTTTCCGTCTCCAAGACTGGTTGCCATACCAAGGTTAAAGAACCAGTTTGACCTACTATTTTACCCATAGTTAGAAGGAGAGTAGATGGATTCATACTTTTCCCAAGGGTATTAGTGCTATGGGAAATGCAGACAGCCTTGTCCAGGAATTGAACTCAGTTTGCCAGGTTCATTTCCTACGACGATATCCATTACACCATGATGGCAATGACTAGTTTCAGAAGACCATGGCTTTTTGCCTGGATATTTTTGTATGGAAGAGTGGAGAGAGCGCAGTCTACCCTGCTAATTTTATCTATCTATCTATGGTACTTAGAATATCCCTCCTGAAAAATGGCCGCAGGAATATTAAAAAAAATTATATAGAAATATACTTACATTCACAATCTAGATAAAAATGAATTTCAATTTTTATTTATGCATTCCCAAAAAATAAACCACATCCAATTTTTTCAAGTGTCTAGACAATATCCCATTCTTTAAATGAAAAGTGAGTGGGTGTGTGTATATATATATATATATATATATATATATATATATATACATGTATATATTTGGTGGGGAGATAAAATTCAGTAAATGAACAAGACATTAGTATGAATACATGATTATTAAACTGGACATATCTCTGTTATTTCGTTAATTCTATATTTAAATGGTGAACTAATTAGGGTTAGTATTGTGGTAAGGGTTATGGCTGGGGTTAGTAGGAATTATATTTAAATGGTGAATTAATGAGAATTTAGGTGAATTAGTTATATGTTTAAATGACAAATTACTAAATTTGTCTCCACAAATTCTGAGAGATAAAAATTCATCATAGGAAAAAAAGAAGACTTTCCTGCTGAGATTTCATCACGGTTAGGTGAAGATGTGGTTGGGGAAATCAATATGGCTGCCTTTTAAGATTGTATGTTATTTACTTTTTGGAATGATTAAAAGTTCATAAATGAAAAAAAAAAAAAACAAAAAACAAAAAAAAACATTAACTGAAATTTAATCTTATTGAATTATGAATGTAATTATTACATTTCTCTATCATTTTTTAAGATATTACCAGAAACATTTTCATAGAGGTGTATTCTGAAAACGTAACACACACACACACACACACCATTTTAAAAATTTTATTTTGTCGATATTAGAAAAAAAAAAAAAAAAAAAAGAAACTCAGAATCTGCTAAATTTAAAACAACAAGCCAAAGACTCACCAACCAAGTGAGAATGATTTTAAAGAAAGGCTGGTTTTCTGACTTTGAGATACTAGAAATATATGGAAAGATAAATTGTGAAGAATATACTCAAAGAGAGCCCACTACATGAATTGAAACACAAATACTGAAAACCAAACCACCACAAAACCCACCACCACAACATCAATGTTAACACAGAAAGACAAAAAATGTAGAATTAATAAAAAAAATAATCATGAGCGAAAAGATGATATTATCATTCCTAAGGAATCAAAACTGGAAAAAGACAAAGTAGAAATCGAAAAGAAAAATAAGTTACCGAAATATATCCCAACAGACAACATCACCAAACTAAACAAGTTTATTTATGCAGGAGCAAAAGTAGTCAGTGATAAAATTGGTATTCTCCTTAGGAAACCAGACAGAAATACAAACACCTTGATGGAGAATAAGCTAAGAGGACAAATAATAAAACTGCAACAACAAGTGAAACTACTAAGGAAGACAAAATGCACAGAGACACAATGGAATAAAAAGACCAAAAAGAGGACAACTGCAGATAAGTCTGAAAGCATGACAAAACAAACAGCACCTTCCAAAATAATGAATGAAAATTCTACCAACAAGTAAGTGTAAAGTGCACGAGGACAAATCAACAACTGGATACAAAAGAAATTAAACAATTTTGGAATAAAATTGAAATAGAAAGAAGGTAACAGAAATGCTAGACGGATGAATAACATGAAAAAAGAATTACAAGAACTTAAAAAGAACTTTGAGGTGGATATACACTTGGACTCACAAAAAGAAACACTCAAAAAATACCAAATTGGAAAACACCAAGCCTTAATGGTATACATGATTTCTGGTTTAAAAATATTCATATCTATCCATGACAAATTGGCTCTGCAACTGATTGAATGTCAAGAAGAAGTAAGCATACTTCAATGGACGATGAAAGGGAAAACTACATTGATCCAGAAGGACTATAACTCCCTTCCCATTCTCAGCAACTATAGACCAATAACATGTTTACCTATAATGAGGAAAATCTTGACCACACAGTTAAAAGAAGAAATTTATTACTGCCATGGACAATTTCCAGAAGAACAGAAAGGATGCCACAAAAAAGCAATGGGAACAGATGACCTACTATATATAGATTAGCACATCCTCAAAGAGCCCAAAACGAGGTGGAAAAATATAACCATGGCATAGATCGATGACAAAAAGGCTGATGATATGGTCCTGAAAACTTGGATAACAGAATGTTTGAAAATGTAGAAAATATCCAATATAGGCATAAACTTCATCATGAAAGCCATGGAAAATTGGAAAGTGGAATTAGCAGCAGGAAGTCAAACCCTAGCAGAGGTCAAAATCCAAAGAGATATCTTCTAAGGAGACTCACTCTTGCTACTGATATTCATTATAGCAATGATGCCACTCAATATAATATACTTAGGAAATGCACTGGGGCCGACAAATTTACAAGATCACTAGAAAAGATTAATCATCATTTGTACATGGGTGATATCAAGATATTTACAAAAATGAAAAAGAACTAGAGACCCTAATATAAACAAAAAGAAAATACAGACAGAATATAGGAATAGAATTTGGCATTAAAAAATGTGCCATGTTGATAATAAAAAGTGGGAAAAGATATTGTATACCATCACAAGGAAGAATGATGGACCATAATGAAGATGCAGGAATAGGCATGATGATTCTTTATAAAAATATAACTCCCACACTTTATTTCTTGAAAGGAGTTGTAGCTGGCATATGTGTGAAAGAGACAGGGAGACAGAGGGAGATGAAGACAAACTTCCATATTGACCCATAACTTCTTCTCCTCTTGACCATATCACCCTGTTATCTTCAAGGCCTTACACCTTTGCTTCTTCTACTTCCCAGCCGGGGGCCAGTGGGCTGTTGCCCCACCGAGCCCCTGGTGGCCAGTCTCCATGACTGACTATATCTAGACCCATGAGGTGCCCGTGGTGTAATGGTTATCGTCGTAGGAAATGGCCACGGCGACACAAGTTCAAATCCTGGACGCAGCTAATTTCATTTCACATAGCACTAATACCCTTGGGAAAGGTATGAATTTAATTATTCTCCCTCCAGCTATGGGTAAATAGTAGGACAGACTAGGTTCTTCAGCCTTGGTGAGGCAACTAGTCAAGGAGAAGGAAAACTCTGAATTGAAACCTGTTAAATTCCGCTTAAAAATTGACCTCCTGCCCGAGTGGAGGGGTTGGTAAATATGATATCTAGACCCAAGACTCTAGATTGAAGACTGACCCTAGCAAGACTCCCTGTATTGGCTGTGGGCCGTGTATATATAATTTCACAATGCTCATGTATTCCGGTTGCCATCCACATGATATGCTTCCACTTATCTACACAAGCGCATCCTGCAATCACACTGTTTACACAGCTGGAACATCAAATGTCAATGAATAGAACTATCAAATCAGGAAAGACTCAGGATGTCTGGAGAGAAGGAAAGTACTTGGGAAAATAGGAAGTAGATGCCATCAAACAAACAGAAATGAAGGAAAAAAAAAAAGAATGTCAAAAGAATGAGAAAACTAAATCTCATCAAAGTAATAAGCACCTGGGAAGTCCGTCCCCTTGTAAGATACTTAGGGCCATTCTTAAAATGGACAAGGGTAGTGAGATGACATGTATGTGTCAAGAAAGAAAGAAGGTTGAGGACTTGCAAGTATAGATGATTGCATAGATGTATCAATACAAGGAGTACATTAAAAAGAGCAAAGAAAGACTAATTAATAGTAGCATAAAATGACACCATAAGGACCAATTATACTAAAATTAAAATTGAAAATATACAAAAGAATAAATTGTAAGTTATGTAAAGAAAGAGACAAAACAGTGAGTCACACAAGTGAATGCAGCAAACTTGCACAAAAGGAGAACAAGACAAAGTATGTCTGGATGAGAAAGACGATCCACTGGGAATTGTACAAGAAACTAAAATTTGACCATTACTATCAAATGATATATCCACAAACTAAAATTCATCCTAGAGAATGAAATGCATAAAATTCTCTGGGATTTAGAGATATAAACAGATCTCCTAATTCCAACCAGAAGACCAGACCTCCATACCTAGCATTGATTAAAAAAAAAAAAAAGGGGGGGGGGGCTTGTTTGATGAATTTTGCCGCCCAGAAGGACCAGAGAGTGAAAATCAAAGAAAGTAAAAAGAGAGACAAATACTTGGACTTTGCTCGAGAACTCAGAAAACTGTGGGATATGAGGGTGATGATACCAATTGTAGTTGGCGCATTAGTTGTGAAATGTTTGGAAAAAAGATTGAAGGAACAGGAAATCGGAAGAAGAATCAAGACAATTTCAGACGACTTGTTAAAATTAGAATATTTAGAAGAGTCTTGGATACCTAAGGAGATTTGTGGTGACTCAGTCTCCAGTAAAAGACCACCAACCAATATTCGTGTGAAAGGGAGTAAAATAATAATAATAATAATAATAAATGACTAAACAAATACAGCAAATTAGCACAGAGGGCGTATAAGACTAGACATGACTGGGTGGGCAAAGTGATCCACTGGGAGATGTGCAAGAAATTTAAATTTGACTATATATGATGGTATATGCACAACCCAGCTGCTGTCCTGGAGAATGACACACGAAAACTCCTATGGGACTTTGACATACAAACGGATTACCTAATCTCAGCCAGAAGATCAGACCTTATAGTAATCAACAACAAAAAAAAAGAGAGAATTTGCAAAATTGTTAACTTTGCTGTCCTGGCTGACCACAGAATAAAACTGAAAGAATGTTAAAAGAAGGATAAGTACCTTGACCTTCCTAAGGAATTGAAAAAACTATGGAACATGAAGGTGACAATTGTACCAATCCTGATTGGTGCTTTTGGTACAGTAACTAAAGGATTATTAAAGGGTCTGGAGGACTTGGAGGTTGGAGGACGAGTGGAGACCATTCAAACTACAGCACTATTGAGAACGGCCAGAATACTGAGAAGAGTCCAAGAGACTTAAGGAGACTTGCTGTCACTTAGGCTTCAGTGAAAAACCCTGAATGAGTAAATGATAATAAATGACTTTTATTTAATAGTCAATTACACCCGTTTCATGTTCAATACAATTATATAAAAAGCTTCATTTTAAGCTTCAACAGTGACAAAAATTTAGACATATTAGTACAACAAAGACAAAAAAACAAAAAAAACAACAAATCTTATTTCAATATTGATTTGTTTTTTGTTATATGATTTTTAAATTTTTGGTCCAAATTTTGATAGCCCAGTCAACTGGGGCTGTAGAATATACTGACTGCATCTCTGCAGATAGGTAAGACCCCCCACCCCATCCCCAATGAGTGTCCTGTATATGACAGTAAACAATCTGATTGTGATGCTCCAGTCTTGGAGCTTTGGGGAATGTGGAGTATCCCTTCATTGCCATTGCTCCAAGGTCCACTCTGACCCATAGATAGGATCCTATCTATGGGTCAAATAGAACTGTTTGACCTTTAAACTATATGTGAACAAATCATATGCTAAATTGAATTGTTAGAAATAGAACTGTTTGATCATTTAACACTGTGTAAACAAATGACTGATGTTTAATTGAATTGTTAGTGATATATAGCAAATGCTTGGAACAGTTTCACTGTGTGAAAATGAAAATCAGTAAATGTTGAATAGAATATCTAGTGTTAAATTGTAATACTTGTAAACCCTTCACTGTCTGCAAAACAAATGATTTTCATATGGAATGGAATTTTAAGTGTTTTGATAGCAAATAATTGAAATTATTTAACAGTCGAGAAATAATAGCAATACTAGTGTGCCAACAAATTAGTTCTGACTCATTTAAAAATGAAATTACTGACAAACTACTCTCTTACATATGTACATCTATTTAAATGTGTACAAACAAATGACTGAAGCTAAATTGTTACTGTTAGATAAAAATACTTGAAACAATTTTACTGTGTGCAAGAAAAAAAAAAAGAGCTCAGGCCCATTTAAAAATGTCATCAACAAAATGTCTACAAATCATATATATCTAATATGTATCAACTGGGTTTGGCATTAAATAACCAACAATGGTTGATATGCCATAAAACCCAACAAAACCAAACCAAAGCAAATTTTGGCAATCTGAAATTTAATAAGTATATTAATTCAATTATGATTTTATGAATTTAATATTTTAAAGTTCAATATTGTTTTTCTTTTATAATTTTAGCTAAAAACATTGAGAAGGAACAGATACTAAATTTGAAGGCAAGGGAGCTATGCTCCAATCCAAGACTGATACTTGGTAGAATGCACAGATACTATAGTTTAATCATAAGCAAAATTGCCAGGTACACAGAAAAACTTTCATCATTTAAATGAGGATGGTATTCTTCTGTGAAATAAAATCTTAGTCATACTTTTGATTACAAGTTCAATGCTGTAGAGTTTGGTAATAAATAATACCTAATAATATCCATTTTGATTGTATAATGTTCCACTAGAAATAATAAAATTGTAGCATCTTTAGTCAAGAAGAAAATTAACTTTATATAAAACATTGTTAGGTGTGTACTTAATTATGAGAGATAAAGTATTAACAAATCCTATAGTGTTCATTGCAGGAATATATTCAATATTACTCTAATATTTTATTATTATCACACAGCATATGGCCTCTTGAAAATTTGAGTTTTAATACTGGCTAGTATGTGGCTTCATATTGAGCTTAATGGCAGCTAAAAGTGAATTTAAATAGAAATGTTTTATCTGCTTTAGGTAAAAATTCTATGGTATCAGGAAATTATTAATAAGAGTAAATGCAGTTGTATTCAAAGTTGATTGATAAAAAAATATTTCTAGATTTGCAGAGATGCTAGTTGAATTTTTAAAAAAAGTATTGGTGGTGATGAAATAAATAGGGACAGAATAAATAAAAACAAAATCACTTTCTTTATCTCTCTTTCTCTCTCTCTCTCTCTCAAATAATTAAGGATATTTTTTTTAATCAAATAGTTGTCATTTTAACAAGAAACCACTGGTAAACAGCAATTAATAAAAATACCTATAACAATAAAAATTATATGGTTACTTGAGATTAAAATATCTCAAAGAATTTATAAGGCATTTCAAAATGGGACAAAAAATGGGGAGACTGAAGCAACTAAAATAAAAATAAATGTTCAAGATCTTTTATCAAAGAAATTCATTTAATGATTTATTGAAAATTAAACAATTGGAAAAAAAAGAAGACTTTCATGAAATCAATGGTGTTTATAAATAACTAAGAAGAGAAAAGGTTTTTCTTAAAATGGAAGAAATCTAAGGCAAAAATAAAGAAAAAGAAAAAAAATATTATATATATATATATATATATATATATATATATATATATATATATATATATATATATATATATATATATATATATATATATATATATATATATAGCCATTTAAAAATTTACTTCACAGCTAATATCTCCTTGTGGCTGAATGGTTAGAAGCTTTGGCTTGGCGTTTGAGTCAACCAGGTTTCGATCCCAGCTACGGGAAGATACTGTCTAGCCACACTGATGAGTTCTGATAGAACGAAACAGATCTGTCTGTGGATGACTATTGTGATATATATATACTCCCCTACCACCGTAGGGTTGAGTTTTCTGGTGAAGAAGTAATCGTGTTGCCATTAGCGTTTATGGCAAGCCTCTTCGTAGATGAATTGAGGTCTCAGCAACCGTTTGAACGGATGTATGTAAACAATAGTAATTGTGATTCATAACCATTAAAAGATTTAGTTCGCAGCTAATATCTCCTCATGGCTGAATGGTTAGAAGCTTTGGCTTGGCGTTTGAGTCAACCGGGTTTCGATCCCAGCTACAGGAAGATACTGTCAAGCCACACTGATGAATTCTGATAGAACGAAACACATCTGTCTGTGGATGACTATTGTGATATATATATATATATATATATATTTTTTTTTTTATCAATTATATAAATATTTTAGCAATTTAAAAAACTATTTTAAAAAAAACTATTCTTTACATTTGTCAACCCTACCCTGATGATGGCCTATGAAGGGTCTGAATGCACTCAGGAAAATTTTGGTGAATTTATCTACCAACTTCAACCCAAAACTTAAACACTGGTCAGGAAGTTGGAAAGGCTCCTAATAAAATTGTATAGACATGTGTCTTAATCATTTAATCAGACCTGTTTAAACGAAGGATTGCTGCCTAATTATACATATATACATAATGTATGTATAAAGCTTTTCAGGAGAAAACTAGGAACTTTTTGATCACACTGTCTACATATAGGGATGTCCAAGAAAGTATTGAGACTGAAGGTGTATTTACAAAGACAGAAATAAACAACAAACAAAATATAGTTTTTCTTTATAATAATCCCCAGATGACACAATATCAAAAGAGTAAAGTTAAAAATGCTTAGATCAATGGAAAACTTGATGGAATAAGTGAAACACCAAGGAGACTATTTTGAAAAAAAAATAACATTTCATTTATTGTTCATTTCTGTATTGGTAAATACAGCTTTATTGTTAATACTTTTTGAATACACTGAGTAAAATTTATTGAGATTTCATTTATTTTTATTTGTTTTTATCATTTAAGGTTTTTCAGACTATTATCTTCATCTTTATTGTTATTTCCACAACATTTTGGCTGATATGTCTGCCAGCTTTCTTCAGGTGTTTGTCGAACTTTGGAACCTACATGGAACTTCGAACTACGTCCTTAATTGAATCCATGGGAGTCACCTGTTCTGATTCCGTTAGCCACAACTGGGTACAAGTGTCAAGTAATTCTTTATTGTTAGTCACCTGCAGTCAGGATTGAACCTACAACCTCCAGATGATTGTCTCCTTAGAAGCTTAGGGAACCAATGCCAATACAGGAATACTTAACACTTGTACCCAGTTATGGCTAACAGAATCAGAATAGGCGACCCCTGTGGATTCAATAAAGGACATAGTTCAAAGTTCCATGTGGGTTCTTGAGTTTGACAAACACCTGAAGAAGGCCGAAGGATATATCGGCCAAAACGTTGTGGAAATAACAATAAAGATGAAGACAACAGTCCAAAAACCCTTAATGAAAAAAATAATCAAGCTTTGTCTCAGAAATTTAGACAACTAGATTTCATTTATAATAAAAAACCCACTAATGATAAAAAAAATGGTAGGAAAAAAAGAAAAAAAAATTAGGAAAACAAGGATTGTTTTGATTTTAAAGAAGATATATCAATAGTCAGATTGTTCCTAGGGAAAGATATGAATCTGTTTCTTCTTCACTATCCCAGCTATAGGTAAACAATAGTGGAGACAGAGCAAATAGTTTAAATTCAAACACCTTAGCAGAGCGGCAAGGTAACTTGCCATTGTGGAGTGACTAAAATCAGGAGCTGGTATCCCCAAGGCAGTCCTGCATTGTTTTTAACTGTATTCTGGCAACTCCAAAAGAAACATTTATTCAAAAGTTGTATAAAATTTTGGACAACATGGGTTTAATGAAAGGGGAGACCTGCTCCAATGGCAACTACTAGACTGCTATAAAACCTTGTCTCAGTCTGCATTAAGATCCATGCACAGGTACATATCTTGCAAGTCTGATGGATGCCAGAAATATAGCATCTACTCTCAGGCTTTCTTATGATGGAATGATGTGATAACTTTTAACAAAAATATCTATTCCCTGGAGAGAATTTTGAAAGTTTTTTGTAATTAGTGAATTTCATGGATGGTATCACAGAAGTTTAAAATAACACCTATAAAGCCATTCTACACTCTCCCTGTCCTTGATTGGTAGAATTAGAATTAAGAAGATGAAGAATAATAGAAGTCAAATATCATTAATAATTTACTTGTGTCATAAAAAATCATAACAATATTGGTAAAATTTTGTAAATAAATTGTATTTATAGTTATAATATAGTAAAAATATTATGTTGTTTTGCATTTTCTAGTTGACATTCAATTCATCCTGAATATGAAAGTAATGGTAAAAATGAAGTAATGGTAAAACTAAAGGTAAAACTCAACATAAAATGAGGTAAAGGTAAAAATAAAAAATAAAATGAGGTAAAATGAGGTAAAAGTAAAAATGATTTCTCAGGATAAGTAAATTCATGAATATGCTTGACATTATATGAAATGATTTATTTTCAAAAATAACAGACACCTTCCCTAAAAAAAACAACAACAGTTACTATGAGTTCTGTAATAACATTTTTTCTTATCATAATACAACACTTGCTTGAGTGTTGTAGAGCATGTCTTGGGTGACTGTAACAATGTATTTTCTCATTACTTAATTTGTCCATCTCTTTATAATGGAATATTCTGTTAATGTAGAAAAGTGTTATGTACAAAATTATATTCAGGCCATTGTTTATTCCAAGATGTCTTTATCAAAAACAGATAAGAAGTGTTGTTATTTACTAAGCTTTGCTTAGTCTCGTATATAGGCCTCCGGTTGCTCTATGATACTTGCTGTTCCTAAGAAGTCACCCAGCTAAGCACTGAACGTACTCATTATTGTTTAACTTTTGTCATCTGACAGCAACTGTTGCTTTTAACGTGACCTGACTAAATCAACAGAAAAGAATTGTTTGTTCCATTTTTTTAATAACCTTTTCTAGTTGCCAATAAAAATCAAGACTACATAAAAACTTTTCAAAACTTATGAATATTCAAAACTCAATAAAACATAGATTATATTGTTGATGATAACCAATAATGGTTTCAAGTGCTAGAACTATGGTTGTAAAAAGTTTGGACAGTTTTTATACAGTTTTCATTCATATTTGAAGCAAAGACAAGAAAAGCTTGATATAAAAAAAGAATCTTCATCTCTTGTTTTTAAACATGTTTGAAAGCACACACACACACACACACACACACACACACACACACACACAATAAAAGGACGCATAAGCAGAAACACCAAAACTACACACATACATACACAAAAATACACACACACATACATGAATTATGACTAATAATTTTTACTAGTTATACAAAGACTTCAGAAAGCACTAGGGGAAGTTCCTGTGGCAGAATAGCTCAAGTACTGAACTACAGTCTCCAGTCATGCTATTACATTCACTTTTAGACTAATGCCCTTAGGAGAGGTATGGTCCTCTTTATACTCAAGCTATCAGTTAAATAATATCACTTCTGTTCTTCTACAAGGATGGCTTTGGCATTAAATGACCCATGAAGGTTGATATACCATCAAACAAAAAAAAAACTAACCAAATCTTTTTTCTACTGTTATTATTGCCATTTTAGTTTTAAAATTGATGCTCTTGTCCTTGTTTCTTAAATGAATGGTGTATAGACTATTCATTTTAAGTAACACATACACACAGGATGGTGCGGCTCTAGCTCTGGAGATCTGGGGTGTGTAGAATAACCCCTTTATTGACATTACTCCCAGGTCCACTCTGACCAGGAGTGGTAGTACTTTTTAGAGACCCATCTAAAGGTCAAATATATTTGTTTATGAATGTGATTCCTTAATTTTTAGGCACAATATAACCCTAGATTGGTTGACATGCCATTAAAATCAGTTGATCATCATTGAACATACACACACACATACATGTACACACTGAATTTTAAATATGTATGTTTCTATCCTTGTTCTTAAATTCTATATACATTAAGTAAATACATTATGATCGAATTGAAAATTCTAATATTAATTCAGGCTCATATTAACAAAATGAAATTTACATCTGCTGCTACCTACTTTTGAAACAGTAAATATCTTACCACACACACACACACACACACACACACACACACACACACACACACACACACACACACACACACATATATATATATATTAAAATGTAAAAAAATGTATGACAATGCTAAAAGATATAATTTAACAGCAAATAAAATATATATAAAAAAATCTTACAGTATTGTGTCCATATGACAAGTAACAAGAACATAAAACATAGGAGAAACATTTTAATGTTGTTAATGCTGACACTGGATTTTACTTAGTGATTTATTTGAAATCTTCTACCAATAATTTTGCAAGAAATAAATTTACTTTATTTATATCTATAATATGGAAATAATTTGTTTGCTTATCCTCTTCATAAAAATAAGTAGAGATTTTCAATAAAAAAATATTACCTGGCAATAAATCTTCGCTCTGTTGGTGGGGTTTAGAATATGCTGACTGAGTCTCCTCCAGGGGGAGTAAAACCCCCACAAAAAGAGGGTATCCAGGGTATAACACTAAAATGCATCAGAGGGTGATCTGGAGATTTAGAGAATGAGGAGTACCCCTTCATTTCAATTACTCCCAGGTCTACTCTGACCTGGAGTGGTAGTACCTGCTAGGGTCCCATCTATGGGTCAAATAGATTTGTTTAAAAGTTATTTGTATTTGATAAGACTGCGTGCAAAAAAACAAACAAACAAAAAAAAACAACACAAACTTAAGAAGCAACTCCATAAAAAATGTGAATATGAATACAATTTTCTAACCTCTCAGTATAAAATAACCCTTGACAAGCTGATATGTCATTAAAATCAATCAATCATTATAAATCTCAGATATGTTTTCATTAACAATTTTTATCAACCAATTGTCATTCATACTTGATCTTTTGAATTATTTAATTAATTGATTAATTAATTAATTATTTATAAAATCAATTGTTATTCATACATGATCAAGCAATGACTACATTTCTTCTTATAGATCAGTATAAAAAATTAGGAAGAATTGTTTATCTATTTTTTTACAGTCAACTGGTTTGATGTTAAGTTATCAAATTTTGAATGCATTTTCTTAGTAAGATCATTTCCAATGAAATTTATAGTGAAAATCATTTCCAATGCATTTTTACAGTAAAAAACATTTCCAAATGCATTTTTATAATAAAAATCATTTCCAATGCATTTTTACAGTAAAAAACATTTCCAAATGCATTTTTATAATAAAAATCATTTCCAATGCATTTTTACAGTAAAAAACATTTCCAAATGCATTTTTATAATAAAAATCATTTCCAATGCATTTTTACAGTAAAAAACATTTCCAAATGCATTTTTATAATAAAAATCATTTCCAATCCATTTTTACAGTAAAAAACATTTCCAAATGCATTTTTATAATAAAAATCATTTCCAATCCATTTTTACAGTAAAAAACATTTCCAAATGCATTTTTATAATAAAAAATCATTTCCAATGCATTTTTATAGTAAAATCCTATCCAGTCCATTTTATAATAAAAAGAATTTCTAAAAGCATTTTTATGATAAAATCATTTCTAATGCATTTTCTTAGTAAAATCATTTTCATAATAAAAATTATTTCCAATGCAATTTTATAGTAAAAATCATTTCCAATGCATTTTTATAGTAAAAATCATTTCCAATGCATTTTTATAGTAAAAATCATTTCCAGTGCATTTTTATAGTAAAAATCATTTCCAATGCATTTTTATAGTAAAAATCACTTCCAATGCATTTTTATTGTAAAAATCATTTCCAATGCATTTTTATAGTAAAAATCATTTCAAATGCATTTTTATAGTAAAAATCATTTCCAAAGCATTTTTATAGTAAAAATCATTTCCAATGCATTTTTATAATAAAAATCATTTCCAATGTATTTTTATAGTAAAAATCATTTCCAATGTATTTTTATAGTAAAAATCATTTCCAATGTATTTTTATAGTAAAAATCATTTCAAATGCATTTTTATAGTAAAAATCATTTCCAATGCATTTTTATAGTAAAAATCATTTCCAAAGCATTTTTATAGTAAAAATCATTTCCAAAGCATTTTTATAGTAAAAATCATTTCCAATGTATTTTTATAGTAAAAATCATTTCCAATGTATTTTTATAGTAAAAATCATTTCAAATGCATTTTTATAGTAAAAATCATTTCCAATGCATTTTTATAGTAAAAATCATTTCCAAAGCATTTTTATAGTAAAAATCATTTCCAATGTATTTTTATAGTAAAAATCATTCCCAATGCATCTATATCAATTATTGGGAAGAGTTAGTTTGTCTATCCCCTATAAATGGCCAAGTGATAAATTGAAATGATTTTACTAATAATCTTACTCTAAGAGTCTTTTCTGTCTATAATCATGTAATTCAAGTATGGCAAGAGCCATAGCCACCAAAATTTCTCTAGTGACAAATGGTACTCTAGAGCATATTTTTAGCATATTGAGTTTTGAAAATTCAAAAATCATATTAATTTTTAGTAAATCATTTGATTTGCTATATAAACTAAACTTTTACTTTGTAAGTGTCTTACAAAGACTTTAGTTTAGAATTATACTTATATAGTAAATTAAACTCTGAGTTAAAAATTTATATTCAGGTTAGCTAAACCAAATCTTTATCTTTTTGTTTAATCATATAAAGAAAACATTTTACTGAAAATTTCTTTGCTAGAAACCAAAGTTATAACCTTAGTTCTATGACTCTTAGTATAGACTTTTCCTCTGCTAACTGAAAAATCATGACTTGAAAAAAAATCTTTTTTCTTTTTAGATAACATATCAACCATAATGGGTTAATCAATGCCAAAGCCATTCTTGTAGAAGACTAGTAGTGGTACTATCTAACCTCCAATAGCTTGGGGGAATAAGGAAGTTCAAACCTTTCCCAAGGGTACAAATTCAAAAGTGAACATAATAGCACGACTGAAGTTTGAACTCACTGATATAATGTCACAGTTTAGCAGGATAGCCACTACATCACAGGGACAACCCTAAAAAAATCTTGTAGTGTTTACATTCATAGTACAAAAATAGCCGCCAAATGTGTCGTAGATATTAACCTCTCGACACAGTTTGTTAACTTATATGTCCTCACAAAAACAGTACTGTGTCATGGCAGTCTTTATTGCTGTAATAAAAAGTGAAACACAAATCTATAGTAGGGAAAATTTTCAGCTAGTATTAATGATTTTGACAAAATTTATCACCATCTCTGATTATACTTTTTGATATAAAGTTACCAAATTTGGTATGCATACTTATTATACCAAAGGGAAGATTTTAACTTTAAAAAAATACAAATAAAATAAAAATAAAAAACAAAAACATTTTTTACTATTTTTGGGGAAAGAGAAATCTCATCAAGAAGGAGATGTTAACAATAAACTATAATCAGTAAAAAGCCATATCACTGTAAGATATAACTCTATCATACAAAATTAAATCCCTACCCCTCAAAAAAAATTTATAAATTAATAATATATTATCATAATTCTGGTTTGGTTTTGGGAGTGCAACTCATGTAGCATGAAGGGCCTGGCCGAGCCAATCCCTCCCCAGGTCTACCACTGGTGTGAATTCAGAGTTTTCCTTCTCCTAGACCAGTTGCCATAGTAAGGTTAAAGAATTCAGTCTACTTTACTATTTACCCATAACTAAAGGGAGAATAATTGGATTTATACCTTTCCAAAAGGTATTACTGCAACACGAAATACAAACTGCTTCACCCAGGATTTGAACTCAAGTAGTTAAGTCCACTTCCTATGATGACGATTGTTACATAATGAATGCTACCACATTATAATTGGAGATTTTCAATTAATTTTAAAAAGATTTCCAAACAAATAATTCTCATCTGTTTCCATGACAATTACATCAACAATTCCATTGCCATTTAAAAAAAAGAAAAAGAAAAATGAAGTTTCTGATGGAAATGGGAAAATATGTCATATGAAGAAATTTCTTTCAGTTTATTTTTCATTTTTCAAATTATGATTTTAAACTCAGTATATATATATATATATGGTTTGTGTATGTATATGCAAACACACACACACACACACACACGCGTGTGCACACACAGACTAAGGTGAGTAAAAAGTTTTGCAATATTTTAGTATATGCTAGTTTACACCATGTATACAGCATGAAAAAACAGTTCAAGCAGTATCATGGAAGGTATCTACAGTTGTTAGTATTACCATGGTAGTGATTTATATATAACTTGTATATTTAACTAGATTTATTACTGTGTGAATTTGTATTGTTTAGAAAATTTAGAATATTAATGATAATCCAAGACACTTAATAACAAAAGATTCTAAAATACTAGCTCTGTCTCATTAAAGTTGTATTCACACACACACACACACACACACACACACACACACACACACACACACACACACACACACACACACACACACATATTTCATACATTAAGTTTAACAGGTGTAATAAGATAAATGTAATCCTTTTTACTTACTGCTTGCAAACATCAACAAAGAAGTTACAAATAAACTATTGAAGCAATGAAAACATGAATGTTTTTTCATTTTTATTATTATTACCATTATTATTATTATTATTATTATTATTATTATTATTATTATTATTATTATTATTATTATCATATTACACCTTGAGAGTTTTTCACACCAGCGTTAACTGATGGTTTTTCACTAGAGTCTGAGTGACAGCAAGTCTCCTCAATTCTCCAGGACTCTTCTCAGTATTCTCACTGATCTTAACAATGCTGTAGTTTGGATGGTCTCAACTCTTTCTCTGATTTCCAACTCTTCCAACCCCTTTAGCAAACCTTTGGGGATTGTTCCAAGTACACTGGTTACAATTGGTATCACCATCACCTTCATGTTGCATAGCTTTTTAGTTCTCAAGTAAGGTCTAAGTACTTGTCTCTCTTTTATTTTCTTTGATTTCCAGTCTGTGGTCTGCCAAGACAACAAAATCAACTATTTGGCAGATTCCCCCTCTTTTTTTTAAATTTATCACTAGGTCTGGTTTTCTGGCTAGGATTAGGTGATCTGTTTGTATCTCAAAATTCCAGAGAATTTTGTGTGTCTCATTTTCTAAAACAGATTCTGGTTTGTACATATACCGCTTTTTCGTATGATGAAATTTAAATTTCTTGCACAATTTCCAGTGGATCACCTTCACTACCCAATCATGTCTAGTCTTGCACTTTTTTTTTAAACAATTATTAACTTTGACTTGTATAGTTGGTTGGTTGGTTGTCTGGGTTTTATGGCATATCAACCTTTGGAGGTTATTTAATGCCAAGTCCATTTTTATGAAAATAGTTCTATTTTAAACAATTAAGTTTAGGATAAGTACAAAGTTTAAATGTAAGTACAGTTTGCTTGTGAAAAACATTTCTATTTCAAACTATTCAGTTTAGTCAAGCAGTTCTAATTCAGCTAATTCAGTTTAGTATAAATACAGATTTTGTTTACACACAGTTAAATGTCAAAACAGTTTGATATTAAACAATTCAGTTTAGTGTAAGTCCAGTTTCAATGTCAAAAAACAGTTGCATTTCGAATAATGTAGTTTAGCATAAGCGCACAGTTTAAATGTAAGTACAGTTTAATTGTCAAAAACATTTCTATTTCAAGCTATTCAGTTTAGTCAAATAATTCAGTTTAGCATAAGTATGCCGTAAGTTCTATTTAACCCATAGATAGGGCTCTATCAGGTGCTACCACACTGGGCCAGAGCAGACCTGGGAGCAATGGCAATGAAGGGGTGCTCTGCATTCCCCAAAGCCCGAGCATCACTGGAACCTCACCATCAGATTGTTTAGTGTCATATCCAGGACACTCATTGGGGGGAGAGTCTTAAACCTCTGCAGAAGTGCAGTCAGTGTATTCTATAGCCCCAGCCAACTGGGCAATTGACTTGTATATTCTTCCATCTTAATTTTTGCCGTATATACTCCTATATAGTAACTTTCTGAGACATAAATTTTAGCAAAAATATTATGGAATTACACAAGATACAAACTTTGTGTATAAATAATTGGCCAAGGTTAGGCCTAAGTTTGTATCTTGCATATTATGCAACCTCTTAATATTAGGCTAATATTTACATCTCAGAAACTCACCCGATACACAAGAACATAGAGAAATTATTTATCTTTTAATTATAACTCACTCAGAGTGTCACTTTATAAGAAAACAGAAACAAATAAGAAATGATAAAGGGAAGATTTTACTAATGACCCCTTTTTGCTTTGGGTAGGGAATCAGATTAAATAGGTATTTATTTCCCACCTCCCATGGTGCTGGAATGTGACACAAAGTCAGTTTAACATAAAGAAGCTCCTAGAAGTGGTGCCAAAAATAGCTTATGGGGCACTGTAAGCAACAAACCCCACCCTGATCCATTTTAGACGAGGAGAAGGCTCTTTGTAGCGGATCTGATTTATTTTTATACTAGCTGCTCTTAATCATCTGTGCTATAAAAAAAAAAAAAAAAAAAAAAAAAAAAAAAATGAAAATTAAAGTGAAAGAAAATGTCAGTCAAAATCAATGGTTGACAATGTTTCATCTAAAAATAAAATTAAAGGATAAAAATGGTAATAAGTGAATGGTTTTAAAGACGCCGGGGTTTCTTTTACCTTTCCAAAAGTATGATTGGAGGAAGCACTTGGATTGTATCAACCCCCTGGCCTGGATTTGACAGGTATATTCAAGTTTTTATCAGTTTAAGGTAGCATTTCTTTAACTTTTTACTCTTTTATATCTTTATTGTAATTCAATATAAGAGTTTGAAGCTTTTATTATTATTATAATAATAAATGATTTTTTAAACAATTTTATATATATATATATATATATATATATATATATATATATATATATATATATATATATATATATATATATATATATATATATAATAATAAATGATTTTTTAAACAATTTTATATATATATATATATATATATATATATAATAATAAATGATTTTTTAAACAATTTTATATATATATATATATATATATATAAAATTGTTTAAAAAATCATTTATTATTATATATATATATATATATATATATATATATATATATATATATAAAAATTGTTTAAAAAATCATTTATTATTATATATATATATATATATATATATATATATATATATATATATATATATAAAAAATAAAATTATGAAGATAAAATCAAACATGAATTATTCAGAAATGCAATAGTCTATTTATTACTATTTCTTGAGGAACCCTTAACAACCCCTAGGGGAACCCTAGGGTTTCAAGGAACACTGGCTGAGCAACACTGGTATTGAGTGTAAAAATACACCAGAAGTGGGGGTCACATCGTATATAGGTAAGTTTTTATTTATACTGCATGTTTTTTCTTTTTATAATAAATACTTTTTTCAAGGAAAATAATGATAAAAAAAATCAGAAAACTAGTCATCCACACAAACCTTTCAATTTCTACATATACACAAGCATGAATATATTTTTAGATATACTTACTCTTGTATATATATATTGTTGATATGTACACATATCTTCAGTATGAAGATATGTGTACATATACATATATTACATATACTCTTTACATACATGTATGCATCAATATAGTTTTTTTTTAAAATAGAAGATAGCTTAAAATGGAAAGAAGATTTTGAGGATTCAACTAATATTAGGGAATGTAACATTGAAAGTGGGCAATGACAGTAGAGGTGAATTAGCCACATTTAAATTAATATATCTAATAATGAACTGAGGTAGATGTATATGTCAAAGCAATATACCTATATACTACTAAAATACTTATATACAACTAAAATACCAATATATTACTAAAATTCTCATAAAGCTTGTATGTGCCAGTGTATAACTGCAATCTAGCAAAAAACACCACATCAGAGCCAGATTTTTTATTAGATAAATAAACTCAGAGAATAGAACAATTTCGAGTTTAATTTGGAACTGAATGATAAATTCATGGCAGTCATGCTGAACGTCAATGTTTTAAAAATCATCCAAATTCTTAATATAATAAAAATAATTATGAAATCCTTCACTCCTTCCGAAATAAAAGCATCAGTATAATCATGGATCACTGTTACAACAGAAATCTTACAGGTTCACGAGTAGTAAAATATAAAAATTTCACTATCATTTTAAGATAATGGTCTATTTGAACACACAGTGGTATGAGTGACGTTTGTAAATCCCATGGAATTAATACAGAATTATTGAAAGGAAAATAAATAGATGAATGAATGAGTAAAAATTCTCTTACTTAATTTCAAGACTCAATTTTTATTATCACAAAATGTGAATCATTAAATATTTGCAATCTCAAAGGAAGAAAAAGAAGTCAACATAATGAAACTCTTTTCTTTTGAGAAGATAATAGATGAGATGATTTTGAGAAGATGATAGCATCAGGTGGAATTGCGAGTGATATATACAAATGTGACCAATGAAAAAATGCATCAGGTTCCAACACTTCTTCACTTGTAATGATACACCATATTAGTAAATTTTGGTGATCAAGCAGAAAGCAGCGCTACCATTGTTCCCTAATAGTTAGCAGTTTCATTCTAAATTATTAAAGACATTTAACCCTAACCCTAACCCTGCTGAGGTTCATATTTAAACAGGATTCATATCTTTTAAAAATGCTCAAAACTAGAGCCAACCCTATGTATAAGTAATACAAATGTTGCTTCGGATCATGGGACCATTAAGAGTCAGAGAGAGAGAGAGAGAGAGAGAGAGAGAGAGAGAGAGAGAGAGAGAGAGAGAGAGAGAGAGAGAGAGATTACGTCAGCTAGTATACCTGTGCCATAAAAATGATGACATATACAATAAAAATGTTTTTTTAAAATTAGGGTTTTGATTTTCTATAGGAGTTCGTTTTATCTTTTTATTGATTGACCATTGAGAATAGTCAATATCATTTACAAGGATGGGACTGGGACAGGAATAGGGCAAATAAAATTCTACTTATGTCCCCATTAAATTCTGAGCCGGCCTTGCTCATAACATTTTGATTTCTAAATCCCCTAAACTTCACTCTCGAACAAAGATTTAATAATAAAAGGAAAACATTTCAAAAAGTCCTGTCTTTACGTATAAACTTCCTGCAATATCTTATAACCCATTATTTTTCTTTACCATAAATTCTAACATGAAATAAGTAAATGAAATTCTATGAATGGATAGAATAAGCAAGAGTAAATAAACAGTAAAGATAAGGAATTAAGAAGAAAAAAGATTGACAAGAAGTTGAGTTGCTTCAATCTCCCACAGACATTACAAGAATTTGCCCACCGGCCAGTAAAACCTCCAGAAAGACAGGAGAAAAAGTAGATAGGTAATAAGTGGTAGATGCTTACCGAGAGCGAACTCTTGGACGAGAATCTCTGTAACTGCTTCGTCTGCCAACTTGAGGTCCTCGTTTACTCCAGCGAGATTCTCCTGTAGACATCTCAACCCTGACACGACGACCATTGATTTTCCTGAAGCATTAAAAAAAATTGTTTTACTGAAATTTCTATGAATCAAAGTTTTCTTTTTTTAAATACAAAAGAGCAAATTATTAACAAAAATCTGTTTTGTTAAAAATTAACTTAATTTTCCTGAAGCAAAAGAAAATTCACATCTATATTTAAAGCAGCTTCTTCTGTCAGGGGAAATTTTAAAACATTTTTCTCTTGATGGCTCAGTCATCTACAGTGAATGGATGAATAAATAGGTAATAGGCAATGTGTAAAATGTATTAAATACCAGGTAAAAAGTAAACGATAATAGGTCAAGGTTATAATAGGTAATATGTATTCCATAATATATAATAGAAATCTGTAATAACGTAAAGCAACCAAGCCACCAGCTGCAATACGTGCGGTGAATTTGTTAGTTATAATAAAAAGAAATCTTATCGTGAAAATAGTGTAACTTTTTAGAATGTTTTTTTTGTTTCTCTGTCCATAATTTCACATTAAAGTGAACAATATTAGCAATGATTTGAATATCTTAACAGGAAGTAAATAGGCCCGTGACATATACTAGCATTCTGTCCTGTCTAGAGCAAACAGATACTACACTGCTCCTAGACAAATGACCAGGAGACAACACTGAGCCTAGGCAGGGTAAAGCTATGCCACTGCTCCTAAACAGGATGAATATCTAATATACTAATATATCTAATATACTCTAGTAATGAATGACTTCATGTGATGAACAACCACAAAAGAGTGCTTTTATTATATAATGCATGTAATAAACAAATCCAAACCAAACAAAAGTACATCTCAACAACCAATAGTATAAAGAGAAAAAATTCAAACACTTATTTAGACTTTCAAAACTATTGTAATACAATCAAAATCAATGCCATACTGTAAATAAATAAATATAGTCTGACCCAATGTGTTTTTGCAATACCTAAACAAAGGCTTTTAGTTAATGAAGTTTTTTACCTAACTTTGTTCACTATTTATAATATTTGTACATATTCTATGCACAGGTGTTATAAATAGTAAACAATGTTAAGTAAAAACTTTCTTATCTGAACTAATAAGCTTTATTTGGGTATACACAGTAGGGAGACCCTGGATCAAAGTTAAAGCAAGGTTAGTCCTAAGGATTCATGTTTCAAAAACATAGTGGATCATGAATGACCTCTTCTATTTGAGGTGAAAGTTTGATTTTAAAAAATTGTTTATTATGCAAGTAAATACGGCAAGTAAAACAGATTTAATAACAAGAGAAAAAACTTACACGCCATTTAATCCTCTGACAGCGTCTTTGGCATCTCTGGGATCTTCATATTCTACAAAGGCAAATCCAGGAGGATTACGAGCAACCCACACGTTGCGTAAAGGTCCATACTGTGAAAATATGTCTTCAAGTTCCTGCTTGGCTGCTCCATAACCAAGGTCTCCAACATAAACCTTACAATCCAAGCGCCATTCTTTGGTATTCCGGGACATATTCATGTGCTACAAAAAAGTTTGGCAAGTGTTTAGACAATTCAGATTTCAAATAAGTAAACAAAAATAATAAAAGCAAGTAAAGTTAACGACCATAGTTGAGGGCTATAAGAAAGCTCCCTTTTCAATAGCTACAACACCAAGGTGTAGAGAAGGGTGCTACTCCTTTCCTTGGATTGCTCCACTTTACCCTTGATACATACCTTATTATGCTGAGTGTTTAGCAAGGAGATATCAAGTATCATTTCTTGAGCTTTTGGTATGACTTGACCTGGGATTGAACCCCTGTCTCCCGGGCCATTGGTGAACACACTACCCAATAGGCTAATTAGTAGGGGTAGGGAATCAGAGGATAGTGTGCACCAGCCCAGAAAATTAGCTTCTACTTTGCACAATTTTGGGAATACTGTTGCATGAGCACATCTAAAGCAAGGTAAATTAGGAGTGGAGTGGAGTAAAGGACATGATCATGGAGTACCAAAAACAGAAGTTCTGCTGGGCTGGAGACAGAGAAGAAGAGAAAGAACAAGAATGAAATGGAAGTGTATTGTGGCCAGCAATGTGGAAAATATCAAGTGACCGAACCAATAAAAGAATTAGAATCAATTATGGAGGTTGATGTGATATAATGGTTACAGGCATGGAAAAAGGAAATGACAAGCTGAGTTCAGTTTCCAACCAAACCTGCTTGTGTTCATTTCAAGCTAATACCATAACTTCATGTCTTCTCCTTTCCCATTTATATGTAAACTAGTAAAGCAGACTAAGAGCTCTAGTCTCGGTTGGCAGTCAGTCTATGAAAAAGAAAACAGTGAATTCCAAATAAGGAGCTAATGTCCTTAACCCTTGTTTTGTTGCCTTGTGGGTCAGTCATGGAATACAGAAGGCTAGAAGAGACAATCTTGAATAAAACCCTGGTCTGTCTATATAAAAGCATACTGACTGGATGCTCTAATAATCTTGGCCTTGTACCCCAACTAAGCTAAGTTTAATAATAACAATGAGAAAGTGGACTCCTGATGAATGATTGAAAACTGGTAAAAATACAATAGTTTGTGTAACAGCTGGCTGTATTGGATTTTCTATGACACAAATTTAACTGTGCAAGTTGATGGTCCAGCAGGGGTCTGCACAACTTTTCTGGTGCATTAATCTGGGCAGGTTTTCCTCCGAGGAAATGAAGACATCATCATCAACTTAGATGGACTACTTTGACAGAGGATTACCATATTTCTAAGATACATCAGCTTATAAGATATATTCGGCCAGGCATTTAGAAAAAAAAAAAAAATAAAGGTTTAAATTATGAATTTCAGATAAAAGGTTTTCACCTGACATTTCTAGCCCTGTCCACTATCAGGTAACTTTTAAAGTTTCATATATATTCAAAATTTGTTTACATTTGTGGAGGTGTTTGCTATTTAATTTAAGGGTCACTGCAGCGCTAGAATTCTACTAGTCAGTAACTCATAGCTGACCGTTGACTTCATAAGACACAGGGTGATTTTCTGGGATATTTTTTTGAAAAAAAAAAGAAAAAGAAAAAAAGTGCATCTTATAAACCATCAAATACAGTAATTAAAAAAAAAATTCTGAAAGTGGAAAAAATAATCCAGAATGAAAGAATTGTATTTATGAGAATGAACAGATATTATCACTACCATAATTATTCATGTATAAGATGCACTATCTTTCCAGAAAGGTTTTAGTTTAGTTTGTGGCAAAGTGGCTAACGTGTTCGATTTGCAACATTGTAATAAGCGAGTTGAAATGAGAGTTGTACTATTACATTCACTTTTGGACTAATGCCTCTTGGAAAAGGTAAGAACCACTTTATCTCCCCCCCCAGCTACAGTTAAATAGTACAAGCACTGTTCTTCAACAAAGATGGCTTTGGCATTAAATAACCCACAAAAGTTAATATGCCACTAAACAAAGAAATGAATCAAATAGAAGACTAAGATTAATATGGCACCTTCAGGGATTTGAAAATACCGTTTTAGAAGGTGTTAAATAAGAAAATACATAATATAAAGTTTTTGATATTTAACAAGTACAATAAAATTGCAAAATTACTTAAACATTAAATGTAAAAAAAACCCAAAAAAACAGATATATAAATAAAAGCCACAAAATATAGCCACAATAGGATTATGTCATGTTTAAGGTATTATTTCCTGTTAGATCATTGAAGTTAAGTAATAATGAACTTCCTCAGTACTTAGATGAATGATCACTTAGGAATAACACCTACTGTAAGTAATGTGATAGACTAACCTAAGTTTAATAAATGATAACTACAGTTAAAACAGAATTAATCTTTTCTCCTTTTTTTTGGCAATATTATCAATTATGACCTGATTTTAAAAATCAGGTTTCAATTTTCTTTCCATCTTTAATTATTTGCTAAGTTTCAAATACTTATTCTCAAAATGAAAATATAGAATCGTTCCTTTGGAAAAAGCATGAATCTCTGATTTCCTTCAACTGTGAGTAAAAATAGCAACGGAGAATTAGCTCTCAAGCCTTGGTCATGGGCAACCAATATAAGAGATGGACAACTGTGAATTTAAACAAAAGAGAAAGCAATGGGAAAGCACTCCAACATCAAGTCAAGGTAATATACAGTTTACTGATAGAGGAGCTTGTGGAGAGCTATAATCACCAAAATCAGAAAGAGACATGACACATTCTATTTCATATCAAATTATTAAAAAAATATACCTTTGTAAGGAGACAGTAAATAATTGTCTCCCTTGGATTTGGTGGATTCCTATTGGATATGTAACAATCTCATTATCCATCTTGCTCCCTTTTGGTATTTGTCCTTTGAACATTAAAGATGCCCTTTTCGGCCACATTCTTTGAACAGTTATAATGTGCCTTTTTATCTCTGTTTGTTGAACAGAACAGAGACTTAGTTTTCAATTCCAGAAATGGACTTTATCTCATATCATCATTTCAATGTAAAGTCCACATGACTAAAACTACCAAAGAACTCAAGTAAAACATGTACAATTTTAAAACTCTTTTCATACACTGCTTCTTCATGGAACAATATGTCCACATTTTATCTGTTGGGATACATTTGTGTATCCTTGTTATTACTTCTTTTATTTTTTATATGTATGTATAAAATGTTCCTATATGTATAAATGAGCTTATCTTGTCTTTCCTTCCATCTATTCAGTGTTAGTGTATTATTGGATAGCTTGGTTTGATTTCTTTATTTAATGGCATATCAACCTATGTGGGTTATTCAATGCCAAAGCCATTCTTGTAGAAGAACGGTGGGAGTACTATTTAACCCATAGCTGGAGAGAATAAAGGGGTTCATACCTTTTCCTAGAGGCAGCACTAGTCCAAAAGTGACATAATAGTATGACTAGATTTTGAATTTGCTAACTATGAGTACATTAGCCACTTTGCAACATGAACTTCTCCTGTATCATTGACTATACTAATACTAATATTAGACCTTGGTGAGTTGGGGATGAGACTAAACATCTTCCCTAGAACCAACCAACCAACCAACCAACCAACCAACCAACCAACCCAATACCTTCTTTTTGGAAATAAAATAAAGAATAATTGGAAGAAAATGTAAACTTATGTAAATAAGAATATGCAGAAATAATAAATTTTCCTTATTTTTCTCTTTATAATGAATAATTCTTAAAAAATTGCTGGAATGAACAACTGAAGTCAAAGAGATTTCAATATAAAAAAATTCATTTTTTAACTTCTAAAAGATATTTAAAGCAGGCAGACATGTTAAAAAAAACAACAAACTATTAATTTTATTGCAAATTTGTGATATGTATGTAATTTTTTATCAATACAGAAATAATATCACAGAAAAAATACCTTGACAAAAAATTACTCCGCAAAATGATAAATAAAAAAAGAATGTAAATAAGGTTTTAAAAACTTGAGAAAATGATATTCTTTTTCTGTTATTCTCCTTTCTTTGTTTTTATTCTCTAACAACATAAAAAGACTTTTCAAAGTTAAAATGATTCTTAAAGAATTTTTTAATATTTTCTCAAGTGCATTTTTTATAACATTCAAAATTTTTTCATGCTTGTGCAATAGATAACTATTTTGGCAACGTATCAGATTATAGAGAAACATTTTTGGAAATTCTTGAAACAATTTCTGAAAGATACAGAGATTGTTAAATTGGATAAGATTACATAATTTCTGGTTTCTATCACTTTTGAGATATAATGAGACGAGAAATAACCAGTTATTTCTAAGGATTTGTTGATGTAAATATAATTATATATATATATATATATATATATATATATATATATATATATATATTATGGCGTATCAAAAGAATGGTTGTTTTATTAAAGACATTTATTCATTTATATGTCTAATGAATACTTATGACTCCACTAAATGATTTGCCTAGTCGGCTGGGACTGTAGAATACACTGACTGCATCTCTATAGAGGGATAAGTGTCCTGGATTTGACATGAAGCCATCTGATGGTGAGACTCCAATAATGCTGGAGCTTTGGGAAATGCAGAGCACCCCTTTATTGCCATTGCTCCCAGGTCCACACTGGTCTGGAGTGGTAGCACCTGATAGGCTCATATCTCTTGGTCAAATAGAACTAAACTGTGTAATAATGCTAAATTGAATTGTTTGAAATAGAATTGTTTTTACATTTAACTGTGTGTTAACAAAAAAACTGTACATATGCTAAAATGAATAGAAAGGTTTCTACGTATAAAAATAGATTTGACATTAAATAGCCAACAATGATTGGTATACCATAAAACCAAACCAAACCAAACCAAAACTAAATGATTATTACATATATGAGGGAGTATAAAAATATTTTTAAGTCCTTTACTTCAATACCCTGTCCAGTGGCAAAAGCTGCTTGGTAGCGCCAGGAGTGGCAGTAGCGCCTTGAGCTACCAAAACTGTGTTTTCACCCCTGGTTGGCAGCTGATGAGGGCAGGGTATTGCACGTGCTTTCACACGTATGATGAAAAAAAAAATATAAAAATAGATTTGACATTAAATAACCTACAATGACTGATATGCCATAAAACCAAACCAAACCAAACCAAAACTAAACGATTATTATATATATGAAGGAGTATAAAAATATCTTTTAAGTCCTTTACTTCAAAGTTTCTTTCAAACACACATCTGGATGAAGCTGTTATCATTTCACTATGCACTAATGCCTCAGGGGAAGGCATTTATCCATCTTCCCCCTAGGTATGGATAAATAGGAGGGTATGGCAGCTACATTTAACGGAAACCCCAGAGCAACAATCGTCTCATGCTACAGCCCCACCAATGTTAGTGAAGAAAATGAAATAGTCACCTTCTACGATGAGTTATCCTCATTAGTGCGTAGCATCCCGAAACACAACATGTTAGTCATTGGCGGAGACATGAATGCACAAATAGGGAAAAACCGAAACAACAAATACAGCCTCCACAACACGTCAAATAGAAATGGGCAACATCTAACAGATTTCATGATAGAAAATAGATTAGCATGCCTCAATACAAACTACCAAAAAGAGAGGGCAAACTATGGACACACACACGTACGCAAACAATACTAAAGCACAGATAGACTACGTCCTTATAAACAAGAAATGGAAGAATAGTGCATTGAACTGCGAGGCATACTCCTCTTTTGAGGGTGTGTCCACCGATCACCGAATAGTCACGGCGAAAATACGGTTAAGCCTACGAAAAAACGCCAAACGAACAGCGACCACCAAACACTATGACTGGGCCCTATTAAACAACAAAGATGTAAGAGATAAATACGTATTAGAATTAAGAAACAGATTCGAAACACTACAAGAAAAGACGGAAAAAAGTACACCAAACGACAAATACGAAAATTTCGTCAATGCACACCTCGAGGCAGCAACAAAATACATTCCAACAAAACTTAAAACTAAATATAGAGTCCCATGGGAAACTTTAGCGGTGAGAGAAAAACGTGCACTAGTGAAAACAGCCTCCAAAAACTATCGAAAAAACCCAACAAACACAAATGCCTTAAAACTAAAAACGGCACAACATCAATTAGCAGGCATATATATAAAGGAACAGACAGAATACATTCAAAATCAGATAGATAAGATTAGAGACTCGGTGGAAGATAGACAATCTAGAATTGCCTGGCAAACAATAAACGAAGTGAGCAGAAGAAAGAACACAGCCAAAGCAAAACTTAAAGCAGCAAACCAACAAGAAAGAATAAAACTGTGGAAACAGCACTTCGAAAACTTACTTGGAAACCCACCAAAAATAACGCATGAACCAATCACCAGAATAATTAGCAAACAATTAGACATTAAACTTGGACCGTTCACACAAGAAGAACTCGACTCGGTTCTCAGAAAAATTAAAAATAGGAAAGCTGCAGGGCTGGACGAAATTCCCCCGGAAGTATGGAAGACCAGACAATTCGACGACATACTGCTCCGACACTGCAACGCAGTATACAATCAAAATCTGATAGATAGATGGATGAAGGGATGCATACTCCCCTTCCCTAAAAAGGGGGACCTAGGATTAGCCAAAAACTACCGAGGCATAACACTTACATCCATAGCTGCCAAAATCTACAATGCCCTACTACGAAACCGAATAGAACCCAAAATCGACAACATACTTAGAAAAAACCAAAATGGCTTCCGAAGAAATAGATCCACGACCTCACAAATATTAACCATCCGCAGAATCCTTGAAGGTGTACGGGCAAAGAACCTACAAGCAACATTAATATTTGTCGACTTTACCAAGGCTTCCGACTCCATTCACAGAGGAAAGATGGAACAAATCCTACTAGCGTACGGCATACCTAAAGAAACCGTAGCGGCAATAACGATTCTCTATAGAAACACTAAAGTAAAAGTACGATCACCGGATGGAGACACAGAATACTTCGATATTGTAGCAGGAGTACTTCAAGGGGACACGCTGGCTCCGTACCTCTTTATCATTTGTCTAGACTACGTACTTAGAACATCGATTGACAAAATCAAAGAGAATGGCTTCGAACTGACGAAGAAAAGAAGCAGAAGATACCCCGCAACAACAATTACCGACGCCGACTACGCCGATGACATAGCGATACTGGCAAATACACCTGACCAAGCCAAAACACTTCTGCATAGTTTGGAACGAGCAGCAGCAAGCATAGGCCTCCATGTTAATGCACACAAAACGGAATATATGTGCTATAACCAAACGGGGGACATCTCCACTCTAGAAGGAACCCCTCTTAAACTAGTTGACAAATTCACGTACCTAGGAAGCAGCGTCGAATCAACCGAAAAGGACATCGAAACGAGGTTAACGAAAGCATGGACAGCTATCAATAGGCTATCGACTATATGGAAATCAGACCTAACCGATAAAATGAAACGCAGTTTCTTCCAGGCAGCGGTCACATCGATACTGCTATATGGATGCACTACATGGACGCTAACAAAACGGCTGGAGAAGAAACTAGATGGCAATTACACAAGAATGCTGCGTGCAATCCTGAACAAGTCCTGGCAGCAACACCCCACAAGACACCAACTGTACGGCCACCTGCCCCCTATCACGAAAACTATTCAAGTTAGACGAACCAGACATGCAGGACATTGCTAGAGAAGCAGAGATGAACTCATAAGAGATGTACTCTTATGGATCCCCACACATGGACGTGCAAATGCAGGACGACCAGCACGAACGTACATTCAGCAGCTATGTGAGGATACGGGTTGTTGTCCTGAAGACCTACCTAGGGCGATGAACGATAGGGAGGAGTGGCGAGAGAGGGTCAGGGATATCCGTGCTGCCAGCGCGATATGATGATGATGATGATGATGATAGACTCTATAGCTTTAGTAAGAGCAACCAGTTTAGGAGAAGGAAAACTCTGAATTCAAACTCCCAATTAGGATGGTAATATAACTTGCCATGGTTGAGTGGTAAAACCATGAGTTGGAGTCCCTAGGACAGTCTGATGTTAGGTTCAGCCTCATTCTCTTGTTATCAGTGTTAACAAGAGGGAACACCTGTAGCATGGGCAACTGCCACTTGTCCATCTTGCTCAAGCTTGTGCCAAGATTAAAGTGCAGATCAATAGTCTATTAAGACTGATAGATGCAAGAAGAAAGACCAACTATGACTCCATTTTGTTATTATCATTTTACTCCCGGCCAGTTTTCAGATCAGTTTTAACTGGTCGTCTCTGACTGGAGTCTCAGTGACAGCATGTCTCCTCAAGTCTTCAAGACACTTCTAAGAATTCTAGCTGATCTTAGCAATGCCGTGGTTTGTATATTCTTGATTCTTCCTCAGATCTCCAATTCTTCCAGTCTCCATTTCAAGCCCTTGGGAATTGATCCAAGTATAATTACTATTATTTCACTCCTTGTGAGTTTTACATGTTAGTTTCAACGGGTGGACTCTCACTGGAGTCTGAGTAATAGCAAGTCTCCTCAGGTTTCCAGAACTCTTCTAAGTATTCTGGCTGATCTCGACAATTAAGTGGTCTGTATTGTCTCAATTCTCTTGCTGATTTCCGATACTTTCAGTCTCTTTGCCAAACCTTGGGAACCATTCCAAGTACACCAATTACAACTGGCATCACTATCACTCTCATGTTTCACAGTTTTGTAGTTCTCTGGCTAGGTCTAAGTATTTGTCTATTTTTTCTATTATTTTCACTCTGTGGTCATCTGGAATAGAAAAATACATAAGATGGAAAATTCTTTTTTTTCTTGCTAATTAACTTTCGGTCTGGTCTTCTGGTCAGGATTAGATGATCCATTTTTATTTCAAAATCCCAGAGAATTTTAGGCATCTCATTCTCTATAATGAATTCTGGTTTGTACATATTTCATTTGGTAGTATGGTCAAATCTTAATCTCTTGCACAATTACCATTAAATCCCCATTCCTACCCATTCATGCCTACTCTTGTACTCTTTTTATGCTAGTTTGCTGCATTTGTTTATTACATGATAAACCATTTCATTGCTGTCTTCACATAAACTTGATATTCTGTTGCATATAATCAATTTTGGGTTTAACATAATTTGTCCTTATGGCGTTGTTTTGAGTTGCAATTAAAAGAGATCCAGTTTCTCTCTTGAGGTTTCCTTTCCTAAGCCATGTCTAAGTTTTTGTACAATCTTGCCAGTTTGTTGGTTTAAGTATTCATGCAGTTGTTTTTCTTCCCGCTTTTGTTTACTATTTTTCGTTTCTTCTCATGTTGCCATAACTGTTATCGACGGCTGTAATTGGTCTTTCTTTGCTTGTTTTGATTTTATTCTTTGAGTTCTTGTTTTGATGCATCTACATGATCCTCAATACTGGAGACTCCTCTTTCTTTTATTGACACATAATGTATGTTCACTTTTGGGTGTAAGGCCTTATGCATAGTTATCAATTTCCTTGTTCTTTAGTTCATTTGTCTAAGTTCCTCCCTTGTCCATTTTAAGAATGGTCCAGAGTATCTTACAAGGGGAACTGCCCAGTTTATTATCATTACTATTAAAACGGTGTAGTTAATGCAATGGTTTCAGAGTAAAAAATGACATCAGCAAGCTGTTCAAATTCTTGCCAGAGCTGTTTATCATATTTACCCAACCCCTCCGCTCGGACAGGATATGATGCAAGGTCAATTTTTTTAAAGCGGAGTTTAACAGGTTTGAATTCAGTTTTCCTTCTCCTAGACTAGTTGCCTCACCAAGGCTGAAGAACCTAGTCTGCCCTACTATTTACCCATAGCTGGAGGGAGAATAATTGGATTCATACCTTTCCCAAGGGTATTAGTGCTATGTGAAATGCAATCAGTCTTGTCCAGGATTTAAACTCGTGTCGCCTTGTCCATATCCTGTGATGATAACCATTACACCACGGGCACCTCCTGCCAGAGCTGTTTATGTTCACTTTGTACCATTACCATTAAGAAGGGCATGAATCCACTTCTCCCTTATCTATAGATAAAATAGCAGGACTGATTGGGATCTCTAGCCTTGATCATAGGCAACTAGTTTAGGATAAGGATAACTATGAATTAAAACTATGAAGAAGGCAAAAAAGAATTAAAACTATGGAGAAGGCATAGAGAATCCAGCCTTCTATTCCTCCAAGGAACAGTTATGGTAATTCACAGTTTATTCATAAAGGAAGCTGTGAAGAGTTTTTATCATCTCTGTCTTGAAGAGCACTTACTATTCCATTGATAAATATTTGGGTGCTTCAAAATTCTTTTTTACACACACACACACACACACACACATATATATATAACGATGTATTACCAATCATAGAAAATATAAGGCAGACATGGGAATTACCAGCTCACTTGATGTTCATAGCCATGAGTGTCATGGGTTATTAGCCTGCCTTAGATTTTTTCATGATAATATATTGTGATATTGCTCTATTTAAATCTATAAAGATTTTACGATTTAGAGGCACTTTAACTTTAGATTTTAACTATATATATATATATATATATATATATATCTACACAACCATTCAGTTTTACTTGAGGAGACCCCATGGTGTAATGGGTAGAGAAGTGGACTGTGAAATTGTACTAAATGAGTGTGAACTCTCGTTGGGCTATTAGGTTCACTTTTGAACTTTTACTCTTGGGAAAGGTATGAACCCTCATATCCTCCCATCTATGGGTTAAATAGTACCACTGCTGTTCTTCTACAGGGGTGGCATTGGCATCAAATAACCCACAAAGGTTGATATGCCATAAAAACAAAGAAATCCTAATCAAACCAATCAGTTTTGAATTTTATTTTAGATATTATAATGGTAGTTACAAGTATTTTGAGGCATTATTTTAAACTGAACCTCAAAGCCACTGAAACTGCTTGCAGACTGAACTGTCCAAAACAAGTTTAAGTGTTTTAGTGTTAGCGAATTGTCTTTTAAAATAAAGCACAACTATAATTGTAAAAAAATATATTTCAAGATAAAGTTCATTAATTATACACATAAATCCAGAAAGATGTTAACAAAATATGTTTTGTCAGAGATTTTGAATTATATTGTTTGTGTTGAAGGATTTTGTTTTTTAATTGTCCACATCATTTTTTCTTTGTCTTCACAACACTGTAATCCATTTTCCAACCCTCTTCAGGTGAATATCCTTAAAGCAAAGTCTTATCAGTCTTCTTCAGTTCAGTTTTCATGGCAAAGTACTTAGTTATTCTAGTGATACATTGTATAACTCCCTCCTCAAGTAGAAAACCTTTCAATCAAATAAAAGAAACTACCAGAATAAATAACCTATCAGTACTGTCCTTTCAAGCAAACATATAAACTTTGGCATTTTTTCAGCACAGGCTAAAATTACAGAAACTAGAGTTTAGTTTATTTACTTTTTATTTTTTTAGAGGAAGCATCATCATCATCATCATCATCGTTATCTCTTTTGAGAGTTTTTCACACCAGCGTTAGCAGATAGTTTCTCACTAGAGTTTGAGTGACAACAAGTCTCCTCAAGTTTCCAGGACTCTCCTAAGTATTCTAGCTGATTTTAACAGTACTGTGGTATGAATGGCCTTGGTTCTTTCTTTTATCCCCAATTCCTTCAGTCTTTTTTCCATGCAAAGGGGAGCTAGCAATTATACGTATTATGTGTTCCATTCATACTTTTGGATATTACTTTTCCAATTCCATTGATAGTATTCTCCTTAGGAGATAAGCAATTCTGTAAAATGCAATTATTATTTACTCCTTTAGAGTTTTTCAAATCAGTGTTAGCTGATGGTCTTTCACTGGAGTTTGAGTGATAGCAAATCTTAAGTCTCCAGTACTCTTCTCAGTATTTTGGTCGTTCTCAATAATGCTGTCGTTTGGATGGTCTCTACTTGCCCGCCAACTTCCAAGTAATCCAGTCCCTTTAATAATCCTTTAGTTACTGTGCCAATTATTTTTCTGACTCATTTTTTTCAACAACAAGGAACAACGTATATTAGATGGTTAGGTTTGTTGGGTTTTATGGCATATCAACATTTGTAGGTTACTTAACACCAAATCCATTTTCATATAAATAATCTGTTCTATATAAAACAATTCAGTTTAGCATAAGTACACAGTTTAATTGTCAAAAACATTTTTATTTCAAACTATTCAAGCAGTTATATGTAACAATTCAGTTAAGTGTAAATACAGTTTTAATGTCGAAAAACAGTTCTATTTCAAATAATTCAGTTAAGCATAAGCACATAGTTTAAATGTAAGTACGGTTTAATTGTGAAAAACATTTCTATTTCAAGCTATTCAGTTTATTCAAACAATTCAGTTTAGCATTAGTATGCAGTTAGTTCTATTTAACCCATAGATAGGGCCCTATTAGCTGCTACCACTCCGGGCTAGAGTGGACCTGGGTACTCCGCATTCCCCAAAGCTCCAGCACTGCTGGAACCTCATCATCAGATTGTTTAGTGTCATATCCAGGACAATCATTAGAGGGGGTCTTACCTCTCTGCAGAGGTGCAGTCAGTGTATTCTACAGCCCCAACCGACTGGCCAAACGTATATTAGAGACACAATAAAGGATAAGTTCTCAGAGACTTGAACTCATATTCCATTTTGTTTTAGGCAAACCAAGTTATTCATACTCGCTGTTTTATCAAATAGGGTACAGGAACCATTTATCCCCAAACTTTTCATCTTGCTTACGGTGCACTTTCAACACAACCAAAATAATTTGACACACAAATTTAAAAGTGTATTTTAAAAAAATGTATTCAAATATTTTAACTCATAAAAATGATTTAAAGTGAAGAACATTATTGATAATTACTTTTTATTCAATAAATTAAAAATAATTATTAATGACAAACACAAGATTAATTTCATCTACAAATCTGCCAAACATTTTACTATAATCAGTCATTTATTTTATGCTGATAGGGGTGTGTATTTGCCAAACCCCCTACCACAGGTAGGATGCGTGATACAAGGTCAATTTTTTAAAAATAGAGTGCAGCTGGTTTGAATTCGGAATTTTCCTTCTAGATTGGTTGTCTAACCAAAGCTTAAGAAATCAGTCTGTCTTACTATTTTCTCATCGCTGAAGGAGAACATATCAATTCATGCCTTTTCTAAGGGCATTAGCATGAAATGAAATGCAAGCTGCATTGTCCAGGATTTGAACTTTGGTCACCAAGTCCATTTCCTAGGATGATAACTGCTATGCTAAGTGTGCCTCGCATGATATTGTGTATATATTTTCACAGCATATATAGATAAGTACATTTCAATGCACGCCAATGAGGCATAGTTTGAAAACCACCAAATTAGACAATTATTTTTTATACTCAAAACAAATTCTGACTAACAATTCAAGTGTTGATGCTTCAAGCGTCTTTGTCGTGATCAACAAAGTAATGAATGAATAATAACAGTTAACAATGACAGCTGATCCGTAGTAAATCTGCTGAGGTAGTTTTATTTCAAAGACACAAGGACACAGCAGGTAACAGCTGGTTAATCAAAGGACATTAAAAGAATAAAAAAGTGTAACAAAGAAAAATAAGAATATATAAAATCTTGGAAATGTTAAGGTGAAAAGGTATATAAAAAATAACACCCAATTTTATGTACATAAAAGAATTTTCATTAAAATTCAGACAAAACAGAAAAGAAATGAGAGTTAATTTCTCTGGCTTTCATTGTTTATTTATATAAAACAATGTGATGGTTGGTTGGTTGGGTTTTTATGGTATATCAACCCTTGTCGGTTATTTAATGCTAAATTCTGTTTGTACATATTAAATATAAATATGTTTTGTAAGGTAATAGTTTGTAGATAATATTTTTAAAAGAGCCTGAGCTCACTTGTTTGCACACAGTTGAATGGAAATACATATGATTTGTAAGGGAATAATTGTAATAGGTAATTTTATTTAAAAAAAACCCCTCAGAGCTAACTAGTTTCCACACAACAAAATAATGTCACAGTTTGTACACAATGAAATGGTTAAAAGTATTGTTTTATAACAAGCAATACTTGAAACCATTTAACTGTGTGCAAACAATTGAATTATTGGTATTACAAAGCAATTCTTGGAATCCTTTAACTGTGTGAAAATGAATGAATAGTGTTCAATAGTTTTATTAGTGTTAAATAAAAAAAAAGGTACATCTAATTCCTCTACTTAGAAAAGAAAATGTATAAAAGTATTGTTATTTAACACTCGTAAGTCTATTGAACACTATTCATTTATTTGCACACAGTTAAATGGTTCCAAGTATTGCTATTCAATACTAATAATTCTATTCAACATTACTCATTCATTTGCTCACAGTTAAATGGTTTCAAGTATTGCTTTGTAAAACTAACAATTCAATTTAACATCAGTCATTTGCTTGCACTCTGTTAAATGGTCAAACAGTTCTATTTGACCCACAGATAGGACCCTATCAGGTACTAACACTCTGGATCAGAGTGGACCTGGGAGTAAAGGCAATAAATGGGTACTCCACATTCTCCAAAATTTCAGGATTTAAGCCTTACCATCAGATACAGCTTACTGTCATACCCAGGACACACACAATGCGACATATTATATATATATATATATATATATATATATCATCATCATCATATCGCGCTGGTAGCACGGATATCCCTGACCCTCTCTCGCCACTCCTCCCTATCGTTCATCGCCTTAGGTAGGTCTTCAGGACAACATCCTCTATCCTCACATAGCTGCTGAATGTACGTTCGAGCTGGTCGTCCTGCTTTTGCGCGGCCATGTGTGGGGATCCATAAGAGTACATCTCTTATGAGTTCATCTCTGCTTCTCCAGCAGTGTCCTGCATGTCTGGTTCGTCTAACTTGAATAGTTTTCGTGATAGGGGGCAGGTGGCCGTACAGTTGGTGTCTTGTGGGGTGCTGCTGCCAGGACTTGTTCAGGATTGCGTGCAGCATTCTTGTGTAATTGCCATCCAGTTTCTTCTCCAGCCGTTTTGTTAGCGTCCATGTAGTGCATCCATATAGCAGTATCGATGTGACCGCTGCCTGGAAGAAATTGCGTTTCATTTTATCGGTTAGGTCTGATTTCCATATAATCGATAGCCTATTGATAGCTGTCCATGCTTTCGTTAGCCTCGTTTCGATGTCTTTTTCGGTTGATTCGACGCTGCTTCCTAGGTACGTGAATTTGTCAACTAGTTTAAGTGGGGTTCCTTCTAGAGTGGAGATGTTCCCCGTTTGGTTATAGTACATATATTCCGTTTTGTGTGCATTAACATAGGGGCCTATGCTTGCTGCTGCTCGTTCCAAACTATGCAGAAGAGTTTCGGCTTGGTCAGGTGTATTTGCCAGTATCGCTATGTCATCGGCGTAGTCGGCGTCGGTAATTGTTGTTGCGGGGTATCTTTTGCTTCTTTTCTTCGTCAGTTCGAAGCCATTCTCTTTGATTTTGTCAATCGATGTTCTAAGTACGTAGTCTAGACAAATGATAAAGAGGTACGGGGCCAGCGTGTCCCCTTGTAGTACTCCTGCTACAATGTCAAAGTATTCCGTGTCTCCATCTGGTGATCGTACTTTTACTTTAGTGTTTCTATAGAGAATTGTGTAAGTGGTGTTTAGTGCATGTGTGTGTGAAGGCACATCCATCAACACACAATAATAAGTAACTATACCCAACTCACACACACACACACACACACACACACACACACACACACACACACATAAAGATTTGTACACAATTCCAACGATTTTTGACTGTAGTTTTCAATTTTCTTTATTTCTTCATTTCCTTTCGTTATCTGCCTGATGATTGATGTTTGTAAAACTTCATGAAACCTAAGGTTGTAGACAAACTTCCATCGCATTAAATATATAAATCTAATATATAAAGTAAAGTAAAGTTGGCGACCATAGTCGAGGGTAACCCGAAGGCTCCCTTTTCGATAGCTACTACACCAAGGTGTAGGGGAGGGCACTACTCCTTCCCTGGATTACTCTACTTTACCCTTGATCCATACCTTATAATGCTGAGTGTTAAGCAAGGAGGCATCAAGTACCATTTTTTGAGTCTTTGGTATGACTCGACCTGGGATTGATCCCAGGTCTCCCGGGCCATTGGCAAACACTCTAACTGCTTGGCCAAGCACTCTCTAATTTATATCGCACTTAGTTCGCCACAAACCCACAAACTGAATTAGTGACAACCAACACTGTTCATGGGTCTTGTGGGTAGAGTGTTCGCCAATGGTCCGGTAGACCGGAGTTCAATCCCAGGTCGAGTCATACTAAAGACTTAAAAAAAATGGTACACTTGATACCACCTTGCTTAACACTCAGCATTATAAGGTACATATCAAGGGTAAAGCGGAGCAATCACGAGAAAGGAGTAGCGCCCTCCTCTACACTTCGGTGTAGTAGCTATTGAAAAGGGAGCCTCCAGGTCGCCCTCGACTACAGTCACCAACTTTACTTTACTTATATATATATATTGTCATCCAGAGACAAACTGTTTCGTTGTATCACAACTCTTCAGTGTGGCTTGACAAACAAGACGCTCCAAACCAGGATCGAAATCCACCTAACTTTATGTCAGGTTGATGACATATATCGAAAAAAATAATGGAATGGAGAAAAATTGACAAACATAGTAGTCCAAAAGTGATGAATTTATTAAGCAGAAAAATCGATGCAATAAAGTTTCAGTATTAATATATAATTATCAGGTCTTTAAAAGGTAACATTAAGTGTTGAAAGAATAATGATGGATGTTTAATAAAATACAGGAAATATGTAAACAAAGTAAGAACATAAAACCGTTCAAACATTAAATGCTAATTACATGTTTGCAGCATATCTGTTGTTGATAAGGCTGATGCAGGACAGGCAAGCATAGGTAGAGTGGTCACTATTTTATTTTAAGAAAAAAACCTGTGTATTTATTTATTTCAGAAAAACATGGTGATAAATACTATAACTAATATCAAACTTATCTTTAGTTAAAAATAATTTTAGGGTTTTATATGATTTCTTTTTTGTCGTGGATCAATTTCTCCAAAAAACATTTTGGTTCTTTCTAAGTATCTTCTCAATTTTGGGTTCTATGCGGTTCTGTAGTAGAGCCTTGTAGATCTTGGCTGCTATGGATGTAAGGGTTATACTTTGGTAGTTCTTGGTTATTCCGAGGTTGACCTTCTTAGGGAAGAGGAGGATGCATCTCTTTGTCCATCTATCTGTTGTGTTTTGATTATATATGGCATTACAGTGTTGGAGCAGTATGTTGTTGAATTTCTTGGTCTTCCATATTTCTGGGGGTATTTCATCAAGTCCGGCTGCTTTTCTATTTTTAATTTTTCTTAGAACTGAGTCAAGTTCTTCTCACGTTAACTGTCCTAGTTTGATGTCTAATTGTTAACTAATAATTCTCATGATTGGTTCAAGTGTAACTTTCGGAGGGTTTCCAAGTAAATTCTCAAAATGTTGTTTCCATAGTTGTATTTGTTTTTCTTAGCAAGTAGCTTTCAGTTTAACTTTCACAGTGCTCTTCCTTCTGCTCACTTTGTTTACCGTTTGTCATGCTATCTCAGATTGTCTATCTTCAACCGAGTCTCTAATCTTATTGATCTGATTTGAAATGTATTCTGTTTCTTCTTTTAGGTATATATTAGCTAATTCATTTTGTGCCTTTTTTTCTTTTTCCTTTATTCTAGGTGTATGTGCAAAAAACCTTGACGCAACAATATTATTTGTCAATTTCTCCAAGGCCTTTGACTCCATACACAGAGGGAAGATGAAGCAAATACTACTCACCGACGGACTACCCAAAGAAACCGTCACAGCCATAATGATACTATATAAAAACACGAAAGTTAAAGTCCACTCCCCGGATGGAGACACAGATTACTTCAACATCGTAGCAGGTGTGCTGCAAGGAGACACATTAGCTCCATACCTCTTTATCATCTGTCTAGACTACATGCTTGGAACGTCTATTGATAAAGGGAAAGACAATGGTTTCAATCTGACAAAGGAAAGAAGCAGAAGATACCCAGCACAAACAATTACGGACTACGCCGATGACATAGCACTTCTGGCAAATACACCTGCCCAAGCCGAAACCCTGCTACATAGACTGGAACAAGCAGCTGCTGGCATAGGCCTCCTTGTCAACGCAAAAAAGACGGAATACATGTGCTTTAAACAAAGAGGTGACATTTCCACGCTAAATGGGAGTTCTCTGAAACTAGTGGACAAGTTCACCTACCTAGGAAGCAGTGTCTCATTAACCGAGACAGACATCAACACGCGACTAGCAAAGGCATGGACAGCTATCGATAGACTATCAGTCATATGGAAGTCAGACCTGACCGATAAAATAAAACGCAATTTCTTCCAAGCAGCAGTCGTGTTGATACTGCTATATGGATGCACTACATGGACGTTAACTAAACGTATGGAGAAAAAGCTTGACGGCAATTACACAAGAATGCTGTGAACAATATTGAACAAGTCAGTACTCTACAAAGCAGCAGCTGTACGGCCACCTACCACCCATCACGAAAACTATCCAAGTTAGATGAACCAAACATGCAGGACACTGCTGGAGAAGTAGGGATGAACTCATAAGCGACATACTTCTGTGTACCCCTTCATATGGATGAGCAAAAGCAGGACGACCAGCTACAACCTATATATAACAGCTCTGAAGACCTACCGGGAGTGATGGATGAAAGAGATGGGTGGTGGGAAAGGGTCAGGGAAATCCGCGCTGGTGGCGTGGCATGATGATGATGATATGATTTTTCTGTGAGTCTTGTTAAAAATTCTTTTTAGATGCATAAGAATACATGACACCAGAAAATGACATCTAGTTTTTACACCAATTTCTAACCCATATATTTTTTCTCCCCTCTTTCTTTATTCATTTTTCTTACTTATTCTTTTTTTAAACGAGTAATAATCCTTTGAAAGAATATTTTTATAATGTTTATAATTTTTTCCTCTTCATTGTGTGAAGGCTATCTGAAGAGGTTGGTTTCTCATATGGAGTGGCCAGCTGAAACATATTTATAATAGCCAAATTGACGGTCAGTTGAATTTTTCTTCCAAAAATTTTTCTTATATAAATTTACTCTGTATGAAATTTATAAATTTATATATTAACTATCATACATTCAGCACTCCTGGAGATTTAAAAGAATCCTCTTATATATTCTCAAATTGAATCCTTCCCAACTCATCTTAGGATTGGTCTAGTGGGTAGAGTGTTTGCCAATGGTTCGGGAGACTTGGGTTCAATCCCAGGTCGGGTCATTCTAAAAACTTTAAAATTGGTACTTGATACCTCCTTGCTTAACACTCAGCAATATAAGGTATGTATCAAGGTTAAAGCGGAGCAGTCCTGGGAAAGGAGTAGCGCTGTCCCCTACACTTCGGTGTAGTAGCTATCAAAAAGGGAGTCTTCTGGTCGCCCTTGACTATGGTTGCCAACTTTACTTTTTTTACTTATATATATATATATATATATATATATATGCACACACACACACACACACACATATATATACACACATACAAAGAAAAAGTCAGTAAAAATGTTTAAAAAAGTTAGTGATTTAAAGGAACCATGTTTTGAAAAAAAAGTTGCTGACAAAAATACTTTTATACATAATCTCTCCTAAATAATCAAAATGGATTTTATTAGGTATTATTTAATACCAAACTCTACAGTATTGAAACTCTACAGCCAAAAATAGAATTGTGTAAATATACAAGAGTTATTCATAAAATAAGGGTAATCTATCTATTTATCTATCTATCTATGAGGATCAATCAATAAATAAGGGGATTCTTTTATAAAAAAAGCAAAATAAATTTTTTTCCACAATTTTTTTCATAAATATAAACTCTACATTGTTTGGAATTGGTTTATAGCAAAAATTATTTTAATCTCACAAAAAAAATTGTTTTAAGGCTATTCAAAATGGCAACAAATCAAACAGTATTCCAGGCTTAAACAGAGGTCTGTCATTAAATTTTTGGTAGCTGAGGACAAATGATGTGAAACTTACAGAAGAATGTAATATGTGTACAGAGAAGCATGATTCAGTGAAGAAAAGGTTTACAAATAAGCTAAACGAAGGTTTGCCACAATGAGTCTGAGTAGAAAAGACAGTTCATAGAGTGGAAGCTCACTGACTCTCTGGTAAAGAAAAAGTCTTTGGTGCAGTGGTCAGGAAAGAAGGTTATGTTAACAGTCTTCTGGGATATGAAAGGACCCATCACTTTCAATTTCCTTTAAAAAGGTGCAATTGTAAATAGTGCTTCCTATTGCCAACTTCTTCGGCAAAACACATTATTTATTAAATGAGAACGTATACATAACAGAAGTATTTAAATAAATTAGACTGTTACATATTTGTATTTTTGGTTTCAGAATTTCAACGCAGTAGAATTTGGTCCTATTTACCAACCCCTCCGCTTGGGCAGGATATGACACAAGGTCAATTTTTAAGCAGAGTTTAACAGGTTTGAATTCAGAGTTTTCCTTCTTCTAGACTAGTCGCCTCACCAAGGCTGAAGAACCTAGTCTGTCCTACTATTTACCCATAGCTGGAGGGAGAATATTTGGATTCATACCTTTCCCAAGGGTATTAGTGCTATGTGAAATGCAATCAGTCTCGTCCAGGATTTGAACTCGTGTCGGCATGTCCATCTCCTGCGACGGTAACCATTACACCACAGGCATCGCAATAGAATTTGGTAATAAACAATAGCAAATAATATTCATTTCAATTCATGATCCACTTGAAATGCTGCGTGCAATCCTCAACAAGTCCTGGCGGCAACACCCAACAAGACACCAACTGTACGGCCACCTGCCCCCTATCACGAAAACTATTCAAGTTAGACGAACCAGACATGCAGGACATTGCTGGAGAAGCAGAGATGAACTCATAAGAGATGTACTCTTATGGATCCCCACACACGGCCGCGCAAAAGCAGGACGACCAGCACGAACGTACATTCAGCAGCTATGTGAGGATACAGGTTGTTGTCCTGAAGACCTGCCTAGGGCGATGAACGATAGGGAGGAGTGGCGAAAGAGGGTCAGGGATATCCGTGCTGCCAGCACGATATGATGATGATGATGATATACTCATTTATAGGGAATACTGAAAATAAGTCAATTTATTTAGAAGCTATGTACGCATTGTTTTATCATCTCTAAGACTGAAACAAAAGAATTGTTAAATAATGAAAACATCTATAGAATATCTATTTTGGAGGTTTTATGAGGAATTAGCTAAGATAAAACACAGATTAGAATTGTATATTTTTTTGGTTTTGTAATATATTTGTGACACATCAGCCAGAATCGTATACTTGTTTCTGTGAATTGTCAGAATGTGCATAAGGATTTAAGATTTTATTTATGGTTATAAAAAGAACAAAATAAAACCCGTTGTATTAGTGACTATAAATGACTATTTATACTTTGTATTAAGTTACAGTTAGTAACACATGCTAAAATAAATATTTCTATTGTATTAAGATATATAGTTGAAAAATGTTGGATGTGAGACATTTGATTATCTAACCATGAGCAAGTCTTTAATACCAAGCATAAAACTTAATTTCTATGGAAACATATCAGTAGGCGCAATCAAGTTTAAAAGCAGAGGGTACAAGTCTCTTTCTCAGATGCTGACAAGAGGTAGCAACCAGGAGAATCTTATTTCAGCACATGCTAAAACCATATTGACAGAATTCCACCAAATGATGCTAGCTCTACATCAAACCAATTGGATGTCTATTGAGGAGAGACAAATTCTTCCCGGTTATTGATGAGAGAATTCCCAGAGCAGAGTAATATTTTAGCCTGCTTGTTCATTCTAAATTGAAAATTATAGGGAATACGAACTTGTATGCATTCAAGAACAATAAAAATAACACTAACACACACACACACACACACACACACACACACACACACACACACACACACACAAACACTTATCTAAAACTGTAAATTGAAAATCTATTTGTATCTTTTTGCATGAATACAGCAGTTATTTCTTGACTTGTGTAAAAAGACAGGTTGTAATTTTGTATTGTTATTGATCCAACAGATGGTAATAATGCAAAATTCTGTGGTCACTCCTTTTATTATGTCTGGTTCTCTAATTGGCTTGTGGAGACCTTAACAATGTAATTCAATCAGAGAGAAAATTATAAAAATAAAAGGAATAAAAGAAAAAACAGAGTTACAAAGGCGGAGGGGGGGGGGAGAGAGAGAGAGAGAGAGAGAGAGAGAGTTGTTTAAATCATTTTCTGTGATTACTAATAAATAATAGGAATCTGAAACATGTTTTTAACATATTAGTTTTTAAAAATTCTAAAACTTTAAAGTTTTTAGCAAGGGCTTCAATTTATAAAAAAAAAGCACTTCTGGCATACCATTTATTGTTGTGGGAAGAGGACTCAGGTACCTAAGTTCAAATCCTGAATGAGGCTGTTTTCATTTAACGAAAATAACCTTGAGAAAGGTATGAATCCAACTAGTTTCCCTCCAGTTATGGGTAAATAGTAGGGTAGACTGGTCTCTTTAACCTAGGTATGTCAACTAGTCAAAAAGAAGGGAAACGCTGAATTCAAAACAGTAGTAGACTTGGAGAGGGATGGGGTCCACCAGGCTATTTCAAGCCAAGACACGCTACATGATTTTGCACTCCCACGATCAAACCGAGTTGATTTTTTTTATAATGCTGAACTAGACCCTTACTTAATGTTTCTATGTTTAGCTAAGCCATATGTTTATACTTTTTGTTTTACCATAAAGTAGATATCTTGTTAAAAGATTTCCTTTTTTCCCCTATGATTTTTTTTTTATTAGTCATCAGGAAATTAAAACTTTATAGAAGAAATAATAAGCAACAGAGGGCCATAAAATTTAATCTCCAAAGAACACTCATTAATTTAAATTGTCTGGAAAAAATAGTTTGGTATTGTTTGTGTTTATTGCTGTAATAAAAAGTTGAATGGATAAATTTAGGGTTAATTTATTTAACTTTAAATCCCACCTGTGGAATAACTAGAAATAACATTAGGAATACAGGATTTTTCAGTGTATACTATTCTTGGGGATGAAATCATATAAAATAATTTCGCATTAAATACAGCTGGATTGATAAAATTATCCATTTGACAGTAAAATTGTCTCTGGAATTTATCATCATCTTATCAAAGTGTGTTGACAGCATAGATTCTCTTTCACTAGCCATCCCGATCAGCTATTGTTTTTGGTAACTCCTCTAGACTTTATCCAGCTGATGAATGTAAGTTTTTGCTAGTAGGCCAACACTGGGAGGTAAGTGGCCATACAACTGCTGTTTTGTGTAGTTCCCATCTGGGTTTTTCTTTAGGCATTTCTTAAAGTCTAAGTGCAACCATACAATAGTACTAACACAACTTCTTTCAAGTATTAAATACAACCAGATTAAAAGTGCTTTCCTTGCTAGTAAGATTATTTCTGAAACTAACTTTTATAAAATGTATTTTTAGCTTAGAAAAAAATGTATATTCAACCATATTTGTTAAATTGAAATATTCAACCATGAAAATATATTTTATTTCAATTTTCTAGGGACATCAACATCCTTTTGACAAAAAAAAATATTTGAAATGAAAATTACAGAAGATTCAATTTAATTGTCATAATCTTTGTGCCAGAAGAAAGATTGAAGAAAATGTTGACATAAAAGTTGAGACCACTTGATAGAACTGGAGATATTTGTGTTCGAAAAGCAGTTTACACTGTCAACCAGTCATGAACAAACTATAGCCCGCAGGCCACATGCAGCCTGTGGTGCTGCCTGAATGACCCAACTAAGATTTCATTATTTTTATTGAAAAGATTGTTTTACAAAAAAAAAAAAAATAAATAAATAAAAAATCAACTTTTCTGAATGACTAAGGCAAATGCTAACACATATGGTTTTCTGTACTTAAAATCGTTGAGGTAAGTTCAATTTCAAATTACCTGGATTTTTTTTTTTTAGTAGTTGGGCCTACATGATAATAAACTATGTCTCATGTGACCTGCTTCTTGAAAAATGTTAACAAGCATGAAAATAATAATTCAAACAAGATAATTTTAGGTGAAAACTCTCAGTTTTTCAAAGTATAAAAATTTATTAAAAATCTCCAACTAATTTGATTTCGACAAAATTTTCAGTACTTACTCATGAAGAAGAGGATATTTTGTAAAGTTTTTAAAAATAAAATTTCTGAAATGAATCAAGGCCAAAAAGCTATATTTTGAATGAAACCACAGAAATTGGTTGATTGATTTTAACACTATGTCAACTTGTCTAGGGTTATTTTATACCAAAAGGTTAGGGAATCATATTCATTATATGTTCATATTTACATTTTTTGTTTAGTTATTTTTTAATAGATTTTTTTGTGCATGGTTTTACTGAATACAACTAATTTTTAAACAGATCTATTAGACCCATACATGGGACACTGACTAGTACAACCACTCTAGGTCAGAGTGGACCTGGAAGTAATGGTAATGAAGGGGTACTCTACACTTCCCAGTTCTCCAAAATTGGAGACTCACCATCAGATGCAATTTCATGTCATACTCCGAACATCCTTTTTTTGAGGAGAGGGGGATCCCACACTTCTGCAAGGGAGAGCCAGCATATTCTAAGCTTCACTGAAAGTGTACAAATTAATCAGTTTCTCACATGTTAGTATACAATTATAATCATATTTTTATACTATAATTCCGAAAATATTGTGGTGCCAGTAATCATTTTAAAATATACAATGTGGTTTTTGAACCTCACCAAAATAGAATGGATTAATGTTGTGAATCTTATCTGGTAGTTACTTTCTGGAATTGGTAAAATGTCATTAAATGTATTAATTGTGCAAGTTTATTCTTATTTACACTAATCCTTTCTGGCATTTTTCATCAAAATTGATCATTTAAAAAAAAAAAGAAAGGAAATGGAATTGGTGACATGAGTTCAAGTCCTAGACAAGGCGGTTGGTGTTTCATATTATGCTAATGCCCTTGGGAAAGGTATAGATGCATTGGTTCTCTCCCCACCACCAGCTGTGAGTAAATAGTAGGGTAGACTGGGTTCTTTAGCCTTGGTAAGGTAACCAGTCTAGAAGAAAGAAAACTCTGAATTCAAACCAGTTTTACTCCACTTAAAAATTGACCTTGTGTCACATCCTGCCAGGGGCTGGGTTAGTACATAATTTATGAATTGGTGTTGTGAACATTTTCTGAATGAAGTCACAAAATTTCCTGCTTTGATCTATATTTCTTACATTATGTACATCATCTGTACTTTCTTTAAGTCATTACAATCAAAATCAATTTTCTAGTCTCTAATTTCACTCAATTATAAATCCAAATCAAAACTTGTATGAAGTGATTAGTAACAATTATTGCTAAAAGAATGAAAAATAGGACAATAGAAAAATAGGACACTAGAAAAATAGGACAAAAATAGTCAAATTCAGTGTAAAAAAAAGATAACAAGAAACATCTCAACAAAATCACCAAATATGGAATAGCAAATGAAACATAGTATAAAATTTGACGAGATTTGCATATGACAACATTAGAAATTCAACTATAGTTGCATGTAAATGTAAAAGCTGGCGACCATAGTTGAGGAGGGGGCGACCAGAAGGCTCCCTTTTCAATAGCTACTACACCAAAGTGTAGGGGAGGGCGCTACTTCTTTCCCTGGATTGCTTCACTTTAGCCTTGATATGTAACTTATATTGCTGAGTGTTAAGCAAGGAGGTATCAAGTACCATTTTTTAAGCCTTTGGTATGATGCCATCTGGGATTGAACATAGGTCTTCCGGACCATTGGTGAACACTCTACGCACTTGGCATATAGTAATGAAAATGCTAAAGTGTATAGAATACAGTTAATTAAGAATGTTATTGATGCCATTTATTTTAGAAATTTATGATGAAAAACTTATACATTTATATATATATATATATATATATATATATAAGGATAACCATGATATTCTCATGGAATGTGACCATATGGTTTATTTTTCAACATAGGAACCTTTATGGTTCACAAACTTCTTCCATCAATGTTGTAGAGCTTGGATCCCATTGGTCAAAAACGTCATCAACAGCAGATATGACATCATCATATGAACTTTCCAGTATGTGTGGAGAGGGTGATAGCTTTGGGGTAACATACTCGACTGATGTCAAGTCAGCCGGGTTTCAATCCCAGCTTGAAGCTTCTCGTTTGTCAAGCCACACTGAAGAGTTGTGATACAATGAAACTGTCTGTCTGTGGATAACAATATATATATGAGGATGATTAAATAGGTTTTCAGACGTTTTTCATATGGGCACTTTTATTGATAATACACACATGAAACTCTCGTCCCCTTCGAAGTAATCTACCCCGTCTACAATGCACTTGTACCGTTCCAACAAATTCTGGAAGACCCCATGGAAGTCCTATTGTGTGAGCGTGTCAATGACCTTCGTTACAGGCTCTTTCATCTCCTCAATTGTCTCATAATGACAGCCTCTGAGCAAGGTCAGGACTATAGGGAGAGTGACAAACTGTCTTGATGCCCATTTTGGTCAAATAGTCTGACAAGGATGGAGTTGTGGAAATGCCACTGACCGAATTTGAAGAGTGCTGGCCTCTTCCGATGGGATCTCTTCCTGAACTCCTTTAAAACCTCAACATAGTAACCCTAACCCTTTGGCCAATCAACTCTGATGTTCTGACTTCTTTACTCCTCCCACACCTCTCATCATCCCTCACAGACTCCCTGCCTTCCTTGAATCTCTTATGCCACTCAAAAACTGATGCTTGATTCATGCAAGATGGTCCAAAAGTCTGAAGCATTTCATACGTTTCTGTGGCATTTTTTCCAATTTTAAAACAGAATTTTATTGCATATCATTCCACACACACACACACACACACACACACACACACACACACACACACACACACACCTATTCTGATTATGTTAAGGTTTATAAATACCTAATTCAGGTTTGAAGGATTTATATTGGGATTAAAGATAGTAAAAATATAATTTTGAAATGTTTTTCCTTTTAAAACATTTCAAAAAAATATCTCACCATTTCAACTTTACAAATGTAAATGTTTAGCATTATGAAAGCATTAAAGAAAGTACTGAGCCACAATTTCATTATTTGTATATATATGTGCATGTGTGTGTGCATATATATATATATATATATATATATATATCCTCAAGGTTACAATTATGTAGATATAATTGTAACCTTGAGGATAAATAATATTATGTTGTATTTGTTTATAATTTGAGATAATAGTCTTAACAGTAACTGATATTATTTTTACTTTATTAATATGACCAATTATATTGAATAGTATAAAAATATTGGAAAGACACTCACCAGAAAAAAAAGAGAGAAAGAAACCTGAAAATTGAAAACCTGTCAAAGATAAGTACAGCTCAAACCGTTTTCCTTCTACAATTCTTAAGTATTGGTAAGTTATAAATATTCAAAAAAAAAAAAAAAAAGAGAGAGAAACTGTAAAAGTTCTGTTTCATCAATAGTTAAATTTATTGAATGAACATTGCTACACATCTCAGAGAAAGAAAAAAAAGGACTGGTGAGAGACATTTTTGTTTGATGTTTTCCTGTTGGCTTAATATTGCCAGTATTTTAAAAAGAAAAGAGAAAAGAAAAGGAACTGTTTCTTAAATCTCATCATTATTTGTTTAATCATCGCATATTAAAATTTTGTTATATTTTAAATGCACCCTTGTGTTGAAATCTTTTGGTTGTGTTCTTTCCTCTATTGATTTGTCTTCTATTGCATGTATCTGTCTCAACCTCGTAGCCTCGAACCGCTTTCATTAATTCTCGCTAAAGCCTTATTACCTCCTTAAACATTACAAGAGGATTTTGGAAATCTGTCTACAGTTAATATCATCTAACCTAGAAGTTGGTTCTTCCGTGATCTGAGGGGGTAGGAAGACAAAGGACTTGGTGGTGTATGTGAAAGTGAATTGGCACCCCCTTACCAACGTCTGAGGTCAGTCCAGTTCTGAATTAGCCTCCACATTATTTGTCTGTTTATCATACACCTGAAATAGGAGTCTTGACCGGGATTTATTTTGTGGAGTGTCAAGTGCCAGACTGCCCTTGGTGATACACATTCTACGTAACAGCCTTCAACAGAGGACAATGACTGAGATATCGATCTCTTCAGGTCAGAGTAGAATTCAATGTCACACTTTTAAGAAAAACAAAAACCGGTCCCATCAAATTTATTTCCATCCTGTTATGAGTATTGATATGAATCAATAACACCAAAAATAACAGGACTTCTTCAGATCTAATGGATAAAATAATTACAGTCAGAATAGACACAGGAGGGAAGGGTGGGAGGTTGTGATGTCAGTTACATTGAGCTCTTTACCAAGAAAATTTAAATGATTTTTGTCCTGGTGGAATTATTATTGACTCCAGTTTAACTGGACTGAATAATACATAAATATATATATGTCCATTCTGACAGTAAAGCCTCCAAATTTTTTTTCATCAACAGATACAGAGATCACAGTAAAACTATTAGATAGAGCAAGTTTTCTGCTACAACACACAATTTTTCCACATAGTCACCACCATTTTTGCCAGCAATGAATGAAGGTCTAAGGTCTTCATGCCTAGTTTGTAACAGGATTGCTCTGAAATTAATGCCTCTTATTTATCATGTTTTATAACAAAGTTGAATTTTGGTGGTATGGCAGTAGTCTGACAAAATGGTATCTGATATGAAAGTATAGGTCTTTCATTCTTCCATGTAGAAAAGAATTGTACTCATTGACATTCATCGATGCTTGCTGGATGTTTACAGATATTAAACAGTGGCATTGGTGATGAGTAATACAATTCGGCAGTGGTAACAGCAGTGTGAGTGACAAGTGAGTGATCTTCAACAAAATGACAAGTGAGTGATCTTCAACAAAATGAAGAGTACTTCAGTCAATTCATGCAAATCAGATCAATGAAAGACTACACAAACAACATTTTCTTGACAATGATGCTGTAATTGTGGCTGTGAAAAAAATGTATTACCTCTTCTAGTGTAGTGTATAATTGTGGGTTAGTTTGAATAAGTCCTAACCATTAAAATGTCACTTAGTGTGAGTGATGGGTGATGACCAAGGGGGTCATTTGAGACCATGGCTTCGATTGGATTAAAAAGTCATATGACTAGAAAAATGGAAATAAGATATCACTAGTTAGTGAGAAGTGCTCACCCAGAGCAGTTGTTCTACGTAGGCTCACTAATTCCTTGTGTAAATGAAAATTGCGGCTGAGCTGTTTGTCATCCCAGCACCAAAGAACAACAAACAAGGAGAGACCCATAATTGCCAATATGATCGATGAGACAGTCCATTATTGCTATTTTACTATACACTGTAAGTCTGATCTTCACGACTCAATAGAGCTACCACTCATTACTTTTTTCTTTGAATAGAATAGTTTTAAAGAAAGGTGTTTGCATACTGAAGTCATTATCATCATCAGTCTTTTAACCCTAAAATGTGGGTGTTGAATAGGGACAACTGATGACTGCTTGACAATCTACCATCATTTATTTTGGTTGTGAGCTGCATTCTGTGACTCGGTGAAAGGACAGACCTGTCTCTACCCATAGGTTATCTTCCCACCTCTTCATATTCTGTCTGCCTCTTCATCTTCCCCCCCCCATACAGTGTCTTGAAGGATGTTTTTTTTGCTTGGTCTGATGATCTCATCATATGTCCTTACAACAACATTTTTCTTTTTTTCGCAATGCTAAACAAGCTGTCATGTGACCCAAATCTGCAGCTATTCCTTTTCTAACCTTCTCATTTGTAATGTGGTCTCTGTATGAGATGTTCAAGATCTTACAGTAGCATCTCATCTTAAGGGTTTCAATGCATCCCAGAAGGTCAGCAATAAGGATCCACGATTCACATGTGTACAGAAAGATTCTGGAGTAGGGTTTGAATATATTTAGTGTTTAATTTTTTCTGAGTGATATTAAAGTTAGTAAAGTTAAAGAGAAAAGTTTTAATGAAAGTAGTTTATAAATAGAAGAATGAGTCACATTTATAACTAAGAATTTCCATTGGATAAAGCAAGTTTTTAGCTACAACACACTAGTTTTCTATACAGTCACTATGTATTTTTACTAGCAATGTATAAAGGCCTGCCTATCAAGCTTGTAACAGGATTGCTCTGAAAGTCATGCAACCTATTCATCAGTTCTTATAACAGAGGCAAATTTTGGTAATATGGCAGTAGGGGTTGAACTTTCCTACTCCTATTTTCCCATTACAGAATTTTAATGATAAAAATATTTTTCTTTATTGGCTCTTTAACACTTTCAATTCTTAGACTCTTGAGCCTTCTATACCTTAGGCCACAAAAAAAAAAAAAAAAAAAGAGACAGAAAAAAAGAAGACAAAAACGAGATATATAAAGCACATTCAAACTTTGCTCCAGCATGCAGAGATATTTGTTTAAAGCTATCTCATTATTCCATTAAAAGTAAGTTTGTAAATGTTCACTGTATTAACCAAGCATTTTATTATTAGTATCTGATGTGAGCCTTTAGATAGTCTGTAGCACACACACACACACACACACACACACACACACACACACAAGAAATGATCTGACTCACCAGTTTAAAATATTTGGCTCACTAGTGCTAAACCCCAAATATCTGGCTCACTAGTACTAAACCCAAAATATCTGGCTCACAAGTGGCTAAACCTAAAATATCTGGCTTACAGTACATAGCAAAAATGTGCTTAGCCCAAAATATTGGGTTTCAAGTGCATAGTAAATTCTAACCCAAGCCCAAATATCAGGCTTACAGTGTATTGTAAAATACCATTCAGCCTAAAATATCAAGTTTATGTATTCAAAAGGTTTATTCAAAACTATTTGTGCTTAGGAAAAGTGAGAGTGAGGAAGCATACTCTCTAATTAGACAAACCATTTATGGTCATATTGCATCCAACTCCCAAATTTACTGACAGTTTTCCAAATCCAAGCAAAATCAGGTTATATAGCAATCTTCCACATTCAGTTCCATTCAAATATTTTCAGCATCTTCATCATTTGGCAAAATAGAATCAATTTCATTATGTAATCCATTTAATACTTAAGACCTACAAAGGTTTGAAAACAAACAAATTCCCTCACCAAAAAAAAAGCAAAAACTTACCAATTTAACTGAAATGGCATAAAAAATTGTCTTCAGTTAAAATGGTATTAAAAAATAGAGAAGATACCAGGAAAATGTGAATTTAAAAAAACTAATAGATTATACAGAGTGTTTCATAAGATTGATTGACTGATTTTGTTTTATGGCATATCAACCCTTTTTCAGGTTATTTAATGTCAATTTCTGTTGGTTTGGTTGTCTAGTGTTTGAATCATGTACATAAATGGAATATTGAAAGTTTAAATTCTTTTATAGAGACCAACTGCTTTTTAGAAATGCTAGTATTTTGTCTACTTTGATATATTCAAATAGTTCTTTCATATTGTTTACAGTGTAGAAATATTGCCTTTTTGGTGTTAGGTCAATACAATCTATCAATAGGTGTTTAACTGAATATCGAGTGTGACATCCCACACAGTTTCATAAGAATTTATATTATTTTGCAATCTAATAACTTGACCAATTCTCATTCAAATGATTTCAAATTCTAATAACATATGTAAAAACAACTCAAAATTTAATGTTTAATGTTTTACATTTTTTCTTTTCAAATAAAGAAATGCCATTCATTGGAAAAGAAAAGGTGTTAAAATATAGAATTTTGAGTTATTTTTACACATGCTGTTAAAATTTGAGATCATTTGAATGAGAATTGGTTAAGTAATCTGATTAGAAAATGGTATCAATTTTTCTGAAGCACACTATACATCTCAAATGATATCAATTTTTTTAAAAACACCGAGTATATAAAATATAGTACTGCACTAGTAGATACTAATACCATGTTTTAATAGATACTTATTTTTTTAATTCCTTTTTATATCAATAATAGTCTCTCTGCAATAATTATAATGTTTAAAATGTGTTTTTTATTCTTTAGTTTTATGTCGCTGGAAGTTGCAGATCATACTCTGACTTAGAGAAACTATCAATGAAAAATCATTATGGATGGATAAGAAAACAAAAATTCAAAGATCTTGCCTTAAACATGTTTAAAATTGGAATTTAAACTCGTAACACTAAACTATGGTTTTATAAGGACTTATAAGTTAATAATGATCGCTAATGGCCGTCTGATGTCCATAGCTTGTATTACTAAGTTGAGTCAAATTGTTTGCAATATTTTAGTACATGCTAGTTTGTATAACGTATATCATGTATCCAAAACAGTTGCAGCTGTGGTAGGTACCATCGTGATAGTTGGTGTACTGACACATTGTACACTGCTTCACTCTGTGTGTGATTCAAAAATCGCACAGATAGATGTACATCATGATCATGTCGTACCGCTAGCACAGATAGCCCTGACCCTCTCTTGCCACTTCTCCCTATTATTCATCGCCTCTGGCAGGTCTTCTGGGCTACATCTCGTATCCTCACACAGCGGCTATATGTATGTTCAAGCTGGTCGTCCTGCTTTTGCTTGGCCATATGCGGGGGTCCATAGGAGTACATCACTTACGAGCTTGTCGTTGCTTCTCCAGCAGTGTCCTGCGTGTCTGGTTCATTTAACTTGGATAGTTTTCGTGATGGGAGGCAGGTGGCCGTATAGTTGGTACCTTGTGGGGTGTTGCCACCAGGACTTGTTCAATATTGTTTGCAACATTCTTGTGTAATTGCCGTCTAGCTTCTTCTTCAGCCATTTAGTTAGATAGATGTACAATGTAGTCTAATTTAGGAATTTATGCTTTACGAGTTTAAACTGAGCTATAACGGCATGGAAGTAATCAAAAACATTTGTTGTGCAAAAGGTGAAGGAGAATGGGGTTAGGTGTTTGGGTTTTATGACATATCAACCTTTGTAGGTTATTTAATGCCAAATCCACTTTTAGGAAAAAGTTCTATTTCAAACAATTCAGTTTAGCATAAGTATGCAGTTTAAATGTAAGTACAGTTTAATTGTGAAAAAACGTTTCTATTTCAAGCTATTTAGTTTAGTCAAGCAGTTCTAATTCAGCGAATTCAGTTTAGTATAAGTACAGATTTACACACAGTTAAATGTCAAAACAGTTCTATATTAAACAAGTCAGTTTAGTGTAAATACAGTTTCAATGTCAAAAAACAGTTCCATTTCAAATAATTCAGTTTAGCATAAGCACGCAGTTTAAATATAAGTATGGTTTAATTGTCAAAACACTTCTATTTCAAGCTATTCTGTTTAGTCAAGCAATTCAGTTTAGCATAAATATGCCATTAGTTCTATTTAACCCATAGATAGGGCCCTATCAGGTGCTACCATGCCGGGCCAGAGTGGACCTGGGGACAATGGCAATGAAGGGGAGCTCCACATTTTCCAAAGCCCCAGCATCACAGGAACCAAAAAGGTGAAGGAACTGTTGATCATAAAACAGTAACTAGGTGATACAACAATTTTTTCTCAGGTTGCAAGAATCTCAACAATCAGGCAAAGTCAAGTCAGTCTAAAAGTGTGGATTTCGAGGCTGTGCTTCAAGTCATGGTGACAAATTTGGCAATTAGCACTCGGAGAGAATGAGGCAAGCTTGGCATCTTATTATTCCAGTGTGGTTCATCACTTTCCACAACCTAAGAAAAAACATACAGAGCTGCAAAAAATGTGCCTCATATTATCAAAACATTGCAAAATTTTGACATCATCCAAGTATAAATGTAAAAGCAATATTTTTTAAGCCTCAATTTTGGTGATGAGAAAAAAGCTATGAAAATCTTTGATTTCTCGAGTTTCTTTTAAAAATCAATAAATTTTTTTACTCTTCTTGCCTTTTTCAATACCTTGTGTATGTGTGGATATTCACTCACACCCACACCTAAACACTTTTTCAATACCTTGTGTATGTGTGTATATTCACTCACACCCACACCTAAACACTTTTTCAATACCTTGTGTATGTGTGTATACTCCCTTACACACAACTGAACATGCATACTTTGACAATAGCTTTTATCTTCTCTTGGAGTTGATTGTGTTGAGTTTCAGCAGAAATTCTACTTCCACCATTAACAAGACAGACAGTGTCATGTCACTACTCTACATACATTCCGATGCTAAGTGATACAGCAGAGTGTAACAGGTTTAGTAGAGAAGAAAGCTGCCCCCTCTGGTGACAAGTGACAAGTCCAGTGATGCCATCTGTTGACCAACTCTCTGGTCCCTCCATATACCACCAAAGTGATTGTACCATTGATCCTTTTAGATTCATTTGACACTGACACAGACACCCGACTTACAGGAAACTTAAACACTTTCATAATAAAGAATAAATATTACAAATTTTCTTTAGAAAGAAAAACATTCAATATTTATATGTTTTATGTTTTAGTTTAAGTGTTAAGAATATTCAGTAAATGGCATTAATTGGTGACGATTATACAATTTTATCTTGGATACTTGTACAAATATCTTTTTTAAATTTCCTATTTCTAATATCAACTGCTTTTATAATTGTGTTGTGAAACAGATTAATATTGATCTTTATTCAAATAAGAATTGAAACCATCCCTGTAAAAATGAAATACATCAGCAATAGTCTACTTGCCTAGCTTGTTAACCATTACACAAGCAACTATCCTGTCAATGGGGCTTAGAATATGTTGACTGTATCCCCTCAGGGTGTCCTGAGAATGGCACTAAACTGTATCTGATGGTGAGGCTTCAGTTTTGGAGATCTGAGAAGTGTGGAGTACCCTTTCATTGCTATTTCTCCCAGGTCCACTCTGACCTGGAGTGGTAATACCAATCAGAGTCCTATGTATAGGTCAAATAGACCTATTTAAAATTATTGGTATTCAATAGAATTGTGTGCAAAAAAAAAAAAAAAAAATGAAAATATGACTGTACCACAAATGCAATTCCCTAACCAATAGGCATAAAATAACTCTAGACAGGTTGACATGTCATTAAAATCAATCCACCATAAACTTGCTTGGTTTAAGCAAAAATCATAAAACACTCAATGAGAATCAAATACATTAGTAATAATCTCCAAGCCTAGATATCATCAAAGTACAATTAGTAGATATGTTTGCTATTATTGACATAAAAATTCTCAGAAGTGTACAATGTTTCTTCATGAGTAATCTCAGTCATAGCATGAAAATCTTTTGAAACAAAAATGACTCCTCCCTTTAAATAGATTAGGTTACATCTAAGTTTCTCACTAAATGCTGTACTTACAGGATCTAAGCCTGAATTTTGATGCACAGCACCACCTACATATTGGTCAGAGAATTCTGCCATCCAGTGTTGGATGGGTACATACCTGTTGTTCATACCTACACTAGCAGTACTCTGAATTTACAGAGGCAAAAGTGACAGATGACAAGTCAAAGGTTTTAACGGCAAAAACAAAATCTAGGAAGAGTAAAAATAGAGTGAACATTTGTTTATAGGTTCAAAATTAGTCGTATGGGGTTTGAGAAATAAGAATTCTGGCCAGTTGAATACAGCGTTCAAGTGAAAAGTCAAACAGACCTAAGTAAAACCGCTTCACATGGAAGGGGGAAATGACTTATTAATGAAAGGGTGTCACCTTTTCCTCCACTGATTGAACAAGGCCACACTACACCTTCCTTTTGGGTTTGCCTTGGTTTGGTCTGATTTTGTGGCATATCAACCATTGTAGGTTATTTAATGCCAAATCCTTTTTATACACATATATAATAAATATATGATTTCTAAACATGTTTTAAATGAACCTGAGCTCTTTTTTTTTTTGCACACAGTTAAATGGTTTCACTTATTTCTATCTAATATGAATAATTCTATTTCCATTAAATCATTTGTTTGCACAGTTGAATATTTTCAAGTATTGCTATGTATCACTAAAAATTCAATTAAACATCAGTATTTTGTTTACACACAGTTAAATGTGAGAACAGTTCTATTTCAAACAATTCAGTTAAGCATAAATACATAGTTTAAATGTCAAACAATTCTATCTGACCTATAAATAGGACCCTATCAGATGCTACCACTCCGAACCAAGTTGGACCAGCAAACAATGGCAATGAAGGGGTACTCTACATTCACCAAAGCTCCAGTATTACTGAAGCCTCACCATTAGATGGTTTAGTGTCATATCCAGGACACTCATTGGGGTAGTCTTACCCCTCTGCCGTTGGTGTATTCTGGATCACATCCTTTCAGGACAGGTCCAGACAGAATGTAAGTAGTAAAGTTGGCAACTGTAGTCGAGGGCAACCGTAAGGCTTCCTTTTCAATAGCTACAACACCTTTCCCTGGATTGCTCTACTTTACCCTTGATATGTACCTTATATGGTTGAGTGTTAAGCAAGGAGGTATCAAGTACCATTTTAAAGTCTTTGGTATGACACGACCTGGGATTGAACCTAGGTCTCCCGGACCATTGGCGAACACTCTACTCGTTAGGCCAATGAGCCAGTTTAAAAATATTAGATTTATAAGTCCTGAAAATTCACTCTGAAATGTCCAGCAGGATACATTACACAACAGGTATTTGGTTAATGAACGTCTAAATGAAATCATCTGGAGGTTGCAGGTTCAATCCTGACTACAGCAGGACACATGGCGTAACGGTTATAGGCATTGGTTCCCTAAACTTCTAAGGAGACAATCATCTGGAGGTTGCAGGTTCAATCCTCACTACAGGCGAGTAACAATACAGGAATACTTAACACTTGTACCTGGTTATGGCTAACGTAATCAGAACAGGCGACCCCCATGGTTTCAATAAAGGACGTAGTTCGAAGTTCTGTGAAGGTTCCCAAGTTCGACAAACTCCTGAAGAAGGCCGGAGGAAATATCGGATGAAATGTGGAAATAACAATAAAGATGAAGACAATAGTCCGAAAACCCTTAATGATAAAAGCTAGATGAAAACTACACAAGAATGCTACATACTATTTTGAACAAATACCCCAGAAAACAGAAGCTGTATGGCCAATTACTTCCCATCTCAAAAACCATCCAAGTAAGACAAACAAAACATACGGGACACTGCTGGAGAAGACAAACTTGACATTCTTCTATGGACCCCGACATATGGATATGTCAGCGTTGGTTGACCAGCAATAACTTATTTACATTAACTCTGTGCAGAGACTGGATGTAGTTTGGAAGACCTGCTGGGAGCAATGGATGAGAGGGATGGATGGTGAGAGAGAGTCAGGGAAGTCTGTGCTGTCAGCACAACTTGATGATGATGATGATAAAAGATAATACAGGGCATGCCTTTCAACATTTCATCTCAAAGGTTTGAGTGTAGTGAGCTTGTTGCAAAGTGACTAAGCCACCTACAGGGCCTAGGCTAGCACTAAGTCATGCTGTTTCATATTAACCTTTGACAGACCCTTCAATTAGGGATTTCTAAAAACAGGATATTCCAGCAGTGTAAACAAGAGAACAGCAGAAGCAGGTTATGTGGGTTGACAGCCAAAAGGACAACCATAAGGCATAGGCGTTATGAAATTATATATATCTCTCTCACAGCCAATTTCAACCCTTGCGAGTAATAATAAAGAGAGACATATATTTTTATAAACAACTGTCATGTTTCTTCATTATGCTGCTATATAACAATGCTATGCAAGGTAAATTTGCTAGTTTTTAATGATTTGAAAGAAATTAGTTGCAAGATTTCAGTTTAAAAGTAATTTACAAACAAGCAGAGACTTTAAGTTCTTTGTGTCTATTTTGTATAGCATCATCATCATCATCATCATGTCGTGCTGCTTACACGGATATCCCTGACCCTCTCTTGCCACTTTTCCCCATCATTCATCACCTCTGGCAGGTCTTCTGGGCTACATCCTGTATCCTCACACAGCTGCTGTATGTATGTTCTAGCTGGTTGTCCTGCTTTAGCTTGGCCATATGTGGGGGTCCATAGGAGTATATCACTTATAAGCTCGTCCTTGCTCCTCCAGCAGTGTCCTGCATGCCCGGTTTGTCTAACTTGGATAGTTTTCGTGATGGGAGGCAGGTGACCGTATAGTTGGTTCTTTGTGCGGTGTTGCTGCCAGGACTTGTTTAATATTGCTTGCAACATTGTATAGCATACATTTTTTAATAATCAATATAAATTTAATATGGAAAATATACTTACTGCTAGCATGATCTCAGACATTTGTAGATCTTTTATGTTGTTTATCTACAATAAAGAAAGATTTACTAAGAATGATAAATTTGATTAAAAAAATTACATGGATATGATTGGTAAATGGCACATTTTAACAAGGCAGCAAAAACTATGAGGGTCATTCAATTAATAAGGGGATTTTTTTTTGACTGGAAAAGGACCTATTATATATATGAGGGTCATTCAATAAATATGGGGAATTTTTTCACCAAGGAGGGATCTATTATATATATATATATATATATATATATATATATATATATATGAGGGTCATTCAATAAATAAGGTGAATCTATCAATCTATGAGAGTCATTGATTAAATAAAGGTAATTTAAAAGAAAAAAAAGAAAAACAAATTTTTTTAAAAGGATTTTTGCCATTAATGCAAATTCTGTTTGGAATTGGTTTATAACAAAATTATTTCAATCCAGCAAAAATATTTGTTATGAGGCTATTCAAAATGGTGAAAAATCAGAGTGCTCAAAATTTGAACAGATGTGTGACATCAAACTTTTGGTGGCTGAGAAGTGCAAACAATGTAAAATTTACAGAAGAAAGTGTGATGTGTATGGAGAAGAATGTTTTAGTCCAAAAAATCATTACTAATGGTCTAAACATAGGTTTCTCATTACAAGCCTAAGTTGAATAGACAGTCCATGGACTGGAAACACAGTGACTCTCTGGTAAAAAAAAGTTCTGCATACAGCAGTCAATAAAGTAGGTTGTCCTGACAATTTTCTGGGACATGAAAAGATCCATCATTTCCTTGATGCAACTATAAACAGTGTTTCTTATTGCCAACTCCTTAGGCAAAATTCACCTTATTTATTGAATAATTCTATTACATAAGGAAAATCCAAGACTACTGGACCTTTGTATTTGGAAAAAACTTGATATAAAACAATTTTTAAAAACATCATTTATTTTGACAAATCAAAGGTAAAAATGGGCAAATTGATTTGGTTCATATGAAGTAATCGGGTTTATTTAAATGAAGAACACAGAACCCTTAAATTCAAAATCTGGAAAATTCAAAATAATAATACAAACAAATAAAATATATATATATATATATATATATATATATATATATATATATGCAGACACACACACACATGCACTAAACTCAACAAAATTAACCAAATATTGTGGGACAATTTGCTAACAAAAAGAACCAAAAAAACAAGAAACAACAATAACTTTTAGTGATGATGATGATTAGACATGACCATACTATAATAAGTTAAAAAAAAAATTTGAGTTTGAAAAATCCTAAACCAGTAGAATTAAGAAATTTGGACTTAATCTAAATTACTGATTATACATATATATATATATATATACATATATATATATATATATATATATAGGAATAAATGTAAATCATGTATGAGATAGCCATTAGTTAAATGATCTTAGTCTGTTTAGAAAATTACACCTGTCAAGTAGGAGGAACTACTACAAGAATGCAAAATTAGAAGGGACTGACCAGTAGATTAATTCTACTCCTGTTTCTTAATCGTTCTAGCATATAACATGTTAACCCCCTCTGCTCATGTCTATGAATGAAATAATTTGTAATTAGATTTCCATCTTATTTTTATTTTTTTAATTTTTATTTTTTAATTTTATTTTATATTTTTATTTTTTATTTTATTTTTAATTACCTTATTTTATCTTCTGAATAAGAACTGAAACTCCACATTCGCTACTTTGCAACAGGAGGAAAGCATGTAAAGAGTCATCTGACGAGATGGAGAGTATAGCAATAATATTCTCCACCGAAATAAATTTATTATGACGACTTAACTGAGTTTGAGTCTCCATTAAATTGTACTATATATATATATATATACATAAAATCAAAACAAAAAACATAGACTATATCTAATTTGTTTAAATACAGTCTGCTACATGGACTATATTGGTAAAAGAATGTAAGAATAACCATTAAAGAACATTCCTCTTCTCTGACACAAAACATAATTACATATTTGAAACAAAGTGTTATGATGATTCCTTGTAAAGGTTCTTTAAAAAAAATCAGTTTACAAAAGAAATAAACAAGTCAGAAGTTGTCATTTACTAAAGCTTTGGCAATAGACCAGAATTACAATGAAAATTGAATTCACTAACAATGGTCTGCTCACAAGGCTTGCTAACTATAAACACCACTGAAACTGCTCAGAACAAATCAAAAGTATTTCTCTTCCTGGCATTGAATCATCTTGTTTAACAGGTGCATACAGTTGGTGCCCAACTTTATTTTCCAAACTCTGTCTTTAGTCAGTAAATGAAAATGTTTTAGTTTCAATGCACAATTGGTCGTCTAGTTCAGAATCTAGCGTTGCTTACAAATTTATTTACTTTTTCTATAATATATATTTTTTTACACAGACGCACAGACAAATTAAGCAAATCATTTAATTTAATTGAATTAAATTAAAAACAAGTATATTAATACTTATTTACAGTTTGCAATAGTCATTCAAAAACGTATAAATATCAGACTTGCTTTGAATTAAACTAAATTATGGCGCTTCATTATTTTGCTTTGACTTTTTGTGTTAAAATCTGTAAAAAAAAAAAAAGGTTAATAAATTCAAAAACAACACTGTTGGCTCAGCCAGCCAAACCTCATCAAAAACTAAACTGCCTGCAGAGAGATAAGATTCCAATCACCAAAATGAGAGTCCTAGATATGAGGCAGAACAACATCTGATGGTGAGGCTCCAGTTCTGAAAATCTGGGGAGTATGGAGTATCTTTTCATGACCATTACTCCCATGATCACTCTGGTATGGAGTCGTAGTATATGTTAGGGTCCTATCTATGGATCAAATAGATCTATTTAAAAATTATTCATATTCAATAGGGTCAAATGCAAAATGGGGAAGCTCTTAAAAAACAACTATACAAAAAATGTAAATATGAATGTACAATGAACACAATTCCCTAACCTCTAGTCATAAAATAACTCTAAATGCATTGACATGACATTAAAATCAATCAATCAAAAATTAGATCTAAAAAAAAAAAATGATTCTATATTGAACATTTTTTTAAAAAATTGTTTTACCTAATATCAATGAAAAACTTTGAGTAAAATATTTTCTGTACTAGCTGAAGTAATTGTCTACGCTGGGTAAGAGGTCAAAAAACAAAAATTAAATTGGATGAATACATATCTTTTATAAAATGAAAATAGTTTTGGACTGCTAAATATCCTTTTTTTTCATAACAGAGTTTCAATGCTTTAGAGTTTTGTGATAAACTAAAACCTAATAAAATGAATTTTGATTGTATAATGTTCCACTAGAAATAATGAAATCCTGGTATTTTTAGTTTAGAAGAAAAATAACTTTTTATTAAAAACATTTTTCAGGATTGCCCAGTCAGCTGGGGCTGTAGAATACACCGACTGCTTTTCTGTAGAGGGATAATACCCTCCCCCCAACGAGTGTCCTGCATATGACACTAAACAATCTGATGGTGAGGTTCTGGTAACGCTGGAGCTTTGGGGAATGTGGAGTACCCCTTCATTGCCATCGCTTCTAGGTCCACTCTGACCCAGAGTGGTGGCACCTGATAGGGTCCTATCTATGGGTCAAAAAGAACTAAACAGTGTACTTATGCTAAACTGAACTGTATGAAATAGAACTGTTTTTACATTCAATTGTGGGTTAACAAATTTAAACTGCGTATTTATGTTAAATTGAATTGTATGAAATAAAACTGTTTTTACATCTAAACTGTAGACTTATGCCAAAATGAATTGTTTGAAATAGTACAGTTTTTAAATAGAACTAAACTGTGTACTTATGCTAAATAGAATTGTTTTTGATGTTTAACTGAACTGCTTTGATCCCTAACTGTTTGTAAACAAAAACTATACTTCTACTGAATTGAATTATTTGAAATTTAATTCAGCATTAAATGACCTGAAAAGGGTTGATAGGCTGTAAAACAAAACAACCAACCATTTTTCAGAAGTGGACTTATTCATTAGTGATACTGTTTATAATTTGCTTGGTTGGGCACACATTTCTTTTAAATTAAAAAAAATTAAAAAATCTAAATAAAGCTTGAGTTTCAGTACTGGTTTGGTTTGGTTTCTTTTGTTTAATGGCATATCAAACTTCATGGGTTATTTAATGCCAAAGTTATCCTTATAGAAGACCAGAAGTGATATTATTTAACTCATAGCTGAGATGGGGGGAGATAAACGTGTATTAGTCTAAAAATGAGCATAATTGTGAGACTAGAGTTTGAATTTACTTAGTACAACGTCACAGTCAAGCGTGTTAACCATTACACAATGGGGGCTCCTTTCCATACATCATATATAAAAAAAAAAATCAGATTTCTTCCAATTCAATATTATAGGCACTTGATATTAATATTCTAATCTCTTGAGTATCAACTACCACTAACTTCAATTATCGTCTGCCATGCAAAATGAGATTGTGTAATTCTTCTAAGCTATAGCCAATACTACTGTATAGTTGCACCACTTAGACTTTAACAAAATTGCATGGACAAAAACTAGATGGGAACTACACAAGGATGCTGTGTGCTGTTTTGAACAAATCCTGGAAGCAGCACCCCCTACAAAACAACAGTTGTACTGCCATTTAGCTCACATCTTGCAAACCACCCAAGATGAGCAAGATATGCCGAGCACTGGTAGAGAAGGTAAGGACAAAAGGACAAACTCATAAGTGACCTTCTCCTATAGATAAGAACACCAGTGTTGGCTGACCAGCAAAAACTTACATTTATCAGTTCTGTGTGGACACTGGATGCCGTTTAGAGCACCTACTAAGTGTGATGTCTGATAGGGATGGAGAGAGAGAAAAAGAGAGAGAGATAGAGAGAGAGAGTTAAGGGAATCCATGCTTTAGGCTTGCCTTGAAGAAGAAGAAGATGATGATGATGATGAAATATCAACTGTCATAGTAATAGTATAATTAGTATGTATAACCGGATATTGGCATGATGGTTAGAGTGTTCACCAATGGCCCAGGAGACAGTGGTTCAATCCCAGGTTGAGTCATACTAAAGACTCAAAAAATGATACTTGATGCCTCCTTGCTTAACACTCAGCAATATAAGGTAGGGATCAAGGGTAAAGTAGAGCAATCCAGAGAAAGGAGTAGCGCTCTCCCCTACACCTCAGTGTAGTAGCTATCGAAAAGGGAGCCTTCAGGTCACCCTCGACTAAAGTCGCCAACTTTACTTTACTTTAGTATGTATTGATAATGATACACTGATTAAAGGGATTTCAGCCATTCTGCTAGGATGTTATATAAGCGATAAGCCAGTCGATTGGAGTAATACATATAACTTAGTCCAAGTGAATATACTGGTGTAATAAATGATCCCTAATTTTTAGCCACATATATTGAATGTAATAAACAATACCTAATATTGGCTATGCTAGTCAACTAAAATATTTTTTCAACATAAAATCTCATAATAAAAATACTCAAACAATTATTTATACTTCCAAAACTACTGTAATACAATCAAAATCAATACAATAGTGTAAATAAACAATATAGTTTAGACCTTGATGTAGCCTACTGTGTTTATGTGGATATTCCAAACGTATTAAAACCTTACCACTGATACAATGTCCATATTATATGCACAGGTGATATAAATTGTGAACAATGTTAAGTAAAAACTTTATTATCTAAACTAATAGCTTTGTTTAGGTATAGGCTGTACGGAAACACTTTGGATCGGGGTTACAGCAAGAGGCAGAGAGACAAGTTAAGCTTCAACATTTCAAAAACATATCTTGTGTAATGAACGACTCCTTAGTTTTTAGGCGAAAAATTTGTCAAAAAGTCATTCATTACATGAGTATATACATATATGGGGATATGGAAGTTAGCATAAATTGAATGTGATAAAGAAAATAAATATTTGTCAAAAAAAAAAAAAAAAAGGTGAAAAAAGAAACCGATTCAATGTCAGCTGCTACCATAGTTTTTGTTATTTGTTTATTTTCTTAAAAGTAATTGTTCTCTATGACAAAAATAAATTACTATGCAGCATAGAAACATTGACATTATTCTAAGCGAATTGAAACTGATATATTATTAACATAACAAAACTTGATGGATACATTAAATGTCTGTCTCAATAATTTGTATATCCCAAATGTATTGGTGATTTTACAACATATCAACTCTTGTTGGGCAACCATTTTATAAGCAATTATATTGTAAGTATAGTATTAGACCCCCTCCCCAAACCATCTTTTTTTTTTATTATTGCCACAAATTCTAATAAAATTTCAATTGCTTAGATGCACATAGGAAGTGATTATTTTCCTTGATTATTGTTGTCAAAGTTCCCTTAGTTGCGCAGTGAAAAGTCATAATTTTCTAAAAAGAAAATTCTCAGAAATAGCAAACGATAGGAAATTTTTAAGAATTTCTTTTTCCTTAAATTGATATTGTAATTTTGCAAATAGCTAGTAAGCAATTGTCTGAGGAAAATAATCACTTCCTATGTGTACCTAGGCAATTGAAGTTTCAGTCAAATTTGTGGCAATAATAAAAAATGGTTCAGTTTTTTTCAGTCTGTATTTTTGTCCAATCCTGTAAATAATAATAATAATAATGATAATAATAAAATAATAATAATGATAAAACTGACTGCAGGAAAAACTTTAGCTAAAGTGAAAATCTAGAGAGGTATCTTCCAAGGAGATGCACTTTTATCAAGACTATTTATTTATGATAATGATGATGTCCCTCAATTACTTAGAAATTGCACATGAGGCTACAAATTTACTAACTCACAAGAAATATTAACCACCTAATGTACAAAGCTGTTTGCAAAAACTGAAAAAGAATTGGAGACTTTAATACAAACAATAAGAATATACAGTCAGAATATAGGAATGGAATTTAGCATTAAAAAATGTGGCATGCTAATAATGAGAAGTAGAAAAAGATAAATGATACAAGGAACAGAAGTGTCAAATCAAGAAAGAATCATAACACTCAAAGAAAAGGAAATTTACAAGTATTTGGAAATATTGGAAGCAGACATGGTATGTACAAACCAGAATCCATCCTGGAGAATGAGATGCACTAAATTCTCTGGGATTTTGAGATACAAACAGATCACCTGATCCTGGCCAGAAGATTTAGAAAAAAAAAAAGTAAAAGAAAAGAGAACCTGCCAACTAATGAACTTTGCGGTCTGATAGACCACAGTGAAAATCAAAGAAAACAAAAAAGTACTTAGACCTGGCCTGAGAACTAAAAAGCTATGGAACATGAAGGTGACAGTGATACCAATTGTAATTGGAGCACTTGAAACAATCCTCCAAGGCTTTATAAGGGGGCTGGAAGAGTTGGAAATTGGAGGATGAGCAGAGACCATCCTAACTACAGCATTGGTAAGATCGCTAAGAATACTGAGAAGAATCCTGGAGGATTGAGGAGACTTGCTGATACTCAAACTCACATGAAAGACCATCAACTAATGCTGGTGTAATAAACTCACAAGGAATAATTGTTGACCTTAGTTGAGGGTGACCCGATGGCTCCCTTATCAATAGCTACTACACCAAGGTGTAGGGGAAGGCACTACTCCTTTCCCTGGATTGCTCCACTTTATCTTGATCCTTAACTTATAATGCTGAGTGTTAAGCAAGGTAACATCAAGTACCACTTTCTGAGTCTTTGGTATGACTCGACCTGGGATTGAACCCAGGTCTCCCGGGCCATTGCGAACACTCTAACCATTAGACCAATGTCCGGTTCGTAAACAAGGAATAATAATAATAATAATCCTTTGCACAGCATTTCTTTCAAGTATTTCGAGCAATCACGTTTTCAAGTATCTAATATTTGCAAATAATTTTAGCTTCAGTTAATCATTCTTGATAAAAATAAGTTGCACTATTATATGGTTTCAAGTATTCCAATCCAATACTAATAATTCTCTAACAGATTTATTGACTCATAGATGGGACCTTAACAGGTACTACCACTCCAAGTCAAAGTGAAGCTGGGAGTAATGATTATGAAAGTGTAACTCCATATTCTCCAGAGTTCCAGAACAGAAGTTTCATCACTGGAAGCCGTTTAGTGTCATCATCAAGATATCACATTTTTTTGAGGTGGAATCCTTCCTCTGTGCAGGACGACACAGCAGATTTGAGACTGTTGACTGAGTGATAAACACCATAAAAGATTCCTCAGTATTTTTACAGACACAAAACTTGACAAAGGACTAATTGAAATTGTATGTCTGTAAATGTCTGATTTTTTCTAACATTTATGAAGAGGCCGGAGAGGTAAAATACATATCAGAAAGAGTCATAAGCAAAAAAACGTTGAGAACCAATTTTGTAAATATTTTTGAGACATGGAGCTTTAGAAACAAATGTCTAGTTAAGATTGTCCATATCTGTATGGAATGGGTTAAATGGATTATAAACCCATTTTATTCAGATCAGCATCAGTCTGCCTGTGAATATCAGCAGAGACTGAATGCCTTTGTCATTGCCTGTGTATACATTAGCAGAAGTAGATTTGTAGGTGGGCTGAATAAGAAGAAATCAGTGAAAAGTGCTTTGTGGCATCCTTCCAGGCACCTTATTTTGTCTGACTCATGGCTTTAACTATGTTAGCAAAATACTCTACTCACCTCATTTTAGTTACCACTATCTTTTTCCATGTTTATCCTGTTTGGACGAAAACTGTACCTTATGCTACTCAAAGCCTCTTTGGTTAGTATTAGTAAGAGTATATGTGTATCCTCTTCAAAGTGTATATATACACACACACACACACACACGAGGTGGTGCACTTAGCATAATATTCATTATCATAGGAAATGGAATCAAATCCTAGATGAGATTGTTTGCATTTCACTTTGTGCCAATACCCTTGGGAAAGGTATGGGTAAGTAGTAGCACAAATTGGGTTCTTTAGCCTTGGTTAGTCAACCAGTCTAAGAAAAGGAAAACTCTGAAAAACTGCACTCCACTTAAAAATTGACCTTGTATTGCATCCTGCTTGTGGTGGAGAGGTTGGGTATATATATATATATATATATTTTGCGTTGGCAGTATTCAACATAAGAGTGACTTTTTAAAGTAGAATCTCTTCCTCACACAAATGCATGGGTGGGCAGTATCAAAAAATACTTTGCTATGCCAGCATTCTTCTTTTGGGGAGCCTTAGACATCAGGCAATGAACCTGACCCATACTCTTTTAAGATGAAGGGGCAGGTGTTTCTTGGAGTCGAGGTGGGGAGGTAGCTTCTTGAAGCTTAACTTATTTACTTTATTTCTCCTGGCATATATGACAGGTAGTTTTTTCAACCATCCACAACGTTAAGATGTGACACAATGTCAGTTTAATGTGGGGACCTAACAGGAAGCAAGCTTTCCAGGTGACAGGGCTCAAAAACGGCTCAATATCCATTGATATTCCCTTTGTGGGGTATCTCAGGTATTTGGTAATAAACCTAGACCATACCCCTTTAGACAAGGGGGCAGATGCTGCCTGTGGAGAAGCCTCTCCTCGAAGCTGAAGTGATTTATTTCTACAGCACCCAGCAGGAATACCAGCTAAACTGACTTGTAATTTTTGATAAACTTATGTTACCATATATGCAAATCATCTGTATGGTGCTGCCACCTATAATACAATAAAAAATAAACAGGCTGGTGCCATGTCAGTAAAACTAACACTTGGAGGCACATTCAGCATTGGAAATACAATTGGTGACCCCCAAGTTGAAATCTTTGACAAGGCTGTTTGCATTTCACTATATGCTAATGCCTTTGAGAAAGGCATGAAACCATTTATTCTCCCCTCCAGCTATGGGTAAATAGTACAGCAGACTGAGCACTTTAGCTTTGGTTAGACAACCAATCTAAGAGAAGGAAAACTCTGGATTCAAACCAGCCGATCTTAAGAAAAAATAAATTGATCTTGTGTTGTATCTTGTTTGTGGTGGAGGGGCTGTCTAACACTCGATACTTTGCCTGATTTAATGGTTAACAAGCTAGTCAAGCAGGCCATTGGTAATGAGTTTGATTCACACTGGGTACTCTGTACTTCTGAACTTGTGCCAAACTAAGGAAAGCTTAGTAAATGATTCTTGTTGTCAAATATTATTGTAATGTTAACTTTTTTGCAGGCAGATAATTTTTTAAATTCTTTTAGAGTGGGCAAATTATTTTCAGAAAATTTGCAAAATAGAGGATATGTTCAAACAAGTCAATGAATCATATATTAAAAAAAACAAGCAAACAAAATGTGATAAATTGATTAACAATTTTGTGCCATAGTCCAATTGCATGAAAACAATAAAGCACTCACTTTTAATTGATATTTTGCAAAACAACCTCATTTACATAATCCTACACCACATTGGAGTTTCCTAGCAATGTTTCTATACATTAACATCAAATTGATCAACAACTAATCAATAGAAAAATACCTTACATTGAGCTACTAAAAACATGTTGATCTGCTTGCAGAAGCATTAATATTATTCTGTTACCATGACACAGGTTTAAGGGTGTCATCTGCTTCTTGTATCATTTGAGCAACACTCTATTTTCTTTAGTTTTTACATTTATATTTTGGCTCCCTAATTTCAGGATCTTCTGATTCCCCAAACAACAAATACAATCTTTGTGGCTTTATACTCCTTGTAAAGGTACTTGCTTTGTTGCAGATCTAAACATTATTAGAAAACTGTTTCTTGAAGAGGTTATTTAGAAGTATGTAAGAAAAGACAAAAAAAAAATGTTCATATGATTTCATCTCTAAATACAGCCTTAATAAATGGCTATTTTTATGGCACGTCAACTCTTATTGGGTTATTTCATACCAAATTCAGTATTTTAATGTTAAAAATAGGGATAAATATGTAAATATAATTATCTACGAAAATATAGAATATAGTAGAGATTATTTTATACTTGATTACAATAGAAATGTTTTTAAGTAATGAATATATTAAGAAAGTTAATAATCATTTTAAACAGTGTAAAGATATAATATACTTATGTTAAATAGCATAAAGAGTTATAAGAGAATTGAAAAATATTTTGGGGTCATTTAAAAATTTGTTAAAATAATTTTAAACATATGAATATAAAAAGGTGTTGGTGATGAAATGGTCATCAGCATAGGAAATAGACACAGTAATCTAAATTCAAACTCTGGACAAAGCTGTTTGCAGTTCACACAGCACTAATATCCTTCGGAAAGATATACATCTGATTATTTACATATGGCCTCAGACTGAACATAAAGGCCTACATCAAATGCCAGGAAGGGGTAATACTGTCCTGGATCAAGAGGGTGCCTGCTGGAAGACCCTACATCTAGCAACAGGACACAGTACTATATCACACAAGCATGATAAGAACCCAGTGTCAGCTGTGAGAAAATTTCTGCAATGACATCATCGCTAACATCTGGTCACCAACTCCCCAGATTACAATCCCTTTAATTTTTGTGTGTTGCATGTGATTGAGTGAGAGACTAACAAAACTCTGTGTAACACTAAAGATGAACTGAAGGCAAGGATAACAGCAGCATTTAACAATTTAAACAAGGATGTCATTGGAAAAGGCTTGCAGGAGATTCCGCAGTTATCTGAAGGTTGTAGTTAAAATCAACGGTGATTTAAATTTAATCTATTGTATTTCAAGATATTTTGATAAATATACCTGATGAAATAAGACGTCAGTGTTATTTTCATTTTTTCATAATTTAGACAATTTCCTCATTACACTCTGTATTTGTGAGGTTTGCTTTGGTTATTTGTTTCTTTTTATTTAATGTCAAGGTCTGTCTTCTCTTATTTAGAGGCAATACTGTATATGTTTATATAAAAAAGTTGGTGACCGAAGTCGAGGGTGACCCGAAGGCTTCCTTTTCAGTAGCTACTACACTGAGGTGTAGAGGAAAGCACTACTCCATTCCCTGGATTGCTCCACTTTACCCTTGATCCTTATCTTATAATGCTGAGTGTTAAGCAAGGTGGCATCAAGTACTATTTTTTAAGTCTTTGGTATGACACAAGCTAGGATTGAACCCCAGTCTTCTGGACCTTTGATGAACACTTTACTCATTAGGCCAATGGCCCAGTTAAACAAGCAGAAAGGTGGGTTTTTATTGTTTGAAATTACATGAGCCATTCAGGATTTTGTGGAGGAGAGGATCTAAATTATCTTACAAGTTTAGCAATCTTCTAAATAGAAATGTGAATTCATCTTTTCAATTTTTTGTTTCTGAAAAAGATTTTACAAGGACAGTAAATAAACATTTTTTCCTCATTTAATTCTATTATGAAAACAAGATTTTACAAGGACAGTAAATAAACATTTTTTCCGGACTTCATTCTATTTTCTCAATTTTTTTTAGAAATTTAGTATCCAGAACCACAGAATAGTATCATGCACAGGAATTTGGTTTTTCATGGCATCAGCTGACTTCAAAATCACCTGGTACAAGATTGAAGAATTTATAAATGAAAACATCTCTGATCATGGAGAACTGGTCACAGATGGTCATCTATAATTATATCTATCTATCTATCTATCTGCATTATTGCATGTGCATATCCTTGCCTGGGCACATCCAAAGTGAGGTATTCAAGAGTGGAGTGGAGTGAAAGACATTGTGGTGTACAGAAAGCAGAAGTTCTGCTGGGCTGGACATGTCACAAGGTTCACAGACAACAGGTGGATCTGTGCAGTCATTGAATGGTATCCAAAAGACCAGAAATAAACTTCCAGGCCTGATAGGAACATAAAATTGTCAAACATTTCAGACCAAGATGAAGAAGAAGGGAAAGAGGAAGAATAAAATGGAAGTGCATTGAGACTTGTGATGTGGAAAACATTGGATGACCAGGCCAATAAAGAAATATTTATATGCAGAGATACAGCCTAAGTCAAGAGATTCAGAATGGTTTGGTTTTATGGTATCTCAACCATTGTAGTTTATCTAATGCCAAATCCTGATCATTCATATATATATATATATATATATATATATATATATATATATATATATATATATATATATATATATATATATATATTGAATATATGATTTGTAAACACGTTTTGTTGATAAAATTTTTAAACAAGCTCTGATTCTTTTGCCCTTGGTTAAATGGTTTCAAGTATTGCTATGTAACACTAATAATTCTATTCAATATTACTCATTTGATGGCACATAGTTAAATGGTTTCAAGTATTGCTATGTAACACTAATAATTCTATTCAAAATAATACATTTGATGGTACATAGTTAAATGGTTTCAAGTATTCCATGCTAATAGTTTTTTTGTTCACACAGTTATATGGTTGCAAGTATTGCTATGTGTCACTTGAGATAGGCAATAAATCGTGATAATCTTTTTATTTATTTCATGAAGGGTCTAATTTGAAGTCAACAACTGTTTAATGTTTTTTTAAATCCCTCTCCTAAAAAATGTCATCTACTAAAATGAAACATTTCTCTTAAAATAGGATGAAATTTGTTTTTCTTTGCATAATGTTCCTGCTCTTAGCTCTCAAAAACAAACAATTAAGAAAATTGTTGGTTCAAATACTTATGAGTAGTACTGCGTGTGGCAAGACTGTGCTATATACTGTTGAAAAAACAAAACAAAATGAAAACAGTTTATTAAGCCAAAGAGTCCTTAACTTATAACAGTTAAATTGATTATATACGTATGTTACATTAAGCCTATTTCAATTATTATATGAATCTTCTTTGTCTAAATATTCATTGTTCTATCTTATTAATTATTTGCATTATCACCAAGTTCCTTTCTCTTTGAGATACCAAGTCACTTTCTTATGTTTGCATTTCATAGCTTGGACAGTGACCAATGATATATAATCTGTAACAATAACTTTGTGGAGTAGGTTATTTACTTAATACATCTATATCACCTATATATACATCTACATCAATTTTCATTAAGATGACCATAATAATCCCTTGGAGTATAGCAGACCATTAATATTGTAAGACGAATTATCATAAAGAAGAAATCTGGCTCATTGAAACAACCCATCTATAAATAAGTTTATTTCAAATAAACATTAAATAGGTGATTTATAAATAGCAGCTAAATTATGAGAGACAAAAAAAGGTAATGATTCTTATTATCCCCCCCCCATCACTTGTGGGATCTTAGTTGTCTGTTGCTAAGATAATGAATCTGTGCCTACCATCAGACACAAGGTCATTTTTATGGTGGGAATTTAAGGGAGAGAGAGGTTGGGCATGAACCAAAACTCGTGTATTGCTGGTCATAGGATCACTAGATGCAACATGAATTATACTAGCTTTTGCTAAGTCTCCCAGGCACGTATGACCTTGCTGGTCATAGATTCACTAGACCCAAAGGACTAGTGCAATGTGAATCTATGCTTGTCATTGATACACCATCTGGTATCTATGCCAAGCAGGCCAACTGAAGTCAGGTTTAGTGATAGGTTGAATATTATTAGCATATCAAGGTTATTTTATGCCAAGAGGTTAGGGAATTGTGTTTGTTGTATATTCATATTTACATTTGTGTACTTGTTTAAGAGTTTGTTTTTTTGCGTATGGTCTGGTCAAATATGAATAATTTTTAAATAGATCAATTTGACCTATAAATGGAACCCTAACAGGTACTACAAATCTGGGTCAGAGTGGACCTGAGAGTTATGGCAATAAAGAGGCCTTCCATACTTCCCAGATCTTCAGAACTGGAGCCTCGCCATCAGATGTAGTTTTGTATCATACACAGGACACCCTTTACCTCTCTGCAGTCAGCATATTCTAAACCATGCAGACAGTGTAAATATACTTCATGGTGTGAATCTGTTTAGATATTGAGAGTTCGAGCTTGTATGGTTGGTTTTACAACCAAAAACTCAAAACCTTGACTTAGTTTTCTGGTATTTATGAGTAGCCAGGGAGGGGTCAGACAGAAAGCTTTTGGTTGGATTATAGTGACACCTTGATTGGTTGGTGTTATATGGTATATTAACCCTTATGGGTTATTTAATGCGAAATCCCGTTTTTGTATATATGGGATTTGTAAGCAACAAGTTTCAAGGTAACTTTATTTTTAAACAAGTTATTAGAGTTCATTTGTTTGCACACAGTTAAATGGTTTTAAGTATTCCTATCTAACATTAGTAATTCTATTTATCAAATATTTTTTATGTAATATAAATAATTTGTACCCTGCTATATAATTTCAAGTAATCAATAATAATAATAATCTTTAGTCAATAATTGATCAGTTCTATTTGATTCATAGATGAGACTCTAACTGGCACTACCAATCTAGGGTCAGAGTGGACCTGGGAGTAATGACAATAAAGAGGTACTTCACATTCCCTAAAACTCCAGGACTGGAGTATCATCATTAAATGCAGTTTAGTGTCATACACAGTACACTCGTTAAGCGTGGAGAAGTCTTACCCCCTCTGCGGAGGTGTAGTTGATATTCTATAAACCCAGCTGGCAGGACGGTCGTTGATTAGCGAGAAAACTTTTTCCTGTTAAATGATGAATTCACTGTTATGTCCACCAGTGATAAAAGTCTCTGGCTTCTTTTTAGTACAAGTGTACTTAATTTACTGAGGTGATTACAAATCTCATCAACTCAAGTCCTTTACCAGCTCTTCTAAAATAGCTGGGATATTATTTTCTACTCTCTAACCTCACATTAATCACAACACCCTTAGACATTCATCTTTACCAGTTTTTCTGGACAGATTAGAATCTGCTTAGTGTCAAACATTCAAGCAAGGTTACCATCCATAAAAGCATTAATCTCGATTGCAACGGTGATTTGCCTTTAGAGGCAAATCATTGTTGCCATGGAGATTAATGCCAAAGGTTACAGTTTCCATGGATATTAATGCCACTGGTTACTCTTGATGTATTCTTTACAAACCATTCCATCATTAAACACAAACACGGTACATCTCACTTCAATACTAATTTTAATTGATTGATTGATTTTAATGGCATATCAAACCATATAGGATTATTTTATGTGAAGAGGTTAGGAAATTGCATTCATATTTACATTTTTTCAGTAGTTGTTTCTTAAATGATTTTTAAACAGATCTATTTGACCGATAAATGGGTTCCTAACAGGTACAACAACTCTGGTTCAGAGTGGACCTGAAAGTAATGGCAATGAATAGCTATCCACACTCCTCAGATCTCCAGGACTGGAGCCTCACCACCTGTTGCACTTTAGTGTCATATCCAAGACAGCCATTTTGGGTGGGACTTACAGTCAGTATACTGTCAGTGTATTCTAAGTCCCACGAACACGGCATACTAATTTTAAAGAGTTGAGAAACAAATAAACAAAGAATGTAAATATTAACGTACAATGAATGCAATTCCCTAACCTCTAGGCATAAAATAACCCCAGACAGACTGACATGCCATTAAAATCAATCAAAGTGGGTCTTTATCAATTCAATTACAAAACAACTTTATCTCCTTTAAAATTCATTGCACACACCATCAAAGATATTGTTTCCACTTCTGGAAACAGTGATGGAAGTCTTCAACTGACATTACTTTTAACTGGCTCATCACAATCTGTAACATGTTCTCAACAGTTTCCAACAGTCTGTGACCACAAAACAGGGTTTTGATTTTTGGAAACCAGAAATAACCACAAGGACTCAAATCAAGGAAGAAAAAGGACAGAAATCAAGGAAGAAAAGGGGGCCATAGGACAGGAATCAAGGAAGAAAAAGGGCCATAGGACAGAAATCAAGGAAGAAAAGGGGGCCATAGGACAGGAATCAAGGAAGAAAAAGGGCCATAGGACAGGAATCAAGGAAGAAAAAGGGCCATAGGACAGAAATCAAGGAAGAAAAGGGGGCCATAGGACAGGAATCAAGGAAGAAAAAGGGCCATAGGACAGGAATCAAGGAAGAAAAGGGGGCCATAGGACAGAAATCAAGGAAGAAAAGGGGGCCATAGGACAGGAATCAAGGAAGAAAAAGGGCCATAGGACAGAAATCAAGGAAGAAATAGGGCCATAGGACAGAAATCAAGGAAGAAAAGGGGGCCATAGGATAGGAATCAAGGAAGAAAAGGGGGCCATAGGACAGGAATCAAGGAAGAAAAAGGGCCATAAGACAGGAATCAAGGAAGAAAAGGGGGCCATAGTACAGAAATCAAGGAAGAAAAGGGGGCCATAGGACAGAAATCAAGGAAGAAAAAGAGCCATAGGACAGGAATCAAGGAAGAAATAGGGCCATAGGACAGAAATCAAGGAAGAAAAGGGGGCCATAGGACAGAAATCAAGGAAGAAAAAGGGCCATAGGTCAGAAATCAAGGAAGAAAAAGGGCCATAGGACAGAAATCAAGGAAGAAAAAGAGCCATAGTACAGAAATCAAGGAAGAAAAAGGGCCATAGGACAGGAATCAAGGAAGAAAAAGGGCCATAGGTCAGAAATCAAGGAAGAAAAAGGGTCATAGGACAGGAATCAAGGAAGAAAAAGGGCCATAGGTCAGAAATCAAGGAAGAAAAAGGGTCATAGGACAGGAATCAAGGAAGAAAAAGGGTCATAGGACAGGAATCAAGGAAGAAAAAGGGGCCATAGGTCAGAAATATTCTTTTGGGGTTAAAAATTAATTCAGTTGGCCCAGGAAGTAAACCTATTCAGGTTGCTAATTCCAATTGAAAATCAGTTAATCAAGGTTCATTCATCACCAATCATTTTCAATTACTGATATTAGTCGTCATATTTTCCTCTGTTACTTGTCAACCTAAATGGTATTTTATCTTGCACATGTCTTGGCCATTCAATAATGCCTTCTGCTACCTAAAATTCTATGATCAGGATAGAACTAAATCTTCCTGTTAGCTTATTAGATGTTTCTGTAATTGTAAAGGGATAATTTTGTATTGTCATAGCAAGAAGAAAATACAAAGTGCCATTCGGAAAAATATTAATTTACAGAAGATACACACATTGATATCTATATAGGAGGAGGTAAAAATAGAGACACAAAACCCAGTGCGTAAGCTACACTTATATGCACTTGGGCGAGTCCAAAATAAAAGTCCATGTAGGTAAAAGCAGATCAGCACTGAATCACTCTACAGCTGTCACATTGTCCTCAAGTTTGACATACAATTTGATCCTGTGCTCCATCATAACATACTTAACCAAACAATAAATATCTACCATACATAATACTAAGGCCCTGCTGTTTATGTCCTGATTTCCAAGGAAGGTTTTAAACTGTGCTTAAAGATCTGGTTCAGACTGATTTTTAAGGGGGATTTGTCTCTTGCATTTTATGTTTTACTGTCCTACTGGCTGTAAAAGGATGTCCATTTAACAGTGCTTACTCACTCTCTTGTTAATCATTATGAGAAGTGAATAACTCTCTCCCTCCCTATATGCAAGTGCATAGAGGAAAGAAGTCATCTGGCTCTGTATTGGTCAAGATTTGAGTAATTAAGAGGGAATTCCTTTAATCTCAACAGTTACCTATTCAGGGGTTTCTAAGAGCCTCAGAATTATCCAAATGAACCGGAAGCCATTTTTTAAAAACATATTTGAGATTTCCACATGTACCAGGAGCCACCTTTCCAAGCTCATCTGAGATGTCCACATGTACCAGATGCCATCTTTCCAAGCTCATCTGACATGTCCACTTTTACTAGAAGCCATCTTTCCAAGCTCATCTGACATGTCCACATGTACCAGAGGCCACCTTTCCAAGCTCATCTGACATGTCTACATGTACCAGAGGCCACCTTTCCAAGCTCATCTGACATGTCTAATCTTTTAAATATGATGCACCGTGTAAGCAAGGTAGTAAATAGTAAAAATAAAAAAATTACCCTAAACATTAATAAAAACGACTCTATACCCTATAATTTTAATAATAAACATTTTTAATTCATATATAATATAAGTAAATAATGTTAATTTGAAATAATCAGGGATTGTTAATGTAAATTCTGATATGCAAACATTAACTGAATATTTTCATGTGTTCAAGGTCAACATTAATTAGTCGGTTTTCAATTATTATTGCCAACCTGAAAAATAAATAATCAGTCTCATTACTTTGTAGACCAATATCATAGAATATAATACATTAGTTAACAAATGGCTGTTCCTAATATGGATAATTAGGGAGATTTATCAATTTTGTCCAGAAAAATGCTTGATATTGGACAAATTAAAAACATGTAACATTTGATATATTATTGATTTTGAAAATGGCAAGTGGATTAGCTGATTGGATTGATCAATTATAAATAGTCCTTATATTCATTGTATTTTAAAGTAAGGAAGCATAAACAACTATTTTTTAAAAATAGAAAAAAGTCATCACTATTCGTCACTTTTAACTGATTGCGTATTGATGAGAGAAAAAAAAAGCAGACAAAATATACACTTTTTAAACTTCAGTAGCAGGGTTTCAGCTTGGGTGAGTGTATTTGCCAGAAGCGTTATGTCATTGGCGTAGTCCATGTCCGTAATTGTTTGTGCAGGGTATCTTTTAATTCTTTCCTTTGCCAGCTTGAAAGCCGTTATCTTTCATTATATCAATAGACGTTCTAAGCACATAGTCTAGGCAGATGATAAACAGGTATGAGGTTAATGTGTCTCCTTGAAGCACACCTGCTATGATGTCAAAGTAGTCTCCATCTGGGGAGCGGACTTTTACTTTTGTGTTTTTATATAGCATCATTATGGCTGTGACAGTTTCTTTGGGTAGGCCGTATGTGAGTAGTATTTGCTCCATTTTTCCTCAGTGTAGGAAGTCAAAGGACTTGGAGAAGTTGACAAATAATATTGTTGTGTCAAGGTTTTTAGTCAAAATTTGTGATGTCGTGAATCAATTTCTCCAAAAGCCATTTTGGTTCTTCCTAAGTATCTTCTCAATTTTGGGTTCTATGCGGTTGCGTAGTAGAGCATTGTAGATCTTGGCTGCTATGGATGTAAGGGTTATACTTTGGTAGTTCTTGGTTATTCCGAGGTTAACCTTCTTAGGGAAGAGGAGGATGCATCTCTTTGTCCATCTGTCTATTGTATTTTGGTTATATATGGCATTACAGTATTGGAGCAGTATGTCGTCGAATTCCCTGGTCTTCCATACTTCTGGGGGTATTTCATCAAGCCCTGCTACTTTCCTATTTTAATTTTTCTTAGTACTGAGTCAAGTTTGTCTTGCATAAACTGTCTTAGTTTGATGCCTAATTGATTACTAATAATTTTTGTAATTTGTTCAGGTGTAACTTTTGGAGGTTTTCAAGTAAATTCTCGAAATGTTGTTTCCACAGGTGAATTCGTTCTTCTTGGTTGGTAGCTTTCAGTTTATCTTTCACAGTACTCTTCCTTCAGCTTACTTTGTTTACCGTTTGCCATGCTATCCTAGATTGTCTATCTTCAACTGAGTTTCTAACCTTATTGATCTGATTTTGTATGTATTCTGTTTGTTCTTTTATGTATAGTCTAGAACGAGCAGCTGCTGGCATAGGCCTCTATGTCAACGCAGACAAGACGGAATATATGTGCTTTAATCAAAAAGGCGACATCTCCACACTAAATGGTAGTTCTCTAAAACTAGTGGACAAGTTCACTTACCTAGGAAGCAATGCCTCATCAACTGAGAAAGACATCAACACGCGACTAGCAAAGGCATGGACAGCTATTGATAGGCTATCGGTCTTATGGAAGTTAGACCTGAACAATAAAATAGAACGCAGTTTTTTCCAAGCAGCGGTCATGTCGATACTGCTCTATGGATGCACTACATGGACGCTAACTAAATGTATGGAGAAAAAGCTTGACAGCAATTATACAAAAATGCTGCGAGCAATACTGAACAAGTCCTGGAGGCAGCACCCCACAAAGCAGCACCCATCATGAACTAGACATGCAGGACACTGCTGGAGAAGTAGAGACAAACTCATAAGCGACATACTCTGGCAGACCCCTTCACATGGACGAGCAAAGGCAGGACGACTATCTAGAACATATATACAACAGCTCTGTGCTGATACAGAATATAGCCTTGAAGACCTACCGAGAGCAATGGACGATAGAGACGGGTGGTGAGAGAGGGTCAGGGAGATCCATGCTGGCAGCATGACATGATGATGATGAAACTTCAATGATAGAATGTGTACACTTGCGGTTCAATTGAATTTGGCTTTTGGTCAATCTTATTTAGATACTAGTTAAAGCACCCATCCACAACGGGGTACATATACACAGTGTTTCAGAAAAACTGATATCATTTGAGGTTTACAGGGTGTTTCAGAAAAATGGATATAATACTGTAATCTAATAATTTGACCAATTCTTATGCAAATGAACTAAAATTTTAACTGTATGTGCAGAAACAATTCAAAATTCCTTGTTTAACATTTTTTTTTCGGGTATAGAAATGCCATTCCCTGGGAAAAAAAAAAAACACAAAACATTTAAATATCAAACACAAAATTTTGAGTTGTTTCTACACATGCTGTTAAAATTTTAGTTCATTTGAATGAGAATTGGTTAAGTTATTAGATTACAAAATAACAGCAATTTTTCTGACCCCCCTCCTAGATTTCAGATGATATCAATTTTTCTGAATCACTCTGTAACCCCCAATTTTTCTGAAACCTTCTGTACCCCCCCCCAATTTTTCTGAAATACCCTGTCTATTTTAAATGATACCAAATTTTTTAAATATCCTATATTTTATTTATTTCTTATATTTAGTCTTTGCTTTATTTCATCTTAAGTTTATATTGTTCTGTGAAAAACTTCAGTGTTTTGTAGAGAAATACATTTTTAATTTAAGCCACACTTAAGAGATTTATTGATTGAAACATTTTTTTTCTGGTGTGTTAATCCTGACTATATAATAATGCTTTTTAAGTATTTTAGATCTCAAGCTTAAAGAATTATCTATAAGATTTAATTAGATATCAATAAACATTTTAGAAAGACAATCTTTTTTTTTTTTTTGAAATTTAAATCCTGTTTCATTCGTTATGCCATGTAGGCATATGGCTTCCAACAAATTATTATTTCGCAGTCGACTGAGGCTGTAAAATACACTGACTGCATCTCTGCAGAGGGGTAAGATTCTCCCAACGTGGTGTCCTGGATATAACACTAAACAATCTGATGATGAGGCTTTAGTAATGCTGGAGCTTTGGGGAATGCAGGGTACTCTTTCATTGCTATTGCTGCCAGGTCCACTCTGGATCAGAGTAGTAGCACCTGATAGGGTCCTATGTATGGGTCAAATAGAACTAAACCATGTACTTATGCTAAACTGAATTGTTTGAAATGAAACAGTTTTTACATTTAACTGTGAGTATACAAAAAACTGTATTTAAACAAATGATTAACTGTGTGTAAACAAAAAGTATGCATTTATGCTGAACTGAAGTGTTTGAAATAGAACTGTTTTTACATTTAACTATGTATTCAAAGTAGATATAAGTGAAGCCATTTAACTGTGTGAACAAATGAGCTCAAGCTTGTTTAAAAATATTAATCATATACTAAATGAATATGTATAAAAAGGGTTTGGCATTAAATAACCAACAATGGTTGATATGTCATAAAACCAAACCAAACCAAACAAAATCAAAACTAATTATTATTAGAAACACTTTCTTTCCTTGTTCTTAAAAAAAAAAAGATTTAATATTCAAAATTTCCCTCCCTAATTCTAATAAGTATGCTTTTCAAATTCATGTTTGGTTTGGTTTGATGGCATATCAACCATTGTGGGTTATTGATGCCAAATCCATTTTTACACATATAAACAGTTCTATTTTAAACAATTCAGTTTAGCATAAGTGCATAGTTTAGTTCTATTTGACCCACAGATAGGACTCTATCAGATGCTACCACTCCAGGCTAGAGTGGATCTGGGAGCGATGGCAGTAAAGGGGTACTCTGCATTTCCCAAAGCTTCAGCATTACATGAAATTCTCCATCAGATTGATTAACGTCATAAACAGGACACTCATTGGGGGAGTCTTACTCCTCTGCAGAGATGCAATCAGTCTATTCTACAGGCCCAGCCAACTAGGCAATTCAAATTCATCAACTAAGGAGGAGGAATAAGCTCTTCTAATAATTAATATAGTTCTCATCTATTCGGGGAATAAGTAATTTATGGTGATACTCATGGTGTAGTGGTTACTGTCATAGGATATGAACCCAGCTACTTGAGTTCAAACCCTGAACAAGGCTGTTTGTATTTCACGCAGCACTAATGCCCTTAGGTAAGGTATGAATCTAACTATTATCCCACCAGCTAGGAGTAAATAGTAGGGCAGACTGTTCTTTAACTTTGGCATGGCAACCAGTTTAGGAGAAGGAAAAGTCTGAATTCAAACTAGTTGTATACCTGAAGTGAGATGGGCTCTGCCCGGCTATTTTTGCCCAAGACACACTTCTTGAGTAGTGTCCCAACAATAATTAAACCAAGTTATAGGTTCAGTGAAATTAGAGAAAGAAATGTAGAGGAGAAAATGGTAATAAAAAAAAAAAAATTCCATTTTCAGGTTTTAATGAATATTTTTGAAAATTTTAAACATAAAGACATTAAATGACAACATTTTTTTAATAAGTTACTGTACATCAACACTGATATTAAAGCCATGAATCAAATCAATCAAGGGGGTGTCCTCGTGGTGTAATGGTTAAAGTGATGGACTGCGGAATCATAGTAAGCGAGTTCGTACTCCAGTCGCGCTATTACGTTTACTTTCAGCCAAATACCCTTGGGAAAGGTATGAACCCCCTAATCCTCCCAGCTATGGGTTAAATAGTACCACTACTGTTCTTCTAGGAGAATATCTTTGGCATTAAATAAACTACAAAGTTTGATATGCCATTAAACGAAGAAACCAAACCATCAAATCACTCAATTTATTTATTCTAGATGTACAAAAACGGCTATAAAATGCAAACTACATACGTAATAAAAACCAATTTCAGTTTTTTTTCTTAGCTATATTCTTATTTAGCCAAGACCCAAGTTCCTTTCCATAATATAACATGCAATTTGATATTTTGACAATTATTCTGTATACTTTGACTTGCAGTCTCATAATAGAAATTATGTTCCAGGAATTAATTACAGAGATACTACATTGTTTACCTCAATTGCAAAACTTTCAGGATATTTACACAAATTCCAAACAACGTCCAAATTACAAGAATGAGTCAAAAGTATTGTAATATTTGGATATGTATAAGTTTGTGATGCATATATAATGTAACCAAAGTGTCAAGCCATGGGAGGTATTTGTTGTGGTTAGTAGTATCATGCTAGTTGGTGTGCTGACATGTGCATTGCTTCAGTCCATGTGTGATTTGAAAGCCATACCAATTAACAAGTAACATAATCAAATTCAGGAACTTATGTTTTACAAGTTCAAATTGGGCCAAAACACAGTGAAAACAATCAAAAACATTTGTTGTACAAAAGGTAGAGGCATAGCTAACCATCGTACGGTAACCAAGAAATCTTGTTTAAGTTATTAAAAATCTCCACAATTAGGCAAGGTCAGCTCAGCCTAAAACCTTGGATTCTGAAGCTGTGTTCCAAGCCATAGAGGCAAATCTGGCAAGTCGCGCAAAGAGGGTATCAGGCAAGCTTGGCGTCTCACAGTTCAGTGTGCTTTGACCCCAGCAAAAGCATCCAGAGCTGACAATTTATGCCTCATGTTACTAAAATATTGCAAAACTTTTGACTCACTTGAGTAGAAATTATGTTACAGAAAATTATTATGTTAATTAGGTCTACAAATCCCAAACAAGCTCCAAATTATTTAAAACTTCAATTGAATTAATGTACATCTTGAGCAAATTTTTTAAGTTACATTAAACCAAGTTTAATGCTGACTTGTTCTTTTACAAAAAAATATTAAAACTACCAAATATACTTTAGTATCTTGCAACTTTTTCAGACCTAATTTTTAGCCTAATATTAGGGAGTTGCATCAGATATAAAATACAAACTTAGTGTATGTAAATAGTTGGCCTATGTTAGGCCTAGTCTGTGTCTCATACATTGTACGACTTTCTATTGGGCTCAAATTAAGGACTCATAAACTCAGCATGATACACGATAATGAAATTATGTCAAGGTAGTCCATCTCTATGGAGAATGATAGTCTTATTTAACTTTATGAGCAAAACCTGTATGAAAAAAGAGATTAAAGTATCGAAGAGATTACACACACACACACACACACACACACACACACACACACACACACACACACACACACACACACACACACACATCTGTCAGCATTATTTTCATTTGTACAGTTTAATACCACTTGCATAAATCTGTTCTTTTTTTGGGACGGGGGATAAACCACAGCTGCAAAAGTTTCAGCATTTTGTCAACCCTCTAATCTGCTTCGTTGTAGATGCATTTAAGTTGGTTTAGGGTTGTCTTCTTTGATCTTCTTTCCACCATGACTGATCTTCAACATGATTGATTTTAAAGGTATGTCAACCCATAAAGGATTATTTCATGCCTAGAGGTTAGGGAATTGCATTCATTGCACCTTACATTGACATTTTTCGTGTAGTTGTTTAAGAGACTTTTTGCATAAATCTAATCTAATACAAATAATTTTTAAACGGATCTATTTGGCTCATAGATGGGACCCCAACAAGTATTAACACTCTCAGTCAGAGTGGATCAGGGAGTAATGGCAATGAAGGTGTACTCTGCACTCCCCAAATCTCTGAAACTGAAGCCTTACTATCAGATGTAGTTTAGTGTCATTCCTCTGCAGAGGATACAGTTAGTATATTGTAAACTTTGATGTCAGAGCAAACTGATCTACAAGTCAGCAAAAGCAAGGGTTAGAGATACTAATTCCTGATTTTAAATTTAATATTTTCTTTCTCCTAGACTGGTTGGCCACTCAAGGTTAGACAGCCCAATCTATCTTACAATTTTATTACAGCAGGAAGAGGGAGGAGATGGATTCATGGCTTTATCAATGGTTATAAGTACAAATTGAATCCAAAAAGAATTTGCCAAAAATTGAACTCAGCTAGCTCCTTCCATATTCTGAACTTATAACAATTATCCAATGAGACCTTCACAGATAAATTAATTAAATCCTATTTCATTTGGCTTCATAATGTGGTTTAACTGTTGAAGGCACAACTCATGTTGTGTGCATCATGAAAGAATACCCTAGCAGAGTCCATTTGTCTCTAGGTCTACAACTCATTTGAATTCAAGGTTTCCTTCTCCTAGACTGGTTGCCATATAAAAGTTAAAGAGTCCAGTTTACCCTTCTATTTACCCATAGTTGGGGGAAGAATGGTTGGATTCATACCTTTCCCCCAGGGGTATTGGCACTATGTGAAATGCAAACAGCCTTGTCCAGGATTTGAACTTGAGTCCACTTCTTACAATGGTAACCGTTATGCTACAAGTGCCTCCTATATAAATGATGTGTGAAATTCCTCAGAACATTTACAATAAGAGGGGAAATGATTTCTTTACAAAAGTGTTTAACTCAAAATGATACTACAATTAAACAAGTGACCGAAAAAAAAAAAAAAAAAAGAAGCAAACAGCTTTACATATGTTCCTATTGCAGTTATTTGCTCATACAACATTAATCATAAGAGCAACAAGTCAGCACACCCGGGCAGCAGTAAGTGACCTTGACCTGATGAGAGAAAAGAAAGTAAATATGTAAAGAGCAAGGTCATGTGATAATGTGTGAAATGGAGGTCACCTTTTCAATTATGTTGCTAAGATTTATTTGGTGATTATAAAAAATAAAAAAAAAAGAAGTTAAAATTTTTGGCTATTGGGTGGTAGTTTGGAAATAAGTCAGGGTTTAATAGTTGAAAATCTTTTTGCAGTGGGGAAGGAAGTCAAGGAGGGGAACAAAAAATATAATGGGAATAGAGAGAGAGAGAGATAGAGAGAAAGAGAGAAAAGATAATTAGAATGGTGAACTTAAAGCCAAAGGAATAGAGAAACAACAACAACAACAATAAATAAATAAATAAATAATAATAATAATAATAATAATAATAATAATAATAATAATAAAATTTTAAAAAAAAACATTTCAGGAGTGAATTTTACTGTTCCAGCAGATCACTGAGTAAAAAAAAAAAAAAAAAAAAAAAAAAAAAAAAAAAAAAAGCTAAAAACTCAATAATTATCAAGACCTTGCCAAAGATCTGCTTAAGAAGTTCTGCCAATCACTGGAGCATTAGGAATGATCGTGGAAAAAGCATGAAATAACTGGAAATCCTATGAAGAATCTAAAACTGGTTAGAATACTGTATGTATTCAGCTAAGCCGTTTGCCATGGACAGGATTCAAATCAAGATCATTTTTCAAAAGAAGTAGAGCTGGTTTAGATTCAGTTTTCCTCCTCCTAAATTAGTTGCAATACCAAAGCTAAAGAACACAGTCTGCCATATTATTAGCTGGAGGGGGAATAGTTGGATTCATACTTTTGTCAAGAATATTAGAGAAAATTGAAATGCTAACAGCTCCATCCAGGTTTGAACTTGGATCACCATATCCATTATGATGAAAACCATAGTGCTTCATACTGTAAAGAGTATTAGAATATCGAAAAAATTTGGTCATTCAACTCCAGTGTAAAACATAAGTTGTAACTCAATACTACTACTACTACTACTACTACGACTAATAATAATAATAATAAAAACAACAATGATAATAATCTACCAAAACGTTTGATTTTGGTTTGGTTTGGTTTTATGGCATATCAACCATGGTATGTTATTTAATGCCAAATCCATTTTTATACATATAAACAGTTCTATTTCAAACAATTCAGTTTAGCATAAGTAGGCAATTCAAATGTCAAAACAGTTCTATTCCACACAATTCAGTTTAGCATAAGTACACAGTTTAGTTCTATTTAACCCATGGATAGGACCTATCAGGTGATACCACTCTGAGCCAGAGCGGACCTGGGAGCAATGGCAATGAAAGAGTACTCCGCATTCCTTAAAGCTCCTGCATTACTGGAGCCTCACCATCAGATTGTTTAGTGTCAAATACAGGACACTCATTGGGGAAGTCTTACCCCTCTACAGAGATGCAGTCAGTGTATTCTGCAACCCCAGCCGACTGGGCCAGTTGAAATATATGTGTGGAATACCAGCTCACCTGTTGATCATAACAGTGAAACTCCAAGTTGTGAGTTTTTACAATTTACGTCTTACAGGATTGGGAAAAAAACCCCCAAAAAACAAAAACAAAACTGAAGTATATTTTATCATTGGCACAAATTTTAATGAAACTTCAATGGCTTAGATATACACAGGAAGAGATTATTTTCCTCAGACAACTACTTACAAGCCATTAGCAAAGGACTAATCCCAAATTACAATATCAAATTAAGGAAAAGAAAATTCTAAGAAATTTCCAATTTTTTGTTTTTTCTGTGATTTTTCTTTTTATAAAATTATCACAACTAAGTGATTTTGAAAACAATAATCAAGGAAAATAGTCACTTCCTATGTGTGTCTAAGTAATTGAAATTTTATTAAAATTTGTGGCAATAATAAAAAAATGGTTCAGATTTGTCAGGATTTTTTTGTCCACTACTATATATATATATATATATATATATTTTGTCCAATACTGTATATATATTTTTTTGTCCAATACTGTATATATATATATATATATATATATATATATATATATATATATATATATATATATTTACAACAGAAATATTTTGTCACATTGATCTGTATTTTTGTGCTTTGAGCACTGTAAACATTTTACTAATTAGATGGTTTGTTTTCTTTGTTTTAATGGCATATCAACCTTTGTAGGTTATTTAATGCCAAAGCCATTCTCCTAGAAGAACAGTAGTAGTACTATTAACCCAGAGCTGGGAGGATAAGGGGGTTCATACCTTTCCCAAGGGTATGTGCCTGAAAGTGAACGTAATAGCACAACTGGAGTACGAACTCGCTTACTACGATCTCGCAGTCCATCACTTTAACCATTACACCATGAGGACACCCCCTACTAATTAGAGATGCTTTAAATGGTAACTTTCAATCATACTTGTAGCTCCTATTTTAGTTGAGCACTCTTAACCCTTTTACAGACAGAGCAACATTTTTGTCATTTTTAATACTAGCTCAATGTAAGGCATTTTCCTATTGGCTGCTCATTGACCAATTCAATGTTTATGTATAGAAACATCACTAGGAGGCCTCACTCTAACGAAGGATTGTGTAAATGTTGTGTTGCAAGATATCATAATTAAAAGTGAGTACTTTATTGTTTTTCATTCTATTGTACGATAGATAACACAGAATTGCTGATCAAATTATCATCTTTTGTTTATTTTATTTTTATATATGAGTAATTAACTTGTTTGAACATTCCCGTGATTTTGTCAATTTTCTGAAAATAATTTGCACACTTTATTAGGATTAAAAAAAATTATCTGCCTGTGAAATGGCTAATATTAATAAATCTTAATTGATATTACCAACTTGCAAGAAAATAAATACAAGTATTTAATGTATAACATTTCAATTCTAAGTAAACATGAGGGTAAAAAAAAAGAAAATTCAATGAAAAAGTTGAAAACTTCTTTAAAAAAATGAAGTGCGCATTATACATGAGAACTATATAATTAGCTTTTTTTCTGTCTCCATGCCTCACCATATTTGGGACGGGATGACTGAAACTAAGTTATATATCAATCATCCAAAATAATTTTTCTTATGCTGTTACACAGAGAAATATTCCCTGGAATGTTTGTTTATAATTATATTTCTACAAATGTGAGTTATTTTTGCAGCAAATTTGTTGCATTTTAGTGTGAACATGTCTGAGTATTTGCTCAAAACACTGTGTAAATTTTGTATTTTAAGATATAAAGTAAACTATACAAATTCTTTTTAATCCTTATGAACTGATAAAAAAGTTGAACGATAAAAAAGTTGAACCAATGTTAATTTTAGGTTCAATTTAGCTCCTCTAAATTCTAAAAAGCCAGAGCGTATTATACATGAGAATTTTTTCTCCAGAATTCCTTCGTCTGAGGTTAGGGGTGTGGGCTATACATGAGGGCATTTTATGCTAAAGAGAAATTTTGTTGCTTTATTTTGTTTGTTTTTGGTATATGATTAATCAACTTGTTTGAACATACCCTCTATTTTACTAATTTTCTGAAAATGATTTACCTAATTTATAAGGATTAAAAATTTAGATTAATATTACCAACAGGAAAACACCAATGAATAACATTCCAATTTTGAGTAAACAGTGTTATTTTAGAAATTCAAATATATCCATGATTATTTTTTTAATGAACTAACAAAGTAGACTAACTCACTTTTTCCTTTCCTTACTATAACATTTGATATTTCCGTTTTCACCCTTTCCTGTGTTATTTTCAATTCTTTATCTCTTTTTCAATTTCTTTTTCCTTCTGACTTATTCTCTCTCTCTCTCTCTCTCTCTCTCTCTCTCTCTCTCTCTCTCTCTCTCTCTCTCTCTAATAATGATAATAATAAAAATAGCAAATGTAGGTTATGTGATGACAGAGATGAAATAGTTAATCACATAATAAGAAAATGCAACAAATTGCCACAAAACATAAACAAGACTAGGCATGACTAGGTGGGAAAGGTGATCCACTGGGAACTGTGCAAGAGATTAAAATTTGACCATACAAGCAAATGGTATCTTCACAAATCAGAATTTGTCCTAGAAAATGAGACCCATAAAATTCTCTGGGATTTTGAGATACAAACCAATTATCCAATCTCAACCAGAAGGCCAGAACTAGTTTTAATTAACAAGAAAAAAAAATTGTCATTTAGTGGATTTTGCCATTTTGGCAGACCATGGAATGAATAATAAAAGGGAAAAGACAAATACCTGCAATAGCAAAGATGCCACTAAATCATATACTAAAAAAATGTAAAGAAGTCTACAGATTTCTAAAGTTGTAAGATATATCACCCCATCTACATAGATGATATTAAGATTTGGCCTCTAATACAAACCAATACAAACCCTAAACCTAATACAAAGCCGTACCCTAATACTAATTCTAACCCTATTACATACCCTAACCCTAATATACTAATCCTAACCCTAAAACTAACCTTTACCCTAATACTAACCCTCACTCTAATATTAACCCAAACCCTAATGCTAACCCTCGCCCTAATACAAACCCTTACCTTAATACTAATCCTAACCCTAATACTCACCCTAACCCCAATATAAACAATTAGAATTAAGCTGAGATATAGGAATGGGATTTGGGATTTAAAATGAGTCATGCTTATAATGAAAAAAGGAAAAAGAAACATTTGAAGGAATAGAACTGCCCACTGAAGAAAGCATGAGAAAACTTGCAGAAAAAGAAAATTACAAATATTTAGGAAAATTAGAAGCAGATATCATCAAGCAAATAGTAACAAAAGAAAAAGTAAGAAGGGAATTTCTCAGAAAAATAAGAAAACTTCTTGACACCAAACTCTGCAGTAGAAATCTAATAAAAAAAAATACAAACCTGGGTAATCCTCCTTATTAGATATTCCGGACTCATCTTAAACCCAACAAGAGAGGAATCCAGAAACATGGATCATAGAATAAGGAAATTGATGATAATACACAAAGCCTTGCAGTCAAGAGATGATATAGACAGACTCTATGTGACAAGAAGAAGAAGAAGAAGAAGAAGAAGAAGAAGAAGAAGAAGAAGAAGAAGACTCACCAGCTTTGAGGATTGCATGGATGCAACAATTCAGGGACTTGAAGAATATACAAAAAAGAGCAAAGAGAGAATTATTACAACAGCCAGTAACGGCAATAAGAATTGGAATAACTTAAGGATAAACAGGAAAATGAGAATCAAAAAATCTAAAAAAACAAAAAATTGGAAGAAAAACGACTATGGATACTTTTAGCTATTAACTAAGGAAATTGTACATGAGATGACCAGGAAAAGGCTATGAAGGGGAAATCTGAAAAGAGAAACTGAATATCTACTAACAACAGCACAAAATAATACCATAAGGACTAATTATGTCAAAGCAAAAATTGATATGAAGGAGAAAGATAAGTGTAGGTTATGTGATGACAGAGATGAAACAGCCAATTGTATTATAAGCGAATGCAGAAAACTACCACAAAAGAAATGCATGACTGGGAGGAAAATTGATTCACTAGAAGTTGTAGAAGACAATAAATTTTGATCATACTGACAAATGGTATATGTACAAACTGGAAATTGTTCTTGAAAATGAGAAATAAAATTCACTGGGACTTTGAAATGCAAATGGATCACCTAATCTTGGCCAGAAGACCAAACCTTGTTATCTAATCTCAGTCAGAAGACCAAACCTTGTTATCTAATCTTGGTCAAAAGACCAAACCTTGTTTTGATTAACAATAAAAGAACTTGCCATCTTGTAGATTTTGCTAATCCAACAGTGTAAAAATAAAAGAAAGGGAAAAACTTAATAAATACCTGGACCTTGCCAGAGAACTAAAAAAGTTGTAGAACATGCAGGTGACAGTGATACCAGTCATAGTTGGAATCCTTGGAAGAGTTTCCAAGAACAAAGAAAAAAGACAGGTGGAACTGGAAATCAGAAGAATGATAGAGACCAACCAGATTGCAGCAGTTTAAATCAGCTAAGATACTTAGAAAAGTCCTGGGGATCTAAGAAGGCAATTACTCAGACTCATGTGAAAAATCACCAATTAGAGATGATGTGAAAAACTCACAAGGAGAAAATAATAATGATAAAAAGAAAACATATGGAGGAGAAATTAGAGATTGAATAATTTCCAAGTAAAAAAAAAAAAAAAAAAAAAAAAAAAAAAGAAAGAGAAAAGAAAAAAAAGGTGAGAATAAACAGAAAAAAGATGAGCAAATTAAGGAAAAGAAATTTTAAAAAAAAAGAGAAAAAAGGTAAGAACAAGGAATTTTATAAGTCATCTGTCACCATAGAAACATTTTAACAAAGAATTTGATTAGACGTCTTCAACTGCTAATCAGACATATTTTTTCTGAGTTATCTTTGCTGTCACGATAAGATTGTGTTGAGGTGGGAGTTGATTTGTTCATAACCAACAATTTCTCGCCATAGACAATTCATTGGGTGAATAAACCAGTCGATATATACTCAACTCCTCTACTATGAGTAGGATGTGATACAAGGTCAGTTTTTAAGTGGAGTTTAACAGGTTTGAATTCAAAGTTTTCTTTCTCGTAGACTGGTTGCCATACCAAGGTTAAAGAGCGTAGTTTGCCTTATTATCTATCCATAGATGGAGAAAGAATAGTTAAATGTATACCATTCTCGAGGATATTAGTATAATTTGAAATGCAAACAGCCTTGTCAAGAGATTGAACTTGGGCTGCCAATTACATTTTCGAGGACATTAACCATTATGCCACAAGGGCAATAAACCATTAACAAGTTGGATAAAAATCCGAAAGAAGTAAAGAAATTTTCAGTGTACAAATTTTATGGACAAATATTATAAAATATTGTCAACTAATTTTTTATTTAGAATTTGTTGGTTTGACTTAGGACTTCCGAGTTAAAAAAAAACCCTTCCTTTTTGTTATTTACTTGTGACCCCCATCATCCCTTCCCCATTACTATCATTCCTATGGCAACAAGACTAGTGAAATTCAGCTTATAGTACAGTAGAAATTTTGTAACTAACTTTTTAATGATTAACTCATAGCTGGTCTTATATTGTTAAACAAGGTTGGGATTAAATTATCAAGTATGAAATGTTGGTACATCAAATGAGCTGAATATATATATATATATATATATATATATATATATATATATATATATATATATATCATCATCATCATGTTGTGCTGCCAGTTCAAACTCCAGTCACGCTATTACATTCACTTTTGGACAAATACCCTTGGGAAAGGTATGAACCCCCTTATCCTCCCATCTATGAGTTAAATAGTACCACTACTGTCCTTCTAAAAGGATGGAGGTGGCATTAAATAACCTGAGAAGGTTGATATGCCATTAAATAACAAACAAACAGGCATACAAACAGACACACAGAGTGTCCTGTGTATGACATTGAACTGTATCTGGTAGTGATTGCTAACTCAAGGTGTAGTACCTGTTAAGGTTACATCTATGGGTTAAATAAATCTGTTAAAACATTATTTATACTTGATTCATATAGAAAAAAAAAAGAAAGACCTCTTAAGAAACAAGTACCCTAAAAAATGTAAATATGAAAGTACAATGAATGCAATTTCCTAACCTCTAAAAATAAAATAACTCAAGACAGGTTAACATGCTGTTGAAATCAATCAATCAATAAAAATGTACTTAAGATATTTTTAAAATTCTTGAATGAAGGAGAACACTAATATTTTCATAACTCCACTGATATATTTTGAAGCTACTTTTATGATATACAATAGACCTATTTGACAATAGACCTATTTGACAATAGACCTATTTGACAATGAGCTGACAAAACTGCTGCCTTTCCCTCACAAGAAATAGATGACTTGCACAGATTAACAACAGTGAAAAATTAAAGGAAAGGGACATAAACATATCAAGAATCAATGAACAAACAGCTGACAGACATGACAGGGAAGGGCAAAGCCTACAGACATACCAAACACAAATGGATTTTGCTCAAGGGAACAAATAAAATGGCTAGTATTATTCCATGAATTCATCAAATTCTTATATAAAGAAAATTAAGTTCAACTGTTAACTTCAATGAGACCTTAGATAAAACAGAGTTTGTGTGTTTTAAACAAGATGGTGCCATCTCCACAAGCCTCTGAATTTAGTAGACCATTTCACATATCTTGGTAGCAATATCTCATCTACTGAAAGCAATGTCAACATACACATAGGAAAGATATGGACTGCAATTAACAGGTTATCAACCATATCTCGTTTATAAAATAAGATTGGGAATCCTACAAGCTTTTGCAGTGTCAGTACTATGGTATGGCAGCACCACCTGGACTTTAATGAAGTGCTTGGAGAAAAAACCTAGTTGAAAACTATACAAGAATGCATGCTGTTTTGAACAAATCCTGGAAGCAGCACCCTACAAAATAGCAGCTGTACATCCACTTACCTCTCATCTCATAAATCCAAGTAAGACAAGCAATACTTACAAGGCACTACTCAAGAAGCAGGGGTGAACTTATAAGCAATGTCCTCCAGAAGACTCGTACACATCGATACACCAGTCTTAGCTAACCAGCAAAGAAATACATTCATCAGCTCTGTGTGGACACTGGATGTCATCTACAGCACACATCAAGAGCGATGGTTGATAGGGATAGATGGTGAGAGAGAGAGAGTCAAGGAAATCCATACTATCGGCACAACTTGATGATGATGATGATGATGATGAAGAAGAAGAAGAAAAAAAATAGATGCGCAAATTTATCATTAATTAAATTTTCTAATGAAATAGATCATCTTATTGCTGAGGCATGAAAGATAATTACTCAAGATATTTTGATTTAATCACAAAATTAATGAGTGAATCAAATAAATAAAAGAAAATATAACAATGAGATAGTAAAAATCCAAAGAATTTCAATCATGTGACATTTGTAATAAATAGTTAAAATCTTTTATTAAAGCATTTTGAAAAAATAACAGCGTAAATAAATTTAGAACAAGATTATTTTTGTAAATCTAAAATTTAATAAATTAAACTCAAATTTTTTAACTAAGTGATAAATTTTCCCGAAATTCCTTTGTTCATTGATTGATTGATTCTAATGGTACATCAACCCATCTAGGGTTATTTTATGCTTAGAGTTTAGGGAACTGCATTCATTCTACATTACTATTTGCATTTTTTGTTTTGTTGTTTCTTTAAGAGTTTTTTTTACACATAGTTCTATTGAATACAAATAATATTGAAACAGATCCATTTGAAATATATATGGAATCCTAACAAGTATTACCATTCCAGAACAGAGTGAACCTGGGAGTAATGGCAATGAAGGGGTATTCTATACTCCCCATATCACCAGATGTGGAGCCTCACCATCAGATGCAATTTAAGCCATATTTAGGTCACTCCTTTTTTTTCGAGGAGGAGGTAGTCTTAATTCTCTGCAGGGGATACAGTCAGCATAAGCCCTGCCGACAGGGCACCCTAATTCTGAGCAACTTACCATATTAACAAACAATTATTACATTGAGAAGATATATATTGTGATCAACAGAAATCCCTAGAAATTTATCAAAGTTCATGCTACAAATGATGCAATGTGTTGTCACAAGATTTGTGCCGTATCTGCTGAAAAATTAACAAAAACAAAACCATGTCAAAATCAGATGTTTAATCACCCAATTCTTGTAACTTGGCCACCACAAATGTTTCACGGTTCCCCAACCTTAAATTAACCCTGAAAGATCATTGATTTCAGACAATAGAAATGCAGAAACCTGAGGACTTTTCCTCAACATGACTCCCAGAATTTGAAAGAAAAAATCTGAATGTGGACTGTATATTAACAGTTGGAGAAGGGTTGATTTTGAGGGAAGCAAGTCTCATTGAATTCTAAAAAAGACAGAAATTTATTTATGGAAAATTTAATCTTCTTTTTGGATACATCTTCAGTGACATCCAGTTGGCAAGGCTTTAAATATGTAGATTGTATTCTCAGCAAAGAGGTAAGATTCCCCCCCCCCCGCCAAAAAAATGAAGGGTTGTCCTGGGTATGACACTAAACTGCATGTAATAAAGTGAATATAGAATTGAGTCTTTATGGTGAAATGGCTAAAGTGTTGGTAGACTATCGAGCCTCTTATCTCCCATTGCCCAGTTGGCTTGGGCTGTAGAATACACTGACTGCATCTCTGCAGAGGGGTACGACCCCCCACCCACCCATGAGTGTCCTGGATATGACACTAAACAATGTGATGGTGAGGTTCCAGTGATGCTGGGACTCTGGGGAATGCAGAGCACCCCTTCATTGCCATTGCTCCTAGGTTCACTCTGGCCCGGTGTGGTAGCACCTGATAGGGCCCTATGTAAGGGTTAAATAGAAGTAACGGCATACTTATGCTAAACTGAATTGTTTGACTAAACTGAATAGCTTGAAATAGAAATGTTTTTGACAATTGAACCATACTTACATTTAAACTACGTGTTTCTGCTAAATTGAATTATTTGAAGTGGAACTGTTTTTTGACATTGAAACTGTACTTACATTAAACTGAATTGTTTAATACAGAATGTTTTTGTCATTTAACTGTGTGTAAACAAAATCTGTACTTATACTAAACTGAATTGTTTGTATTAGAACTGCTTGACTAAACCGAATAGCTTGAAACAGAAATGTTTTTCACAATCAAACTGTACTTACATTTAAACTGCATACTTATGCTAAACTGAATTGTTTGAAATAGAACTATTTTCATAAAAATGGATTTGGCATTAAATAACCAACAAAAGTTGATATGCCATAAAACCCAAATAACCAACAAATTTTATCTCCAAGCCTTCGGTTAAATCGTATTACTCTTGTTCTTCTAAATGGATGGCTTTGGCAATAAATAACCAATAAAGGGTGTCATGCCATTAAACAAAAACAACAAAACAAACAAAATCAATTAATAGCTGCAACAAGCTTCTACATAAATCTTAGCATTCAAAACCTTGTATAACTTTTGTTTTTTGTTTTAACAGAACCAAACATTTGCTTCGGTAATAGCATTCTATTGCCTTTCAACATAAAAGAGAGATATTTTAATGTACATATTTCTCTTACATCGGAAAGAGATATGTATATATGTGTGTGCATGCATGCATGCTTGTATGTGTGTATATATATATATATATATATATATATATATATATATATATATATATATATATAAGTGGGATATGTCTTATGGCTAATATTGTGTCATTTATTTGTAATCTATCCTTTTATGCAGATAATCTTTCACAGCTTTGTGTTGGAGTTGGTATCAGTTTTACTTAGTGTTATAGACAATACATGATTCTTTTATTTATAATGTAAGATTGAAATTGAAGTTCATATAAAGTCCAGTAAATGTCTTGAGTCGATGTTCTATTCTTTCTATTACTTCATTCAAGAATATCAATTCATTGTTTTCTTTTCTCTATTGTATTCAGTATTGAGAATCATATGGCCTTTTAGTTGTCGAACACAATTTTGGATATCCATTTGAATATATATATATATATATATATATATATATATATATACACACACATACAGTGTGACCCAGATATAAGAGAGTTGTCAGGGCCGAAGAAGAAGTCTCTTATATCTGGGTTTGGTCTATTTTGTTTAGGTAACACAGGCTCTAATTTGGGACCAGAGAAAATCTCTCTTATATAAGGGTCTCTTATATCAGGGTTAAACTGTATACACACACACACAAATACATAATGTATACATACATGCACACGCACACACACACACATGTATATAATTGGATCAATTTCTTTGAAAACCATAGTTTTCGGAGAATTTAACCCACAACATCTCAAATTCTGACAATCTGATGAATTGTAAAGGGGGTTTGTGCAAAAACCTTGAAGTGACACTCTAATTTGTAGATTTCTCCAAGGCATTTGACTCCATACACAGAGGAAAGTCAGACCTATCTGATAAAATACAGCGCAATTTTTTCCAAACAGTAGTCAGATCCATACTACTATATGGATGCACCATATGGACGCTGACTAAGCAAATGGAGAAAAAGCTAGACGGCAATTGCACAAAAATGTTATTAGCCATATTGAACAAATCCTGGAAGCAACATCCCACAAAACAGCAGCTGTATGGTTACCTACCTCCCATCTCTAAAACCATTCAAATCAGATGAACAAGACATGCAGGACACTGCTAGAGAGAAGAAAGAGGGAGCTCATAAGTGATGTTCTTCTGTGGTCTCCTTCAAATGGATGGGCAGGTGTTGGATGTCTGGCTAGAACCTACTTACAACAGCTCAGTACAGATACAAGATGTAGTCTAGAGAACCTGCTGGATGCAATGGATGATAGAGATGAATGGAGAGGGAGAGTCAGGGAAATCCGTGCTCATAGCACATGATGATGATAATGATGTGTATATATATATATATATACACACACATATATATATATATACATACAAACACATATATACACAGAATAAATATATACATACAATATATACATATACATACACAATATACATATATAAACTTAAAATATATATATATATATCTATCTGCAATGAAAATGAAAGCAAACTAAATGCCTAATTATGGTGAGATTATAAATTTATTTCTACAAGTTTTTCCTCGTCTCATAGATAGCATAGACACTTTTTTGGGGGATTGAAATCAGCAAATATGGTTATATATATATATATATATATATATATATAAAGGGAAAGAATCAGGCGAATAAAAAAAGGGAATAAAACAATAAACAATGAAAAAGTAGATATATTGGTGCTATCCAACAGGTATGGTTTCTAAGTAACTATATCTCCATTTTCTTGCCTATGTCTTAGTACAATTACATTGTCTCTTAATTTGTTCTTATTATTTCACCAAAATCCCACGTGCCAGCTCAAAGAGTTCACAGGCTGAAGAGTTCAGTTAGCTTCTATGTTTATGTTATATATATATATATATATATATATGTCTTTTATTTATATATATATATGTACAGTATATATATATATATATATATATATATATATATATATATATATATATATCTTTTATTTATTTATATATTATATATATATATATATAAAAACACATATGTACAGTATATATATATATATATATATATATATGTCTTTTATTATATATATATATATATATGTACAGTATATATATATATATACACACACACACACACACACTCACACAAATAGATATATACACATATACATAAATTTATACATATACACATATGCATACACATATACATATATATATACATAGATATACATATACACATATAAGCATATAAGCACAGATCATCATTGCTTGATGGCTGCACAGACTGGCATATTGCAACTGATTTAGAACCTCATTTCATATTTCCAACGGAAATAGCGTTAATGACTGCGTCCAGGTATTGTCATTTGGTCCATCAAATTAAAAAAAAGGTTTTGTTATTGAGTTAACAGTCTCATTTAAAGAAAATTTTTACTCGGAACTTCAGCGTAAAATATGAGGATCTGTGTGAACAATGTGTCAGAAATGGCTGGATAACCAATGTATTTCCTATCAAAATCAGATGCAGAGGTTTCATTACCAACTCAACCTCCGTATTCTTGACTAATCTTGGACTTTCTCCATCAGACAAGAGGAAATACATATAAAAGATAAGGCTCTAACTTCATTAGCATAGATATGGCAATCCCACAGAGTGATGTCAATTCAACAAAGTCTGGTGGTATCATGAGTTACTGCTTGGGTGCTCTGGGTTAATGGTAATTATGCTTCAGCCCTAAAACTATGCCTGAACCCAGAGTCATCAACTAATGAAGGCTTGGTTGGAAGCAATGCTGCTGTAATTACATATACAATTATGTATATACACACAAATCTGCATATATATATTCACATACATATACATATATACATATATAGCAACTGCATAATCTCTCAAAAATCACTGACATCCCTCATAATTTCACACTCCTACCATCAGTTTGAGCAGTACTCTCCAAAATAGGGCTGCCCAGACACAAGAGTCTCTACAGAGGTCAGTCCCTATCACAGAAGGACATAACAACAATATTAGGATAAGACTCCTGACAACCATGTGTAGATATGTAACTGTATGCTTCCAAATACACACATATGTACATACACAATGTGTGTCTAGTCATTTGGAGCTGTAGAATATACTGACTGCACCACTGCAGAAGGGCAAGACCCCCTTCTCAACAAGGTCACTATTTAGCCATAGTCAGCAACCTATAATGCTTGAGGGGAGACTCCTGGTGGCTGAACAGTCCATGACTTGGCACATAAAGGACTCATATGACCTGCAACACATTACTTTGGCTCTTACTGGGCTAGACAGGTGCTCAGAGAAGCCCAATCTAATCAATCAGCTGGTCATGCCAAGCCCAAGCACCTATATGATTGTCTCGACTGTATTCTTCAATTGCACTTATGGAAAATAAGTACATAAGCCTATTTTATTTTAAACCATTTACTTGTGTGTAAGTGAGTGATTAATATCAAATAAAATTATTAGTATTACATAGCAATACTTGAAACCATTTAACTGTGTGTAAACAAATGAGCTCTAACTTGTTTAAAAATAATGTTAACTACAAACTATTTGCTTACAAATAACACTTTATATATATATATATACATTGGCCTAGTGGGTAGAGTGTTAGCCAATGGTCCAGGAGACATGGATTCAATCACAGGTCACGTTATACCAAAGACTTTAAAAATGGTACTTGATGCTTCCTGGCTTAACACTCAGCAATATAAGGTATGTATCAAGGGTAAAGTGGAGCAATCCAGGAAAAGGAGTAGCGCCCTCCTCTACACCACAGTGTAGTAACTATTGAAAAGGGAGCCTTCTGGTCGCCCTTGACTATGGTTGTCAACTTTACTTACATATATATATATATATATATATATATTAACTGACCCATTTATGCAAATATTTGTGTACAGACACACACACAGGTATACACACAAATGCAGATACATATATAAACACACACACACACACACACACACATATATATAGATACACACACACATATATATATATACATATATATATATATATATATATGTATATATATGTATGTATACATACATCTATATAAATACATTTATATTCACATATTTACACATACACAGACAAGGTGTCTCTGAAAAATAACAGATCTGGTGTCATATACAATTCATTTCAATTCCAAGAGAAGGCATTTTTGATGAAATAGTTACCATTGCAGAGAAACAAAGGTGGCAACTGGAGTTTAAATACTGGACAAGGCTGTATGTATTTCACACTGAAAAGATATGACTCCAATTATTCTTGCACCATCTGTAGGTATGGTAAATTGGTCACTTAATCTTGGTAAGGATCAAGGGTAAAGTGGAGCAATCCAAGGAATGGAGTAGTGCCCTCCCCTACAACTCGGTGTAGTAGATATTGAAAAGGTAGCCTTCAGGTTACCCTTGACTAAGGTCGCCAACTTTATATATATATATATATATATATATATATATATATATATATATATAAGGTGTGATGCGTCAAGTGTTGTCTAAATTATGTAAAAATGATAAGAACACTGACATTTATATTTATCAAAACTTGAAATATTATTGACTGAATTTATTCAACAAAATCACCACTGCTTTCAACTTTGGCCTTCAGATGACTTTGGAATCTCCTGGAAGCCTTTCTGACAATTTCCTTGTTTAAATTGGTAAATGTTTCCGTTATCCTTTCCTTCAATTTATCTTTGGTTTTCCACAGAGTTTTGTAAGTCTCTTTCTCAACCACACCATTATACATAATAATAATAATAATAATAATAATAATAATCAAGGGGATTACAGTCTAGGGAGTTAGGTGACCAGTGTCCTATTGCAGTGTCCTATTGCAGTGTCCTATTGCCAGACATAGGACCTTACAGTAACCACCCTTTTAATCCAGAGCAGTAATATCTCCTCCAGGTACTTGATGTAGGCTTCTTTGTTCAGAAGAGATGGATTCATGCCTTTCTCAAGAGAATTAGCATAAAGGAAAATGCAAACAGCTCCATTCAGGCTTTAAACTCAGGGTGCTGATTTTATTTCCCTTGACAATAACTGTTAGAATAAACATGCCTCCTTTGTTTTATCTTTTATCTTCGTAAAAGATAAAATAAAACAAAACAAAATGTTCCATTGAAGCATCGTTGATTGAATTATATTTAACATTTTATGACATTTCTTCTCAATTCAGTTTAATATATTTCTATTCATTATGTCTATGATCTCCATTTTATTTCTAATAGAAAATTATAACCTTGTCAATATTAAATGAGGTTTTGTGATGCTTGCTTTATACTGACAACAATACAATACAATTATCTTTTTTTCAAAAAAAGAAAAAAAAAAAGATTGATGTAATTCATGTGATTATTTCTATCATCTGTGAATGTTAGATTTTCATGAAAGTAGGAAATGAAGTAATTCATCTATTAATTCATAAATCAAAGCCGAAAGAAAAAAGAAGAAACATTAAACAAATGAAATAGCAAGATAAAAAATGACATGGTTCTTTACAAATGGATTGTCACATCTGTGTCCGACCCAAATCAGCCCTGTTGGCAGTGTTAAATTTAATGCTGCAACACCGACACAATACATACTTAGCTAAACACCATATTTACTGGAGAACTCCCAACTACAAAACAAAAGAGACAACCATATATAAAGAGATTCTAAGTTAGATAATTCAAACTTCAACAGGCAGAGCTTAGAATACACTGACCTCATCCTATGCAGAGGGGTAAGCCATCACCCCGACACCAATTTGTTTTCGATAAAATGGAGTATAAATTCAGAAAAGGATAAAGACAAAAATAGATTCATTTCAAGGAAGACAGACTGTTTTCTTTCTCTTGATTTGTTTAAATGAGACACATACAAGGGCATTAAGTAGCTAAAACAAGAACGTCATGTCAAAAAGAAATGGTATTAAGGGTTGGTTTAATATACTATATACTTCACTAGTTTCAGCTTCGTATTGGTACAAATATGATCACTACAGAGGTATTATAGATAAGATTGTTCTGCTAGTAGGGCTTAGAATAGGCTGACTGTATCTCCGCCCTGCAAAGAGGTAAGTCCCCGCCACTATCAAAAAAAAAAAAAAAAAATCCTTAGTATGATACTAAACTAAATCTGATGGTCAGGCTCAATTTCTGGAGATCTGGGGTGTGTGGAGAACCCCTTCATTGCCATTACTCCCAGGTCCATTCTGACTCGAACCTGTTAGGATACCATGTATGGGTCAAGTAGAACCATGTACAAAAAATAAAAATGAAACAAAAACAAATATCTTCAGAAATAATCTAGAATCACAACCAATATGTAAGTGTAGGGAAATTATTTAAAAGCTTCCAAAAGATTTTTTCCCCACAGTATAATCTTAAAATCTTTTTATTTAATTGAATGTACTCCAAAAGAACTAAAATTAAATGATCATCTATATACAGGGTGTTTCAAAAAATTTGATATCATTATGAATAAACAGTGCTCAATAACAGTGACAGAGTATATGTGTGTAAATTAGGCTAGCGTAGATACAGAGTCAATGGCGTTTGGTGTATCTGTTGTCTACACCGATATTGATCACTCTTTATCTATAAGGATATCAAATTCGAAACATCCTGTACTTATACAACTGGTTTTTTCTTTCTTATTTTGTATCTATTATTAGATTTTATACATTTTGCAAAAATGACATTTTATAACTTATAGTTTAAAAATAAATAACCTTGGCATGTCTACAACTGCAAGGTGTTCTCATTGTTATATGCATCTTTATTTTAATATTACAAAATATGGAAAGTAATGAGATTAATGTTAACCGATACCAAGAATTTCAACTCTTTTGAACATTCCACTCTTAAAATAAAATCAAATATAGATGAACCTTTTGCTGACTAATCCTTCAATACTGTGACAATCATAATGATGATGATGATGATGATGATGCCTGTTGGCTTAAAATGGATTATCCTGTGGCATGTCTGAGCTGGCAGTTACCAAAACTACTTAAAATAGCATTGAATCATTGAATCATTGCCAGCTCTTTATCTAAGACAAAAAAAATATGATTGCTGTAAACAGCAAACTGAGTAAAAACTTGAAATTTTTTTTACTACCAACAAGAGTTTGAAAAAAATTTATTATCATTATCATTATTATCATTATTGTTGTTATTGTTATTATTGTTACTCCTTGTGAGTTTTTCACACCAGCATTAGCTGGTGGTCTTTCACTCAAGTCTTTCACTCCAATTTTTCACTCAAGTCTTTCACTCAAATTTTTCACTCAAGTCTTTCACTCAAGTTTGAGTAACAACAAGTCTCCCCAGGTGACCAACATTCCTCTGAATAGTCTGGCTGATTTCAGTAATGCTGTCGTCTGGATGTTTTCTCAATTCTTCCACTTATTTCCAGTTCTTTCTCTAAACCTTTGGGGACAGTTCCAAGTGCACTAACTACAGTTGGTATCACTGTCACTCTCATGTTTCAACAGCTTTTTTAGTCCTTAGGCAAGTTTAAAGTATTTGTCTTTTATTTTCACCCAACGGTGGTCTGCTGGAATGGCAAAATTCACAAGATGGCAAATTCTCTTTTTT
>OY757942.1:6456251-6463751 GCA_963585895.1 Sepioteuthis lessoniana
AAAGAAAATGTACAAGAATTCAAAGGAGGAGAGGAGAGAGAGAGAAAGAAACTTTGAATGATATCATAAGAGAGTGGAAAGGAGAAAGAAAATGTACAAGAATTCAAAGGAGGAGAGGAGAGAGAGAGAAAGAAACTTTCAATGATATCATAAGAGAGTGGAAAGGAGAAAGAAAATGTACAAGAATTCAAAGGAGGAGAGGAGAGAGAGAGAAAGAAACTTTCAATGATATCATAAGAGAGTGGAAAGGAGAAAGAAAAATGTACAAGAATTCAAAGGAGGAGAGGAGAGAGAGAGAGAGAGAAAGAAACTTTGAATGATATCATAAGAGAGTGGAAAGGAGAAAGAAAATTCAAAATAATTAAAAGGAAAGGGAAAAAGAAAGAAAAATTTGAAAGAACTTCAAAGGCCGTGCGGAAACTGAAATGGAGAAGTCAAAATAAGGATAAAAGATGACAACAATGAAATAAATCAGATAGAAAGAAGAAAAAAAAAAGGTACTTTTAAAAAGTGATGGTTCCAAATGTATGTTACACCATAAACGCTGATGATTGAACATTTCAGAACCCAAAACTGCAAAAATGTCACCATAAAGACATTTGTCTTTATGGTGACATTGCCGTTTTGTGTTCTAAAATATTCAATTAAAAAAAAAATGAATTTGTTTTTAATTCTTTTTAAAGAAGTGATTTTAATTAAAAAATAAATTATAATAAAATACTTTAATTTAGCAAATATTAGTTGCAATAATACTCTCAAGTCCTGATCAGTTTTAAACTGAAATGTCCTGTGCACATCTGGGAATGGTGAAATAAGGGCTCTAGTGGGGGAGAAGGGCTCTACTGGGGGAGAAAAGCACCACTGTGCCCTTTTTCCTCAATACTCTTCTTTCTAAAGATTCCTTTAAAATACTCCTCGAGTTCAAGGGAGTTTACATACCAAGTTTCCCCAAGATTAATGTATTAGAAAATCACGCAAGCAAACAGATTGAATTATATAAACAGAATAAAACAACAGTCAATATCAGGATGATTGCTAAAAATGAGAACTTTTGCAGTTTATCAATGTCACCGAGTCTACCATTTCATAGGAAAAATTGTTCTCCTCTTCTAAAAATGACGGAAATATTTAAATAATTTTGCAAAACTTTTGTTGTTCTAGATTTCTTGTTCATGTTCGGTACTTTCTGAATATTAAACTAATCATAAAATCAAGTCGAGATAACAATGGTTCCTCTACTTTTCTTAACGGAAAATCTAAAACATCCAGAAAATAAATAAAATTTCCATCTTTAAGAGCGTCACCACCTTTCTACACGAGTGAGACGTTTTGGAAAAAAATTGATAAGGGTCATTTGTATAGAAAGCAAATTGAATGAATTTTTGCTGAACAAAATATCATCATCATCATCATCATCATCATCATCATCATCATCATGTCACCCATTCCAATCATCTCTTGCTCCAGGCAAGTCCTATAAATGTTGAATATTGACTTGAAGATCCCTTTGACATGCCACGTAAATTGCGTGGGTGGCATAATAGGAAATGCACCTGTTACCTAAAGTAACAAGGAGGCAGATGCCCCAGGGAAGACACAGGAAACTAGAAATGCCATGTAAATTATGTGGGTGGCATGCTAGAAGGAGGCATATCCATGTGCAACATGTAGTTGGGAGGTATGACCACAAGGATTGCATGGGTGTCCGGAAAATTATATAAACCAGGGAAGATTTCAACCCAGGCAAAACAAAACAAAGGCAGAGAGATTTCACCAAAAAACTGCACCATCACCCCTTTGTGTGTACATCTTGGCCATCTCCGACTCTCTCTTATTCTATCCATACATACATTTCGAGTAATAAAAGAGAAAGAAAAGAAGCAGATTATATTTTTATACATCAGCATTGTTGTCGTTCTCTTTGCTGTATACAACACAGACAACATTAAGTGTCCACACGCAGATGATGTGTGTATTTATTATATGCAAAAATGTTCAGTACCATTTATTGGACATTGGTAGGATCTAAAATATAAAAATAGCAATTTTTGCCAGCATTACATAAATGAGAAGATAGTACAAATTAAATTAATCTGCAAATTGAACTATAAATGACTAAAATGCCCTAACAAAATTTCCACTGCAATGTGCCATTTTTGTTGTTCTAGTAACATACAAACATAAAAGAATAAAATCAATCCACTATAAAAGAGATAAAAATTAAGACAAGAATGTAGATAGCAACCAATCTTTGAAAACATGACAATTCAACATTTTAAGAAATATATTCTTCATTTTTAATGCTGAAAATTTCTGTTCAATCCAGACAATCTATTTTTGTGTTTTTAGTTAGCATTCTACTTTTTTGCTTAGTACCATACATTCTTTTACCAAATTAGCATGCTTGACAAATTCTTAAGTATTTTATGTATTAGATAACTGCAAACAGTTTAAAAGATGATACAGCAACATTAATGTTATGTAAATATTTGATAGACAATTCCAGTGTGAAGCTGATTTTATAGGAATAATCTTAGTTTGTTAAAAGTCTCTGATTAAAAAACAAAATTCTTTTTATTTAAACTTGTACTTTTTAAAAGCTTTTTAAAAAATATCAACAATAAAGTTATGATTCATCTTTAACAAACATAGTTATTTACTTAGCTTAGTTTAGTTTGGCACAAGGACAGAAGTTTAAGATACCCAGTGAGAACTGAACTCAGTAATAATGATCTGCTAGACTCTCTTACTGTATAGAAGTTATTTACTAAGCTTAAATGAGGTTTGGTTTGGTTTGGTTTCTTTGTTTAATGGTATATCAATAGAGTCCACTTCCTATGATGACAACTCTTATACTATGGCCACTACCTTATATTAATAATGACTGCTTTTATATGAGATACTCTCATTCAGTCAAATTTCATCAAAATGCACTTTACTCTGCAGAACCTCCCCAAATTTTTTTGTGAAACACTGTTCTCTAGAACAACTTTTGTAAAATACCATATCATGGTAATATACTGGTTGCTCTCCAGATGGAGACACAGACTACTTCGACATTGTAGCAAGAGTACGGCAAGGGGACACGCTAGCCCCATACCTCTTTATCATCTGTCTAGACTACATGCTCAGAACATCAATGGATAAAATCAAAGAAAACAGCTTCGAGCTGACAAAGAAAAGAAGCAGAAGATACCCCACAAAAACAATCACAGACGCTGACTACGCCGATGACATAGCGATTCTGGCAAATACACCCATCCAAGCTGAAACACTGCTGCATACTCTGGAACGAGCCGCCGCAGGTATTGGCCTCCATGTCAATGCACACAAAATGGAATACATGTGCTTTAATCAAACAGGCGACATTTCCACACTAGGTGGTAGCTCTCTGAAACTAGTAGACAAATTCACCTACCTAAGAAGCAGTGTCTCATCAACCGAAAAAGACATTGACACGTGGCTAACCAAGGCATGGACAGCTATCGATAAGCTATCAGTCATATGGAAGTCAAACCTGACCGATAAAATGAAACGCAGTTTCGTCCAAGCAGTGGTCGTGTCGATACTGCTATATGGATGCACTACTTGGATGTTAACTAAACAGCTGGAGAAAAAGCTAGACAGCAATTACAGAAGAATGCTGCGAGCAATATTGAACAAGTCCTGGAGGCAACACCCCACAAAGCACCAACTGTACGGTCACCTACCTCCCATCACAAAAACTATCAAAGTTAGACAAACCAGCCATGCAGGACACTGCTGGAGAAGCAGGGACGAGCTCATAAGTGATGTACTCCTATGGACCCCCTCATATGGCCAAGCAAAAGCAGGACAACCAGGTCGAACCTACATACAGCAGCTGTGTGAGGATACGGGATGTAGCTCCGAGGACCTGCCAGAAGTGATGAACAATAGGGAGGAGTGGCGAGAGGGGGTCAGGGATATCCGTGCTGGCGGCACGACATGATGATGATGATGAATATAGAGTGGGAACAGTTAATAATATTACACAAGCTAAAACAACTTTAGATGACACTGAGGGCTAAAAATAATTTCGTTGATAATGACAAGTTTCTATAATGTATTTAAAAGAATTGGTATTAACATTCTGTGAAATGCAAGCAGCCTCATTCAGAATTTGAACTTGAAGTCTACTTCCAACAAAGATAGCCATTATGTTATGAGTGTCCTTATGCATTTAAATCATCAAGTAGAACCTTCTATGACGGTGTCAAAAGAAAATTGAAAACCTTTACTTTACAATCTGATATCCCAATGTAATTAAGCTCTTGCACTGTTCTGAAAGAAAAAGGAAGTTATAAGGCTACACACAAGAGAGAGTACTTTGTTTCTTGAAAGAAACATAGTCATTTTATCTTTATATTGTGTATGCTATCTATTTCATTATCTGTTAAGACAGTTGGCAACAAATAAATCTATTGATTAGCTTTAACTAAAGATGGCAGTTTAACCTCCATAACAAGTTAATCCAAATATGTTGTGAAGTATTGAGTAAGTCAAGGGCTGGGAGACCTGTGGCCTTTTAAGCCATCAAGTTTTACTTTCCATCGCCTTGTCAAAAGGCCAATTAAAATTGTGCACCTCTATTTTATACAAGGTCATTTTTTTAAGCAGATTACAGCTGGTTTGAATTTAGAGTTTTCCTTCTCTTAGACTCGTTGCCTAATCAAGCCTAAAGAATACAGCCTGCCCTACTATTTACTCATAGTTGGGGGAGGGAGAAGAGATAAATTCATACCTTTCCCAAACTGAAGTGAAACCTAAACAGCCTTATCCAGGATTTGAACTCTGGTCACTGGTACCATTTACTATGATGATAACCATTATGCTAAGAGTACCTCCATTTTTTTTTGCTGTTGTTGTAGACATGTCAAAAATTTGAATGTAGCCTTATTAGTTGAGAATAAATTTCAATTTGGCCTTTAAACACAAAAATGTTTCCCCTCTGACCTAGAGCCATGATCTTATTTTATATATTCATTGTACAGTTCAACATACCATGTTGTTTCTAAAGTTTCTTTAACCGTTAGAACCTGAGTGGTAGTAGTTGTGCTACTACATAGAAATATATATATATATATATATATATATATATATATATATATATATATATATATACACACACACACACACATACACATCCAGAATACTAGCCAGAGAATCCCAAATTTTAGATTATAATTTTTTTTACTACTAAAATGATTACAATATTTTATATTTTCAACCAGGAGCCCAGGGTGGAAGAACCTGTGTTTGTGTGTGTGTGTGTGTGTGTGTGTATGTAACAGTCTTGTAGGATTACTGTCTTTTATGTCTCTTGTTAATAAACAAAAAGACAAGCTATTTGCTCACTTAGTAGAATATACTAATCAAATATGGACTACTATGACATAATGACCCCTACCACCTGTGGCACTCTGGATAGAGTATATATTGAACATATCAGACATGATTTACAGATGACATATCAAAGGTCATAACAGCCGAAGCAAAGTGTGGAGGAGTAAAAACTTAGTGGTCATTCATTCCTTGGCTAAAACACATAGAATTTGATATATATATATATATATATATATATATATATATATATATATATACATGGTGCAGTTGATATTATTTGAATAGTAAAGTCTTGGTTGAGACTTAAGTGAAATTGCACCCCGCTCCCTCCTTAAGGAACGAGGAATAGCAGCATCAGCTTATTAATGGGCAAAAGAGAATGTAACATCCTGAAATTAACTGAAGTGTTTTTTGTGAATAACCTGCTATTCCCTCTTGTGATCAAGTGACAACCTTTTGATACACCTAAAAATATTTCACAAATTTATTCACTTGAAGTTTAAAATTTAGAGTTAGCTGTAAACATAATGAAATTTATTGAGAGCAATCTTTTTAGGAGACAATAATTATCTATGTTGATTGTAAACATGAGAAAGACTTTGTCAATTTTTATAAACAATAAATCAAATTTTTAATTTAGTGCATTTTTCTTGTAATAATAAAAAAATTCCAAATAAAAAGCAATGTTTATACTTTTTATGAGTGAGCAACTATTTGAAAGTGATTTGGTACATGTGAACCACATGGGTCCCATCAGCAAAAAATAGAAAAATATTTTTTTCAACACTAATTTTTGTTGCTTAGCATTCAGAAGACATTTTTCTGATCAGACAATTTGTCAGTTTTGAAAAATACCCCCCCCCCCCACATATGGCCGAGCAAAAGCAGGATGGCCAGCTCAAACATACATACAGCAGCTATGTGAGGATACGGGATGTAGCTCTGAAGACCTGCCAGAGGCAATGAACGATAGGGAGAAGTGGCGAGAGAGGGTCAGGGATATCCATGCTAGTGGCACGACATGATGATGATGATGATGAAAATTATCACTGACTTTCCATGTACACAAGTTATTTTTCTTTCCCCATTGAGAAAGGCATGAACCCAACTGTTTTCGCTTCAGTTAACAGTGGGGCAGACTGAGCTCTTTAACGTTGGTATGACAACCAATCTAGAAGAAAAAATTTGAATTCAAACCAGTTTTACTCTGTTTAAGAATTATTTTTGTGTTGCTCATGGGAGAAGAGTTTGTAAATACATACACTAGTTATTTTTCTTTTGTTTTCATTTTTATTATTCCTTAAGGGCAATTGGCCTAATGAGTAGAGTGTTTGCCAATGGTCCAGGAGACCGGGGTTCAATCTTAGGTCGAGTTGTACCAAAGACCAAAAAAAATGGTACTTGATGCAGTCTTGCTTAACACTCAGCATTATAAGGTAAGAATCAAGGGTAAAGTGGACTAATCCAGGGAATGGAGTAGTGCCCTCCCCTACACCTTTGTGTAGTAGCTATTGAAAAAGGAGCCTTTTGGGTCACCCTCGACTAAGGTCGCCCACTTTACTTTTACTATTACTTAAGGAGTAGGAGGAGAGGGAGGAAGAGAAGGAAAATCTCTAACAGTAGGAGTAGGAGATAATATCTGGACCCAAGTTTCAATGATGAGAGCACTATTTCAAAGTTGACATTCGTAAATTAAAACAAAGTAAGGATAACTAGTATACACGTATGTTGTAAAATTAGAGATTGCTTCTACTAGTTTCTACATTGTATTTACTAAGGTACCGGCCCATAGGCTTAGTGGTAGAGTGTTCACCAATGGCCCGGCTGACAAGGGTTCAATCTCAGGTCGAGTCATACCAAAGACTCAAAAAGTGGTACTTGATTCCTCCTTGCTTAACACTCAGCATTATAAAATACATTTCAAGGGTAAAGTGGAGCAATCTAGGGAAAGGAGTAGCGCCTTCTCCTACATCTCGGTGTAGTAGCTATTGAAAAGGGAGCTTTCGGGTAGCCCTCGACTACGGTCGCTGACTTTACTTACTCATTTACTAGGGAAAGTCAAAAGTTCTGGTACATGATAATTTGCAGTGCATATATCACATGACTAAAGCAGTTTAAGCATTAGTAACCACTTGC
>OY757942.1:6468751-6723751 GCA_963585895.1 Sepioteuthis lessoniana
TAAATAAGGAATGATTGGAAAGATCATCTCATAAAAATACATTTCCGTTGTAATTCTACACTTAATGAAATATTTATATTCTAATTTAAGAAATGGATTATACATCAACCTGAAAAAACTGGATTTATATATCCAACTAACTTTTTTCCTACTTTGAACAGTGAAAATACCACTAAAATAATAAACTAGCTGAAAACTTGCTCTACAGAAGAGATTTTCAATTATGTAAACTGACCATAAGTTATTTATTCCACTTTTTACTGCAGCAACAAACACAGACATAACAACAAACTATTTTTATAAGGACTTACAATCAATGAACAAATTTAAAAGGTTAAATGCTAATAGCGCATTGAAGGCCACAGCATATACTACAAATACAATCACAAAAATACATTGCCTCGTCGGCAGGGTTTAGAATAAATGGACAATATCTCTTGACGAGGCATAAGACCCAAATCAAAGAGGTTTCTTGGGTACAACACTAAACTGCATCTGATAGTAAGGCTCCAATTCAAGAGAGTGGGAAGTACCCCCTTTGTTGCCATTATTCTCAGATTTGCTAAGATCTAAAGTGGTAATACCTTTTAGGGTCTCATCTATGGGTCAAATAGATCTGTTTAAAAATTTTTACCTGGAGTGATAGCACCTGATAGGGTCCTATCTATGGGTCAAATATGACTGACATTTAAACTATGTACTTTGACATTTAAGCTGGGTGCAAGCAAATGACTTATTCTAAACTGAATTGCTTGAAATTGAACTGTTTGATCATTTAACTGTATAAAAAATGAATAATGTTTAATTGAATTATAAGTGATACATAGCAATTCTTGGAACCATTTAACTGTGTGCAAACAAATAATTAATAGTAAATAGAATTGCTTGTATCAGACAAAAATAAGTGAAACCATTTAACTGTGTGAAAAAATGAGCTCAGGCTCATTTAAAGATGTTATCTAAAAAATGTGTTAAGAAATATATCTAATATATATGTATAAAAAGGATTTGTCATTAAATAACCTACAATGGTTGATATGCCATAAAACCCAACCAAACCAAATCATATATATTTCATATATATGTATAAAAAGGATGTCATTAAATAATGAGCTCAGGCTCATTTAAAGATGTTATCTAAAAAATGTGTTAAGAAATATATCTAATATATATGTATAAAAAGGATTTGTCATTAAATAACCTACAATGGTTGATATGCCATAAAACCCAACCAAACCAAATCATATATATTTAATATATATATATAAAAAGGATTTGTCATTAAATAACCTACAATAGTTGATATGCCATCAAACCCAACCAAACCAAATCATATATATTTTATATATATGTATAAAAAGGATGTCATTAAATAACCTACAATGGTTGATATGCCTTAAAACCCAACGAAACCAAATCCTATATATTTAATATATATGTATAAAAAGGATTTGTCATTAAATAACCTACAAGGGTTGATATGCCATAAAACCCAACCAAACCAAATCCTATATATTTTATATATATGTATAAAAAGGATTTGGAATTAAATAACCTACAATGGTTGATATGCCATAAAATAAAACCAATCTTAAGATTTTTGCACATGGTTACATGATGTCAAGTACTCCTATCTAATACAAATAATTTATGAACAGAATTATTTGACTGATACATGGCAGCCTAATCGGTCTGCACTGAGTCAGAGTGAACTTAGGAGTAATGGCAATGAAGGGATATTCCACATTCCCCAGAGCTTCAGAACTGGAACCTCATCCCCAGATACAGTTTAATGTCATAGTCAAGGACACCCCTTTTTGTGTGGGGGAAGTGCTACCTCTTTACAGGAGATAGAAACAGCATATTCTAAGCCTCACCAACAGGGGAACTGGTGAATTATAGCAAGATTATTAGCGTAATCTTTGCATATAAATACAAAAAAAATCAAAAAACTTCTTTTTATTTTTTCAATTCATGTTCAGTAATTGTTTGATGTAAAATGAACAAAACATTCATTTTTCTTACCTTAAAATGAAGATAAGTTTCAAGTTGAAACAATAACTTTTCTATTTTTAAAGACTAGCTTATGTGTATTGACCAGTTTATATCTGTTTCTCTTTATTGCCAATTGCTAATTATATAGGGACTGGTTACTTGAGATATTATCTTTCATTCACATAAATAATGTTTTTATTTTATGGCTAGCATTGTCAGCACAGGTGGACATTCAATCTAAAAGACATGTCATTGTTCAGTAAATTTCTTAACATAAGCAATAGATCTCCATTGCTATATTTATCTACCTACCAATCAGTTTCCATCTCAGACCAGCACTTTAGCATTTACTGTTCAAGAAAGTAAGTAACCTCAATATTATCTTGCCTATTTTTTTATTTTATGTTTCCTTTCTCATGCAGTTCAATTTGAATTTAGTACACAACAGGTTTTCAAAATAATTAGAGACTTGGTGACTTCAACTTTTATGGCAATTAAAAACTACTCAGTTTTTAAAATCAAAATATTGATTGATTTTAACGGCATGTAAACTCATCTAGGGTTATACTATGTCTAAAGGTTAGGGAATCACATTCATTATAAGTTCATATTTAGATTTTTGGTAGTTGTTTCTTAAAAGGTTTTTTTTATTCACATAGTCCTGTTCAATACAAATAATTTTTAAACAGATCTATTAGACCCCTAGATGGGACCCTAACAGGTCTATGTAACTCCAAGATGGGACCCTAACAGATCTATTTGACCACCTAGATGGAACCCTAATTGGTCTATGTGACCCCTAGATGGAACCCTAACAGGTACAACCACTCCAGGTCAGAGTGAACCTAGAAGTAATAATAATGAATCAGAATATTGATGACAATATTCTATTTAAAATTGTGTCAGTCTAAGATTCTTTAATTGAAAGATATTTATGTAAAGACTAGTGTTTCTAATATCTCCATGTTTTAGCTATGACACTAAACTGCATTTGGTCAGGAGACTCCAGCCCCGAATTTCTAGAGAGTATTCTCTAATTTGTCCAGGAAGCAAATCACCATCATCACCATCATCAAGGTTTGGTTAGGTTGGGTTTGATGGCATATCAACCATTGTAGGTTATTTAATGCCAAATCCTTTTTATACATATATATGAAATATATATGATTTGGTTTGGTTGGATTTTATGGCATATCAACCATTGTAGGTTATTTAATGACAAATCCTTTTTATACATATATATCAAATATATGATTTCTAAATACATTTTGTACATAACATTTTTTGCACAGTTAAATGGTTTCATTTATTTCTATCTAATATGAATAATTCTATTTCCTATAAATCATTTGTTTGCACACAGTTTAATGTTTTCAAGTATTGGCATTTAACACTAACAATTCAATTAATCATCAGTCATCTGTTTACACACAGTTAAATGATCAAACAGTTCTATTTCCATTAATTCACTTTAGCATGTCAACAAAGTTAAATGGTTCCAACTATTGCTATGCATCACTAACAATTCTATCAAACATCAATCGTTTTTTTATACTGAGTTAAATGATTGCGCATTCCTTTTTAAAGAAATTCAGTTTAGCATAAGTACGCAGTTTAAATGTCAAACAATTCAATCTGATCCATAGATGATACCACTCCGAACCAGAGCGGATCTGGGAGCAATGGCAATGAAGGAGTACTCTACATTCCCCAAAGCTTCAGCATTACTGGAGCCTCATCAACAGATTGTTTAGTATCATATCTAGGACACTTGTTGGGGGAGTCTTACTCCTCATGCTGATATGCAGTTGGTGTATTCTACAGCCCCAACCAACAGAGCCACATCGTCAAGTTTTTTTGTTTTTGTTTGGTTGAGTTTTATGGCATATCAACCATTGTTGGTTATTTAATGTCAAATTTTGTTTATTCATATATCTTAGATATATGATTTGTAAACATAAATAAACAAAGTTAAATAGTTCTAAGTTTACTAACAATTCAATTAAACATCAAACCACAGTTAAATGATCAAACAGTTCTATTTCTAACAATTCAATTTAGCATAGGTCAAAGTTAAATGGTTCCAATTATTGCTATGTATTGCTAACAACTCAATTAAAAATCAGTCATTTATTTACACACAGTTAAATGATCAAACAATTCTACTTTAAACAATTAAATTTAGCATAGGTCATTAGTTTGCACTCAGTTTAAATGTCAAACAGTTCTATTTGACCCATAGATAGGACCCTATCAGGTGCTACCACTACAGGCTGGAGTGAACCTGGGAGTGATGGCAATAAAGGGGTACTCCGCATTCTCTAAAGCTCCTGTATTACTGGAGCCTGAGTATCAGGCTGTTTAATGTCATATCCAGGACACTCATTGGGGGATTCTTACCCCTCTGCAGAGATGCAATCAGTGTATTCTACAGCCTCAGCCAACTGGGGCATGTTATCAAGATGTACTGAAAGCAGGACTCTCTCTTGCCATTTGTTCTTGTCAACCATCACTCTTGGTAGGTCTTCTAGACAACATCCAGAGTAGTCACCATCTAGCTTTTTTCCCCAAGTATTTTGTTAGAGTCAAAATGGGATAGCCATACAGTAGTACTGACACAGCTACAGCTTAGAAGAGTCAATACTTAAAGACAGTTTTAAACCAGGTTTGATTTTTGCACCATACAAAATTGATTTTCATAGAATCTTTGTAACATTTTTTCAATCCAATTTTATTGTCTCTTGCTATAAACATGTTCCTTGTAGAGCAGGTTTCTGAGCATATGATGCTCTACACATCAGTGTTGGGTTTTGATGAGCACAGATTCAATGCTGGTAGAGTTGGAATGGTCAAAGACTTTCAAGTTGATGATGATCATGCCATTTGATTCTAAGTATCGATTGAAAAGCTTGCATGTAAAAGTTTTCTAGCTTCTTGATCTGCCTATGTTTAAGTGTTCAGAATTCACGTCCCTAAAGGAGATTAGGGAAGGCTAATGTTCTGTACACTTTCAGGTTTTTGTCAGTTGTATGTTGTGTTGATACTAAGTTTATAAAATGTTAAGATCTGATAACGTTTTAGTCCTGGAATTAATTTGAAATAGAAGAAATAAAAATGGGTAAACGAATGTAAAAGAACAAAATTCTTTGCAGCAAAAAAAAAAAAAAAAAAAAAAAAATCATGAATGTGGACTCAGTGTATTTTGAATATTTGCTTGTTAAATGAAAAGAATGACCAGATATTAAACAAGTCAAGGTTTTGTTCCATGTACATTTTTAAAGTAGATTTATTGTATTTTTATACAAAGCTAATCTCTCAGACACTGATAAATCCATCCATTATTTATTGTTGAATGACAGCCAGAAAAGCTTTTAACTGACATTGAGGACTGTATTGCAAATGTGGTTTGAAAAAAACAAAAACTTAACCCCATCAAAAAAAAACAACTCATTGTTAAAATGTTTAAACTTATAAAAGCTCCTTTTTTGTCTTTCTTTAATCTTTTTTACTCTTTCATGCCTTTTCTTCCCTTTATCTCTCTTGTTCACTCTTTCAATCTCTCTCTCTCTCCCTCCTTCCTCTTTTCTTCTTCACTCCTCTGACTTTTCTCTTCTTTTTTTTCTCTCCTTCCTCTTATTTTTTCTCTTCCTTCCCTGTCTTCTCTTTCTCCTTAACCCTCCCTTCTTGCTCCCTTCTCTTCCCTCCCTCCTTCCTTTTCTCTCTTGACACCCTCCCCCACTCCTCTTTCTTCCTTTCCCCAGTATCTCTATTGCCTTCCCTTTTCACCCTTTCCTCTTTCTCTTTTTTCTTACCCTTCTCATTTTTTTTCAGCATTTTTTTAAAAAATTCCTTATTGATTATTATTTTTATTTTACCAAATTTTGATCTGTTTATTTAGTTCTTTAAACTCAAAAAAGATTTTTTTCTTCTGCTACATCATATCAATTTGTATTGGCTAATGGTAAAAATATTTCTAAATTACAGCTGTAGATATTACTTTAGCTCCCTTTAACAAACTTTGCAAAGAACTTCATACTTACTAATCTTTGGGGATCTTCTTTAAAAAAATCCGAGTAAATCTATAATTCTCAAACAGTATTAACTCAGTTTTTTTCATTTAATGAGTCAGTGATCTGATATTTTTATGAGCAAATTTCAAGATTTTATAAAGAAGGTGAAATTGACATTCACTGAAGAAAATGAACTTGTGGAGCCCACAAGAAAAAAAATTGAAATTATTTTTAAAAAAACGAAACAATTAGGAAGTACATTATTTAAGTCAGTGAACACTTACCCTTTCATCTCCAGATTATTTAAGCCATTGCACACTAGGTCCCTTGATTTCCAGATTATTTAACTCTTTGAACACTTAGCTCTTTGACTTCCAGATAATTCAACCCTTGATTTCCAGATTGTTTAACCCTTTGCACACTTACCCCTTGTTTTCCAGTTTATTAAATGTTGAACACTTAGCCCCTTGATTTCCAGATTGTTTAACCCTTTGCACACTTACCCCTTGTTTTCCAGTTTATTTCATGTTGAACACTTAGCCCCTTGATTTCCAGATTATTTAACTCTTTGAACACTTACCTCTTGATTTCCACATTATTTAATTCTTTGAACACTTAGCCCCTTGATTTCCAGATTATTTAACTGTTTGAACACTTAGCTCCTTGATTTCCAGATTATTTAACCCTTTGAACACTTAATCCCTTGATTTCCAGATTATTTAATATTTTGAATTTCTAGATTACTCTGTACCTGAGCTCACAAAATTAAAAAAAAAAAAAAAAGAATACAGAAATGTATGTTTAAAGCTATCCCATCATTCCATTAAAAGAAAAAGAAAGAAAGGTTGATTTTTATTAATAGTATCAGGTTTGATGTAAACTTTTCAGGCAAAAATCATTTTGAGTTTGAAAATCTATCAAAAATCAACCAATTAACTGATATGATAAAATTTTAGATATCTATTTAATAAAAAACAATTTTTTTCTTTTTTATTAATAGAATTTTTCAGTCCAAAAATTGCTGACATTTTTTTTCTTTTTAATTGACTTGATGATTAAGTTTACTTATACAAAGTGTAAGAGATTGATTTTTTATATATTTAAAAGATAAAATAAATCCTTTTTACCTTTTGAAAATAAATTTGTTTTACCTATTTTAAAGTAAAGCCTGGCTCCATATACAGGCATTACATCAGAAATTAAAATAAATGAAAAATAAAGTATTGTTCTTCTTTCTTTTTTTGTTTTATTTACTAACTTTTGAAATATAAAAATACTATATACTTTGTAAGAAAATATCTTTTGGTAGAGAGAAGACTTGATGATGTAGCGGTTAATGTGCTCAACTGTGACATCATAGTGAGCAATTTCAGAGTCTAGTCATGTTAGTAAGTTTACTTTCGAACTAATTGCTGTGGGAAAAGTATGAATCCCCTTATTCCCCCCCCCCGTTGGGGGGGGGTAAATAATACCACTACTATTTTTCTAGAAGGATGGACTTGGTGTTAAATAACCCACAAAGGTTGATATGACATTAAACAAAGAAACCAAAATCAAAATATCAATCATATATATAAAAATTAGTCTTTGTAAATCAAATCCTCAAATTAATAAGTACACGAGAAAAATATTCACAACAAAATTTGAACAAGAAACTTAAATCATAAAAAACTTTTAAAAAAATTATTAAACTATTTCAGTCAAGTAATTAGTTGATTTTTTGGCAGATTTTTAAAATTAGAACAATTGTTTTTTGTTGTTTTTTTTTGGCTGGAAAAGTTTTAATGCAAATTTGGTCACACCAATAGTATCAGATATGACCTCCCCGAGCCCTAAATATTGGGCTTACAATGTATAATAAAATGGCACTCAGCTTGAAATGTTCCGCCTTTGGATTCTAAGGGTTAATAATCTCTACTGAATTAAAAGCTAATTTACACAAAGCTTAAATCCTTGAATCACATTCCTACCACGCCCTCTTAAGAAAAATGTTTGTCTCGTGCTTTGTTAATCTTAAATCTCCTATTATTCAATTCTCCCTCCTTTTATTTTCTTTTCATCATCATCTTCAATTAATGGAAAGCATGTTCACAGATAATTGTTAGATATTTGCCTCAAATTCTATAAATGGCTCTATCATTAACATCAGAATTAAAAGAGACAGCATTATTTATATATTAAGAATTATAATGTTTATTATGGCTATGAAACTTCCACCCAAATTATTATATAATATACTTTTGAGAATACTTTTGAGATCATATGACTGTAATAACATTCATATTGTAACAAAAGCATAACTATAGTAATTATTCGTGTATAATACGCACTCATGTATAACATGCACCTCTAAATTTGGACTGAGAAATTCTGAAGAAAAAAAACAAAACAAAAAACAAAAAAAAAAAAAAACTAAGTGTATCTTGTATATAATATGAACCGACTTTGTTGCAGCTATATTCAACATTTGTTCAACTTTTTATTCAGTTTGTATCGACTAAAAATAAAAACTTATATACAGTTAACTTCTGTTTTGCAACAAAATATTTATGTAGTATTTAGAGCAAACACAGACATGTTCACACAAAAATGCAACAAGCTTGTACCAAAATAAGCTCATATTAGGAGAAACAAGATGATAAACAAACATCTTGGTGGTTATTTCTCTGTAGTGGCATAAACAGAAGTGTTTGTACCACATTCGGTCATACGAATATAGTAATGAATGTAGTCAGATAAAAAGTTAATATTTAGTTCTTGTATATAATATACACTCCTAACTTTTACATTCAAAAATGCGGAAAAAATATGTTTATAAAATAATCATGGTAATATAAAAACATAAAATCCTTTAATTTACAGTGCAAAAATAGTAAATTTGCAAACTTATAATTACTAACAGACCTTTCACCTGTATTACAGTTTTTAAGGCAGTCATTGATGTTTAGAAAGTATTTTGTGTAAAAATCTTTCATTTATTTATGCTTAAAATGAATGTTACTTTCAAAATCTGATATCACAAATATTTTCCTTCTGGTGTGTATGTTTTCCTTATTGTTTGATTTTTCAATTAAAAAGCTTCAAAACCTCTGAAGAATTTTCAACTTCGCTCAAGGTTACTATATGAGAAATCACTTTTTAGCAAGATGCCTGTCTGGAACAAAATTTGTCCATGTGCTTTATTTGCAGTCATTACAAAACAGATTCAAACCAATAACCAAAAATTGTATGTCAAAGGGAAATAGTTTGTGACTGAAAACAAGAGGAATAAATGAGACAGGCAATCTTTTATATTGAGAGAGAGAGAGAGAGAGAGAGAGAGAGAGAGAGAGAGAGAAGGTAAGAGACAAATCCTGTCTAAAAATCAGTCTGAGCCAGAATATAATTTTAAACATTCTCAGGAATAATCCTAACAATTCCAGCAAAATTTAGTTTAAAAGGGATCAAAAATGGCAGAACTTTAACTGGATAAATGGATAGACATTTGGTAAATTATAAGATTTGAGTAAATTGACAAATTTTGTACTTAAAAATTAATAATAATAATAATAATAATAATAATAATGACTGGGTGGGGTAGGTGATCCACTGAGAATTGTGCAAGAAGTTTAAATTAGACCATATAAACAAATGGTATATGCACAACCCAGAATCTATCTTAGAAAATGAGACACACAAAATTTGGGGGGATTTTGACATACAAAGAGATCATCTTATTTTAGCCTGATGATCAGACCTTGTGATAGTCAATAAAAAAAAAAATTAAAAAAAGAGACAGAGAGAGAGAGAGAGAGAGAGAATCTGCCAAATAATGGACTTTGTCGTTCTGGCTGACCACAGAGTAAAACTGAAGGAAAGGAAAAAGGAAGATAAGTACCTAGACCTTGCTAGAGAAATGAAAAAAACTATGGAACATGAAAGTAATGGTGATACTAATTATAATTGGCATTCCCAGTACAGTCATCAAAGGATTGGTACAGTGACTGGAGGAATCGGAAATAAGAGGATGAGTAGAGACCATCCAAACTACAGCATTGATGAGATCAGCCAGAATACTGAGACGAGTCCTGGAGACTTGAGGAGACTTGCTGTTACTCAGACTCCAGTGAAAACAATCAACTAATGCTGGGGTGAAAGACACTGGAACATGTAGAGACAAAAAAGAAAAGGCAACACAAGAAAAAATAACAATACAACTAGAGGAAATAAATCAGAAAGTCCTGGCGAAAGAAGGAGGATTAAAGAGATATCGACAAATGGTAAAACAATAAAGACAAAACAGGACATTCCAAAACAATGAAAGAAAATTCTACCAACAACTGGGAGGAGATGACATGAAAACATACCAACAACCTGGATGCAAGAGAAACCAAATGATTTTGGACTAAAATATGGCAACCAAAAAACAAAAACATAAGAAAAAGCTCAATGGATAAACTAACAAAGAATTAGAAGAGCTCAAAGAAGGCCCAAAAGCGGAAATACTCAAAACGACATTAAAAAAAATAACAAACTGGAAAATGTCAGGCCATGATGGAATACATGGTTTTTGGTTAAAAAATTCACCTCCATTCACGATAGACTAGCACTAGAAATGAATAGATGCCTACAAGGAGCACACGTACCCAAATGGATGACCAAAGGAAAAACCACATTGATCCAAAAGGACTCAAGCAAAGGAACTGCTCCAAACAACTACAGACCCATAACCTGCCTACCGAATGATGTGGAAAATATCAACAGCACAAATAAGGGAAAAGATTTACTACTCGCTAACAAGCTGCAGATTGTTCCCTGAGGAGCAGAAAGGATGCTGCAAAGGATCCAGAGGCACAGCAGAGTTACTTTACAGAGATCAGCACATCCTAAATGAGAGCAAGACCAGATGGAAAAATTTAGCTATGGCCTGGATTGCCTACAAAAAGGCATATGATATGGTCTCGCAAAGCTGGATAATAAACTGCCTCAAAATGTACAAAATATCAGATGAAGTAATAAACTTTATCAAGAAAACCATGAAAACCTGGAGAGTGGAATTGACAGCAGAAGGGAGAAGCTTAGCTGAAAAAAAGATCCAAATAGGTATATTCTAGGGAGATGCACTATCACCGTTACTATTCATAATTGCCATGATGCCACTTAACCACATACTCAAAAAATGCACAGCTGGATACAAACTTCGTAGATTGCAAGAAAAAATCAATCACCTAATGTACATAGATGACATCAAAATATTTGCAAAAAATGAAAAAGAACTGGAATCTCTAATACACGCAGTTAGAATATACAGTAAGGACATAGGAATGGAATTTGGCATAGAAATATGTGCCATGCTAGTAATGAAAAGTGGCAAACGACATTTGACTGAAGGAATGAAACTAGCAAATCAAGACAAGATTAGAACATTCAGAGAAAAGGAAACGTACAAATACTTGGACATCTTGGAAATTGACACCATCAAACAAGTGGAGATGAAAGAAAAAATTAAGAGTATCTCAGGAGAACTAGAAAGCTACTTGAGACAAAACTATCGATCAGAAACCTTATCAAAGGAATAAATACCTGGGCTGTAACCCTCTTTAGATATTCAGGACCCTTTTTGAAGTGGACCAGAGAAGAACTTAAGCAAATGGACCAAAGAACGAGAAAACTAATGACCATGCATAAAGGCTTACACCCCCAAGACAACATTGACGGACTATATGTATCAAAAAAGGAGGAAGGAAGGAAGAGGACTTGTCAGCATCGACGACAACGTTGACACATTGATACAATGACTTGAGGACTACACAAAAAAGCATGAAGGAGGACTGATTACAGCCATCAGAAATGATACTGACAACACGATGGCCAACAGAATGACAATAACTAGGAAATAAAAATGGGAAGAAAAACAACTCTATGGGCGCTTTAAACAACTAATAAACAAAATCTCACATGAGAAAACCTGGACATGACTAAGAAAAGGAAACTTTAAAAGAGAAACAGAATCTCTCCTAATAGCAGTACAAAACAATGCCACAAGAACCAATCATATCAAAGTGAGAATAGATAAGACGTAACAAAATAGCAAATGTGGTGATAGAGACTAAACCATCAATCACATAAGCGGATGCAGCAAATTAGCACAGAAGGAGTATAAGACTAGACATGACTGGGTGGGCAAGGTGATCCACTGGGAGATGTGCAAGAAATTAAAATTTGACCTTATGAACATATGGTATATGCACAACCCAGCATCTGTCCTAGAGAATTACACACATAAACTCCTATGGGACTTTGACATACAAACAGATCACCTTATCTCGGCCAGAAGACCAGACCTCATCATAATCAACAAAAAACAAAGAACTTGTAAAATTGTCAACTTTGCTGTTCTGGCTGACCACGGAATAAAACTGAAAGAAAGTGAAAAGACGGATAAATACCTCGACTTTGCTAGGGAATTGAAAAAACTATGGAACATGAAGGTGACAATTATACCAATTGTAATTGATGCTTTTGGTACAGTAACTAAAGGATTATTAAAGGGACTGGAGGACTTGGAGTTTGGAGGATGAGTGGAGACCATCCAAACAATAGCATTATTGAGAACGGCCAGAATACTGACTTGTTGTCATTCAAACTCAAGTAAAAAATCATCAGCTAAAACTGATGTGAAAAACTCTCAAGGAATAAAGAACAATAATAATCATAAGCATCAAAGCAAAAGCTGATAATAAACAAAGAAATAGTAGACATGACTGGGTGGTAAAATGATACCTAAAGAATTGTGCAAGAGATTGAAATTAGACCATTTTGATAAATGGTATATGCACAAATGGAAATCTCTCCTAGAAAATAAAATGCATAAAATTCTCTCGGATTGAGAGATATAAAGGAATAACCCAATCCTTGTCAGAAGACTAGACCAAGTCGTAATTAACAACAAGAAAAGAATTTGTCAACTCGTGGAATTTGCTGTTGCAGTGGACCATAAAGTGAAAATGAAGTGAAAACAAAAGAGACAAATACTTAGATCTTGCCAGAGAGCTGAAAAAGCTGTGGAACATGAAAATAATGCCGATACCAGTTGTACTTAGTGCCCTTAGAACAATCCCCAAAGGCCTGAAAACAAAACTGAGGGAACTGGAGATCAGGAGAAGAATCAAGACCATCCAGACCATAGCACTGCTAAAACCAGCTAGAATACAGAGAAATGTCCTGGAAAACTGAGGCAACTTGCTCTCAGTAGGATTGTAATTAAATATTGGAATGAAAAACACGCAAAGAGTAAAATAATAGTAAGCAAATAAATATTGAAATAAGATTTGTCTGGTTTTTGCATTTATATTAACATTAAGTAACTGGACCCATGGAAATTTCACAGTTTAATTAAAAATGACCATCATGGATTAAAGTTAAAAATAACATTTTTAATGTTTTATAGCTACATTATATTAATATCCAAATAATCTATGCAATAGTTATTCACATCTAAGCAATAAAATAAATTAATTGAATTATTAAACAGACAATAGAAAAGAATATTATGTTGATGAATTGAATTATCATGACCAGAAAATTTGGCAAACACTTACGCATGACGTACGGAAACACTGATCAGCTGTTTCTACCTTATTAGGTCTCATCAGCAGTGTATACCATGATTTTCACCACTGGAGATCAAACCAGCAACCTCAGATTGCAGAGCTGAAACTCTACAACTGAGCCATCAGTTCATATTGTACACAAGTGATGCCAAATCAACTAGTCATGGTAATAGTATAGCCAATTAACCTGAATGTGTCTTGCAAGTTATATCCATACTCTTTACAGAGGACACGGTTACCACAACTAGCTGATTTGGCGTCACTTGTGTACAATATGGACTGATGGCTCAGTTGAAGAGTTTCAGCTCTGCAATCTGTGGTTGCTGGTTCGATCTCTAGTGGTGGAGATCAGGATATACACTGCTGATAAGACTTAATATGGTAGAAACAGCTGTCCAGTATTTCCGTATGTTGCACATAAGTGTTTGCCAGATTTTCTGGTCAGAGTAATTTAATTCACAATATAATTCCTCTATTTAAAAAAGAAAATGTAGATCAATATTATACTTATTTATAACTTATATACTTATTTATACGTATCTATATTTATATCTATATTTATAACTTATATACTTGTTTTATAATAAACAAGTTTGTTGCTGTGTGGTTAACCCCAGTATTCAAAGTTTTTATATTACTTGAAACAGTGTGATAAACCGAATATCAAAGGCCTCAATATATCTGAAAAATCTGTAAGTAAAAATACATGCAACAGTCTAAACATAAATATGCCCTCTTATATATGTTCATGTTTATTTTTAGTAACAGTTTCAATGTTAGATAGTTTGGTAATATACACCATAAAATCCTGATATTTTTGGTTTACAAACAAACATTTTATAAAAATGGAGGTGTAATTATTTATGGCTGATATGGTATACAGATCTATTTCTCATGATAAACGCTGTTTCAGAAAAATAGATAGCTTTTTTTAATCTCATAACTTGAAAATTCTCATTCAAATGAGGTCAAATTTTAACAGCATGTTCAGAAATAACTACAAATTCTGTTTCTTTACCTGAAATAAAAAACTTTTCTTACTTGAAAAGAAAAAAATATAAAATATCAAACTTACAATTTTCTGTTGTTTCTAGACTTGCCATTAAAATTTAAGATCATTTGAATGAAAATTGGTGAAGTTATTAAATTACAAAATGATATCAATTTTTCTGAAACAGCATGTGTAGAAACAATTTAAAATTCTATAGTTTGTGTTTAAATGTCTTTTCTTTTCCAATAAATGGCATTTCTTTACCTGAAAAGAAAAAACATAAAACATTAAACATAAAATTTTAAGTTATTTCTACAAATGCTGTTAAAAATTGAGGTCATTTGAATGAGAATTGGTCAAGTTTTTAGATTACAAAATGATATCAATTTTTTTGAAACAGTCTGTTATTTACATGTAAGTAGATACTAAGAATTTTATATCTTTCATGCTGATCTTTCTGACATTTCACTGTCAGATTATCACATTGTCATCCGTGATATGATCATATCAAGGAAGTATTTATAGAAATTTGTACCCAACCATAATCAGTTCATACCTTTAATTTTAGTGAGACATTTTTGTATGAAGGGGGACCAATAACTCAAACAGTTAGGTGAATTTTGATCTAAAATTTTCACTGGATAATATTTGATGCAAGTGATTAATATTCAAATTACGTAAACTGAATTAAATACAATTACAATGAAGGAGATTATGTTGAAAAATAGATAATTATGTAAAATAAATCCTTAAACTATAGATATATTCATTTCTCTCACTGATCTCATAACCTGTTTTTATTGTGTGATGCTACTCATGTGTTGGGCATAAATAGCCTGACAGAGCCCATTCCTCTCCAGGTCTGGCTTGAAATCAGAATTTTCCTTCAAGACAGGTTGCAATGGATAAAGAGCACAATCTGCTCAACTATTTATCCATAGCTGGAGATGGTTTGGTTTGGTTGGGTTTTACGGCATATCAACCATTGAAGGTTATTTAATGTCAAATCCTCTTTATGCATATATATTTAATGTAAACATTATTTGTAAACACATTTTGTAGATAATATTCTTAAATGAGCCTGAGCTCCTTTTTTTACACACAGTTAAATGATTTCACATATTGCTATATAACAGTTACAATTTAACATCAGTCATTTTTTTGTACACAGTTTTTTCTATTTGACCCATAGATAGGACCCTATCGGTAGCTACCACTCTGGGTCAGAGAGGACCTGGGACTGATGGCAATGAAGGGGTATTCAACATTCCTCAAATCTCCAAAGCTGGAGTCTTGCCATCAGATGGTTCAATGTCATATCCAGTACACTCATTAAGAGAGGAGGTCTTATCCCTCTGCAGAGATACGATTAGTGTATTCTACAGTCCTAGCAAAATGGGCTCATAGCTGGAGAGAGAATAGTTGCATATATAACTTTCCCATAACTTTCCTATATAAAATATAAACAGCTGGATTTAGGATTTAAACTCAGGCAGTCAAATTCACTTCCTACAATGATTATCATAATGCTAGAAGCATCTTTATTTATTTACATATGTAATTAAAATGTACAAATTCATTTGATTAATATTATTTAAAGTTTCAGTTATAATGTTCACTAACTGGTTTGTACAATAAGAAAAAAATTTAAATAGGATTATAAAATTCATTGTCAACACTTCATGGCAATAATTTATATCACTAGAATTAATAACAACAACAAATTAAGCATAAAAAACAATTAATTTTAAACTGCAATAAATAAAATTTCACTACTCTTTGTTGTATACTAAGCTTTACTTTGTCTGTCACAGAGGTTGCTCATAGTGGTCACCCATCTAAGTACTGAGCAGGCTCATTATTGCTGAACTTCTTCCTTACTTTTTATCATTATTTACTGAGCTTTTATTATATTTTGCATGGAGGTTTTAAATTGCTTGTACTAGTTGCTGTTACTATGTTGCCACTCATTCAAGTCATGGATTGGCTGGATTGCTGCTTAATTTAGATAATCTGAAGTGAACTGGTGATTTTAACATGACAATAAGTCAATTTCCCTCCTCTTGTTGCCGAGAAATGCTCATAATCCCCAGTGAAGAAGTGGAAGTGAATAAATCAGTAAGTGGAAAAGAAGATAATAAATTTTAAGTGAACTTTTTTTCAAATTCTAATTTAATTAGAAAAGGCAAAAGCCCACCTAAATCCAATGGACAGATTTCAAATAAGATAAAATTTAAAAAATTTAAGTTAATATTCTTAATGAATCCAATCATAAAAATGTACAGTGTTGAAATTTCTTTCAAGGTGTAGCTATGACAGTACTACTGTATGGTTGCACCACTTGGACTCTAATGAAGAACCAGGAAAAAAATAGAAACTACACAAGGATGTTAAGTGCTGTTGTGAACAAATCCTGGAAGCAGCATCTTATAAAACAGCAGTTGTATGGCCACTTATCACCCATCTCACAAACAATCCAAATAAGACCAGCAAGGTATGTTGAACACAGTTGGAGAAGTGTTTAAATAACTCATAAGTGACATTCTCCTATGGATTCCTACTCATGGGAGTATCAATGGTGGCTGACCAGCTCGGTGTCTACGAAAGAATGGATGACAAGGGAGAGTCAAATGAATCTGTGTTGTCTGCATGCCTTGATGATGATGATCATCATCATCATCATCATGATTATGATAATGACTACCTTCCTTCACTCTTTTATTTTACTTGTTACTGGTTTATTCACCTCCAACCAAATAATTGTTGGTGATGAATTAGCTGGATTCACTTTTGGCTTCAATTTCATCACTGAACCATAAATACATGTGCATAGTTCAGTAATCCTTCTGTAATTCAATAAAAATCTTTTTTCAATCTCTGTTTGGTACTGAATAATTTAAGGACAGCTAGAATTATAGCCATCAAAACTTCTATAGTTACTCATGGGACCTTGGGGAGCAACATTTTAGCACCTTAGTTTTTGAAAACTCAAAAGGGTTTGTTTTACAATGTAAGTATAAAGCTAAACTGGACTGTTGCTTTGTGTTTATTAGGTTTGCTAAACTGAATCTTAATTCTTTTTGTTTAACCATATAAAGTAGACATGTAGCAAAAAATTTCCTAGCCAGAAATCAAAATTGTGTTCTTTTTATTCCAGTCACCAGAAAATCAAAACCTAAAACATTATGTTGTTGCACATGTTTTTTTCTATGAGTGCCATTTAGGAGACCTTAAACATTAACCTCTTAATGATGTTATTTAACTTACAGGTCTTCAAAAAAAAAAAACAATTTAGCTTACTTGGTTTCATATACAAAAATGATACTAATAATTCATAATTTATTATCGTAAACTCCAAAATCTACAACTTTGTATTGATGTGAAAAGTATTTCAATTCAGAGCAGAATCTCTAAACAGAAGCTTTATTTCAAACTAGCAGAGTTTCTATCAATTGAGATGAGATTATTTATATATGGAATATTAATTCTGATTGTCTATAGGTTTGAGATAGTGGAATCATTTGTGTTGGCAATTTGAGACCACAGGAGCATCAATCAACTGAGATCCTTTCAAACCACTCTAGTAAAACAAAAGAAAAACCTAGAAATAAAGATGAATTGATTGATTTTATGAAAAGAGATTAGGGAATTATAGTCATTGGACATTCAAATTTACATTTTTTGTGTCATTATTTCTTAAGAAGGTTTTTTTTTTTGCACATTGTCCTATTGAATAGAAATAATTTTTAAACAGATCTATTTGACCCTAGATGGGACCTGAACAGGTTCTACCAATCTGGGTCAGAGTGGCACTGTGCATTGGCAATGAAAGAGTACTCTATACTCCCCAGATCTCCAGAAATGGAGCCTCACCATTAGATGTTATTTAGGGTCATACTCAGATAACCCCTTAATCCTTTGAAAGGGATTTAGTGCATTCTAAGCCCTACCAACAAGGCAATTGAAATAAAAAAAAGAATAATCTTGAAAGAAAGAGAAAGATTAGACAGTGATACAGAGAAAGAAGCCTAAAGTATAGAAAGTTATGAGAGAGAGAGAGAGAGAGAGAGAGAGAGAGAGAGAGAGAGAGAGAGAGATTAAGTAGTGTAGTCTACTTAGTTATTACCTATAAGGAAAAAAAATGTCAAAAAATCCAATATCTTTAAATTTCTACAAGATATTTACATAGTTCTGGTCGGTCATGTAGTAATGCCTCATGTTACAATAACAAAGGAATTTTTCATTACTCTGATAGCAGAACTAATAAATTGAAGTCCCTATTTGTTTAGAATTCAAAATAAAACTGTAATGCCAAATTAAAATATGCAACTATTTAAGTTATTGTACAATTTAACTAATCAAATGCATAACACCAAAACATTATAACTATAATAATAAATCATTATACTCAAGTTGCATCATACCAAAGATTGGTACTTGATGTCTCCTTGCTTAATACTCAGCATTGTAAGGTTGTTATAAACTAACAAAAGGTTACCAAATGAGAAATAATCAAAATGAGGTTGGAAATGAAATGGAAATCTTTATAACATTAACAAAATACAATACTTGCCAGAAGCTTGAAAAAGGTAACTGCTGCTAGTGGTGACTTAGTATATTTTAACCCCCTCAAAACAGTGTCCAGCATATTTATGAGACAAACCCATTAATGTTTATAGATAGGATATATAACAAAGGTATGGATCAAAGGTAAGTGGAGCAATCCAGTTAAAAGAGTAGTGCCCTCTCCTAGACCTCGATGTAGTAGCTATTGAAAAGGGAGCCTTCAGGTTGGCCTCAACTATGGTTGACAAACTTACTTAACTTATACTAAAAATATCAGCTTATATATAGATATAATATATGCTAGTAGAAAAACTAATGTACATATATAGAAAAAACAATGCTAACTTGTATATATATATATATATATATACATTGAGGCATTGGTGGTATAATGGTTACTGTTATTGGAAAGGAATATGATGATCTAAATTCAAATTCTGGACTATGTTTGCATTTCACATAGCACTTGGAAAAGTTTTGAATCCAACTGTTCTCCTTCCAGCTATGGGTAAATAGTAGGGCAGACTGATATCTTTAGCCTTGGTATGCCAACCAGTCTAGGAGAAGGAAAGCTCTAAATTCAAATCTGTTGTACTATGCTTAAAAATAGACCTTGAGCAATATCCTGCTCATGTAGAATGGTTGGTATATATATATATATATATATATATATATATATATATATATATATATATGAATCTTCATATTTAATCTATAATTCTGTTGGTGGGAAAAAACCCAGATTGTACAATTTGCAAATTCTAGAAACTGATATCTAGGAAAAAAAATTCGGTAAAAAAAGAAAAGACGAAAAACACACATGCAACTTAAAAATAATCAAGCAGCATGTATGTCAAGTCAAAAGAAAAAAAAACGCTGACAGAATTACCGAAGCTGAAACATAATAGTGTTCAATACATGAAATAGAGCTAATATGATGAAAATAATTCCTACATGGCCAAGAGCGAGTCTACCTAGGTTTCACCAAATGGCTCTTCAGGATTGCATTGGCTAGAGCAATCCTGAAGAGCTGTTTGGTAAAACCTAGGTAGACTTGCTCTTAGCCATGTAGGAATTATTTTCAATATATATATATATATATATATATATATATATATAAATATATATATAAAAGTATAAATAATTGTAGAGAAACTTGGGTATTTGTTTGTTTGGTTTGGTTTTATAGTACATCAACCATTGTAGGTTATTAACGCCCAACCCATTTTCAAACATAAGCAGTTCTATTTCAAACAATTCAGTTTAGCATACAAAGCAGTTCTATTTCAAGCAATTCAGTTTAGCATAAGTACCCAGTTTAGTTCTATTTGACCCATAAATAGGACCCTATCAGATGCTACCACTCTGGGCCAGAGTGTATGAGGAAGGGAAGGTAATGAAGGAGTACTCCACATTCCCAAAAGCTCCAGCATTACTGGAGCCTCACCATCAAATTGTTTAGAGTCATATATCCAGGACACTCATTAAGGGAGTCTTACCCCTCTGCAGAGATGCAGTCGGTGTATTCTACAGCCACAGCCGACTGGGCAAGTAACTTGATGCTATACAGGTGCCTTTGCATGTACACAATGGTACTAGTTTGAATTTCAGTGGATAGAAGTTTTATTGAAAACAAAATTCTCATTTTATAAACCTGATAAAGAAATATGTTAGTTTTAGTTGTTCTCAACCATTTTTTGCAGATGACACATTTTTTGACAAGTAATTTACATCTCTGACCTACACAGAGCCATTATTAAAAAAACACAAAACATCTATCAATATAGTACTAAAATCCACATTACATTTATTTGTGTGTGTGTGTGTGTGTGTGTGTGTGTGTGTGTGCGTGCGTGTGTGTGGCTATATATATATATATATATATATATATATAAAAATGATAAATTGTCAAATAATATTATCCAGACAATGTGGTTAAGAAATATAACTGAAAAAAGAAAAAATTAAGTTGTTGAAATTAACAATTCATTCATTTCATTTCAATTTGGTTTTCACACAAGGATCATTCAATAAATAAGGGAAATAAATGAGGGAAATTTAGTAAGGAGAATCTATATCACTAGCCAGCTATCTATGAGGGTCATTCAGTTAATAAGGGCAATTTTTTTGAAAAAGAAAAAGCAAAATAAATAACATGGATATGATTGGTAAATGGCACACTTTAACAAACCAGTAAAAACTATGAGGGTCATCAATAAATAAGGGGAATTTTTTAACTGAGGAGGGACCTATTATATATCTGAGGGGCATTCAGTAAATAAGGGAAATCTATCTATCTATCTATCTATCTACAAGAGTCATTCAATAAATAAGGGGGATTTTAACAAAAAAAAAAAGCAAATTAATCTTTTTACAGAATTTTTTTTCCTTGAATGTAAACTCTGCATTGTTTGGAATTGGTAGCAAAAATTATTTCATTCTCACAAAAATATTTGTTTTGAGGCTATTCAAAATGACATCAAATCAAACAGAAGGCTCTAGAGAACAGAGGTCTGTCATCAAATTTTTGGTAGCTAAGAAGTGTAAACCATGTGAAATTTACAGAAGAATGTGTAATGTGTATGGAAAACATGTTTTAGTCAAAAAATGTTTTAAAATGGGCTAAATTGTTTAAAGAAGGTTAAAATAGTATTCTGGATGAAGACAGTCCAGGCAGGCACAGAATGTTGAGCACACCTGAAATGGTGGATTTAGTTAATGCTCTATATTTGGCTAACAGAAGAATTACAATAGAAGACATTTCTGAACAACAGGGAATTTCTGTGGGTCCAGCAAACTAAATTGTTGATAATGACCTTCTCTTTTCTAAGGTCAGTTGTCACTGGGTTCCCAAAAATTTGACATCAGAGGAGAATTCAGATGCCTTAGCTGTGCTTCTTTTGCTTTTGCAAAAGATAAGGGTGACTTGCTAAAGAAAATTATCATATTATGAAACATAACTACAAGCCTGAGTTAAAAAGACAGTCCATACAGTGGAAACACATTGACTTTCTGGTAAAGAAAAATTTCAGGTGCAGCAGAGACTAAAGAAGGTCATGCTAACAGTTTTCTGGAATATGAAAGGACCCATCACTAATGATTTTTTTGAAAAAGTGGCAACTGTAAACAGTACTTCCTATAATCAACTCTTTAAGCAAATAAAAAAAAAAAGACATAAAGAATAAACAAAGAGGCCTTCAATCTTCTGGAGTATATTCTTTCATCAGGACAATGCAAGACCCCATACTACTGCAAAAAGAGCAAACAATTTGGTTGGAACAACTGCCATATCCTCCTTACAGTTGAAATTTGACCCTCTCAAAGAATTTCTGCCAGGAATAAAGTTTTCAAGCAAATGGTTAAAAACTCAGTTCAAAGATTTCTATGCTGAATGAATACAAGTTTGTTTTTTGATGGTAAAAAATGTGTTTCCAAAAATGTAAATTATATTGAAAAATAAAGCCAAAAATGTTCTCCTGGGTAAAATATGAGTTGTTAGATTGCAATACCTTCCTTCACACAAACCATCCAAGTCAAATAAGATATGTTAAATATTGTTGGAGAAACAAGAATGAAGTTATAAGCAATATTCTCCAGTAGACTACTACACATGGACACACCAGTGTTGGCCAACCAGTAAAAGTTTACATACATTAGCTCTGTGTGGACACTGGATACTGTGGAGAAGGCCTGTCAAGAGCAAAGGACAATAGGGACAGATGACAAGAGAAAGTCAAGGAAATCCATGCTGTCATCACAACTTGATGATGATGATGATGATGATGATGATGATGATGATGATGATGATGATGATGATGATGATGATGATGATGATGATTATAATGATAACACTACAAAACAGCACATCATAATGAGATCTTTATCAAGGAAAAACACTTAAAATATTCTTAGAAAATAAAGCAATTTCCAGTCCAATTTGAAACTGAATGATAATCTTGTGGGCACTGTATTTGCACTGAATGTTATTTTTAAATCATTATAATTATCTATATTTGTCCAGAATATAGATGTATGCTAATACTCTTAAAAATGGCATGAATCCATCACTTCTACCTCAAAGGTAAATAGTAGGCTAGACTGAGTTCTTTGGCCTTGAGATGGCAACTGGTCTATAAGAAAGCAAACTAAATTCAAACCAGCTGAACTCTGTTTAAGAATTAAGCTTGTATTGCATCTTGCCCATGAAAGAGCAGGTTGGGTAAATAAATACTCAGCAAAAATATCCCATTGAGGAAATGTCTTCAGTAATGTACAAATTATATAGAAATATAATACTTACATTCACCATCCAGATATGAGTTAAATATCAGTCATTATTCTTTTTTTTTTTATTATTCTGTTAAAAAAACATGTTTGCAACTCACTCTATTCAACAATCTACCAGCTATATTTTTCCACCCCCAAACCACGAAAAATATGGTATTTTGAGACTGAAATATAAATGTTCAGTAAAAAAAAAAAAATGAAGGAAATGTTTAAAATTTATTCTCATCTGGATGGTGAATATATTATATTTCTATTTTCTTTTTCATCTTTTTTAAATACACAGACATTATCTCAGTGGGATAGCCAAAAAGCAAATTCTCAATATAACAGAGATAACTATGAAATTCTCAGTGTAACAGAGATAACTATGAAACGCTAATTAGAATCCTTTGTTCTATTTTGTCATGGATAGCTGTTACCAAACAAACAGCTTTGTGGGTAGCCTAGTATTGCATATTTACGTTTTGTAATGCATATGAATTGTAATTACTTTGTGGCTCTTCATTTCCTATTCATTTCCTGTGGCTTCTTAGAAATACATATTCCCCACCTTAAGGAGGTTTATATGGCCCCTAGTTGAGAACCAATATAGTTATTTAAATGCTGGTTCAAAATAGCCATATATTTTAGTCTTTTATACAGACTCTCAGAAATAAAAATTCATCAACACACCAATGAATACATTAGCTTAACCAAGTATTTTTTTCAGGGTAACTACAATACACAAAAAGAAAAAAGAATTAGAACAAAAAAGTATTCAGTTGCTTAGCAGACTGAAATAGAGTTGCCCAAAACTTATTACAGGGCAGGAGAAGTGGGTGCTGATTTCGGGTAGCAGGTTACCCACAGGTAATCCCCCACTACTACTTTGTAGAAGCTGAAACAGTGAGCTTTCTCTTTGTAAACTAGATAAAAAAGATAGGCAACAACAACATTAATTGAAAACTGATGACTAATGCTACATACATGAATATAAATAACAATAGAAGAGATTTGAAAAAATTGCATCCTTAAATTAAACATTATCTTTTTTTCTTTTTTGTTTAAGTTTACCAGAACATGAGATCAAAAACAAATATTAAATTAAAAGAAAACTGAGAAGTTAACTCAAGTAAATATAATCTTTTCTCTTTTATTTATTAACAAGAAGCATAAAAAAATCCCATAAAACTACCCACTATTTGTTTGTAAAGAAGATATGTTTCTCATTCATAAGGACTGCCAAGTTAGCAGAGCTTTAGAATATGATGACTGTATCTCCTAAGACCTACCAAAAAAAAAAAAGAAAAAAAAAGGTGAACATACAATTAATAAAATTAATAAAATTCCCTAACCTCAGGCATAAAACAACCCTAGACAGACTTTCAAATTTATAAATCTGCATCAAAAAAATCTGTAAAATCAGAACTGACCAGAGTTGTACCTTAATTTTGTGATAAAAATTTAAAAAAAAAAATCTTTGGGTTCTTTCACCCTGGGCTGAAAATATAAAATATTGTAATCATTTTAGTAGTAAAAAAAATTATAATCTAAAATTTGGGATTCTCTGGCTAGTATCCTGGATATATTTATATATATATATATATATATATATATATATATATATATATATATATATATATATATATATATATATATGTATGTATTTCTATGTAGCAGCACAACGACTAGCCACTCAGGTTCTAACAGTTAAAGAAACTTTAGAAACAACATGGTATGTTGAACTGTACAATGAATACATAAAATAACATGGCTCTAGGTCAGAGGGGAAACTTTTTTATGTTTAAAGGCCAAATTGAAATTTATTCTCAACTAATAAGGCTACATTCAAATTTTTGACATGTCTACAACAAAAAAAAAAAATTGGAGATACTCTTAGTGTAATGGTTATCATCATAAAAAATAGTACCAGTATCCAGTGTTCAAACCTGGATAGGGCTGTTTAGATTTCACTTCAGTTTGGGAAAGGTATGAATTTATCTCTTCTCCCTTCTCCCAACTATGAGTAAATAGTAGGGGAGACTATTCTTTAGGCTTGATTAGGCAACGAGTCTAAGAGAAGGAAAACTCTGAATTCAAACCAGCTGTAATCTGCTTAAAAAAATGACCTTGTATAAAATAGAGGTGCACAATTTTAATTGGCCTTTTGACAAGGCAATGGAAAGTAAAACTTGATGGCTTAAAAGGCCACAGGTCTCCCAGCCCTTGACTTACTCAATACTTCACAACATATTTGGATTAACTTGTTATGGAGGTTAAACTGCCATCTTTAGTTAAAGCTAATCAATAGATTTATTTGTTGCCAACTGTCTTAACAGATAATGAAATAGATAGCATACACAATATAAAGATAAAATGACTATGTTTCTTTCAAGAAACAAAGTACTCTCTCTTGTGTGTAGCCTTATATCTTCCTTTTTCTTTCAAAACAGTGCAAAGGTTTTATGAACTATAATCATTAAAAAAACATTGTGTAAACTAACACCTGTCATTATCCCAGATGTATACAAAAAAATGTAGAAAGGCTTAGCACAGAAATAAGAATAAAACAAAATGTGCTATTCAGCACAACAAAGTATTTTATTTTAAATCCTACATAGTTTAGACAACTCTTCATCATGTACAAGGCCTTGTGCTAAATTTAAGCTATGGTTAGTTTTATTTTGTATCTCAAGTGATATGATGGTTAGGTTAGTAGAACAATATTAGAAAACTGGATTTTCACTAGGTGCCTCATAATTGTGATCTTCTGCCAAACTAAGAAATTAAACGTGATATCACAAAGATATCAACTTGGAAAAATTAAGTGATACAAAAAATATTCTCTAGTACGGACAGTAGAATAAAAAAAACCTACGGATAGAATAAATGTTTTTGTTCAAAATTCTTGACTATTAAATATAATAGACAATTGAAGTAGATTAGAATGTTGTGACAATAAAAACTAAAGGCTGATTGATTTTAATAGCATGTCAACCTGTCAGGGTTATTTTATGCCTTGAGGTTGATGAACTGCATTCATCATATGTTTATATTAACATTTTTTGTATAGTTGCTTCCTAATAAGGTTCTTTTTGTTTGCACACAGTCCTGTCAAATATGAATAATTTTAAATAGATCTATTAGACCCATAAATGGGACTCTAGCAGCTATTACCACTCCAGAGTGGACCTGGGAGTAATGGCAATGAAGAAGTACTGCGCACCCCCAGTTTACTATAAAAACTAAGATGAGGACACAAGTCTGAATAGATAAATGTATAATAGCAGTTCTTCATTTAAAGAATGTAATGTGAAATATAGTCAATTTAAAGTGGAGACTCTCTCCGGAAGTGACCCTCTGAGGTAGGCAGTAATAAAAAATGTGCTAGTTTAAATACTATTCCTCTTTAAAGGAAGTATTCCAGGCATTAGGCAATAAACCTGACCATTGTACCTTTAGACAAGGTGGAGAGATGATGCTCTGGAATTATTTCAAGCTAAAAAATATTATTTTGGTAATCTCAAGAAAGTTAGCGGGTGTAAAAATTACAATTTTTTAAAAGCAGATTATTATAAATATCAGTGTGGCAATTTTTTTCTGATTGATTGATTTTAGTGGTAACCCATCTAGAGTTATTTTATGCCGAGAGGTTAGGGAATCACATTCACTGTATGTTCATATTTACATTTGTGCAGCTTCTTCAGAGGTTTTTTTGTATGCAGTACTATCGAATACAAATAATTTTTAAACAGATCTATTTGACCCATAGATGGGTTTGATTTGGTTTCTTTGTTTAATGGTATAACAACCTTTGTGAGCTATTTAATGCCAAAGCCATCCTTGTAGATGAACAGTAGTCATATTATTTAACTCATAGTTGGGAAAATAAGAGGGTTCATACTTTTCCCAAGGGCATTAGTCCAAACGTGAATGCAATATCATGAGCAGAGTTTGAATTTGCTTACTATGATATTGCAATCGAGCATGTTAGCCATAGGGGCTCTCAGCACCCATAAACAGGAAATCTTGGTCAGAATGGACCTGGAAATAATAGTCATGAAGGGGTACTCCACACTTTCCAGAGCTCCAGAACTGAAGCCTTGCCATCAAATGTAGTTTTACATGACACCCCCATTTTTATTTTGGAGGGGGTTTACCCCAACTTACAGAGCAAGGCAATTTTTCTGTTTTCTACTTCACTTTTAAATTGTCTTTCTAAATTTAACAAATTGACACTGTAACAGTGGTTTATGAAGGAGTTCTAGGTAGAATTTCACTTATTTCTGCTTTATCTTGGAAATTCAAAAATAACATTCAGCATAAATAATGATGCTATTCAGTTGCAAATTTAACTGGAAATTGCTTTATTCTCTAAGATCATTTTATGTATATTTAAAAATAAAAATCTTGTTCTCATGTGCTGTTTGAGTTGTGTTATGGGTATTTTAAAAACATAATGAGAATTTTAGTAATAGATCAAAAAGAAAAATTAATAAAAATTGCTATCACAAATCTGAAAAATATTTTTCTTTGAATATTCTAAACCCTTACAAAAAAAATTGCCATATTTGATGGTATGAAGACCCACATCTCATCCCAATTCGGATTTTATAAATATGTAATAAATGCATGAAAAGAAACTTGTTTTGAACTGGATTAAATATGAATGAATTGATTGATTGATTTTAATGGCATGTCAACCTGTCTAGCATTATTTTATGCCTAGAGGTTAGGTAATCATATTTATAGTATGTTCATATTTACATTTTTTGTGTGGTAGTTTCTTAAAAGATTTTTTTGTGCACATGGTCCTATCAAATACGAATAATTTTTAAACAGATCCATAGAGAGAAACCTAACAGGTTGGTTAGTTGGGTTTTATGGCATATCAACCCTTGAAGGTTATTTAATGCCAAATCCTGTTTATATATATATTGAATGTATATGATTTGTAAACACATTTTGTAGATAACATATTTTAATGAGCCTGAGCTCATTTTTTTGCACATAGTTTAATGGTTTCAAGTATTTCTATATAACAGTAACAATTTAATTTAACTTCAGTCATTTGTTGGTACATAATTAAATAAGATTTGTAAGTAATTTTATTTTTAAATGAGTTAGAACTAACTTTTTTTGCACACAAGTATTGCTATTGTTTCTACATAGTTAAATAATAATTCTATTTAATATTGATCTTTTGTTTGCACACAGTGAAGTGGTTACAAGTATTGCTATTTAACACTAATTATTCTATTGAACACAATTCATTCATTTGCAAACAGTTAAATGCTTCCACGTATTACTATAAATCCCTAACAATTCAATTTATTATCAGTGATTTGTTCAAATGTCAAAAAATCAGGCAATTCAAATATAAAACATGGATAAAGTTCCAGAAATGTTTAGTCGACTACATAATGTTTTGTTTGTTTTTTTTTATTGCAACATCCCAGATGAAATACTCATTGTTTGATTTTATTCAAAGTCAGAATGTTTCAAAACAATGAAAATGCCTTCATTTACAATAGAATAATTCATGTAAGGGTTAACAAGCTAGGTTAGCAGACCATTAATAGTGAATTAGATTCTTACTGTGTGCCTCACACTTCAGCCTCTGTATGATAATTTAGTAAACTAAATTTAGTAAATAATTATAATGCTAATTACTAATTGGACTTGCTTATAGTGCAATGGTTATCACTGTAGGAAATGTGATTAGCAATCCAAGTTTAAATCCAGGATGAGGCTGTTTCCATTTTACATGGTCTTGAAAAAGGGATGAATCCAACTATTCACCCTCCAGCTATCGGTAAATAATAGGGCTGACTGAGCTATTGAACCTTGCTATGGGCAACTGTCCTCAGAGAAGGAAAACTCTAAATGCAAACCTGTTGTACTCTGTTTAAAAACTGACTTTGCATAGCATCTTGCTTGTAGAAGCAATAAAACAAGTGCTCAAGGGTCAGGAGTAGCAAAGAAAAGCCCAACTAGCAAATCTTTTTTTTTAAGTGGGCTCAAATAAATCAATGTCTTATAGTTAAGGCTTGATCATAGTTGCACCTTGAAAGAGGAGATGTGTGTTGTATAAATGTTATAGTTACAAATGAACTTGAAAAAAAAAAAAAAGAAAAAAAAGAAAAAACAAGATCAAATTCTGGACAAAGCTGTTTGCATTTCCTTTTATGTTAATGCCCATGGGAAAGGAATGAATCCTGTCTTCTTCTCCTAGCTATGGTTAAATAAGTCAGAAGAGACTCACTCTTTAACCTTGGATCGGTAACCAGTCTAGAAGGAAAAAGTTTGTATTCAAAACCTACAGAGTTTTCTTTAGAGGTGCAGTAGAGCACTATTCTTTTGTTATCAGCTCATCAAAAAAAGTGTGGTTTCTTCTACATAACCCTTCAACCACTACAAACAAAATCATCAGACTGCTTCATTTTCTCAGCTTCATCTAAGGTAATGGTTGTCATCAAATTGATAGACGAACATTATAACAACAAATGTGACAAATCATTGCTGTTCTGATAGATTTATAAAAGTGTGATGTTCTCCAAAACAGAGAAATTAAACAGTCAGCTGGGACTGAAGAATACACTGACTGCATCTCTGCAGAGGGATAAGACTCCCCCAACGAGTGTCCTGGATATGACACTAAACAATCTCATGGTGAAGCTCCAGTAATGCTGAAGCTTTGGGGAATGCGGAGTACCCCTTCATTGCCATTGCTCCCAGGTTCACTCTGGCCCGGTGTGGTAGCACCTGATAGGGTTCTATCTATGGGTCAAATAGAACTAAACTGCATTCTTATGCTAAACTAAATTACTTGAAATAGAACTGTTTTGATATTTAAACTGCATACTTATGCTAAACTGAATTGTTTGAAATAGAACTGATTACTTTTATAAAAATGGATTTGGCATTAAATAACCCACAAAGGTTGATATAGCATAAAACCCAAACAACCAACTAAAGCAGAGAAAATAAACATCGAAATTGATTCATCGGTAGTTTTTGAGCTTTAGAAACAAATGTCTGATTAAAATTGTACATATCTGTGTGGAATGGGTTAACGGGTCAAAAAACTCTTTTTTGCCAAGGAGTTCCAGATCAATGTGAGTCTGTCCCCACCTCAAAATGCTTTTTAAAATGAAAATCAATACATTTGTAGCATTAATGGACAGAATCAATAGTTTAGTAGAGTATTTTCAAATCCTATATTTTTGTGGCAGTGTTCTGTGGCTTATTTTCAGAAATAAACCATTCTCGTTTGAAATGAAATATTATGCGGCATTGATGTAAAAAAATCCAAAATATCTCATCATCATCATCATCATCATCTACTAGGCATGCCAGCAGTACAGATTCTCTTGATTCTCTCTCACCATCTGTACCTAGCAGTCATCACTCTTTGCAAGTCCTCCAGTGTCTGCAAAGAGTTGATGAATGTAAGTTTTTTGCTGGTCAGCCAAGACTGGTGTGTCCATGTGTAGGAGTCCATAAGAGAACCTTGCTCATGAGTTTACTTCAGCAGTTCCCAACAAGTCTCACTCATCTTACTTGGATGGTTTGCAAGATGGGGAGAAGGTACAACAGTTGTTTTATGCAGTGTCACTTCTAGAATTTATTCAAAACAGCATGAAGCATCCTTGTGTTGTTGTTCCCAATTAGCTTTTTCTCCAGGCATTTTGTCAAAGTCCATCTATACAGTAGCACTAGCATGGTTTTAGCGTGGAAGAAGTCACATTCTATTTTTATCAGCAGACTTCAATTATTGGTTTTCATTATGACATCCATTTTTAATGGAGAATTAAGACTAACTTTTAAATATAAATATTAGAATTATTTGTATATAACATGCACTTGGGCAAGAAAATTCCACAAGAAAAAAAGAATTGTGTATAATACACATTGAATTTTTCACATTAGCTAAATTTAACCAAATTTTGATATTTGTTCAATTTTTTATTCAGTTATTATCTAGTTCATATCAATAAAAAAAATAAGAATTTAAATAGTTTATATTATGTAACAAACACATAGACATGTTCAGATAAAAATGCAACAAGCTTGCAGCAAAATAAATTCAATAAAAAAGGAGAATTTTTTTTGACTGAGGAGGGACCTATTATATATCTGAGGGTCATTCAATAAATAAAATGGAATCTATCTATCTATCTATCTATCTATCTATCTACAAGAATCATTCAATAAATAAGGGGAATTTTTTTGAAAAAAGTAAAATAATTTTTTACAGAATTTTTTTCACAAATGAAAACTCTGTATTGTTTAGAATTGGTTTATAGCAAAAATTATTTTAATCTGGCAAAAATATTTGTTTTGAGGCTATTTGAAATGGCAACAAATCAGAGTGCTCTAGTTTGTCAACAAATGTTTGGCACCTGAAAAATGCAAACAATGTGATTGGTTGGTTGTTTGGGTTTTATGTTATCTCAACCTTTGTAGGTTATTCAACGCCAAATCCATTTTTATACAAACAGTCAGTTCTATTTCAAACAATTCAGTTTAGCACGAGTACACAGTTTAATTGTCAAAAACATTTCTATTTCAAACTATTTAGTTTATTCAAACAGTTCTAATTTGGTATTACCCCTCTGCAGAGGTGCAGTCGGTGTATTCTACAGCTCCAGCCGACTGGGCAATTCAATGTCAAAATAGTTTTATTTCAGATAATTCAGTTTAGCACAAGTACACAGTTTAGATGTCAAAACAGTTCCATTTCGAGCAATTCAGTTTAGCATAAGTACGCAGTTTAAATGCAAAAAACAGTAAACTCAAAGCACGGTTTAGTTCTATTTAACCCATAGATAGGACTCTTATCAAGTGCTACCACTCAGGGCCAGAGCGGACCTGGGAGCAATGGCAATAAAGGGGTACTCCACATTCCCCAAAGCTCCAGCATAACTGGAACCTCATCATGAGATTGTTTAGTGTTATATCCAGAACACTTGTTGAAGGGGGGATGTCTTACCCCTCTGCAGAGAAGCAGTCATTGTATTCTACAGCCCCAGTCAACTGGGTAAAAACAATATGAAATTTACAAAACAATGTGTGATGTGTATGGAGAAGCAGGTTTTAATCAAAAAAATGTTTACAAATTGGTTAAACATGGTTTTGCTAATATGAACCTGTCGAAAAGACAGTCCGTGCAGTGGAAACACACTGACTCTCCATTAAAGACTGTGCAGCGGTCAGTAAAGAAGGTCATGCTGACATTCTACTGGGACATGAAAAAATTCATCACTATTGATTTCCTTGAAAAAGGTACAACTGTAAACAGTGCTTCCTTTTACCAATTCCTTCGGCAAAAATTCACTTTATTTATAGAATGACCCTTATAATTTCAAGGTTCAGTTCTTGTTTATATTCAAAGAAAATGGGAATTAGGTTTTTAATTTAAAAAAAAAAAAAAAGATCAAAAATTATTTAAATTTTATCTCAAATACAAACACTTTTTGTTTTCCGTTCACCTGCTTGATTCTAGATTTTTTTACATTGTTTAGAATATCAATGTGTGTCTGTAAAAAAACATTCAACGATCAAGATAAAAATTCCCTAATGTCATCACTTGACTTTTAACATGATGGTCATCATCACACGAAATGAAATCAGTGATCTAAGTTCAAATACTGGATGAGACTGTTTACATTTCGCTTCATGCTAATTTCATTGTGAAAGGTATGAATCCATTTGTTATCCCTTTGGCTATAAGTAAATAGAGCAGTGTTATTTAGCCTTGGTTAGGTAACCAGTCTAGGAGAAAGAAAATTCTAAATTCAAACAAGTTTTGATCCATTTAAAAATTGAGTTTCTGTAGCATGAAGGGAAGGGTAAATACATATTTCAATATCATTAACTAGCAAATTTCCAGTCAATTATGATAGAATTATTAACACATGGATTAGCACAGGCGCAATATCACATGACTTGAGCAGAAATAGCCCAGCAAAGCCCACCCCTCTCCACATCTACAACTGGTTTGAATTCATTTTTCCTTCTCCTAGACTGGTTGCCATACCAAGATTAAAGAGCCAGTCTGTCCTACTATTAACCATAGGTGGAAGGAGAGTAGTTAGATTCATACATTTCCCAAAGAGTATTAGTTTTATGAGAAATGCAAACAACTGTGCTCAGGATTTGAATTTGGGTAACTAATATCACTTCCTATGAAGATAATCTACAATTGCCTTCTTATTATAATATAGATTATTAAAAATTATTGACTGGGACTGTAGAATACACTGACTGCATCTCTGCAAAGAGGTAAGACCCTCTTCCTGCCTGCCAATGAGTGTCCTGAATATGATGAGACTCCAGTTTTGGAGCTTTGAAGAATGTGGCGTACCTTTTCATTGCCATTACTCCTAGGTTCAGTGTAACCTGGAGTGGTAATACCTGGTAGGGTCCCATCAAGGGGTCACATAGACCTGTTGGGGTCACATAGACCTGTTAGGGTCCCATCTAGGCGTCACATAGACCTGTTAGGGTCCCATCTATAACTCAAATAGGACTATTTAATCATTTACCACACTAGAAACAAGGTGCAAACAAATGATTTATACAAAATTGAATTATCAGTTTTAAATAGCAAAAGGCTTGAAATCATTTAACTGTTTGCAAACAATAAATAGCTACACTTAAAACCATTTAACTGTGTACAAAAAAATGAGCTTTGGCTCATTTTAAAAACTGTTACCTACAAACTATTGACATAAAATCCTAATATATGTATAAACAGGCTTTGGCATTAAATAACTAACAAGGGTTGATATGTCATTAAATTAAATAATCCTTAACCTGTATATCTTAAACTTGAATGATTCCAAGCAATTGTGATTGATTAAACTCATATTCTTATAACTGTTTATGTTTAATGGAATTGTTTCTTCTTCAGTGACAAGGAATTTAATGGCTTATTTTACAACATAGTTCTCTTTTTAGTCTACACACTTTTTCTATTCCTGTTGCATTGCTTGGATCCTATTGGTCAAAAAAGTCATTAACAGCAGACATGATGTCAACCAATGAACTTTTCAGCTCAGCCTCAAAAATACTAAGAAGATTCAAAAGTTTTGCAGTATTTTGGTATGAACTAGTTTGCAGTGTATATATCACATGACCAAAGCTGTTCAAATTGTATCTACAGTATTGAACAAAACAAAAAAAAAGAAAAAAAAAAAAAAAAAGAAAAAGAAAAAATGATCTATCCCTTATCACTGCTACAAATTTTGATGAAACTTCAATGGCTTAGACACACATAGGAAGTGATTATCTTATTTGATTTTTATTTTTTAGGTTCCCTCGTAATAAAAAGTGATAATTTTCTAAAAAGAAAATTCCCAGAAAAACCAAAAATAGGAAATTTCTTAGAATTTTCTATTCCTAGAATTGATATCCTTATTTGTGATTAGTTCTTTGCTAAAGGCTAGTAAGCAGTTGTCTAAGGAAAATAATCACTTCCTATGTGTGTTTAAACCATTGAAGTTTCATTAAAATTTGTGGCAATAATAAAAAATGGTTCCTTTTTCAGTCTGTTTTTGTCCAATAATATATATATATATATATATATATATATATATATATATATATGCACACACAAAATTGTAACATACTAATTATATGAATAAAATAAATGAGCAGGTGTAGAGAAAGTCATATGACAGTTCTGTATATGAGAGGCCATTATTTAAAAAAAATGAATTAACAAAAAGAAGTTTTGTTCTTTTAAACAATCCATGATTTATCATAACATTTTCCCAGAATTTATCAACTAAAATCATCAACCATTTTGCAGTAGATGAATTAAAAAAATTATCTTTTGTTATTTGGAGGAAATACAATTGAAATAAATAAATAGCTGAAATACAACAATGAAACTAGAAAAGGAACGTGCAGAATATTGATAGAAAACATGACATGAAATTTCTGAGTGTTTAGAGCAGACTTTTTCAGTGGAGATGATATTAATCTGTTGATAAAAAATAAAAAGTAGGCATTCTTTGTTGATATGTCAGTAAAATAAAGAAATAAGAGGAAGTTATCACCACTTGAATTACAAAATGTTTTTTTTTATTTTGTTTTATTAATAATTTTTCCTGGTATTATCCTTCATCTTCCCAATTCTTGTTGCTTTTTATGGAAACTTATTGATTTTCATAGAGAAAAAAGTCATGATTTAAAAAAAAAGCTAGATGGGATCTACACAAATATGCTACGTGCTGTTTTTAACAAATCCTGGAAACAGCACCCTACAAAATAGCAGCTGTACAGCCAATTACCAACCATCTCATAAACTATTCAAATAAAAACAAATAAGACATGCTAGGTACTGTTGGTGAAATAAGGACACACTCATAAGCAACATTTTCCTGGGGACTTCTAAACATGGACACTCATCAACTCTCTGCAGACACTAGGTGCCATCAAGATAACTTGCCAAAAGGGATGGATGGCAAGAGAGAGTCAAAGGAAACCATTCTGTTGGCATACCTTGATGATAATAATGAATAATCTCCATTAAATTACAGAACATTTTTTCTGAAAATTTTAATCTTCAAAATATGCGCCAATTTTTTCACACATACAGACTCATGAACAATTCAAATTATTTTCAAGATTTTGTATGATATTTATTCAAGAAGTATGGATTAGGGAAAGAATTAGAATAAAAATATTCATGCCTCATGTTTCTTATAGTCATGAAAACTATGGAATTAATTTTTGAAATCAAAAGGTTGTTCCTAGTCCTTCTACTTTTTGGCCTAAAACTTCCATCTTCAAAGATTGACCTCACACATTCTCAGGTCAAAAGTTTACCATGGACATCATCCATCATTCTCACAAAATCTATTGCTAGATTTCAAGATGAGCCTGAGCAAGGTTGTAAAGAACTAACATTTGCCCATGCAGCAAATCTCTCTCCACAACACATCGATATTGCCCAAGGAAAAAAACAACTTAGTACAGGAATTGCCAGAAAAAGATTACCAGAAAGAGGTTGCCAGAAAAAGATTGAAGATGATGTTTAACTGTTTTAGGGATTGATTTTTCAAGCAGTTTTGAACTAAGTATCGCCAATTTAAAATTTGTTTTATCAAGCTCTTTCCAAAGATTTTTTTCTAATTATTATTTCTTAAGCTGCAGAGATTCAGATAAAAAAAAAGAAAATTTTGAAAAGTTATATTTTACAAGAGGGATTCAATTTGCTATGTACATTCATGGCAAAATGTCTCTAGACTTTGATTTCAGTCTCATCACTTATGAAAAATATGACCCATCCATTTGACTAAGCATGAAATAAAGTTAAGTTGGCAACCATAGTCAAGCATGACCCAAAGGTTCCCTTTTTGATAGCTACTATACCAAGCTGTAGGGGAGGGCGCTACTCCTTTCCCTGGATTGCTCCACTTTACCTTGATCCTTACCTTATAATGCTGAGTGTTAAGCAAGGTAGCATCAAGTACCATTTTTTGAGTCTTTGGTATGACTCGACCTGGGATTGAACCCCGGTCTCTAAGGCCATAAGCGAACACTCTAACCATTATGCCAGCATTCGGTTAAAGCATGAAATAAGACTGCATATATGCAGTAATGTTTGAGAAGCAGTATTTGCTAAAGTTGTACAATCATACAATAGTACTAACATAGTTACAGCTTGGAAAAATTTTCATTTTATTTTACCCTTGATATCAGATTTCCATATGATTGATAACCTTTCAATAGCAATCCATATCTTAGCTATGTATATGTTGGCAATTTCTCTATTATTTATAAATTCATATCTTAAATTTCCCTGATAAAGTGTATTTGAGCTAGGTGAACTATAATGAATGAATATTAGATAGTCTTAAATTTTCTTATAAATTAGACTTATCCAGTACCATGAGTTGGTTGTTGCGGTGACACTTTGTAGCATTTCAGAACCTATCTCTCATCAGATCTACAACTGGTTTGAATTCAGAGTTTTCCTTCTCCTAAATTGGTTGCCATACCAAAGTTAAAGAGTCCTGTCTGCCTTACTATTTACCCATAGATAGAAAGAGAACAGTTAGATTCCTACCTTTCTCAATGGTATTAACGCTATGGGAAACGCAAACAGCCTTGTTCAGGAATTTAACGTGTTTATTCAAATCCACTTCATATAGTGATAATTATTACATCATGAGAGCCTTCATGTTATAAACTGCCTGACTAGAATTGATACGAGTAACAAAAGTATCAATAGATATGCAATTAGAGTTGAGAAATGCCTGACAGATAAGAAGTTTGTAATTGAGTTGTACACATATTACACTGCATATAGGATGACAGATACACATGAAAGAGGAAATAAAGAAAATTGTTATATAGGATTCCCTTTTTAAGTTATAATCATTCATCTCCCAAAATAAAACAATATTTTAGTCTAATATGGCACAAAGGAAGTTCATGTTGGACCAAGCTTCAAACACACTAAGTTGGATTTTTAAAACAATTTTTTCAAAATATGAAGAATAACTTACATATTATTATTATTATTATTATTATTATTATTATTATTATTATTATCATTATTATAACTTGATTATTGTTGCTGGTACTTTTATTCACTAGTCAAGCCATAGAGGGTTTTGTAGAGATATATAAAAAAATATTAAATCAAATAAATAAGAGGAATCGGTTCAGGCCTAGTTAGGATAAACATAGTCAATGGCACTTGCTAAGTCTACTCTCTCTCTCTCTCTCTCTCTCTATATATATATATATATATACACATGATCTCTGATATTGTGCATCCTATGGACCCCCACATATGGCCGGGCAAAAGCAGGACAACCAGCCTGAACATACATTCAGCAGCTATGGGAGGATACGGGATGTAACCTTGAAGACCTACCAGAGGCGATGAACGATCGGGAGAAGTGGCGAGAGAGGGTTAGGGATATCCATGCTAGTGGCATGAGATGATGATGATGATAATATTATTAATGTAAATGGGGGAGGGGGGTCCTCGTGGTGTAATGGTTAAAGCACTGGACTACAGAATGATAGTAAGCAAGTTCAAACGCCAATTGTGCTATTACATTCAGTTTTGGATAAATACCCTTGGGAAAGGTATGAACCCCTTATCCTCCCATCTATGGGTTAAATAGTACCCCTATTGTTCTTATACAATGGTGGCTTTGGCATTAGATAACCAACGAAGGTTGATATATCATTAAACAAAGAAACCAAACCAAACCAAACCAAACCTAATATATATGTGTGTGTGTGTCCTCCTGAGTATGACTGCATTTGGTGGGGAATTTCCAGTTTTGGAGATCTAGGGAGTGTGGAGTACTTCTTGTCATTATTCCCAGGTCCACTCTGACCAGGAGTGGTAGTACCTGTTAGATCTGTTTAAAAATTATTCATTTTCGATTGGACCATGTGCAAAAAAAAAAACTCTCAATGAACAAGACTCCATAACCTCTAAACATAAAATAATCCCAGACAGATTAACATGCAATTAAAATCAATCATACATATGTAAGTAAAGTTGGCGACAATAGTCAAGGGAAACCAGAAGGCTCCCTTTTCAATAGCTACAACACCGAGGTGTAGGGGAGGGCACTACTCCTTTCCCAGGATTGCTCCACTTTACCCTTGATACATACCTTATATTGCTGAGTGTTAAGCAAGGAGGTATCAAGTATCATTTTTAAAATCTTTGGTATGACGCGACCTGGGATTGAACCTAGATCTTCCTGACCATTGGCAATCACTCTACCCACTAGACCAATAAGCTGGAAGACTTAATAATTACTGTTAAAGTAAACGAACTTGGAATACCTAGTTCAAATTCTGAACAAAGCTGTTTAAACTAAATTCAAACTCTGAGGAATGTTGTCCTTAGAATCTAATTTTATTCTGTTGATATTTTGAGAGAAGGCGTATGATAATGATTATCATCTTTGGACACAGTGACCTAAGTTCAAATTCTAGATGAAGCCGTTTGTCGTTCCTTTTTGCAGTGTTAATGCTCTTAGGAAACTTATGCGTCAATTTCTACTTCTATAATTTATGGCAACCAGTCCAGAAGGAAGATAGAATTCAAAACCAGTAGTAAGCCACTGAAAATTTTACATTCTGTCACATCCTGCGTATAGCAAAGGGATTGGGTAAATAGTAGGTCAGACTGACTCTTTAACTTTGGTATGGCAACCAGTCCAGAAGGAAAGCTGAATTCAAAATCAACAGTACTCCATAGAAAATTTGACCTTGTGTCACATCCTGCACAAAACAGAGAGATTGATTAAATACATACTATAGAGCTTAAGTCGTCATTATCTTTGAGTGTGTGTGTGTGTGTGTGTGTGTGCGAGCACATGTGTGCGTGCGTGTAACCCATCACAATAGAGCATTATAGTGATGTTTTTATTAACACAAAGCAATTAAAAATGTTCTAAGAGAATAAGACAATTCCAGTCAATGTGCAACTCAATAATTCTATGAGACCAGCATTCGTACTGAACAGCATTTTTTAATCATCCAATAACTCAATATAACAAAATAATATAATGAAATGTTAATTGGAATCCTTCACTCCTTCCTAAATAGAAGCAACAATATCATCATGGAACACTGTTACAACCAGAACAAAACAGGTTCATGGGTCGTTTAGCATAAATTATCTTTTATCTAAAAGCTCTTAAGAGTCTAAAATGTTTAATAACAAAATGGGTGATTTTTCTTTCAAAGCAGCTAATTGCTAATTTGATTAAAATCATAATGAATGAGTTTGGTGAGAGATAGTAAAATGAGAGAGATAGGGAGGAATTAAATTTGATGTCCTAAAAAAAATGCACAAGAAACCAACCGTAGCTCAAAACATGTGACCTCTTCAAATAAAAGTTGAGAGAGAGAGAGAGAGAGAGAGAGAGAGAGAGAGAGAGGGGTCAATTTGAGCAGTAGTTAATCAAACGTTCCAGATTGAGAGATGTTTTTTTTGGGTTTTTTTGCTGATCAAGAAGCAATCTGTGAGTTATTTAATTTTTGAAACCAACAGAATTTGGTATTAATGTGAATTGTTATTTTCTCTCTTTCTCAGCAGCAGAAATTCTTTCAATTTCAAAGAACATTTTTTTTTAAAAGGCGAAGATGTTTTGATGTTGATGAACAACTAACACTAACGAGAAAGGAAAATCAAAAAAGTGTAGACCAATAAAACATTTTGGAATTATGTTATTGTGATTAAATTTAAATGTTTTAATTCTATTTTAGTGTTTTTTCATCCAGCAAATGTTTTATACATCGTGGTTGGGGGTTAAGTATTAAACCATTGAAAGATTTATTCAGTGTAATATTAATTCATCAATGAAACAGGGTAGAATACCAAGCTTAAATAGAGGGCCATTGATTTAACATCCATCACACTGGATTAAGAAGATAATCCGATTAACATAATCAGTTCACCTTAGGGTCACTTTTAAATACATCTATTTATAAAACTTAAATTCACAAGAAAACCTATAGTCTTTACAAATTCGTTAATTTTGAATCTTGTATTTAAAAAAATCCTACATTTTGTGAGACAAAGCAATAAAATTTTCTATTCTAATCTTATTTTTCCTTTTTGTAAACTTAAAAAATAAAATTAATAATAAGAAATAATAATGTACATCAGGTTCAACATTTTACAACTTTTTTTAAATCAACTATTTAATTACAATATGCAAAATCTACCATCAAAATTTCGCCAGAATTTAATTTTAAACAAATTAAGTTCGAATAGTAACTTTTAAGGTCACAGTTTTAAGTAATGTGATCTTTAGTATAAATTGTACCAAAAACAAGAAATTAGAGATAAAAATAAATAAATAGAATTTTAAAAAATAAGCCTTTTTTTCTGGGCAGAAGGATTTTTAGAAGTGAGACATAACAAAAGGTGTTATGTTAAACTTTGCTGTAATATTGTGAATAAATAAATAAATAAACTGGCCGGTAGAAAGAAATAATTAAAAAGCTATTTACTTTGTGTTTATTCAAAAACTTTTGTGATAAACTAAAAAGTGAAATAAATAAACAATGAAGATGAGAGAGAGAAAGAGACAATATAACCGTTAAGAAGATAAATAATAAAAGAAACAAACAAAAACAGAAAGCAGAAAAAAAAAGAAGGTAGAATGTCGAAGGAAGCCAAAATAAAAGAAATAATCACACGGTATTACAAATGATCAACATTTTCACAAATTAACCCTCAAATACCGATTTTTCATTTAAATTTCTGGCGTGCAATGTTATGTAAAAACAGGAGGGGGGGATATTTTTTTGGGGGGGGTATTATTATTGTTTAAAAAAGAATTAAGAAAGGGAATGTGTTATGACAACAGTCGGAAGCCCACACTAATGACAATTATATTTACCGTCATTCTTCGAGCTTAATACCAAAATTCCTAAAATCCTTCAACTATTCAAAATCAACCAAAGTAAATAAAATATACAGACGAGTTTGTCATGAAAATTAAAGTAACTTTGAAAATCGCACGAAAATAGAGCCAGTTAATCACGTGACATCAGTTGGTCGATTCTGAAATTTGAGTTGTGTTTTGAAAATGACTGCCGTAAAACATACAGAAAAGATTTAATTTGTTGTTTGTTTGTTTGTTTGTTTGTTTGTTTTATTTTGTTTATTTTCTAATTTTTTTTTTTTCACGAAATGAAATAAGACTTTAGCAAAAATCAAGTGATGTTTCGGGGATAAGAGACGAGGAGAAGTTTTACTATTTACTTACTCCTAGCAGTAACTTAAAATTATGAATATGTTTTTGTTGTGTAGATTCTATTTTTACCCAAAAAACATTTTCAGCAACATAGTAACTCAGTCTGTTTTAAGTACGTACTACATACGTTACTATTTTTATGATGAACGAGAAATAAACCGAATTTTAAAAAAGTAGAATTACAGGCAGATTACTGGACCAGAACTTCACAATTATACTTTCGTGCATAAATAAAGTTTTTCCATCCTTGATCCACATTAAAAACAAAAACAAACAAAAAAAAAAAACAATACTTCACAATAATGAATCAACAATATCTACACACAGACACTCTACACATGTTTGATGCATCCACTTTCACCCCGAAGTTTCTTTCTACGCCGTGTCATACAGAGAGAGAGAGAGAGAGAGAGAGAGAGAGAGAGAGAGAGAGAGAAAGAAAGAAAGAAAGAAAAGACACTGTTACACACGAATTGCATATTACATGACATAAACCCGACTGTCCCATACAACGACAGCCAGGTATGAAACAATTAGTAGGACAGCAGGACAATATTGCATACTTTTTTTTTTACACATGCATAACACAAACCATTCCATTGGAACCCTTCCAATGTAAACGAATACATTTTTTTACTGTACAATACAATAGTGTACGAACATGGATAGGTATTCTTAAATAAGCCTAGCTTAGTCTGGCACAAGGTTACAAGTTTAAAGTACTTACTAATCTGCGAGATGAGCTCGTTAACCATTATCCCACAGCAAAACGCCCTAGAACACTAATGATTAGTTTCATTGATCGTTCCTCATTCAAATTCTAAGGCACAACAAAAACAAATAAGTAATCCTTATAATAGTATAAATTGCTGTTAAATTTAATTTAATCGATTATGTTCTTCCGGGTTTAAGAATTGCTTTAAAATCGGGCAAAAGGGACCTTTATTAAGTCCTTTTGAAATCTATGAAATCAAAAATCTTTAATTACACAGAAAATGACAGACTTATTACGATTATACGCACCTGACCGAAAGGGAAAAAAAAAACACTCGCTGGGCCTACTACATAGTAGTAGAGAAAATATCTTATTCACTTAAAAATAAAGAAATGTTTTTGAACTATGAACTGAAACAAAAAACAGATATAGTAGTGCAATTTAAAAAAAAAAACCTTCTTAACAAAACTAAAAAGTGGTATTTTTTATCATATTTCTTTTTATCATAAATGATATTTACAAATTTCAATAGAAAAAAATACACGCAAACTGCATCTAAAAGACAAAAAGCATTTTCAAATGCGAGTTACCATAGAAAACTTTGCATTAATCAGGTTGATTACACTATCGTAAAATATACTGTAGACAATCGGATAAACTGTCTTTTACCGGACAAATTGTCGGAATCGTGTTTGCTATTTTTGGTTTTTGGTTTTTCTTTTTTTTTTTTTTTTGGTTTCACTCTCAAATTCGTCTGCATGTTTTTTGTTTGTTTTATTTATTGTTTTTCTTTAATCTAAAACGATGCAGCTATATAAATCATTATTGTCAATAAGATATTTAAAAAATATGATCATATATTTAGAATAAAAACTATTTGAAAAAAGAAAAGAAAAAGAAAACACTCTTATCAATCTCTCTCTCTCTCTCTCTCTTCTCTCTTTTCTCTCTCTCGCTTTTTGCGTGTGACAAGTCTGTTGATAAAAAGACCGGTGGGTGCATTTTGTATAACCAATAAATAACCAGCATATCATAAAATAACAAAAACAAAAATCACTGTAAGTAGACAGAAGGTGGGTTTAAATGAATTGATGATTAGAAAGAGTAGTAGAGAATAATGATGATAATGACTTTAGGCTAGTAGGGGTAATTAGCCAAGAAGGAATTTCTATTATTAGTCAAATCCAATAATTCATATTAAAAATTAAAGTGATATAATTTGAAACACACGATATTCCGTATGTATAAAGTACAGGAACATGTCACAATTTGTTTTATACTGTAGAATCAAATTGAAAAACATTAATGAATGGAACGAACGAATTAGACGAATGACATTAAAGTTGGATTTATATTAGGATCGAAACCTGAAATACACAGCCATCTTCTTGATAGATGAAAACCATGACAGATAAAAAAGGATAATTCAAAAATGAATCAATGACAGAATGATAACAATCAAATAAATCTAAACATTATTTAACAAATAATAACTAAATAGAGAGATTTGATCATTGAATTAAAACAGGATTTTTTTTTCTCTGTCTGTCTATATATATATATATATATATATATATATATATATATATATATATATATATATATATATTTCTTTCTCTCTCTCTCTCTCTACCAGTGGTAAATTTAACAGATGAGTGGTACAGAAACAAATCTTTATCAATGATCATTGGGGTAATTTAGTCCATCTTCTACTGCTTAATACATGTTTATTGTTTATAAATCATAAATAAAAATGACAAGAAAGCTAAGAAATAAGTTGTTACATATTTTTACACATCTATTAAAAAGATTTGAATGACGCGAAAAGTGTTTTTTGCATCTCCTACCTTTTAAAGACGAAATAAATGACATTCATTATTCCCTAAAAATCCACAAAAAATGTTAAAGAAGCTAATAAATGATGAATTACAAAATCTGATGAATGATTATGGGTGTAAAATGAGAAAATATGAAATAATAATAATATAAGTAAAACAAAAACGGAGATGGTTTTGGTTAGAGACATGGCAGTATGTTGAGTACTGCGATGAAGATAAGGTTGACGATCGGTCGATGAACAAATTAACAAGGACATCGAATAAAAACTAGAATATAAGTAATAATAAATAAAGATAATGATATAAGTTCAAAGTTGCTTTGGGTTGTTAATAATTACCTTGGATTTTGTGTATGTGTGTTTTATCCGTCCGCACTAATGTTTTACAGAATCAATTCCTTGCAAAGAAATCCGTCTCTTTAAAACAGAAGCAAGCGAACTATTGTACAGTGATACGATTGGTCCAGTAACTCAAAGAGGAAGATAGAGATTAGAATAAGGAGAGAGGGGGAGCAAGCTGATAGAAATGGTAAGAGAAGACGAAGGAGGAGGGGAAGAGTGTTTGTGATGAAAACAGATTAAGATTTTAATTAAAAAGAAGAGTGCACTCAGAGAGAGAGAGAGAGAGAGAGAGAGAGGTGAACGTGGAGAGGGAGATTGGAGATTTAAAAAAAAATGAAAAAGCAAGTAACAAAATGATAAATAAATGGAGAGGGTCTACTTAAGTAGAAAGGGGAAATTAGAGGAAAAATGAATCAAAATTAAAATGAATAAATTGGAATGAAACTGGCGAATGAATGAATGAAAAAAAAAAAAAAAAGAAAGAAAAATAGAAGCAAATCAATTTTAATGAAATCAGGTATTTCGCGCGCACACACGAGAGCGGTCGTATAGGATCAATAGGGGAAAACGGGCTAAGAGGGAGGATTAAAAAAAAAAAAGATGCCATATACAGAAGGATGAAAAGGAAGTAAGATTAAAAACTAAAAAAGTGCTACAGAGAAAGACAGAGATAGATAGATAGATAGATAGATAGATAGATAAAGAGAGAGAGAGAGGCCGACTGGTTGCATTTGTTTATGAATGAATAAAACATGTATTGAAACCTGTTTAAAATTTAATTTCCCAAACTTCTAAGACCCCGAATAGAAGACAGCAGTTATTTAAATCAGAGACATGTGTAATTTTAAGATTATAACATCATGTAAGTTTAATTATTTCAAGTTTTAGATTGGGGAATCCGGTACGTACTACAAGTAAATAAAATTCGGGTTTAAAATCTGTGAGGGTTAAAGTTGTTAACTTAGAGAAGACATTTTTAGTTGAAGAAACTTTAACTTTAGGGTTAATTGAGGATAATTTTAAATTAAATAATTTGTAATTTGAATGTTTGATTTTTTAAGCATATGTCCATTTTTATCAATTAATCAAATGGGTACAGTTTAAAAACAAATACAAATAGCCGATGGTCAGTTATACTTGAAATTCCTTTTATTTTATTTTTTACAAAATTTTATTTGTATTTATTTCATTTAAAAAACGGCAATGGGATTCTTAAAAATGTGCTTTTCTTTATTTCATTTTAGAATTCTGTTAACATCTTCATTTAAAACTTCTATGTTAAAAAGTGGATTTAATTTGTAAAATGTTTAGTTTTACATAGAAATCATCGCATGCGAATATAAACCGATTTTTTTTAACTAGCTGTTTTTTTTTTTAATTTAAAAATCAATTTGTATAACTTTATTAACTTTGTTTTGTATCTAATATAAAAAAAATAAGACTAAATCATTACATTCAATTTATAATTTTCAAATTGTACTCTCTGTCTGCTCGTCTGTCTGTCTCTGTTTTTAATTATATTTATTTTGATAAAAATATATTTAGAAATTATTTGGGTTATCTATAAACTATATATTCTCAGATTTTATAAGTATATGCACACACACATATACGTGCCTGCACGTAAATAAGTCTTAATATGCTTAAGTTTGAAATAAGAGATTAAAAAAAAAAGAAGAAAAAAATGTTATAAGCAGAATTTCGCCAGTACGCCAAATCGTTTGTAAGTAGCCAAGTTGAGTAGTTTAAAAAGATTGGTTTTCACAATAAGTTATTCAATAAGTCGTCTAACAGTAAATTATTTTTACTAATGAACTAAATTAAAGTCAGCCTGGCCTAATAAGTGGGGTCGAGTTTGGCCATGATAGACGGAAACCAATAAACCCGACTCCCAGACGGCCCCTTCTTATTGCATAAATTAGGTAGGGTTAAGGGTACTCCTAATTTACCACAAAAGCCTGTGGATCTGTGTTATTTCTGGAGACACATGCAAAAGTGTGTAGGTCCATCATAGATTTTGTGTCACATAAAATCTCGTAAGCAAATAAGTGTTGAAGAATAAGAGGCCGATATGTCTCTATCTAGAATAATATACAATATACAATCTTATAAAGATTTTTCTTAGAATTAAATTTTAGTGCCTGTTTTTGTTTTTTTTATATATTTAACTAATCTGTTGAATGGTGAGCAAATCTACGAATCAATCTTAAAAATTACATCGTGACAAAAAATTAAGTTAATGGACATTTTAAGAAAGCCGTATTTATAGGATTAATATCCGTAAAAAGCAATGTGAAAAGTGTTTAGGAGACTTTAAAGAAGGCTTCAACTTTCTTTCGTAATCGTTGTTGATTCGTTTTATCAATTTTAATTTTAACATCAATTATTATTCTCCTAAAAACTATCGATTTTCAGAGAAAAAAAAGAAGAAACGAGTTAGATAAAAATATACAATATTGGTTAGACAAATGATGCTTAAGAATAACGAAGAAATTATGGTTTATGAACCAACAAATCATCAATTTACATTTTTTTTACATATAAAAAGATAACCATTTGAATCTATAATTGTTTACTAAGGATTATTATTATTATTATTATTATTATTATTATTATTATTATTAGTCACTTGAAACAATATAAAAGTAAGTAAAGTTGGCGACCGTAGTTGAGGGCTACCTGAAAGCTCCCTTTTCAATAGCTACTACACCGAGGTGTAGGAGAAGGCGCTACTCCTTTCTCTGGATTGCTCCACTTTATCCTTGAAACGTACCTTATAATGCTGAGTGTTAAGCAAGGAGGTATCAAGTACCACTTTTTGAGTCTTTGGTAATTGAACCTTGTTCTCCCGGGCCATTGGTGAACACTCTACCACTCGCAAATTATTGTGTTAGGAAAGGATTATTATAAGATAACAATAGTTACTTTAAATCATATACTTGTTCAGTTCAAAACTTCAGCAAAAAGAATATTCTGAGTTTTGACCTTTAAGGATATTAATGAATGGAGGCAGCAGTATTGTAAGTATCTGAAGGATTTGCTGAAAAGCAGACGTCGATTTTCTTTCATAATTGGGGAAGGAAGAAATGAAAACAATAGAAATGTACAACATTGACTGAATTTTTAAAAAAATGATGGTTTATGGATCTATTAATAATCTTTTTACCTATCAAAGGAATTTTTTTTTTTTTGAAGAATAACAAAAATCAAAAGTGTTTGTAATAAAGTTTTTGTGTGCATGTCAAGAGTTCATGGCAGTTTCTGACAAATTTCATGTATATTTTTGTTAGGGGGATGAAAGAAACTTGAGTTTGTGTCATGGCAAAAGAATGTGAGTGAGAGTAGAATGTATTGAGTTGTAGGGAGACAATAAATTATTATCTCCCTTGGATAATGAACGCGTGCATTAAGTAACCTAGTGAAATGATAGATGACAATCCTGGAAATCCATTTTCACTTGTTTTTTTAACTCTGTTCTTAGAACAGTAAAGAATTTCATCTCTTTTTTTCTGTAATGGCTATTTGTTTCTCTGTTATTCTCAAGTAAGACTCTTTTTCTCTTTGTATCCCTTTTTATATACCGCTTATTCATAGAGCAATATGTGCATATTTTATCTTTTGGAATACATTTATGTATTCTTTTTAAAACTCCTTGTATGTATAATATGTATGTATTAAATGTTTCTGTATGTGTAAATGAGCTGATCTTGTCTTTCATTGATTATTTAGTATTGGTGTATCATTGGATTTACTGATACTAATATTGGTCCTGAGGGAATGGGGACCTGACTGAATATCCTCCCTAAAACCAAGCATGTATCATCAAATATACTCATACTAATATTGGTCATTTGTGAATGGAGACTCGACTTGATATCCTCCCTACAACCAAGTACTCCAATAGGATAATAAAATCTTATTAACGAGTGATTTTTCCATCCTGATGAGTCTATCTAAAAACAGTCAGATTGAAATCCTTTTATTAAATTCTTTTTTCTTATAGCATTGGAACAAGGAAGCTCATCTTTCAGGGTGTTAGAATAAAGTAAAAATGCTTCTGATTGGTCAACAAACTGAATTTTAATTTTGATTTCACTAATTCATCTTGATGTTATGAGTCTTGCCTCTTCTACAGAAAGCAAATTTTATCAATTCATTTCTGACTGTGGAAGAATAGACATCTTCATGGATTCTATATATTAAGTTTTACAGTCTAGCATTATCATTTCTCAACTTACAATAAATTCAAAGACTTTTTTAGTTCTTTCATTTAAATATTTAATGGAGGAAAAAAGCAAATCAAGATTCAATGTGTATTTAAAAATTATCAAGACTGAAGCTGTTTTTACCAAGAAATGAGCAATGAGTAAAATAAATGTGTTGAATGTAAGGGGAATATTTCAAAGAAATATTCCCCTTACATTCAATACATTTATTCCACTGCATTTTCTATTGGTAAAAGCACCTCTGAAACTTCTCTTTTTATATAATGTGAAATTGTGCCATTATTTTTCTTTTGATATCATCCATGTCATCAAATCTTTTTTGATGAATTTTCAATTCAAGAAAGAAGAAAAAAATCACACAGTGCTAAATCTGGGGAATATGGCAGTTGATGCATTTGCGCAGCACTATGATTCATCAAAAACTGCCACACAAATTGAGCAAAGTATACTGGTACATAGTCATAGGGAATCTGCCACTGACCTTTTGACCACACGTCTAGCCATGAACAATACACAGCACCTGGGGAATGGTGCAAAACTTCCAACTTTAGTGATGATCTGGCATACAGGAAGATATTTATGGTGAATTACATATGCCCCCTTTGTCAAAAAAGACTATGAGCCGCACTTTGATCTAGAACGTTTTGATCTTGAGAATGACTTCAACAACAGTGCTAATAAAACTGAAATGCTAGATAAAAAGACTATGAGCCACACTTTGATCTAGATCTTTTTTGATCTTGGGAATGACTTCAACAACAGTGCTAATAAAACTGAAATGCTAGATAAAAAGACTATGAGCCGCACTTTGATCTAGATCTTTTTTGATCTTGGGAATGACTTCAACAACAGTGCTAATAAAACTGAAATGCTAGATAAAAAGATTATGAGCTGCACTTTGATCTAGATCATTTTTGATCTTGGGAATGACTTCAACAACAGTGCTAATAAAACTGAAATACAAGATAAAAACATCTCCCTGGCATCAGAAATCAAATTCATGTGCACAGTTGTCATCTCAATTTTTTTTGTATGCTTGTGAATTCTGGACCCTCGTGAAATGCATTGAAGATCTTGAAATAAGATGCTACTGTGAGATGTTGAACGTTTCATACAGAGATCACATTATAAATGAGCAGGTCAAAAGAGTAACTACAACTTTTGGGTCACATGATTGCTGATTTAGAATTGTGAAGAAAGAAAAATTATATGATTTGGACATCAGGCTTGGCAAAAACCATCCTGCAAGACATAGTGGTGAGAAGATGTTGAAGCAGCGAGAAGAAGGGATGGAAAGATAACATTTGGGAATAGACAGGTCTTTCTTTACAGCAAGTCCAAGATGGATGGCAGGTGATTGTCAGAGAGTCATCAGGAGTGTCTCTACAGTCCCTCCACCTTGTGTCACTAGACTGATGATGATGATGATGATGATGATGATTTCCATACAGGTGATTGAGCATTAATTTCAGGATCAGAGCCAGATACTCAAAATTTATTAGTTTTTATGATGGTTTACAAAAAGTTTACATCAATTTTTGCAGATTGAAGAAAATCAGTTTTTGTGGTCATTTAAACCTCCTTCTAATCAGGTATCAGAAACTTTGGAAAAAACATGGCTAAAACTCATCTCATCTACAAGTCTTCAGTAATAATGGTTTCTTGATATCAGCCAGTGGAAATACCCACTTCATCACAAAACTTTGATAGTCAATCTCTTAATCATCTTCACCAGGCTGTACACTTTCTTAACTGTTTCAACATTTCTGCTGTTGGCGGGTCTCTCCTTAGACACTCATTACCTTCCACTGATCTCCTTCCTTCTTTGAAATATTGATATCAGTCAAAGACCATGACACAGCACATTATATCATGTCTGTAAGTTTTTTTCAGTCTTTTTAAGGTTTCAGAAACAGTTTGGCAAAATTTAATGCTGACTCATCATTCCATTTTTTTTTCTATGAGAAAATGTGAGATATGCTGAAAAAACTTTAAATGCGGATGTATGCACTGCAGAGAAACTTTGATAAAATGATGTCAAGACTTATATCTAAATTAATCAGTGCTAACTTGAAAAAAAATTATTAGTTCAGTCTAAATACTTTTCGAACAAACCTTGTATAACAAATAATTTTAAGTCTGTCTCAATAATTTTTAAACACAACTTGCATGATGCATAATTTAAAAAGATATCAAGAGTTCTCACTATGCATTGCAATATGCAGGTGTGTCACAAAGTGTATCACAAGGTGTAGTTATGTGTACCAAGAAAAAATACATGCAAAATCAGCATGAAAAAACAACTTCTATTGTAGCAGAATGTTTAATAAATTTAATATGGTTTGATAAATTCAAATTTATTCATTTATTTGTTTGTTATGCCTCCTTGGGTTTCTTTTTACCATCTTCTCATATCAGCCTTAGAAAAAAAGAATTTTTGCATAGAATATTCAATATTAATACAATATCTATATACAACAGATCAAATTCTTTTAAGTAATTCATTTGATAGTTTCCAAAAATTCCTGCTTAAATTCTTTTTTCTTACCATTATTTCTGAAATCATCCAATTCGATTTTTAATTTTTTTTACACTGTTGTTGTTTTTGTTTTAATATGGTTTGATAGATTAAAAATGGAAGATCATGATTGGCTACAAAATTCTTTCATAAAAATTTCATACAATATTCATTTAAAATTATATGAATAAGAAATGGCTTCTGTATCCAATGACCATCGACTTAAAATCAAGCAGGAAAAGTTACATACTGATACACTTAGAAATTTTTTTTTTTTTCAATGACTAAAAAAGCATACATATGCATTTTAATGTGGTTTTTGATTTCGTATTTATACCAGTTAGGGTTATATTCTCTAATATTAATTGAAAAACATTTAAGACTTCTGTATATTAAACAAAGAATGAGTCTGTGTCTCATGTAGATCTTAACATAGAAAACATCACAAGGAAATATCAAAACCACATTTTTATTGATAACTTTCCATTAAAAAATAATTAACAATGTTCCGCTGGTGAAGTTATTTTTTCAATGTATAAAGAACTTTTTTATCTTTTGAATATATTTTGATGTGTTTATTCCAAGCAAGAAAAGTTTGAAAATTATTAGCCTGGAGATATACGTTTTAAGAAGAATAAAATGTAGTGAAAATATATGTATATCCTTTTCTAATGATTTATTTTTCACAATTTTTAAGAATTTACAGCTGTCATAAATCGAGAACTAAAATAAACAGTTTTGTTACAACATTAGCAAAATAATTTATTAATAACATTGAATTATTAAACTTTTTGCTGTTTTTTTGTGTACAACATGACTTCAAAATATAAATGTCTACATTAGCAATTAAGTGAACTTGGTTTTAATGAAGACTATCAATATATATTGTTTTGGCATTGTGTAGCTACAAATGATTGAGGTTAATATACTTATATACAGAAGTAAGTTCAGAGTGGAAGTAAACCAACCTTGAATATATTTACTCTTGGTCCATTATTTATAAAAATTGAATAGTTTAAAATTCAAAACAACTTAAATTGGTGAACTTATTTTTAAAAACAAAGTTCTGTACAAGATTTTACTCATTAAATTGTTTTTTAAAATCTGCTGTCTATTCTCTAAAAAGTTTTGTTTTAAATAAAAAATCCTCATCTCTGAAGCCACGAAAAAAATGCAGTAACTAAAATTTCTGTTTTCATTATTTTAATTCTTCAAAGTGTATTATTTTTTTTTAAATTTACAAGGGTCAGCTGAAAAGTTCATCAGCTGATAAAGATTCGCTCATGAAATGTAACTAAATGAGGTTTATTTTTTAATGTAGTCCCTCTTGTGGTCTACACACTTTTTCCATCAGTGTTGCAGTGCTTGGATCACATTAGTTAAAAAAGTCATCAACAGCAGATATGACATCATCATATCAACTTTTCAACCTATGAATCTTTCAGCCCCACCCCCACCTGTACTTTAAAAACTTATTTGATTGGAACAGGAAATTATTTAACAAAAACTTCAGACTGAAAATTGAGAATGAAAATTTTTTTTTCTTTTTAAATTTTTTCCTCCTATATCTTGAAAATGTTTTATTTTTGAAAATGTTTTATTTGATAAACTTTCAGATTAGTGAAAGAAGGAATAAATAAAAAATAATAGGAGGTGCCTGTGGTGTAATGGTTATCCTTGCAGGAAATGGACACGGCGACACGAGTTCAAATCCTGGACAAGGCTGATTGCATTTCACATAGCACTAATACCCTTGGAAAAGGTATGAATCCAATTATTCTCCCTCCAGCTATGGGTAAATAGTAGGGCAGACTAGGTTCTTCAGCCTTGGTAAGGCAACTAGTCTAGGAGAAGGAAAACTCTGAATTCAAACCTGTTAAACTCCGCTTAAAAAATTGACCTTGTGTCATATCCTGCCCGAGCAGAGGGGTTAGTAAATATGATAAATAAAAAATAATGTGATTCAATCAAATAATTACATACTAACATTTATCTAAAGATTTTAAAAGCAATGCATTGTAGAAATTAGAATCTACTTTAACACATATGATTGTAAGTATTGGGCAGCTATGTTGCTTGATTCTCACCAAATCTCTATGATTTGGTTTGGTTTGGCTTAGTTTCTTTGCTTAATGGCATCTCAACCTTTGAGGGTTATTCAGTGTTAAAGCCATCCTTGTAGGGTAGAAGTAGTATTATCTAACCCATAGCTGAGGTGATTAGTGGTTCATACCTTTCCGAAGAGTATTAGTTCGAAAGTGAATTACACAATTTAAGATCAAACTCATTTACTACGTCCAAGACGTTAGCCAGTATATCACGGGAACTCCTTCCTCCTCGCTGCAGTTTCAAATCACTATAATTTTAAGTTGTTGACTTTATTTATATATTTTTTTTTCATCATACAACATGTGAAAGCACGTGTGATACCCTGTCCTCATCAGCTGCCAACCAGGTGTGATAACACGGTTTCGGTAGCTCAAGGCGGTACTGCCACTGCTGGCGCTACCAAGCAGCTTTTGCCACAGGACAGGGTATTAAGAGAATTATATATACATAAATATATATATATATATATATACACCAGATCAATTTAGAGCAGAGACTACATTGGATGTTAATCTTCATTTTTAGTGTGCCGTTTGTGTTTTAAAAATAAAAAATAAAAAAACGCGTTTACTTTCGGCTGTTGATGTTATTACACATTTACAGTAATATAATTCAATTTGTTTCACATGACACATTTAGGTAAACAGAAAAATTCAGTGATAATAGCTTTTATACACACCACACACACACACCACACACACACACACACACACATATATATATATATACATATTAATTGAAAATAGATAAGCAGTACAGTATAATCAGTATTTACTAGTTATCACCCTTCAGAAATTATAATGGTTAGGGTGAGCATGACTGAAGATCAAAACTGTTATTAAGTTGTCAATTACACTAGAAATTGTGATAGTAAGGTTATAGTATCTTTATGCTATTGTGACAGAATGGCCATTAATGACAGTAGCAGCAGCAGTTCATCTGTACTTTACTCTACATGAAGTGAGACTCTGTTGTATATCGAGATCTCATATTATGTTACTTATATCTCATAGTTCATCTACAATAAGATAGCATATTCCATTCAAGAAGAAATTCAAGAGACAAGTTCTGTCTCGAATACACAAAATTCCTCCCAGATGAAGAGGGTGAGACCCACCCTATCAAAAAAGAGTGTCCTGAGTATCATATAATAGTACAGCTAATGGTGAGGCTCCTGAGGTGGGGTTTCAGTTCTGGAGAATGTGTTTCCATTACTCCCAGATCCACTCTAACCTGAAATGGTAGTACCTGTGCAGCTTTTAAATCACACATGAAGTGAAGCAATGCACAATGTGTAATTACACCTACAACGTTATTACCAACCACAGCAAGTACCTACCATGGTTTGAACTGCTTTGGTAACTTGGTATATGTACTTGGGTAATAACTAGATTGACTATACTAATCTTTCTTTCTTTCTCTGTCTCTTTCACTTTTTCCTCTCTCTCTCTCTATAAATATCTTTACCTTCATTTTGTCTCCTCTCTATGTCATTTTGTTTTTTCCCTCTTTTTTAATTTCTCTTTTCTTTCAACTTATTTTCTTTTTGCTTTCTTCTTCCCAATTTCTTATATTCTATTTCCCATCTTGGATCCAGAGATAAACAGAAGCACTGATCCATATATCATGATATGAATCAAGCTCCTATAAATGATAGTATTGTAACAGTGCTAGAGAGAATATTTAGTCACGTCCCCACTCACCAAGGTTCGATATTAGTATCAGTATATCCAATGATACACTAATGCTGAATAGGCGGAAGGAAAGACAAGATAAACTCATTCACACACATAAGAAAATTTACTACATACATATAAAACATACAAAAAGTATTACAAGAATGTTCCAATAGATAAAGTGTGCATATGTTGTTCTATAAACAAGTTGTATATGAAAGGGTAAAAAAAAACCCTGTAAAAAGTCTTACTTAACTCTTTTGGTGGGCCAAGCCATGTGGGCCTTTTAAATGTAAGACCCTCATATTGAGGCAAGATAAAGTCTCTCTTCTGTTCAACAAAGATAAAAAGAGGCATGTCTTTTTTGGTTGAAGAACTACAATGAAAAGAGAAAACCATCTTTATCATTATAGGAATGGTGAGAAAAACATGGACAAGAAAGAATTATCATATTTTTGCATGACCCTGCAGTATCCAAAGACATGCCCCCAAATCCAAAACAATTATTTATTGTCTCCCAACAAAAGTATTCTTATTTATGAATGAAAACCTTTTTACAAAATGAGAAGGCACATTGTATACCGCAGTATTTTTTTTCTTGAGAAATCACCAATCTTATCATAATAGAGATAATGTGTTTGCCTATTAATCAAACTATGTCACTAACCACCTCACAATTTATTTTAGTTATTTACGTCATATTCTCAATGATTATTATTTAATCTTAATCAGCATCTTATTTATTAATAGTTGGTGACCATAGTTGAGGGTGACCTGAAGGCTCCCTTTTCAATAGCTACAACACCAAGGTGTAGGGGAGGGCGCTACTCCTTTCCTTGGATTGCTCCACTTTACCCTTGATACCTTATATTGCTGAGTGTTAAGCAAGAAGGTATCAAGTACCATTTTTAAAATCTTTGGTATGACGCGACCTGGGATTGAACCCAGGTCTCCCAGATCATTGGCGAACACTCTACCTACTAGACCAATGAGCCGGTTGGCATATCAACCTTTGTAGGTTAGTTAATGCCAAATCCATTTTTATGGAAATAGTTCTATTTCAAACAATTCAGTTTAGGATAAGTACACAGTTTAAATCTAAGTACAGTTTAATTGTGAAAAACATTTTTTTTTCAAGCTATTCAGTTTAGTCAAACAGTTCTAATTCAGCTAATTCAGTTTAGTATAAGTACAGATTTTCTTTACACACAGTTAAAACAGTTCTATATTAAACAAATCAATTTAGTGTAAGTACAGTTTCAATGTAAAAAAAAGTTCCATTTCAAATAATTCAGTTTAGCATAAGCAAGCAGATTAAATGTAAGTACGGTTTAATTGTCAAAAACATTTATTTCAAACTATTCAGTTTAGTCAAACAGTTCTAATTCAAACAATTCAGTTTAGCATAAGTATACCATTAGTTCTATTTAACCCATAGAGAGGGCCTTATCAAGTGCTACCACGCTGGGCCAAAGTGGACCTGGGAGCAATGGCAATGAAGGGGTGCTCGACATTCCCCAAAGCTCTAGCATCACTGGAACCTCACCATCAGATTGTTTAGTGTCTTATATTCAGGACACTCATTGGGGGAGTTTTACCCCTCTGCAGAGGTGCAGTCGGTGTATTCTACATCATCAGCCGACTGGGCAAACACCACTTTTCAAGTTTCAATGATTTAGATTTACCTCAAGACAGTTCATGTTCTAAATGTATTGAATATCCTGCAGTGTGTGTAATATATTACTAAGAAATAAAGGCTTACATAGTATATGATATGAATAATTTTCATACTGGTTTTAAGAAAACCAGATTTAATGAATAATTACTTGGTGTTATCAATTTCTAATATTATTGTTTAATTTTCAAATGTATTAAAAGCAACATTATGTATAATTTTATGTGGAAATGAATTAAAATGAAATTGAAAAAACATTAAATTTTTTATCAGCATTCTTATTTAGTTTTTTTTTTTGTCTTTCTATTTCAATATTTCATAACATTAAAACTTAAATACTCGTGCCAAGAAGGTGCTGCAAATTTTTGCTAATGGAAGTAATATTTGTTTATTTTTAGATCTTTTTTTTCTTCTCTCACCCTGATTTTGCAAAAATGTTATTTTGAGAAGAAAAACTCTGACTGAGCAAATGTAGCCTCTCACCAGGATCAACTTTGATGTTCATGAAACTAATAATCAGTTCTGAAAACAAATCATGCCAGCAAAAAACAACAGCATAAATATGCTCACTTATATAATCATGTGTGTGTCTCTCTCTCTCTCTCTCTCTCTCTATATATATATATATATATATATATATATATATATATATGTATGTATGTATGTATATATAATGAGTATATAGGCAACAAATTCTCTTTTAGACATGTTTTATTAAATACGATAAATGTTTATTCAGCTTTTTATTAAGTTCTCCCTGCTGGGAAATAAGACACAGCAAATGCTGATCAAAGCCGTATAAAAACTCTCTGAACTAAAAATAATAATGGTTATAATAATAGTAATAATAATGATAATGATAATAATACAAAAAAGAGCAAAAAATGACTAATTATTGCAGTTAGTAACAGTGATTTGAACAGAAATAACTTAAAGACAAACAGGAAAACAGCAAAAAAAAAAAAAATCCAAGAGCAGAAATCTCATCAAATGAATAAATGCTTAGATAGTCCCCATTTTAAGATACTCTGATCCATTCTTAAAATGGACATAAGAATGACCAAGACAAATAGACCAAAGGACAAGGAAACTGATGATGATGATGATGATGCTCCAAACCTTATACTTGAGTGATGATATCATCACTCAAGTGACAGACTTCACATGTTAAGAAAAGACAGTAAGGATTGTGAAAATGCAACAATGGAGTAACTCATGAAATATACAAAAAAGAGCAAAGAAAGGATAATCATAGCAACCAATAACAGTGATGGGAAGAAAAACAACTGTATTGATACCTCAAGCAACAAGCTAAGGAGATTACAGATGAGATGACAAGAGAGAAACCGAATTGATTTTAATTGCAGCACAAAATAATTTCATAAGGACCAATGTAGTGGTCGAGATGAAACAATCACAGACTGACACAAAAGAAATACAGGAGCAAACATGACTGGGGGAGGAAGGTGATCTACTGGGAATTGTGCAAGAGACTGAAATTTGACCATTCTTACAAACCAGAATCAGTTCTAAAAAATAAAGCACTTAAAATTCTCTGGGATTTTAAGATACAAATGAATCAGCCAATCCTAGCCAGACCAAGTAATAATTAACAAGAAGAAAAGAACTTGTCATCTTGTGGATTTTGTCATTCCAGCAGATTACTGAGTGAAAATAAAAGAAAGCAAAAACTGGGAAAATACCTAGACCTTGCCAGACAGCTGAAAAAGTTGTGGGATGTCTAAGTGACAGTAATACCAATCATAGTTAGAGCCCTTGAAAGAGTCCCTAAAAACCTTGAAAGGAAACGGTGAACTAAACTTCAGAAGAAGAATCAAGACCACAGCACTACCGAGATTGGTAAGAATTCTTTGAAGAATCCTGGAGATTTGAGAAGACTTGCTGTCACTTAGACTCCAGTGAAACACCACCAATTGAAGCTGGTGTGAAAAACTCTCAAGGTCTAAACTAATGAGGGATAATAATAAATAAGAAGTAATGAGTATGTTATAATTAAATATTCTGTGCAAATATCTTTATCTAAAATATCTGTTATGAACAAAAATTCAAGAGAAACTTGCAAAATAAAATATTTATTCACAAGAATAACAAAAATTTTTGTATGTTTTTCTTGTGATAAACGAATGTTTCTTTTGCAACAAAAAGAACATAATCCCATAAAATTTGGACAGAATATTTTCAGGAAATTTCTTAAAATGAAAGATGTGCAATTTACTAAGGAAAGGATTAACTAGTATTGGAAGACAATGAATAATTGTTTCCTTTAAATGAAAAGGGGTGTGTCCATGGGGTGACCTTCTGGTTACATGTTAATCCCATAATCAATCTTGGTTTTTTTTTTAATCTCTCTTATTTGAACAGTTAATACCTTTTTATCTCTTTTTTATATTTATCATTTATTTATTTCTTATCAATTTTTTAAATTTATTTTTTCATCTCTTTTTTTTTTTTTTTGAAGAGTAGAGACTTTGTCACCTTTCTTGGTGATAAGCATTGTCTCTTGCCTCATTACTGAAAAATAAAGGTGACATTGTCACCTTTTTGGCGATAAGCATTGTCTCTCACCTCATTACTGAAAAATAAAGCCCCAAAAGGTATGACCACCAAAATATCAAGATTGAGAATGAACTTAAGGCTATCAAGGATCTCTTTATTGACAACGGGTACTCTGAGGATGTCGTTGATGTTAATATCAGGCATATATTGACTAAGTTTAAAAACACGAACAAAGTCTTCTGTCGTCCGAAGTGTCCTGTATATTTTAGACTTTCCTGGGTTGGTTCTGCAAGCCAGTCCATTGCTGATAAGATTGCCTCTTCTGTGTATCGTTGTTATCATGCTGTTAACCTAAGACCGATATTCACTACGAGGCTGGCCTTTAATTCTACAAATAAAGACAAGCTATCTATCTTTAAGCAAAGTAATTTAATATATAAATTTGTTTGTCGATGTAGTTCGACATATATAGGTATGACTTGTCAACGCCTTGATGTGAGAGTTAGACAGCATATACCCAGATCTCTCTTGTCAGGCCGATTAACATCCGGGCACTCTCAAGCAATGGATTCAGCTATTGGTGAGCATTTGCTCACTATAAATAGCTGCAGAACCAGTTATGAAGACAATTGTTTCTCTGCCCTGCAGAGAGCTAGAGATAAATCCCACCTCAAATTTCTTGAGGCAATTTATATTTCTATGAATCGCCCCTCTCTATGCAGGCAGTTAAACAATCATACTTTAAATATTTTGGGGGAACTGCTAGATACTGGGGTGAGTGAGTGTTTTTTTTGGTTTTTTTTACACCACGTATCTGGCAATCCAAATTATATAATTCATACCCCCATTTTTACCTAATTTCCGGTGTATAAAACTTGAAAAGCGCTGGACGAAAGGGCCCTCGTTGATTTTATTATTTTATTTGAGTTCCCCTTCTTTCATTGCCAATGATATTTTTGCTAACCAATTTATATAAAACTTTTTATTGTTTTTGAACCCTTTCATATACTGTTTGTTCATAGAACAATATGTGCATATTTTATTTGTTGGGACATGTTCTTGTATTCTTGTCAATACTTCTTGTATGTATGATATGTATGTATCAGTTGTTTCTATTTATGTAAATGAGCTTGTCTTTCTTTCTATTTATTCAGTATTAGTTTATCATTGGATTTGCTAAATGCTAATAATAGGCTTTGGTAAGTTATGATTCGACTAAATATTACTATGTCTATATTTACCCTTTTGTGTTGTACTCTTTTATAACTTTTTTTTTTCACAGATATATTCCTATCAAATATAAATGACTTTTAAAAGGTCTATTTGACCAATAGATGGATTTTGTTTCTTTGTTTTAATGGTATATCAACCTTCATAGGTTATTTAATGCTAAAGCCATCCTTGGAAAAAAAACAATAGTGGTATGATTTAACCCATGCCTGAGGGGATAACAAGGTTCATGTCTTTCCCAAGAGTATTAGTCTGAAAGTGAACACAATATCACAACTGGAGTTTGAACTTACAACAATGTTGCAATTCAGTACATTAACCACTACGCCATAGGGACTTACCCACCATAGATGGGATGCTACTCTGTCATGAGATCAGGTTATGTGATATATAGTACTTGTCATTGGTATTTGAACAAAGAGACAATTGCAGGGTTAGGGTTAGGGTTTTCAGAATTAAAACCACGAACTTTACACAAAAAGAATGAGATTTTATGTTGCTTTTTATTTGTTTAAGGGAATATCACTCCTGCCCTATCAAAAAAAAAAGATACTGAAATCAATATAACAAGGCATTTAGTTACTTAAAAAAACATTTTTTAAAAAGGAATAAATTGTTAAATGAAAAACACTTTTTCTTTCCTTCAAAAATAATGTTCAAAATTAATCAAGGAGATTGAAAAGGCCAAGTCACAGGAGAATTTGGAAGAGTTGCTAACCTAATAATTTGGATCCTCCCTTGCTCCAAATCCTTCATAGCATCTTTTAGGGGATTGGGGATTACTTTGCAGTGACCATTTCCTCTCCAATAGATGTTATGCAAAGTATTTCCATTCATGGTATTTTACAAGATAATGAGAATTATTTAGCAGTGCTCATCTCCTCTCCAGTAGATGAAATGTCAAGTATTTCCATTCATGGTATTTCACAAGATAATGGGAGTTACTTGGCAGTGCCCATCTCCTCTCAAATAGATGCCATGCTAAGTATTTCCGTTCATGTTATCTCACAGAATAACGAGAGTTACTTAGCAGTGCCCATCTCCTTTTCAATAGATGTTATGCCAAGTATTTCCTTTCAGGGTATCTCACAGGATAATGAATGTTATTAGGCAGTGCCCATCTTCTTTCCAATAGATGTCAATAGAGTTCAGAGTTTTCCCTCCCCTAGACTAGTTGCTATACCAAGATTAAAAAGGCTAATCTCCCCTACTATTTACCTATAAATGAAGGAAGAATTGTTGGGTTCATGCCTTTTCCCAGGGGTTTTAGCATTGTGCGAAATGCAAACAGCATTATCCAGGGTTTGAACTTGGGTCACCATTTCCATTTTCTATAATGATAACCATTACACTATGAGCTCCTCCTCAAAAACTTGAAATCCTTAAGAGCCTCTGTAGTTTTGGCAATAAAAAACAGGTCTTGTGCTTGTTCAAATACTTATAAACAATGCTATAGAAAGTACTATGCATAAATAAGGGTGTTGATCGTAAGTAATATTTAGAGACTGCCCAAAGTTTATTTTCAGTTTTGGTACATTATATCTCTAAGGACATTACTAGTCATTTTAACCTGCCTTATCTCTGTTTTCACAGATTGTTGTGTTATTATTTTCAGGTTTCCCCATCAAGCAGTCAGGGCAGGCCCCACACCAATTAATCTTAAATATACATCCCCTCTACCGACACTTTGAAAAAAAAGATTGTTGTTTTCTTTCCCTTTTTAGAAAATATCATCTGGCCTTTTCTCTCTTGTTCTTTCTCCCATCTTTGAACATCTCTTGGGTTATTTTCATTACAAAGTTTGATGTTATACAGTATTACCCCAAAATATGTACATCCCTACCAATTTTTAATAAAAAGTTAATTTTCTTCTATATAAAAGATATCGGAATTTTATTATTTCTAGTGGAACTTGATATAATCAGAACAATTCTTATTAAGTAGTACAGTGTCATTCATAAATTAGTTGACCCCCCAACAAGTTTTTATAAAAAGTTAATTTTCTTCTAAAGATACCAGGATTTTATCATTATAAAATCAAATATTATACAATCAATACAGATATTATTAAGGGTTATTTAGCTCGCATCAAATCTATAAACTCATTCATTATTCTGTTTGTTAATCTTTTTTAATCTACTTAGTTATTATGAGTTTAAAAAATCATGAAAGTATTTGACAGACCAATTGACGAAAAAGACATTTGGCGAATGGGAAAATTTCTGTGAGGAAATGCCAGAAAATATTCTAAAAAAAAATCTAAAAATACTTAATTTTATAATTTGATGGTGGAAGATTTCAAAGTATATTGTGTTTCTCTTTACTTGGTGCAGTTCATTTTGATTTGGTAAAATCAGAAATGGAATAACAAAGCACAAATAATTAATTAGAATGATATGCAAATTCTACAGCTTCATATGTCTGTGAAATTATTTTTCCTTCAGTCATTATCAAAATAATGAAAACAAATAATTGTCATTTGTTAGCTAATAAAACAGACCAAAAATAATCATTTGGGTTTTCTATTAAGAATATTCATTTATTTGGGGTTAGGAAGATATTTAGTTGAGTCTCCACTCATCCTAGACTAATATTAGATATTAGTATATAACATGAGGGCAGATAATATTACCATTTATACAAAATGGCAGTTGAGGTTGTTGAGTTCTGTTGCCTCTTGTTATATTTAAAAGAAGGAAATAAATGATGAAGGCGAGAATATTGATAAGTTTCAACAATGCTTTAATGGCAGCCTGAATGAAAGAACCCTTGTGTTGTAAGTCGCAGGAAGAAGAAAACAGTTATAAAAGGGTTGAGCAGGAATTTAGCATTCAGCCAGTGGTCCGGTTGATTTTAGGAGCAAGGAGTAAAAGGTGAAAGTATGGTCTCCTAAAGAAACAGAGATCAAGTGTTGAATGTGCTCTCTCGTGTTGAAATGTCCATCTGTCTGCTGCTGGAATTGGCCTGGATAAGAGAGAGAGAGAATGCACTCTCCTTGTTAAGGCTGGTCTGTCCTGCTGCTAGCAAATTAGGAAGAGAAGAGGTTGAGGGAGTGATACACAGCCTTTTATGTTGCCTGGGGAGGTGACCTGGGCAGAATGGCATCAGTCATTCTCATTGAACGAAATATATGAATTTGAAACTCCAACAGCCAAAACAATTCCTGCACTAAATAGTAATTTGAAATTCTTTCTTTCTGCTACAAGTATATCTATGATGTAGTAACACTGAATAAATGGAAGGAAAGAGAAGCTCATTTACACATACAAAAACATTTGATATATTCATAATATACATACAAATAGTACTGAAAGAATATGCAAGTATATCAAAACAGTTAGAAATATGCACATATTGTTCAATGTACAAGCAATATGTAGAAGGAGTACAAAAATGGAAAAAGTCTTGCTTGATGATATGTACAGTAAAATGGTTATAGCCATGTTGGCTTTATTGGTCAATGACTGGGAGAGACAATGTCTTTACTGTTCAAAGAACAGAGGCAAACTGTTGGTGAGGATGATTTTTCAGGACTGTCCTGTGACATTCCCCAAGGCACCCTTAGGACATGCCCTCTCTTCAAGAGTGACAGAAAATAATTGTCTTCTTACAAGAATATTGTGCATTGGAAATTTCACTTTAATCTATATTATATTCATTTAGTAAGATAAGTTTAGTTGCAGTATAAAATCAGTAATATGGACCACCAGTGAGAAACTCACTAACAATAGCATGTTATCCTAGTTTACTAATTATTACATTATACTTATTTGTTTTTTTCTATCTGTGTTATGAGTTATTTACATATTAAATTTAAATATTTTTGGTATTTTTTAAGCCAAGAGTTCAAATTCCCAAATTAGAAAATCATGATTCTTTATAAAAGTAAGTAAAGTTCAAGATTGTTGTCAAGGGCAACCCAAATGCTCCCTTTTCATTTGCTAATACACTGAGATGTAAGGGAGGGTACTACTCCTTTCCTTGGATTGCTTCACTTTACCCTTGATCCATACTTTATTAGGCTGAGTGTTAAGCAAGGAGGAATCAAGTATCCTTTTTTGAGTTTTTGGTGTGACTTGAACCACAGCTTAATAGTTACTATGAATTTTGATTAAAAAAAAAGTGACAAGAATGTGGAAGATGATAATACAACATGAAATTATGAATTATGAAGACTGATAGAGCCTCTTCTAAAAATAAAATTTAAAAATATACTCTCAACACTACTTATGTATAAAGCAATAAAAACAAATATGGTATTAACCAATCAGATACCAAAGTAATGAGTGGTATTATTGCAGGAGTATTTTCGTTTTGATATTGGATATTAGAATAATATTCAGTTGCTTTATATAAGTTGTTTATGATTGATTGATGGATGGGTTGATTTTTACAGCATGTCAACCGATCTAGGGTTATTTTATGCTTAAAAGTAAGGGAATTGCATTTATTGTACATTTAGATTTACATTTTGTGTTGTCATTTCAAAAGAGTAGTTTTTTGAATACGATTGTATAGAATATGAATAATTTTTAAAGAGATCTATTTGACTCATAGGTGGGACACTAATAGGTACTATCACCCTGGGTCAGAGTGGACTTGGGAGTAATGGCAATGAAATAGTGCTCCACACTGCCCAGATCTTCAGGACAAGAACTTCACCATCAGATATAGTTAAGTATCATAGCCAGGATACCTGTTTATTTGGGGTGGACTGGGGAGTAATGGCAATGAAATGGTGCTCCACACTGTCTTGATCTTCAGGACTAGAATCTCACCATCAGATGTAGTTTAGTAACATAACCAGGATACCTGTTTATTTGGGGTGGACTTACCACACTGCAGTGGATACAGCCAGCATAATCTAAGCCTAGCTAACTTGGCAAAAGTTTTTAGACACCTACAATATCATCCATGTTCTCATCGCTGATTTGGTAAAGCAGCTGGTATGTAGAACTAGACTCCCCCCCCACTGCCCAGTAAAAGAGGACATCAATTCGAGTCTCATTGGGAACTTATTATTTATTCTTGTTTCTATTGTCTGCTGTTCCTCACTGTCATAAAAGTGATGGTCTGAGTGATTTGTGATAAAAAGCAACTAGAATTAAGATAAAGGATAATACTATTAAGTAGATTAATTGTAATGATTGACTAAGATTTATCTAAGAATATAGAAAATCATATAATCAGTTGTCAGAATGTGAATTTTCTCTTCTTTTTGTTCACTCACACATATAGATACATCCATCCACATAGATATATATAAATTCTTTCACATACTCATGTACTTACAAATAGAGATTTTCTCTCTCTCTCCCTCTCTCTAACTCTCTCTTTCTCTCTCTCTCTCTCTCTCTCTTTCTCTCATATACAGACACACAGAGATCTGTATCATCATCATCATCATGTTGTGCTGCTATCACGGATATCCTTGACCCTCTCTCGCCACTTTTCCCTATTGTTTATCGCCTCTGGCAGGTCTTCTGGGCTACATCCCGTATCCTCACATAGCAGCTGTATGTATGTTCTAGCTGGTCTTTAGAATTTTCCTATTTCTTTTCTACCTTTACATTTGGAAGATAACATACCAACAGAATCATTGTCCTGTCAGTGATTACATTCCCCACATAGGGGCCAGTCCCCCTCTACTAAAAATGTCTGCCCAATTGAAAGTGCATATACTGACTACATCCCTTGCAGATAGGGAAAACTCCACTCAAAAAAGGGTGTCCTGGGTAAGACACTAAACTGCATCTGGTTGTAAGACTCAAGTTTTGGAGCTCTTGAGAGTGTCCAGACACTCTTTCATTGCCATTACTCCCAGGTCCACTCTGACCCAGTATAATAGTACCTGTTAGGTTTTGTTTGGTTTCTTTGCTTAATGACATATCAACCTTCATAGGTTATTTAATGTCAAAGCCATCCTTTTAGAAAAACAGTAGTGGTACAGTTTAACTCATCCCTGGGAGATAAGGGGTTTCATACCTTTCCCAAGGGCATTAGTCCAAAGGTGAACGTAATTGTGCAACTGGAGTTTGAACTCACTCACTACAATGTCTTAGTCCAGCATATTAGCCATGGTAACGCCCCTTTACTTTCTATGGGTCACATAGATCTGTGTGAAAATTATTAGTATTTGATTGGAATACTTGAAACCATATATTTGTGTTCAAATTATTTACATTAAGAAGAGCTACTTGAAGTTATAATTCTTTGTATAGTTTTTGTCGAGCTTTTTTTCTATATGTTTTTTCGTGTCCATGTAGTGCATCCATACAGTAATATGGACACAGCTGTTTTATTTAATCCGATGGACCAAATTTCCATCTGATTGATAACCTGATAATGTCTTTGCTTGGCGTATATTGATATCACTTTCAGTAGATGAGATATTGCTGTTTAGGTATGTGAACTTGTCAACCAATTCTAGATGATTCAGCTCAGTATGGACACAGGATACAGCCTAGAGGACCTGCCAAGATTGATAGATGATAGGGATGGATGGTGAGAGAGTATCAGGGAACTCTGTGCTGTCAGTATGACTTGATGATGATGATGATGATAATTGTTTACACAGAATTGTTGATACTAGTTATTTGAAATTATATAATTGCTTGAAATACCTGAGACCATACAATTGTGTCCAAATTATTAGTATTAGATAAAAATACTTGAAACCATGTGATTGTTCGTAAAATAAAAAAAAATGACTTATGCATTAAATAATCTAACAACCAACCAACCAACTGAATCATATGACTGAGTGTTAAGGTTTCATACCAGTAGTATTAACATTGCTCAAATATGGCAAATTCCATCAACAAAGCCAATAAAATGCCAATGCTTTACTTTATGTGCCTTACACACCTGTTAATGGCATATCAACATCTTTGTAGAACAGTAATGATACTATTTTACCCATAGTTGGAGGGATTGGGAGTTCACAAGGGTATTAGTCCAAAAGTGAATGTAATTGTGTGACTGGAGTTCAAATTTTAGCCTTTAAACCATAGGGACTCTCTCCCTCCACACACACACACCTGAGGGTGGGTCAGAAAATCTTTAGTCTGATAGGTAGTTATGACTTGAATTTTGACTTTTAAAAATATTTTCATTGTATGATATTCGATCTTGGCATTTGGGTAAGTTCATTAACTAGGACAAAGATTATCTAAAAAATGGTTTTTTGTGTAAAATGAATGCTATTTTTTTTATTATTAGGTTGATTGATTTTAATGGCATGTCAACCCATCTAGAGTTATTTTATACATAGAGGTTAGGAAATCACATTCATTGTATGTTCATATGTACATTTTTTGTATAGTCATTTCTTTTTTACACATGGTCTTATTGAATACAAAGAATTTTTAAAGTGATCTATTTGAATCATATATGAGACCCTAACAGGTACTTCCAGTTTGGGTCAGAGTGGATCTGGAAGTAATGATATTGAAGAGATATCCCACACTCTCCAGATATCTAGAACTGGAGCCTCACCATCAGCTGCAGGTTAGTATCATATCCAGGACACCCCATTTGGGGAGAGGGTCTTTCCCCTGTGGAGGAGATGTAGTTGGCATGTTTTAAGTTCTGCTGATAAAGTGTCTAATCATTACACTAAGAACTGTGTACAAGTCACTTATTTCAAGTTTTGGTAAACCTTCCTTGAGATTTCATATCGATTATTATTGTGAAGAATAAGGAGATGTGCCTTTTCTCAGAAAACCTGTCAAATAAAAGGTACAAACATTTACGATGATTGAAGTTTCCAAGACTGAACTTTTTATGATATTCATATTTACCAACCCCTCCGTTCAGGCAGGATATGACACAAGGTCAATTTTTAAGCAGAGTTTAACAGGTTTGAATTCAGAGTTTTCCTTCTCCCAGACTAGTTGCCTCACCAAGGCTGAAGAACCTAGTCTGCCCTGTTATTTACCCATAGCTGGAGGGAGAATAATTGGATTCATACCTTTCCCAAGGGTATTAGTACTATGTGAAATGCAATCAGTCTCGGCCAGGATTGAACTCGTGTTGCCGTGTTCAGTTCCGCTGATGATAACCATTACACCATGGGAACTTTTTATGATATTAGATGACAAATATCACTCCTAGATGCACAGATAATCTTTTTCTTTCATTTATTTTTTCTTACTTATTTCTTTTTTTCATTTTAAGTGTACAAGTCTTTAGTGTTACATCTTCTGCCAATTTTCCAGGAAGAGGAAAAAGATATATTCAAAATATCTTACTGGCAATCCAGTTGTATCAGAGGAATTCTTTCTGTGGAGAAGATGATATTTATCTATCTCCCAGTATGTGTGGATTATGGCATTTGGCCAAGTTTATGTTTGTGGGTACCCTGTGAGAATAAAGCTCATTACACAGAAGTAATGTCTTGCAAGACTAGCTTGCTAACTAGTATTGAGTGGCTTTAAATAAAAATTTAAATCAGGCAAATCTGAGTGCTTATGCTGTGACTGTTCATGATCCCTTGATACCCGACTTCACAGAGGGAAGAGATACCTCATTTACCCCCTACACCAAGAAGGTTCATGTTATGTCGTATGTAAATATATATTTGTGTTGGGAAATAGAATAGACTGAAGAAAAGAGAGATGCAGTTTAGTGGTCACCAAAAAAGGGCTGTTCTGGATATGACATTAAACTGCATCTGATGATAAGGCTCCAGTTCTGGAGTTCTGGTGAGTGGGGAATACACCTTCATTGCCATTACTCCCAAGTCCACTCCAAATTGGAGTAGTAATATCTGTTAGAGTCCCTTCTATGTGTCCTATAGATCTATCTAATAATTATTCGTATTTAATAAGAACAAAAATGTCTTAAGAAACAACTACACAAAAAATGTAAATATGAACATATAATGGATGCAATTCTCTCACCTCTAAGTATCAAATAATCCTAGACAGATTGAAATGCCATTAAAATCAATCTATCAAACTGTCTTTGAGTTTATAAGTTTAAAAAAAATATATCAACACTTAATCTTTAATAGAAATAAATCTAAATGAAAACATTTGCCCAGCTGAACAACTTTATTTAATAAAGTGATGGTATCTAGATGTCGAGATAATATAGTGCTAATTTTCTATATAATGAAACACAGGATTATGTAAGTGCAACACCTTCAATATTCACCAGACTTAGCTCCATGTGACTTTTTCTTGTTTCCTAAACTGAAAATTCGTATAAAACATTATGTTGTAAATCAATCAAACAAAACACAAAATTGGTAAATTTGTATCTGTAATATGTTTTGAACCTGTTGTTTATTTGAACCTGTTGTTTATTTGAACCTGTTGTTCATTTGAACATGTTCATTTGAACCTGTTGTTTATTTGAACCTGTTGTTTATTTGAACCTGTTTATTTGAACGTTGTTTATTTGAACATGTTCATTTGAACCTATTGTTATTCCAGGCTTGAAATCCAAAATATATGGTCAGCATTTTATCACAGACCAAATTGTATGCAGTGCTTATTCAAAAAAATCATTCCATATAAAATTAAAAATAACTTTTATTTATGCTTAACATAGTTTAACATGTTGTTTGAATTGGTCAACCCTTTAAGAAACTTTGAAAATTTAATTTCTATTTATCTTTTTCCATCATAAAATGATATTGCACTTCCCTATGAAATATGATACAAATTCAGGTAATCAGTCAGAACACAGTATTCAGTTCCTGAAATATGAATATGTAGCTGTCCAAAAATAAGTACACCCTTTTATATACAAAATTTATATCATTTCATAATCAAATAACTTGACCAATTTTTGTTCCAATGATCTCAAATTTTAACAGCATGTTTAAAAATAACTCAAAATTCTATGTTTAATGTTTTGTGTTTTTTTTTTTCTGGTCTGGAAAAGAAAAAGTATTTGAACAATAAACACAGAATTTTTTAGTTGTTTCTACAAATGCTGTTAAAGAATTATTTTAATGAGAATTGGTCAAGTTATTAGATTATGAAATGATATTAATTTTTCTCAAATCCCCTGTACATATCCTATTTACCAACCCCTCCGCTCAGGCAGGATATGACACAAGGTCAATTTTTAAGTGGAGTTTAACAGGTTTTAATTCAGAGTTTTCCTTCTCCTAGACTAGTTGCCTCATCAAGGCTGAAGAACCCAGTCTTCCCTGCTATTTACCCATAGCTGGAGGGAGAATAATTGGATTCATACCTTTTCCAAGTGTATTAGTGCTATGTGAAATGCAATCAGTCTCGCCCAGGATTTGAACTCGTGTCGCCGTGTTCATTTCCTACGACGACAACAATTACACCACGGGCACCTCCCCTGTACATATCAAATGATATAAAAATTGTTTCAAACACCCAGTATATTTATACAATTTTTTTTGTTTACAAAATTTCGATGCTGTAGGATTTGGTAATAAATAATTTCTAATAATATCGATTTTGGTAGTAAAATATTCCAATAAAAATAATAAAATTTTCATATCCTTAATTTAGGAGTAAATCAACTTTTTGTTTTACAAAATGTTAGGAGTGTGGTGTGGTTATTTAGGGATGATATTGTACAAACATATCAATATATTTATCCCAAAGTTCAACAACATGGATTGTTCAAATTATTCAGTGTGTGCTACATCAGGTGATAAACAAAGAACCTTTTCTCATTGGTTTCTTTTCTAAGAAGTTGTCCCAAACAAAACAAAGGTATTGTTATATAGCAGGATTCAGATCTCTTCCGATTTACGATGTCATTCAAAAAACATACACGTCGCTGGAGAAGGGAAGCATTCGACCGGATGTTAGCCTGACGACTGTTGCCGAGACAAAGAACAAAATGTGTCTTTGCGCAAGAGGCTCCGCGCAGGGCTTCCGGGTGAGAATGCAAGAAATTAATTCACATTAACAAAATACCCTTTTTACAGCCAATCATAAATCTTCCCCCTAAAACATTTCCTAGAACCAACTTGATCCAAAGGGTAGCTATTTAAGCTGCGAAAATCTTCAAAGGCGTCAGACTGGTCTATATAGGGTGAAGGGAAGAACACGCTATGGTCATTAAGAACTCATCTGAACTCTGACAGATTTTTGACACACCACCTGCTGTGACAACTGCTGACTTAGCTACAACGCCGCCTCGTCCACGACTACGACTACCACCGAGATCATCTGATACCCTTACCACCCTTATACCACCATACCCACCAAGTGAGTTTCTTAACTTATAACATACATGACCGTCAATGAACTCTGACTTCACACACACACACACCACGTTCACTCACTTGATATTGTACGCTACAAATCTGTACAGGTGATTCTTCGCTTTATCGCCTTGCTTTTCCTTTTTGTTAATATAATTGTTTAAAAACTTTCAACCTGTCTTTGTCTTTTCCTTGCTACCATACGCTAAATATAACAGTATTCCACTTTTGACTATGAGTTGCTCACTGCATACCTTGTAGTGTTGTACATTAAACACCTCATAGAAGGCAGAGACATACTACTACTACTATTACTAACTGATCAAAAACCTTTATGAAGTGCCTTTTGTAGTCAGATAGACAACCTTTCTGGCTACCTTTTGATTACTTCCAGACAGTGTACATGGGCATTCTGGGTCCATCACCTTAAGTAAAAAGCCCCAGCAGATTCCTATTTTCCCTATAATGGTATTTGTTAATGATGACTGACAGAGCTACTAAATGGGTAGAAGCGTTTCCACTAACTGAAATAACTGCACAGAACGCCTCTACTGCCTTCATTAATACATGGGTATCCAGATTCGGAGTACTTTACATATCGTCATAGATAGAAGTAGTCAGTTCGAATCATTTTTTTTTTCAGAACTATCAAAAGTCATAGGTTTTTAAAGATTGAGAACAACTTTGTGCCATCCTCAGACAAATGATTTGATAGAACGCACACAGGGAACGCTAAACCAGCAATAATTGCAAGAAAGAAATAATAGTTATCAACACTACCTATTGTCCTTCAAGTTATCAGGATTACAACACCCAACAAATCAACTTATGCGGCATATACAATTGTTACAGAGTGTAACGCACAAGTTCCACGACTGCAAAACGATAGCAGCGAGGAAACATTAAACAAAACGATGAAATATCTAGTGAGAGAAATACGCCAATTTGACAAAGAAAATTAGTCCACCAGGCACTTACATTCATCACCAAAATCTTACTTTCCGAAGGGCTTAAGCGATTGTAAATTTGTAAGGATCCAGACAGACAGAGTATGGTCATCCTTGAAAGTTTTGTATACAGACCCATAATGAGTATTTCACTTTAACAATTGTAGAAGGTGTGAATTGCAAGGTTTCCATAGACCGTTTAAAACCAGCAGTTGTTACAGAAATACCAACTACAGAGAATAACAACAATAAAGTAATATTACCACAGAGAAGTACACCAATGGATACCGACAGCTGTGTAGAAACGGTTCAGAGAAGCACAACTAAAACTAAATTCGGGAGATAAGTTAATTGGAGAAAAGACAACTCGTACAATTATTATTGATTTAATGTACTGGAAGTTCCGCCTAATGGGAAGGGAAGTGGTAACCAAATAAAATCATTTCAGTTTGACCCAGTTTGGAATGCACTCCAAAATACTCAGGGGTCAAACCGTAGTTGCCAGTACGTCACGTGACGTTCCAACTCATTTTCCGACCAATCACTTTTACACTGCCTTTTTTCACAACGTCGCTCAGCTGGAGCCGGTCTTTGGCGTCACTATGGTGTATCCATTCTTCGACTCATGGATTGTATTAATTCAAGTAGCAGTGGTTAAAACATCAATTTCGATTCAGCATTCAAAAGAAATTGGTGACAATAGGTGGCGATATTGTACCCAATCAAGTAGTTAGGAACCCCAAAGATAGCAACGGTGGTCTGCGTCGCCCCTGCAGAGGTCGACAGCGTTTTCTTCGTTAGGCTGTAAAATGTTCCAAAAAGGGTAGGTGCTGCCTGTAATGATAGCCAGTACCTTCATCCCGAGACTAACGGACGATTTGTAAAATAATTAAGGTTTTCAGATAATTATTTTAGTGGTTAATTCTTTTTTTTTTCAAATTTAAACTTTGAATTTAAAACCGAATTCCAAAATTTTATTTAATTATTTGTTTATAAGTAAATTCTTTGGAATATAAAACATGCAGTAATAAACGTTTGTTTTGCGAATTCGAAATACTGAGGAAATACTTAGAATAGAAAATATTCCAAGATAAACATTTTTTTTGTTTTTTCTGTCAAACACGAGGATTGACACTGTTTTCCTATGTTGGTCTTGTCGAAACTCGTCCATATTGACAAATAGTCCCTTCTTTTTTACGATTTGGTAAACTAAACAAGCTCGTTGATATTGACCGTGATCTTGAGTGGGGCATTCTAGATTTTTAGGAGAGTTACCACTTGTCATTTCCGTTTTTTCTTGGTCATTCTTCTCTTCTTTTCCTTTTTTATCTTCTCTTGTCGACCCCCTTTATCGAGGATCCTAAACAATACCTTTATGGCCGAACTGATTTTCTGATCAGCCATAAAAAGAGAAGAAAGAAAAAAAAATTAAAGTCCTACCTTTTGGTTGTCTAAATATGTCATTCCAGGACTTCATGATAAAATCCAATGCGTTTGAACCCCCCCCCCAAAAAAAAAGCTACCAAAAAAAACAAAAAACAAAACAAAACAAAACAAAACAAAAAAACAAAGTAAAAACAAACAAATAAACAAACAAAGCAAGTCTCCTGTTGAGAAGATTTCCAGCACACTATCCACGCAAGATTTCCCGCACATTATCCACGCAATATTTCCTGCACACTATCCATGCAATATTTCCTGCACACTATCCACGCGAGATTTCCTGCACACTATCCATGCAAGATTTCCAGCACACACTATCCATGCAAGATTTCCTGCACACTATCCACGCGAGATTTCATGCACACTATACATGCAAGATTTCCTGCACACTATCCATACAAGATTTCCTGCACACTATCCACACGTAAAAAAATAATAACTCAAAAGTAAGGCAAGTTTTATTTAATATAAATGTTGATACATCTGTAGAGAAGAGGAAAATCTCGTATTTTGATTTGGCGCTCAATTTATTTCAACACTTAATTTCACCCAATCAGGATGACTTATCCTATTCAGCCCGGACCTTCATTTCCGGCTTGCAAAACGGGTGAGCGACCAAACCCACTCTCTTGGGCTTGAGACGGCGACCAGAACAGACGTTCCTCTGGACGTCCCTACTTAGCGATGCTTTTTTAGCTAGACAAGCTGCCCAGTGTGGACATCTCACTGTGGCTTTAACACTAGCAGCAGCAACATGGACACTCAACGAGGGAACCATCTAATTTATGGATTTCGTACGAGGAATCCCAGTTGAATATGAATTGGGTGCATTCAGCATGCCTTCCACAGGCACCACTTCATGTCACCCCAAAAATTGGCTATGTCGATCTGAGCGTAACTCCGGTCTCGACACTAGTTCCCTTTTCACCTCTGGTCCACATTAATGGAGATAACGCAGACTCTCCCCCCAAAATATCAGACACACAAAACTACACGGTGGCTCTAAACACAATCCCTCACACGTCCCGCAACACACGCTACCATCTCAACATCCCGCTACGCCATTTCTTCTCCAACACTAACAAGCCTAAACTCCACGAGTCTTGCAGCACCAAAAGCAAACCATATTCAATGCTGCAAATAAAAAAACTTTCTTTGTTGTGTTGTTAAAGAAAAGTTTCGTCATTCATTTGTTGCCTAAAAAATATAGTGTTAGAGAAATTAACAATTTCCCTAAACAGCTATACATCTATACTTGAACATATATCCCAGAATTTTGTTTTCGGTGATGAAAGGAGAGGTGAGTGAATATCAGTTTATTTACTTTGGTTTATTTTAGCTAGTATAATTTACTGACCCATTTATACTTGATAAATATATTCCTGCAATCCCCTATAACCTACTTAACCTGCAATCCCCTATAACATACTTAACCTGCAATCCCCTATAACCTACCTAACCTGCAATCCCCTATAACATACTTAACCTGCAATCCCCTATAAACCTACTTACACCAAAAATACTGCAATACTCACTATGGCCTTCTCTACTTAAAACTCAATAAGAAAACCAAAAAAAAACAATGAATAGAAATTGATATTTGCAATGATAAAGAAGGATACAGGGGAAAATAAACATAAAACCCCTAAAAGAAAATGGAAACTAAACAAAATTGTGGATAATTTGGTTGCCTCAAAAGTGAGACGAGTGAATTGTCAGTATTTATTACATACATTAAAACTGATACATAAATTTGGCACAAGGCCGCAACCAGAGAGACGAAGAGAATGGTCATCACTATTCTAACTTTAACTTAACTAGTTCCATTTCCTTACTCAAAACAGACTATACTATTCCTTTCACCACAACGCCATAATTATTCAGAAAATCATTTGCACTACAATCACCAAAACAAATCAGTCACTCTATGAGTGTCTCACCTAATCCCTAATTTGCATAACTGTGAGTGAGATGGAAATAAGGATTCTTTTTTTTATTTATTTACAAGAAATTCCCAATGAAATAAAAGACTATTATAAATATATATGTACAAATTTAAAATAAAAGCAACGTTAGAATTGCTCCTTCTCTCACTGACGAACATGGTAGAAAAACTAGTTCACCAATCGAAAAAGCGCTGCAGGTAAAATAAACAAACAAACAAAAAAAAAAGTTTCCCTCGCACCTCCGGAGAACTCGAGCCCCCGTCATTATATGGGGGTAGGAAGGGGTAAAAAACAAGGAGTACTAAAAAAAACAAGGGGTACAAAACAAAACAAGGGGAACTGAAAAAAATAAGGAGAACTAAAAAAATATTGAGTACTATAAAAAAAAACAAGGGATATAAAAACTAAGGGTACTGAAAAAAAAAGGAGTTAAAAAAAAATCAAGGGGAAATAAAAAAAAACAACAATTGTGTACTAAAAAATGGGGGTATTAAAAATCAAGGAGTACTAAAAAAATAAAAATGGAACCGATGAGCTTACATACTCTTGCTAAGTTAAATCGCTTTTTCAAAACAAAAACAAAATACTAATTTCACTTACCTGGAATGGGTTGTCAGTGAATTTTTAAAGGGGTCTAATAAACTTTGTCAACCTCTAATATCTAATAAATATTCAAGGTGTTGTACTTTTTCGCAAGACACAAGCGCGCAACTTTCACCCATCTTTCGCCGAATTCCATAGAAGAGAGACTTTGATTGAATTTTAATTCTAATCTAGTGCTTGTAAAAAGCTATCAGCGTCTGAAATGAGAAAGACTTACATTCATGGAATCCCTTCTGCCATGTCGTCCAAATCACAACTCTCATGAGAAATACAGTGTTCCTTCCTATTCAGCGATGGAACCACGTTGCTACATACAGACCTAACTTTGAGTCCAAAAAGCTTTCTATTCAATACACGAACCATGTAGCCTTCAAGAAGCTTGTGCAATGGCTGTACGACTGGACAGCGAAAGAAGGCGTGTGTGATCGACTCTTTCGTATCACCACACCAGACACACTCTGGTGAAATTGCTTGACGCGCTGAGAAAAGTCTCTTCCCGACTAAGAGAGCACTTTAATTTACCAGCCAGGTAATTGGTACCAGATCATTATTGAAGCACCTTAACTTGGAGACCTACGGTGACAAAAAGCGACCTTCTTACTTCGTCACGCCAGGCTCCTTAATTAAGTCATCTCCAACGGTCCTCACCTATCTAATATTTGATACAATGCCTTACTCGATAATGGCCAGATGTCAGATCACCCCGCAGCCGAGAGAAAACATCAGAGACTGCCTATAGAAAGAGCATTCGTTTCTAGGTAATTGATGAACCTCCCCATCATTCGTGTGAATGCTTGTCATGGCCGGGAAGGCCTTCTTAACGTCTTATTTCCAAAATTTGCCTTTCTCATCATGTTATGCTCCCATCTGACCTAACAATCTCAGGTGCAAAGTATGTCATCATGTCTCCACATTTGGTACTCCCAGGCGCCTTCGACGCACCAAGAGAACACGTTTGCCCCAAACGAACTGGAATAGGGATCTTTCTTGGTCAACTAGAACGGTACACAAGAGAGGAAGTTCTGTCAGTCAGTAAAGAAGGAGGAGGTCGGTGTGTGAGCCACACCTCGGCCCTGCCCTTTAAGAAAAGCTTCCTCCATGACCCAACGCCGGAATTGATCATGACCTTTTCCAGTACTTCCAACCAATTTTTCTCTCACTAGAGATCGGGACCAAACCGAGTGCCGAGTATCTTGCACCGACTGTCCATCCAACTGAAGGGGCTGAGAAGAGCAAACCCTTCCACGAACCCAACAGCAAACTCACCAACTTTTCATGGTTGATTTTGGCCCTTGATACGTCGTCCGATTTCTTAGCTGACTTTATCGACTTCGACACTGATCGTTACAAGTACAATAACAATAACATCTCCAGAATGAGCGGAATACCTGACTGTGATGGTAGCTCTAAACAGTGTAAGACCTCACAGAACCAGGTTCCCCCTCAAATCGCGAAGAAAAGCTTACAACGTAAAAATGTACAGTATGGATGAGAGCAGACACCTTTGACGATATTGATCGAGACAAAAGTGAAAGCTTTCAATCTTATTCCACTCATCTCCACCATGATTTCGGAGGACGCATACAAAATGCAAATCCAGCTGCGAAAGTTCACTCCGAATTCAGCCGCAGACAAAATAGCTTCCAAGAAACCATAGTCAACCCCATCAAAATCCTTGAACTGATCCTAATTGATCGGTTCGGTATTACCATCGATTTTTTCTATTATCGTACATAGCAAACAAAGATTGTTTCTGGGCGTAACAGTCTAAGACTACTGAGGACCGATTAGATTAGGCAGGGCAGTCTGTAAACGGTCTGCCAAAATCGTTAAGTTTGTGTTTAGCATCGTAAAAGGGCGATTTTTACTCATCCCTTCCCTACCATCTTTGAAACTTTACTATACACCTGGTTAACGGCACAAATATGTGCAACAGCCTCAAGTACACTTCATAAAGAAGACAATCGATTCCGGGAATCTTCTCCGTCCCGACTATTTTTAGTGCTTATTGAACTTCATCTTCTGTAATGCGCTGCTCTCACCTAACCGCAAGATAGACACAGAACTGAATAGAGCTCAGTTCGGCCTCCCTGGTGAAAAATTCGCGAAAGTAATCACGCCTCCCTTTGTAGACTGACGTTGTCCGTTTGGCGATATACCTCTATGAAGCCTCTCCAAGTTCCTCGGCTTGTAATTCGTGAGCCATATTCGTTGCCTCGCAAGACATTCTTTTTAACCAAGCCCTAACTACTCGAGCCCGGTACTTTTTATGTGTAAAGGCCAGCTCAGACTTAGCTGTTGGTTTTTCCCGCCTTTACTGCCCTATTTATCCTAGATTCTAACGCTCTTTGCGCCGCTAATCTATCTAGTTTGAGTCTTCTAGTATATAGTCCGCAACAAATGATCTCATTCTATCCTTGAGTTTAGTTTACCAACTACTCCCAATTATGGCACCCGTCTATTACCGCTTTAGTATTAGTTTGAGCTGGTTCTGATAATCCTCATCTAACAAGGATACGTTGAATTTCCAGTAATCAGGCATCCTTACTTTAGCCTAATCTAACACAGACAAATCTCCTCGTGATGAAATAAATGTTTAATGGTTTGTCTTTGCTGATTCCACAATCGTCAGAAATATATCTTAGCAAGAAAATCTGTTTAAAACATTAAGAATCCTAATGCTCCAAATCTTATATTTTTCTTTTTCAATCTCTTTGTTCTTCTGTCGATATTTTCAGTTTAATTTGATGTCTTTTATTTAATAAATGTGTGAAGAAGAGATGTTTTCATTAAAAACAAATACAGATTAGAATCTTCTGAATTCCAATGTTTTACTAGTTTGAAAAAAAATTGAATTATTTGAAGAACACTTTAAAACATTTAAAAAAAAATAATGATAAGATTCATTGAAAGATTACTTTCTGATTTTGTTGTTGTTGAAATGGAATTAAAGTTTCATCGAGATCAAATAATGACTCAGCTGTTTGAAAAGTTATGACAGAATGTTGGGAATTTTCCTTGTGAATCTTCTACTTGCATATTGCCCTGTCGACTGGGGCTGTAGAATACACCGACTACATCTCTGCAGAGAAGTAAGACCCCTACACACACCAATGAGTGTTCTATATATGACACTAAACAATTTGATGGTGAGGTTCCAGTAATGCTAGAGCTTTGGGGAATACAGAGTACCTCTTCATTGCCATCGCTCCCAGGTCCACTCTGGCCCGGATAGGGTCTTATCTGTGGGTCAAATAGAACTAAATTGTGTACTTATGCTAAACTGAATATCTTCAAATAAACTGTTTTGACATTTAAACTGTGTACTTATGCTAAACTGAATTGTTTGAAATGGAATTGTTTTTGTACGCTTAACTGAACTGTTTGAAATAAAACTGTTTTGGCATTTAACAGTGTGTAAACAAAAAACTAAATTTATAGTAAACTGAATTGTTTTAATTAGGACTGTTTGACTAAACTGAATAGCTTAAAATAGAAATGATTTTAACAATTAAACTGTGTACTAATGCAAAACTGAATTGTTTGAAATAAAACTGTTAATTTGTATAAAATAGATTTGGCATTAAATAACCTACAAAGGTTGATATGTCATAAAACCCAAACAAACAAACAAACAATCTACTTGCATACCCCCCCCCCCCAAGAGCTGCCCTATTTTATGAACATCATATTCCTTCAATTAAAGCATTTTCGTCAATATCTTTATTCAATGAAATGACCATAATTAATAAAAATCAATTGAGCTCATTTATTCAACTAAACTGGATACCGTTTTTTTAATGAGATAAACAAATTCAATCTTTACTCGAGAAACACTCTCTGTAGCAAAACCAGCCTGAGGCATAAGCAATATTTATAGCTGCTTAAAACCTTTCGGCTACGAAAGAACCCCAAGTCCACTTGATTTTTTAAAATCTATTTTTTTATGCATATATAATGAGGAACAACTTTTCCCGCTCAGTATCAGAAATACCACATTAGTAAAAGGAAAACTCTGAATTCCAATAACACCTCATAAACATAGATATGCATATATAACCACGCAAATGCACACGTACAAATAATAATAATAATAATAATAATAATTCTTTGGTCACTTACTAAGCTTAGTTGTGGTTCAAGGCTATAAGTATGGAGTACTCAGAGAGAACTAAACTTAGTAACAACGGTTTACTAGTTAACCTCAGTAGCACGTGAAGTTCCAGACAATAATTATACTGCTAACCAGAAATCTTTATATAATAACCGTGCTCAGTATCTTCAGATAAAACCTCTAAAAAAACTGTAGAAACACAAACAACTAAAACTGTATCATTTGAGAATTGAACAGCAAGACACAGTCATTTGTGTTTATTTCTATATGAGGAATCACACAATGCAGAGAACTCTCAACTTGCAAAGAAGCAATACAAAGACTGTTTGAAAAAGTCCCTTGGTAGTACTTCTCGTATCACCATTACTAATGGTTCACCCAAGCTGAGGTTCATGACTCCTGGAATCTCAATATCAACCATGTTATCTCCTGCTTTGAAGACATCTACATAACCACTCTCAAGGAAGGAAAGAGGGGGAACTGCAATTCTACGTCACTAAACCCTGACCATGTTGAAAATAAACCTGTTTTGTAACCCTCCGTACTTTGTCCTCGACAGTATTATAATAGTGACCAGAAAGATAAGATTATAAACGCCTTTTATTCCAGAGGTACACTCATGTCACTGGAGAAAACCCTGTAAATGAGCTATGAAGGTTAAAAACCAGAAAAAAATTGTGCCTGTTTTGAGGGTCGTTTCTCATAACGAGAAAGACTTGGAATATCGGCTATGTTTTATTTTAAATTATTTTTTTATGTTTTATTTTATTTTATTGGTTTCAAAGTATTTTCATCGCCGAAGTAGAAGTAAAGATGGCCATATATGGAAATGGGGGAATATAACAGGTCCGAAAAGTTTTCCCATTACATAGAGAAGTTAGAATTCTTCTTCATCGCAAACGGCATTGAAGATACACCAGAGAACTCAGAAAGACAAAAAGCCATGCTACTAAGTATTATAAAAAGTAAAACCTACGGGCTTGTTAGAGATTTATTAGCCCCAAATAGAGTGACAGACAAAAGCTATTCAGAGATAGAGATAAAAAAACAACACTTTTAACCAAAACCGTCCAAGATTTCCAGTGGTATGAATTTTATAAACTTGCCAGGAAAACTGATGAGTCGGTTGCAAACTTTATGAATCTCAAACGTTTGTCGGAAGATTGCAACTTTGATAAGACAATAGAGACAATGATACGAGATAGAGTTGTGTGTGAATAAATGAGGAAAACACAGAGAGAAGATTATTGTCCGAGAGTGACTTGACATTTAAGAGAGCTTTTGAAATAGCTCAAGGAATTGAGGCCACTCCGAGATATATCGCATATTTGAGTGGCGAAAGTCAATCAATTGGAGGAAAACAGGAAGTATTTACACGGACAGGCGGGTGAAAAATGATCAGGAGAAAAGGCGACCGACAGGAACAGGTTGCAAATGCTATTGTTGTGGAGAAAACTGTACGTCGAACCAGTGTATTCACAAAAGGGCAAAATGCCATTATTGTTTGAAAATAGGGCATTTGATGCGTTGCTGTTGCAGTAAACAGCCAGAACAAAGTGGTTGCAGTTACCAACTGGAAGGGGACGGGGACAGTCAGATACAAACTGGGGGTGTGGCAGACGTACGTATCACTTAGTATTAACAAATACAGTCTGAAGAACAACCAACCAAAAGGACATACTATGTTCCGAGTGAAGAACACAGATAGGTTAAATCCATAGTGTTGCAAAAAAGGAGAGACAGTTAGCCCCCCCCATGACAAGGACGGAAAAAGATCATTTGATCTTCATAACACACAATACTCATAAATGAGAACAAAATAACCATTGAGGTGGACACAGGAGCCACAGTCATGAAAAACCGTCCACCACTGCAAAAATCAAACACCAAGTTCCTCACATATACAGGAGATAAACTGAATGTTTCGGGAACTAGAAGGGTCAATATTGATTATCAGGGTCGGCATAATAAGTAACCTGTAATAGTAATCGCGAGCAAAGGGCCTAATTTGCTATATAGGAACTGGTTAAACGTCATAAATTAGACGAGACCCAGATGTTCTACCTTAAAGGAGGGAAGCCATAAAAATGGCAATGGGTGACTGGCCAATATTATGAGATGCTCCGTCAAGAACTGGGCACTATGAGAGGAGTGAAGGTTTTCATTCAAGTACCTGAAGGTTCAATACCAAGGTATTTTAAACCTAGACCATTGGCCTACGCATTGCAAGGATCAGTGCTCAGGGAAATTGAACAAAGTGTGGTGGCCAGGAATTGATAAAGACATTGAAATCTATGTTCAAAGCAGTTCTGAGTGTCAACTGGACTGTAAAATACCCGCAGTGGTTCCAATAAACTTCTGAAAATTCTCACAGAAACCATGGTTCGTATTCATTTGAATTATGTGGGATTCTGTGAAGAGAAAATGTTCTTGATCATTATAGATTCATACTCGAAAGGGTTGGATGAACATACTATGAATACAGCGACTTCAAGCGCTACAAGCGGGAAATTGCGTCACTCCTTTATGGAATATGGCTTGCTTGACCAGTGTGTGACGGATAATGCCATCTGCTTCACCAGTTCGGATTTTGAAGAATGTATGACCATTAATGGCCTAAGACATATCACATCAGATCCATACCATCTGGCTATGAACGGTCAAGAAGAACGTGTAGTAAAGTCCTTCAAGGATTCATAGAAAAAGTTAAAGGAAGGAGATATTGAAACACGAGTGTGTAAAATACTTCTACTATATCGTACCATATCATATACAACCGCAGGTCTATCACCAGCTGAACCGCTGATTAAAAGAAAACTGACCACAACATTTAGTAGAGTACATCCAAACCTACAATTGCGCATGTGCAAAAATTGGAAGAGAAGAGAAGTATGATCATCATCAAAGCCGAGAGTGATCATGTAGGAAGATCTGGTCTTTGTTCGTATCGTCAATTCCCCGGGGAAATGGATCCCCAGGGAAATGGATCCCCGGGGTTGTAGATAAAAAAAAAAGTCAGGTTCTGTTTCAGTGCATGTGAAAATGTCGAATGGACAAATGATCCGAAGACATATACGATCATATACATAAACGTTGGCCAACATTAGAAGACAGCCCTAAAGCACCGACACTCACCCAGTCAAGAGTAAGAGGTGCCCATCAACAGCCAGGTATCAGCAAATGCTAATAGAAGAAACAAACCACCATAAGGAGGAGCTAGTAGTAGTTCCCACTCTGATAACAAAGAAGCAAATACCCACATCAGACTCAAGACGCCCAGACGAGCCAGAGACCAGATACCCACACAGGCAACACATCAAGCCCTCGTATATGAGAAAATATGTTATGTCTGTAACATACATGTAATGGGGAGTATGAACTTTTAAGGAGGGAAATATTGTTTCTGTGATACTGAGGGGTAAGTGTTGTTTCCTTTTATATACGTATCTGTTGTAGACACTGATGCCATGTTGTCAATAAACTTGTTTTGCAACCCTTTGAACTTTGTCTGTCCTTTACGGGATATAATAACTAGACAGGTTGCCTAACCAAGGCTAAAAAGCCCAGTCTGTCCTATTTTTTTTTTATCTAGAGGAAGAACAAATGGATGGCTTTTCCAAGGGCATTAGCACAACGGGAAATGCAAATAGCCGCGTCCAGGATTCGAACTTGGGTCGTCGATTCTATTTCCAATGACGAAATACATAACCCTAAGCATTTTATGATTATCATATTTACCCAACCTCTCCGCTCGGGCAGGATATGACACAAGATCAATTTTTTTAAAGTGGAGTTTAACAGGTTTGGCTTCAAAGTTTTCCTTCTCCTAGACTAGTTGCCTCACCAAGGCTGAAGAACCTAGCCTGCCCTACTATTTACCCATAGCTGGAGACATTTTATGTTTATGTTCATATGACATGCAATATTTCTGCAAAGTGTATCTGTGAGGTTATATCCGTGTGTGTATATGAAGTACTACACACACACACACACACACACACACTGAGTCATAATATGTGTGTGTGTGTGTGTGTGTGTGTGTGAAAGAGAGAGGTTCTACTCCAGTGTTTAGGCAAATTAAAATGTGAATTTCTTTTTTCAAACAAAGAACATGTTGAAAGACAATGTGGTTGTTTACTTCTGTTTGTGGTGATTTCTTATAAGAAATTTTAAATGAGACACGGGAAACATTAGGCAACTTAAACAGAAGCACACAATGATCAGTCTGTTTAAATTTCTCAAACTTTGGTTGGCACCACTTTATAAATATCATGTCCCTTTCATTTAAGTCTATATCATTTTATAATGAATATGTAAAGAAAATATTGCTATTAATAAAAATAATCGATAATGCTTTTATTCAACCAAATTAGACACAGAAATTAGCATAAAAATAAAACAGTCATGTCCATGTTCTGAGTATCAGCTAAAAAAAACAATTATTACTGAATTGTAAGAGTTTATAGAATGTAAAAATGCTGACTTCTTGTTGTTTATTCATTTTGTGAAGTTGAGATACAATTCACAAAAATAACTCATGTACAGGGTGCGGAAGCGAAATATGCAATAATTTTAAAAACGTTTTTTTAGTCTGATTAGTCCAATTTTTGAAAAAAAAAAAAAAAAAAAAAAAAGCAAAAAACACGATAAATCTAGCTTTTCATGATTAGCCCTATTATTCAAGCACATTTCATTAAAATTCAGTCCAATATGAGTGAGCAAGAAAAGAAACGACAAAGAATCTATGATTTGCTTATCACCGAAACTAAGCCCCCAAAATTTCCGAAATAATTGAAGTTTCTTTATGGACTCCATCAAGCTAAGACCTTTAACCACTTGATTACGCTATATAAGGCGTTTTAGAAAACCAAACAAATGCAACTTCCCATCCAAATATTGGTTCACTTAAGACTGCTATTGAGGAGGAATGGAATAAAATGTCTGAAGAATTTATTTTGAAGGCGTGCAAATCGTTTCGAAAGTGTGTTGATTCAGTAATTGAAAAAAAAAAAATGGGAGGTCATATTGAGTAAATTTACTGTTTTGTGTCTATCTTTTTATTTTGTTGTGCTTTTTTTAAAATTAGAATTAATCTTTTTTTATAATAGAGTCGTTTATTTTCATACTAGAATATTCCTAATTTTTCTTCCGCACCCTGTATAGCAACAAGATTCAAATAGTTTGTGTCAGAAGTATTTTTGTTTTTTAATCAACCAAGGGTTCATGGGGGAACCTCTCCATAGCTTATATACCAGCTCCAACAGATTATGCGTTCAAACATGACGGCAACTGCATGTGATGAACGCTCCTATGCAAAAAAATTCATTGATCACAGAAAACATCATTGACACTGTTGGGAGACTAAACAAAGTGGTTGTCCTTGTCATAGTGTTTGAGGAACTCTCCCAAGTGACGAGTCGTTTTTAGTCACGTGACAAGATGAACAATCCGCCTCTTTCATGAACAGTACTTTGAGTTGAGCAGACATGGTTTTTCGCTCCTCAGCAGTGACCATATGGGGCCTTCCTCCTATTGATTCCAGACCTGAGAAGAGTTAGTGGTTTCTACCTTTTTGCTGTACGAACTTTTCTGTTTGTTCCTTGAACACTTGTAACTTTTGTGTGAGGAGGAACAGGATTTCCCGAGGTTCCGCGAAAAGTAAAACTTCGAATGTTAGTTCCACAATAATACAATACAAATTTGCACAAGCAACGTAGACACGAGAAATTTGATAAAATACAAGAACCTTAAAGAAAAACAACTTTATATTTTCTATCAACTCGACAGTGGCAGTAAGCATACAAAAGGTGTTCATATTTGTGTGTATGTAAAACACAAATGTTCTCAAATTGAATGTATATGTATGAGTAAGTCCGAATTAAAATGAGAAGATAGGTTTGTACTTACATAAAAGTGTATGTGTATATATATGTGTGTGTGTCCTGGTATGAATGAGTTTTCGGCCACTCTCCTAACCGTATGGGCACCTCGGGTGGTGTAATGGTTAGCAAGGTAGACTAGCAAACCTACACGAGTGAGTTCGATTCTCATTAGGTGCTCAATTCATGCGGCCTTGTGCTACATCTAAGCAAAAAGCTTAGTAAATTACCACTCTCCTAACCGTATTAGCGGATCATCTGGTGTCAATCTATCTATATGTACCTGTCTGCGGATCTGTCGGTCTCCCCTACATTGAACTAAGAAACTTCGCTATTTATCATCATCATCATGTCGCGCTGGTAGCACGGATATCCCTGACCCTCTCTCGCCACTCCTCCCTATCGTTCATCGCCCTAGGCAGGTCTTCAGGACAACATCCCGTATCCTCACATAGCTGCTGAATGTATGTTCGTGCTGGTCGTCCTGCCTTCGCACGGCCATGTGTGGGGGTCCATAAGAGTACATCTCTTATGAGTTCGTCCCTGCTTCTCCAGCAGTGTCCTGCATGTCTGGTTCGTCTAACTTGGATAGTTTTCGTGATAGGAGGCAGGTGGCCGTACAGTTGGTGTCTTGTGGGGTGTTGCCGCCAGGACTTGTTCAAGATTGCTCGCAGCATTCTTGTGTAATTGCCGTCTAGCTTCTTCTCCAGCCGTTTTGTTAGAGTCCATGTAGTGCACCCATATAGCAGTATCGATGTGACCGCTGCCTGGAAGAAACTGCGTTTCATTTTATCGATTAGGTCTGATTTCCATATAATCGATAGCCTATTGATAGCTGTCCATGCTTTCGTTAACCTCGTGTCGATGTCCTTTTCGGCTGATGCGTCGCTGCTTCCTAGTTAAGTGAATTTGTCTATTAGTTTAAGAGGGGTTCCGTTTAGAGTGGAGATGTCCCCGTTTGATTATAGCACATATATTCCGTTTTGAGTGCATTAACATCTTACTTTGATCCACTTTTATTTTACCCAAAAGTAAAAATAGCGAAAAAAAGTATGGAAGACCAGACAATTCGCTATTTATACTTTTGGGTAAAATAAAAGTGAATCAAAGTAAGATATTTTTATTCCAGGTCAAATAAGTTTCAAATGCGCGGACGTCGGCGAGAACGCAACCCGTGACCTAATAGTTTTATTTGCACACAGTTAAATGGTTTCAAGTATTACTATGTAATACTAATAATTCAATTTAGCGTCAATCATTTTTTGTTCACAATTAAACGGTTTCATATATAGAAAACGATCAAATGTTGCTATTTGACCAATAGATTGGACCTAACAGGTAATACTAGTCCAAGTCAGAGTGGACCTGGGAGTAAGGGCAATGACGGGGTATTCGACATTCCCCAATGCCCTAAGACTGGAGTCTCACCATCGGATGGTTTAGTGTCATAATCAGGACACTAATTGTGTGTTGTGGGTCTTACCTCTCTGCAGAGATGCAGTTGGTGTATTCTACAGCCCCAGCTGGCTCAGCTGAAGCGACAAGATAGAGTAAGAAGAGTATTATCTTAACCAATCAGATTCACAGAAATTATTTATTTTGGAACCTAACTATTTTTGTTTCTGTGAAAAAAATTTCTACAAATTTGTTTTTGGTCCGCTTTTTCTAGAATATTCTATTCTACGTGTGATTGGTTTTAAAATATAAGAAAATAAATTTTATGTAAGTGAGATTCTGATCCTTTTTTTTCGGGAATATTTCTATCTATGTGTTCTGGGTTGATTTATCTAAAACTAAAGAAATGTGTATTCTATATGTCAAGCCTAGGAGAGGGACTGAGCTCCCTACTCGTATTGTGCACAATTAAATGTCTTATATTGACTTGTTCTGTTTCCTACCAAATATTCTGAGTTAGTTTACTCTCTTTGGGATAACCTTATGCGCTATAAGAAACGAGGTGTTCTCCACGAAATAACACATCGTTAAATTTTATAATGCCATAATATAATCACACCCCCAGCCTCGATAAGTACATGTACACAGGTTATAACATCAGACAATTTTTGAACAGCTTTCTTCCACGATGGTGACATTTTGCTCAAAAACATGAAAAGGCCAATAAAAAAAAAAAAATTAACACCAATTCCTCATCTTGTTAAATTTGAAAAGACATGTCTACAAAAAAATCTGCAGCTTAAACACACACACACATACACACACACAATATATATATATATATATATATATATATATATATATATTGGGTTCAGTCATAAATAATTTCCGTTTTAGTAAAACATAATTTATTCATGAATAATTTAACAATGATTTAATTTCCATCAATCACATATTCGCCATTATTTTGAATCATCTCTTTTGCTATTTATCAGGTAACTTGTTGATTCCTTTTAAGTAAAATTCAGCTGATTTCATGCTCAAAAAATCTTTCATAAACGTTTTCACATGATTTTCTGGAGAAAATTTCTTGCCATTCAGAGCATTATGTAGAAAACGAAAAAGATGGAAACCCCTTCATGCCATGTCTGATGAATACAGTGTATGAGGAGAACGGACGAACCTAAATCCAATATTTTTCCTGCACGATTCTTTCTAAATGTGGCCTTGTGTTATCATAGAGAAACATAATGTTTCTCCTATTCGAAGATTTCTTAGAGATTTATGCACACGTTGTAGTTGTTGAGAGTATATGGAAATCTGATCTCTTCCAACATGTAGCCGTGTTAGTATTATTGTATAGGTAGACCACTTGGACTTTAATGAAACGCTTGGAACACAAGTTATATGAGAACTACACTATTTTTTTGCCTTTTGTTTTGTATGGTCACTTACTTCCCATCTTATGAACTATTCGAATAATACGAGCAAGACATGTTGTGAACTGCTGAATAACTAAAGACGAATGCATAAGCGACATTCTTTAATAGACTCCTATACATGGTGTTGTAACCAAACAAAAAGTTACCAAATGAAAAATAACCAAAAACGGAGGTTGGAAATGAAATGGAAATCTTTATAACATTAACAAAATACCATACTTACCAACGGCATGAAGAAGGTAACCACGACTAGTGGTGACTACTTAGTATATCCCCCCCCCACAATAGTGTCCAACGTATTTAGGAGAATTGGGATATACCCATTACTGTTCATAGGTAGGATATATAACGCACGGACATACCAGGGTTGGCTGACCAGCAAAAACTTACAATTGTAAACCCTGTGTGGACACTGGGTGCTGTCTAAATGACTTACCAAAAGTGATAGCTGATAGTGACAGATGCCAAGAGAGAGCCAAAGGAATGTGTGCTGCCTACTTACCTTGATGATGATGATGATGATTACTTGTAAGTTCGATGTTTTAATCATATTTATAGTTTTTGATTACTTTTATTTTAATGTTGTGTATTTTTGAATGTTCATCATCATCAGCATTATCAAGGCATGCTAACAGGACATATTCTTTTGACTCTCTCTCATCATTTGTCCCTGTTGGCTATCTCTCTTGCTACGCCCTTTTGATGACATCTACTTTAAATACTACCTGTATTCAGAGTCAAACTGGTTGTCTAGATTTGACATATCAACTATGAATTATGTTGCTAAATATGAAATGTTTAAAAATTAAACTCAAGTTTTAACTTTTTCTTTCTCTTGCATTGAGTTTCAATGTATCTGAATTTGATTTATTTATTTATTTTTTATTTGATTATTTTTTTCACACCCTTCCGTGTATATTACACCTTGTATGTTGTTTCACATTCACAACAGCTGTTTCCTTTTGATTATTTATGCATTTTGACACTAATTTGTATATTGAAGTCACAAAATTGCGTTTGAAATGGCATTAATTACCAATTACCGATTCTTATAAGTTCTGATTTTTTTTGTATTGGTCAAATCTCTTCTCTGAAAGTTACAAGTGAAAAATCATTTAATTTGCTTTATATAATCATTTAGTTTTATTTATTTATTCATTTCAATGAAATTGAAATGAGCAGAATTTTCAATGAATCATGACTGGTTAGGTTTCAGAACTTTGAAATATCAAAATAAAATTTTAAAATTTCAAAATTTCATAAGAAACAACTTGATCCTGAACAGTTATGAGCTGTTAGGTCAAAAAATAATCATAGCCTAAATTAGTGATTATTGGGGATAAAATTATCCAAAGAGATGCCTCAACTTCACATATAAAATGCAAGGAAAACTTTATCCATTTCTTAAAAAGTGCATCTTATATGAAATCAAATACAGTGAGTAAATGATTTCTATTCTTTAATGGTTTAAGTGGTCCTTATCAAGAGTCCAGGTGATAGGATCCCAGAGTCAGCTCAACACAATGAAAATTGATTGATTGGGAAATATGTTTCTTTCTTACATGAATTCTGAATGATCAATATTGATTAGTGCACGTTATGATTGTCTTTAGATGTATACATGATATATATCTTTAAAATAAGAGAAAAGAAAATAGTTTTAATACACCCTAGTATATAATAGTAATAATAGACCTGGAAATAGAAATAGAAAAATGTGGTATCTTAAATCTACCAACATGCCAGTAATAGTAGGAGGTCTAGGTATGATTAAGAAAAGGACAAATAAACACATTAACAAGATTTTTTGACAATTCCAGTTTATAAGAAATACAAAAAATTGCTCTTTACAGAATGGCTCATTTCCTTCGGAGAATATGATTGACGTCAGAGAAAAATATCACCCAAAAGTGGTGGCAAAAAACATAATTACATAAAATACATATAATCACTATCTTTCCTTATCTGAGGTTTTGGTTAAAAATCCAAGGAAGGATTGTAAAAAAACGAAAAAAAAAATTACGATAATAATAATGATGATAATAGGACCAGAGAAGAACTTAAACAAATAGAGCAGAGAACAAGGAAACTAATGAACATGTGTGACGCGAAATTGTCTAAAATCCCATTATGGGACTTTATTTTCGCACGTGTGAAGACGGGGCAGGTTGGCACTTGATCCCCTACAGAATAAGTCCTGTTCAGAGTTCTTCTCTCAGGCATATAAGAACTGGCATATTACGTGAGGGAATAATTTAGGGCCAGACTGACCACCGCTGGCAAAGGGGTTCCAAATTTCACACTATCACACACCCACCAGGCCGCTAAACTTCTTTCCCTTAGATAATAGAAGAATACGGGCCTATAGGTCTTAGTCGTAATAATGTTAATATTGTAGTAGTCGGCAACTCCGGTTTCCCGTGTGATACTTTAGGAATTAATAGGACAATTCTAAGCAAGATAACATAAGGCGAATAGAAGCTGGAAAGAAAGCATGAAGTAACAACATAGACCACATGGTAAAATGAAAATACATAAAATCCTTTACTACTTATATATACACGTTCAGAGTGTCAAAAACATATAATTGGACAGTCCACGAATATAAACGTCTTTTCTGACTTTTGTCCTTCTTCAAATTGAGCGAGAGAGGGTGGTAAACGAAATTTGGGTGTAAAGGAAAAATGTCCCCAAAATTACTTATCTTATTTTCGACGGGGATCCACTGGAGAATTTTCTTCTTTCACGGGCTACTAGACTTTGTTCTGTTTTTAGTACTGGCTTGAGGGACTTGGGTCTCTCATGTCTCAGTTAATTCTCTTGTCTTCAGCCCGGAGTAAAATGGCTATGGTTCGTCTGCCCGCTATGAACCCTGCTCAAAAACTGCCATTCTTGTCCTTTACTTCCGCTGAGGGGAAGGGAGCCCCACTTCCGTTTTGGGGTCCCAGCCAATCATTTGGCTTCTCTCTCTTTCCCCTTCCGATGTCCAGCGACCTGAGGTCACTAAGTGCGAACACCTGGTCTCCCCTGTGTGACCCACATTCTCTCTTAACGGTCACTTTTTGACTGCTAGATAGTGCTGATTCAACACAGGAGAATAGTATCAGTCTTACCTCTTCATCTCCGTGAGCTATCACGTGACACCATGCATAAGGCATTACATCCCAGAGATGACGTTGACAGACTATATGTGTCTAGAAAAGAAGGAGGAAGAGGACTTGTCAGTATTGAAGACAGCATTGGCGCATCGATACAACGATTTGAAGACTACATAGAAAAGCACAGAGGAAGACTGATTACGGCCACCAGAAACATTATTGACCACACGAGGATCAACAGAATGGGAATAACCAGAAAACAAAGATGGGAAGAAAAACAATTCTATGGAAATTTTAAGCTAGTAACACACGACATATCACGCGAGAAATCATGGATATGGCTAAGAAAGTGAAACCTTAAGAGAAAAACTGAATCCCTTCTAATAGCAGCATGAAACAACGCCGTAAGGACAAATCATGTCAAAACAAGAATAGATAAGACACAACAAAACAGTAGATGTAAATTATGTGGTGATAGAGACAAAACAATCAATCACATAATAATGGGTTGGCAAGGTGATCCATTGGGAATTGGGCAAGAATTTTAAATTTGACCTTTCAAACAAATGGTATAAGCACAACCCAGCATCTGTCGTGGAAAATGAGACACACAAACTCCTCTGGGATTTTGATATACAAACGGATCACCTTATCTCGGCGAGACGACCAGACCTAATAATAATTTTAAAAAAAGAGAACTTGCAGAATTGTGAACTTAGCTGTCCAGGCTAACCAGAGTAAAGTTGAAAGAAAGCAAAAGATGGATAAGTATCTCGACTTTGCTAGGGAATTGAAAAAACTGTGGAATATGAAAATGATGATTATATCAATTGTAATTGCTGCTCTTGGTACAGTCATGAAAGGATTGATACAAGGACTGGAGGGTTTGGAAATGATAGGACGAATGGACACCATTCCAACTATTGCATTATTGAGATCAGCCAGAATATTGAGAAGAGTCCTGGAAAGGAGACTTGCTGTCACTCAAACTCCAGTGAAAGACCATCAGCTAATGCTGATGTGAAAAACTTTTAAGGAGTAACAATAATAAATGATAGGATCTTGTCAAAGAACTGAAAAAAAACCCTGTAAAACTTGGAGGTGACCAATTGTAGTTGATGAGCTTGGAACAATCCCCAAAGATTTGGAACGGAAACAGGAAGAATTAAAACTCAAAGGAAGAACCAAAGCTATACAGACCATTTTGTTGGTCGGATCAGCAAGAATTCTTAGAATAGTCTTGGAGATTTGAGGAGACTTGTTGTCACTCAGAATTCAATGAACGACCACTAGTTAAAACTGGTGTGAAAAACTAAAGTATGAAATAATAATTATATTGTAAAATTAAAAATTGTCTTTAGATATATATATATTAAATATGTTTTGGCGTAAAGGTTTGTAAAAATAAAAAATACATTTGATACCTCCTGATATATAGTAATAGTATACTGGAGTTATAGGTTACAAAGTGAATTTCTGTAAAGATAGTTGTAATCCATCTTAAAGTTTAATAATATTAAGGATAATATATTGGAGTCATCGTCATAGTCACCTTTAGATATGTACATGAAATAAGTTTTGGTGTAAAAGTTTATAAAAACGAAAATACTTTTGATGTTCACTAAAAATAACATGTTGGGCTCATAGTCTTCAGATATATACAGGAAATAAACTTTAGAGTAAATATCTGTTTTAAAAAACAACAACAACTTAAATGCAACCAATTTTTTTTGTGAAATGCAAGAATTAACCATGTTACTTAAAATTCACAAAGACCCATTTTTTATCATAATCAACGTCAAAGCATGCCAAAAGCTAAATTATTGCAGCAGCTGACATTTGTAGCAGAAGGAATTTCCGTATTTTGTTTGGCGCGAAATTTATTTCGACGCATAATAATGACTTATCCTATTCACCCGAATCACCTTTCTGGGCAGCTGTAATTGGGGAAAGCCGTCAAACACTCTCTTTGGCTGAACAACTTCGTTCAGTGCAGACGTCTCACTGGCTGCTCTTCAATAGCAGCAGCAGCAACATGGACACAATGAGGGAAGCTATCTAATTTATGGATTCCTTGCATCTATTTCCCTTAGACCAAGGGTTCCCAGTTGAATATGAATTAGATAAATTCAATACGCCACACACAGGAACAACTTCACGTCACCCCCAAAATTGGCTATGTCCCCTGCGAGGCAGAATTCCGCGCTGACACCGAGTGACTTCACCTCTGGGCAACATTTTCTGGAGACATTCACGCTTCTCCCCGAAACAACCAGAAACACAAACTCACGGTGACTTCAAGGTTTCTCTCCTCAAACAGTAAACATGACTTTTGCTAAACCATGACGAACATATCTCCCTCGCACGTCCAATGACACGCGCTGCTTTCTCAATTCTATCATAACTTCAAATCGTTCACTTACTTCTTTCCTTCATACGAAACTTGCAGCATAAATGTAAACTCTTTATTCCATGCTGCCATTAAAAACCTTCATGTAAAAGCTAACGGCATCTTCGTCTTCTTACTTCTTCATCCTCCTTTATTAACAACAACAATTAGCGAGGGGATAACACACACGCGTAAGAATACATTTCTTCGCTAAAAACAATAACAAACTTTCCACTCGTTAAACATTGAATCAGTTTCTTCTTTCATCATTTTATACAAATATATATTTATTTTAATTTATACTTCCTCCTATATTAGCATATATTCACTTTGAATAAGTTATTTGTACTAATCTTATAAACTGGCTTATCACTTATATTGTAGAAAGTTTGGTAAGGAACTGGTGATCCTGTTTCACTGAACAGCAGCAGCCCCTTGGGGTCACGTGGCGTCCATTATAAAAAGAAGCTCCACTGGAGATTCTCCCTCTTTTGGTTCCACTCCCACCACTGTTAGCAACAGGTCCTTCGTAGCAGCCCTTTGACGGCATACGTATTTGGTACCTTCCACCACAGCCAGGACCCAAGAGCGACGAACGCACGTGCTGAGTTAAAAGGAACAGGACACACACAGTTAAGTTCCAGCAGGCATTTTATCTGCAAACTCACTTTACCTACACCTACTTTACCTACATTACCTTCAAACACCTTCACAAAACCTTTACCTCACTTTACCAAACCTACTTTACCTTCAACTTTACAACCTTCACAACAAACCTAACCATATTTTACATCTTGAACTCTTCCTTGAACTCTCTTTTGTGAACTCTTCCAATTCGTTGTTTATTCCATTTGATGTAAAACCCTGTTTATTGTTGTTGTTGTTGTTGTTGTATATAAATTTTGCTGCGCGTATAAGTCGTTCGTCCCTTTCTTCAAAAGCTGTCAACCCAAATCTCTACTGCTGTTGAATTACGGTTTATTCTTTTACAAAACGTAGGAATAAACCGGGCTTTTCGGGGCTTTATAAAAATCCCCAGAATATAACATCTTTGTAGAATGGTTGAAATCTCTTTCCTCAATGTATCATTACCAATACTAAGTTAAGTAAGATTGGCTGACTGTAGTTGAGGGCGACCAGAAGGCTCCCTTTGTTGTATAGCCATGACCACTTTACATACACATATACATGCAGAAACATAACGATGCAATGAAGACGAACGAAGACACAGTTCTTTAGAAAAATATACCTCTCACTTTATTTGAAAGGGTTCGAAAGAGTTACTAAAGGTTTTACTGTGTGAGAGGTGAGTTGGAGACTGAACAGAACTGCAACATATTGACCCCAACTCTTATGGCCACAACAGCGTTTCTTTCCCGTTCTCCTGGGCTGCTCAACCGGGGGCCTGGGGGCCCAGCCTCTCTGGAACATGGTCCTCATCCCAGCATCTTCTCTCCAACTAACTCGAACTTCCTGTGCACCGAGTCCCTATTGGATATTGCATTTAGTGGGTCTTCTAGACAGCATCTAGTGTCTGCACAGAGCTGATGATTATTTGAATATTTACCTACCCCTCCACATTAACAGGATGTGACATAAGGTTAAATTTTTAAGTGGAGATTAACAAGTTTAAATTCAGAGATTTCCTTCTAGACTGGTTGCCATATCATAGTTAAAGAGTCCAGTTCGCCCTACAATTTACTTTTAGCTGGAGGTGAATAGTTGGATTTATAACTTTAACCCAAGAAAGAATAGTGCTATGTAAAATATGAACAAATGTGTCCAGGATTTGAACCCAGATCACCATGTTTATTTCCTTTGACAGGAACAATTACACTAGCTATGGGTAAATAGTAGGGTAGACTGGTTTCTTCAGGTTTGATGAGGTAACAAGTCAAGGAGAAGGAAAACTCTGAATTCAAACCTGTTAAACTCTGCTTAAAAATTGACCTTGTGTCATATCCTGCCCAAGCAGAAGGGTTGGTAAATATGGAACAATTAGACCAAGAATGCCTTTAGAGCTGATGAATGTAAGGTTTTTGCTGGTCAGCCAACTCTGGTGTGTCCATGTGTTGGAGTGCATAGGAAAATGTTGCTTATAAATTTGTCCTTACTTCCCCAGCAGTGCTCAGCATATCTTGCTTGTCTTAACTGAATAGTTTATAAGATGGGAAGTAAGTGGCCATACGGGTCGTTGCTTCCAGGATTTCTTTAAAACAGCATACAACATCCTCACTAGTTTCTCCTTACTTTACCAGCAGTGCCTAGTACATCTTGCTCATCTTACTTGGATTGTTTGTGAGATGGGAAGTAAGTGGCTGTACAACTGCTATTTTGTAGGGTGCTGCACAAAGCATCCTGTGTAAATCCTATTCAGGTATGTTTATTTATAAAAGTCAGACAAGTTCAAACTTTAGATAGACATGGAATCAACAGGTGAATTCATTATTTATAAACATAACATTAGAAGATTATTCCCAGTCAGGCAGCAGATATTTTTAAAATTAATTCCTCCTGCTTAATCTTGACATGTGAAAATGTAATCTCTTTCTTTCCTACATCTATTTAAATGTCTCCTAACATATACACACTCATATACACACTCATATACAGAAATATATTATTTATATGTTATATTCTTCCCGTTTACAATGAACTCTGTTTTCCTGCCTTGTTAACAGGGCTTAGAATATGTTGAATGTATCCCCTGTGGAGGGATAAGACCCCTGTTCCAGATATGATACTAAACTGCATTGGATTGTGAGGTTCCAGTTTTGGAGATCTTGGAAATGTGGAGTATCCCTCAATTGCCATTATTCCCAGGTCCACTTTGAACCAGAGTGGTAGTACCTGTTATGCTTCCATCAAGGCATCAAATAGATCTATTTAAAAATTATTTGTATTCAATTGGTCCATGTGCAAAAAAAAAGATCTCTACCCAAAAAATGTATATTGAAATATACAATGAACATGATTCCCTAACTACTAGGCATAAAATAACCCTTGATGGGTAGACGTGATAATAAAATCGTCATTAATGGCTTAATGGGTAGAGTGTTCGCCTATCATCCCGGAGACTGGGGTTCAATCCCTGGTTGAGTCATACCAAAGACTCAAAGGAAAGAAGTTGTGAAGTAGCTAATAAAAAAGGAGCCTTCCGGTTGCCTTTGACAACGGTTGGCCAACTTACTATAATCATTAGTCAATCTTTTATATACAACCTCTACAGCAATCAGCAAATTTGTTTGCAAGAAAAAAATATATAATTTAATTAGAAAACTCTTTCAAAACTTACTGCCTTGTTGGCTGGGGCTGTAAGATATGCTGACTGCGTCTCTGCCAAGGGGTATGATACCCCAGCGAAAGTCTTCAATATGACACAAAATAATCTGATGGTGATGCTCCAGTCCTGGAGCTTTATTAAATGTGGAGTACCTGTTCAAATCATTACTTCCAGGTCCACTCTAACTTAGAGTGGTAGTACCAGTTAGTACCTGCTACGGGTCAAATAAAACTATTTAATCATTTACTGTACTTGAAACCATTTGACTCTGTGCAAACAAATGATTGATATTAAATTGAATAATTTGTATTAGATAAGAATACTTGAAACCATCTCATGTCAGGAGAGTCTCTGTGGCTAAAGTCCTGGACTGCAACCTTGAAGTACGTGAGTTCAAACTCCAGCTGTGTTATCATGTTCATTTTCAGACTAAGACTCTTGGGAAAGGCATGAACTCCTTTATCCCCCTAGCTATGGGTCAAATAGCATCACTGTTGTTCTACAAGGATGGTCTTAGCATTAAATAACCTATGAAGATTGATATACCATTAAATAAAGAAACTAAGCAAAACCATATAGTGTCCTGGGTATGACATTAAACTGCATCTGATGGTGAGGCTCCAGTCTTGGAGTTTGGGAAATGTTGAGTAGCCCTTTCATTACCATTACTCTCAGGTCCACTCTGACATAGAGTGGGAGTTCCATCTATGGATATTTAATGATTTACTTTATTTAAAACCATTTAACTGGGTACAAACAAATGATTAATATTAGATTGAATTATTAGCATTCAATAGCAATACATGAAACTATTTAACTGTGTGTAAATGAACGAATAATATCGAATAGAATTATTAGTGTTAGATTGCAATACTTGAAACAATTTAGTATCCTGAGTATGACTTTGAATTGCATCTAATGGTGAGGCTCCAGTCTTGGAATTTAGGGAATGTGAAGTACCCCTACATTACCATTATTCTCAAGTCTACTTTGACCCAAAGTGGTCATACTTTTTAGTGTTTCATTTATTGGTCAAATAGAACTGTTCAATCTTTTCCAATTATTTTGTATTAAGTAGGAATACTTGATAAATAGAATTACTATTGTTTAATAGCAATGCTTGAAACCATTTAACTGTGCAAACAAATGATTAACATTAAATAAAATTATTAGTGTTAGATACCAGTACTTGAAACCATTTAATCTGTGTTCAAACAAATGTGCTCTGTCTTGTTGAAACCTTTTAACAGCTTGCAACCAGTCCTGTCTCTCTTTTTCTCTCTTACTTGAAACCTTCTAACTGCTCACTACCAGTCCTGTCTCTCTCTTTCTCTCTTACTTGAAACCTTCTAACTGCTCTCTACCAGTCCTGTCTCTTTCTTTCTTTCTCTCTCACTTGCTGCGTCAATACACTGGTTTGCACAATCCTACTGTGAAGCAACCACAACAATGCCGCGATTACTCCTTTTATACCAGTTCTGGCCGACCGAAATTTGCATATGTCCCAAAACACGTCCCACCAGAGACAGGACGTGTGACCTGCAAATTACACTCCCACTGACACTCATGCTTCTGTTTTTTTCTATACTTCTGGCACTCCACATGCAAGACACATTCACACTCGTTTTGAACTTTGAGGTAGGCCCTTTCGCTCGTCACTTCTTGCTTCTTTCTTTCTTTTGGTGTTGCTATGAAAGGAATTCAATTCACCCAGCTTTGTTGTCATGTTTCATTTCTTTTGTTCGTTTGGCTCACCACCAGTTTTTTATCCAGCCAGGGACGGTTGCTGGATTCATGTAAATGTCGGCTGTTCCACCTGCACGCCACTTGTTGTCTCTTTGAATGGCGAACCCTGGTTGGCTCATTGGAGGCAGCAGTCTGTGGGTTCTACCTTTCAATTTCACTACACTTGTTTAAAAATAAAGTCATTTATAAACTATTCACTTACAAATCCTATATCTGTATAAACAGGATTTCGCATTAAATAACCATCAAGGGTTGATATGCCATTAAACAAAATAACCAAACCAAACCTAAAATTTTAGTTTGTTTTCATCTCAATTTTGCAGCTGTTTAATAAAATAGACAAATCAAATTATAAATTTTTACATTGAAATTGCAATCACCTCACATTACTTATAAACATTTGTCTACAAAATACATACTGAATTATTCTGGATAGAAGAAAAGTTGCAACCAGAATTCAGAAGTCTCCTATTTCAATCCCTAATGATCATTTCAATCCAGAACTTCTCAACAAAACAAGGTGTTAGATATTGTTAAACCTAATTAAACTAATTACAAATATTGTTTCATTATGTCACAGATTTTTTATGATAATGAACTGAACAATGATTGGAGATTATAAAAATATTAAGATTGAAATAGCTTATACTATTAAAAAAAATCCATATTATCATGGAATACCAAAACCAGAAGTTCCACTGGGCCAGTCACATTAGAAAGTTCACAGACAAAAGGTGGACTTATGTAGTTGTCGAGTGGTATCTGAGAGACTAAAAATGATCATGTGGAAAACTCTCATAAGGATGGGAAGATGTCAAGTGAATTGGGCCAACACAGAGAAGAAGGGCAGGATCAACAATGAAATGGAAATATATTTTGGTGATGTAGATGTGGAAAACATTGGATGACCTGATCAATAAGGGGAAAGTTATTTGTAAAAATTTATAAAGATTTCTTTTAATTGTGTTTGACCCTCTGAAAATATCCAGTAAACACGTTCTTGAAATATTTCTAAAATTTGAGATTTTTTTGATAAACTACAAAAAAAAAGTCAAACATTTTTGTAAACAGTCTTCTTAGATGGTAATGGTATACATAAAAAACTAAAAACTTTACTTCTTTTATAGATTATTACTTGGCTTAATGTCTTGTATTTATATGTCATTTATGTGTCGTTAGATTTATTTAGAATATCTATGAATTCAATTTAAAAAAAAGTTATTATAGATATTTGAAATCCAGGTTAATCTTGATTGGTTAATAAATAAGAGATCGAGTCAAGTGGTCTGTTTACTATATTTCTACAATTTCCTTTCTTTTTTCCTACCATTCTTTTTTCTTTTGAAGCAGACAATAAGCATCTAATGTATAGTATTATTGCTTCATCTCTCTTTCCTTTTTTCCTTATTATGTTTGTTTTCTTTTTCTCTCTTATGTGTAGCATGTTCTTTTTCCTTTCTTTCCTCTCAATCAAAACAAAATGGTTTATTATTTATCCAAGGGGATAATGGAATGTAACATTAGAACAAATGTGTTCATGCCTTATAGCATAATAATGATGACATGACTGGATATTATAATTATTACATTATTCCTAGCAAGTTTTTCACACCAGTGTTAGCTGATGTTTCTTCACTGGAGTCTGAGTGACAGCAAGTCTCCTCCTCAAGTCTCCAGGACTCTTCTCAGTATTCTGGCCAACCTCAACAACACTGTAGTTTGAATGGTCTCAATTTCCAACTCCTCTAGTCCAAGTGCACCAATTACAATTGGTATCACCATCACCTTCATTCCCTATAGCTTTCTGATTCTCTGGAAAGATCTAAGTATTTGTCTTTCTTTTTTTTTTTGTTTTCTTTGATTTTCACTCTGTGGTCGGCCGGGATGGCAAAGTCTACTATTCGGCAGGTTCTCTTTTTTTTGTTCACTATCACTAGGTTGTCTCGTCTTCTGTCCAAGATTAGGGGATCTGTTTGTATCTTAACATCCAGAGAATTTTGTGCATTTTATTCTCCAGGATGGATTCTGGTTTGTGCATATACCATCTGGCAGTATGGTCAAATTTTAACTTCTTGCACAATTCCCAGTGGATCACCTTCCCCACTCAATCATGTCTAGTCTTGCAATCATTTTGTGCTAGTTTGCTGCATTCACTTATTATGCTATTAATCATTTTGTCTCTATCATCATATAACCTACACTTGTTGTTCTGTTGCTTCTTATTTATTTTTACTTTAATATAGTTGCTCTGTATGGTATTGTTTTGAGCTCCTATTAGAATAGATTCAGTTTTGTGTGAGATTTTGCTTGTTGCTTGAAATATCCATACGGTTGTTTTTCATCTCATTTTTGTTTTCTAGTTGTTGTTCTGTTGATCATTATACTGTCTGCGCTGTTTCTGGTGACCACGATAAGTCTTTCTATGCTCTTTTTTATGTAGTCTTCAAGTCTTTGTATTGATTCATTGACACTATTTTCATTATTGAAGGGTTCACTTTATCCTTCTTTTCTAGATACATATAGTCTATGTCATCTTTTTGATGTAAGGCTTCATGAATTGTCATTTGTTTACTTGCCCCCTGGTCCATTTGTCATTATTATTATCATCATTATAATCATTATTATTATTGTCATTATTTTTGTTAAAGTATGCGTAAATAAAATCACAGGATGAAAATACAATGAAACAAAGTCCGAGTATTTGTTATTATTTACAAATATAACAAAACATAACACAAAGTAAAAAAGTGGGTTACTGGTGGGAAGGTTCAACTTCTACTATCATACCACCAACATACACTTCTTGCACAGTGGGATAGGATAATGAAATAAAATGCATCATTTTCAGAGGATTCATGCTCTTGTTCTTTACTGAATAAGTGAAGAAATGGTGTTTTGAATCTCTTCAAAAGTCTTATATAATCTCCCTGTATTTGTTGTCGTTTATATAAAAATGAATGAGAGGCTTTACATTCCGAGTTTGCCATACATAAGCAAGAGTAAAATAATGTAAAATTGTCTGCCGCAGAATTAATGATCAGCTTTTTGTTCATTGAAGCTTCTTCCATCTTTATAGCAATGCAATCTTTATTTATCTCTACAATTGCATTACAAATAGTTTGGAAAACTAAAAATGATGGCAGCAATCCATATATTGACCGTCAACTATTTGGCTTCATTCACAGCATTCTGCAAACTGGAAATTATATTGCTATTATGTCAAGATCTAAATGATAATGAGGAGGACGCCATTGTTACCAGATTCAGAGTATGACACTGAAGTACATCTGATGGTGAGGCTCCAGTTCTGGATCTCGGGAGAGTGTGAAGTCAAATCTTTATTACTATTACTCCCAGGTCCACTTTGACCTGAAATGATAATACCAGGAAGAGTTCCATCTTTGGATCAAATAGATCTGTTTGAAAATTATTTGTATTAGATAACAATACTTGTAATGGTATAACAGTGCAAAAAAGTGATTATTATCATAAAAAAGGAGTTGTTACTTGTAACAATATAACCATGTATCATCATCATCATCATGTCGTGTCACTAGCACGGATATCCCTGACTCTCTCTCGCCACTTTTCCCTATCGTTCATTGCCTCTGGCTGGTCTTCAGGGCTACATTCTGTATCCTCACATAGCTGCTGTATGTATGTTCATCCTGGTTGTCCTGCTTTTACCCAGCCATATATGGGGATCCATAAGAGTACATCACTTATGAGCTCATCCCTGCTTCTCCAGCAGTGTCCTGCATGTCTGGTTCGTCTAACTTGGATAGTTTTCGTGAAAGGAAGCAGGTGGCCTATAGTTGGTGTCTTGTGGGGTGTTGCCGCCAGGACTTGTTCAAGATTGCTCGCAGCATTCTTGTGTAATTCCTGTCTAGCTTCTTCTTCAGTCGTTTTGTAAGCGTCCATGTAGTGCATCCATACAGCAGTATCGATACAACCACTGCCTGGAAGAAACTGTGTTTCATTTTATCTGTCAAAACCAAAAAAATGTGGAAATTGTTAATATTAGATAGGAATACTTGAAACCATATATGGGTATGGTTCAAAATCTGGTGGTGAGATACCAGTTCTGGAGCTTTAGGGAGTCTTGATTGCCATTACTCCCAGGTCCATTCTCATCTAGACTAGTTATAGTATGTTGGCCAACTGTAGTCGAGGGCAACCCAAAGGCTCCTTTTTCAATAGCTATAATACTGAGGCATAGGGAAGCATGCCACTCTTTTTCCTGGATTTCTCCACTTATCCTTGATCCCTACCTTATAATGCTGAGTGTTAAGCAAGGAGGCATTAAGTACCATTTTTTTTAGTCTTTTGTATAATTTGACCTGGGATTGAACCCTGGTCTCCTGGGCCATTGGTGAACACTAATGTAGTTGTAGTGGTAACTCTTAAGATCCCATCCATGAGTCAAATATATATGTTTTGAAATTATCAGAATAAGATAGAAATACTTGAAACTATATTGGTGGGTACAAATTATCTTTATTAAAAATACTTGAAGCTAAAATCGTTTACAAAGGATTTTTATTATTATAATAGTACATATAATTATATATATTTAATTATAATATCATAATAATTATAACTATTATTTGTTATGAGAGACTATACAATTATATACAAATTATTAATATTTGATAGGAATACTAGAAACCATATAATTATGCTGATTATTTGTGCTTAGAATAATTACTTGAAGTGATCATTTTTTACAAATGATGATTATTCGTTACTAGAAATCATATATTTACTTTTAAAAAAGACCTTGTCATTGAATAACCCAACAAGGGTTGACATGCCGATTAAATTAACCAACCAACTGTACAAGTTGTTTGTTCAGAAAATTAAAGAATATTTTAAAATAATGGAATTGAATTTGAGAAATCTATGAAAATTAATTATTGAATAAAAATATCAAATATTAAGTACAAATAATAGAAATACTTTTAAGAATATGAGATATATGGGAAAAATACATATTTAGTATATTTGATATATAGGAAAATATATCAATCGAAGAATATATAATAAATCACTTTATATAAAATAAACAATAGTAATGAGACTGCTGTGGTTTTTCAGAGGACTTACTGTGCAAGGCCTTTGACCAGACTAGGTGTAAGAGGAACTAAGAACTTGTGTGGGATCCAAACTTGAATTAATCAATCACAACTGTGACCCGTAGGTGAAGAGGCCTAATGTTGAAAGATCTGAAACGCTTGATGAACTTAGAAATATTACCTATAATGCATTTGAGCTCAACTGTGAGATGTCTTAATAGATATGATATTAAAATATGTATTAATACATTTCCAAGAGTGGAGTGAAAAGTTCCTTTGATGAAATCATATCTGCCGCTGATGACTTTTTTACCAAAGGGGACCAACCACTGCAACACTGATGAAGGAAGTGTGTAGACTACAAGGGGAACTGTTTCAAAAAATAAACTTCATTTGTTCATATTCCATGAGATTATCTTGGTCAGCCTAAGGACTTTTCAACCAAGAACATTGAATTTTAAAATTATTTGAAACCTGTTTTGTAATTCCTATAAGAAATTACTAAAGATTATTATTGAACAATTTTATTATTATTAAAGATTCACAAATTATATTCTTTTTTAATAATAATTTTCACTTATATCTTAAAATTCAATTATATTTTAACATGGCATGGATTAAGTAATTTGATGAATGTTGCATATAGTATGGTGTTTGGATATTTTAAGGTGTATAACTATGGGTGCACAACATGGCCACTAACTAAACGGATGGAGAAAAAGCTTGACGGCAACTACGCAAGAATGCTGCAAGCAATATTGAACAAGTCCAGGACGCAACACCTCACAAAGCAGCAGCTGTACGGCCACCTACCTCCCATCATAAAAACTATCAAAGTTAGACGTACCAGACATGGAGGACACTGGCAAAGCAAAACCAGAGCAACCAGCTCGAACCTACAATCAGCAGCTCTGTGAGGATACGGGATGTATCCCTGAGGACCTGCCAGAAGCAGTGAATGATAGGGAGGAGTGGCGAGAGAGGGCCAGGGATATCCATGCTGGTGGAACGACATGATGATGATGATGACTACAGTATTATAAGTAGGGGGGGTGATACATCAGTGTCGGCAGGGGAAGTGCAAATGGGGTTTCAGTCCAAATAGTTTATGTTGTTAGAATTTAGAATTTGTAGCCACAAACTTTTGTTTTGGCACTCCTACCTCTTACTGATAAATGATTATCTCCCTTGATGATTAGATGTGTCTGTCAGGATTCACATTTGTTTTCTGTTTTTTTGATCTGCTCTACCAGATCATATAGTAAAGCTTGTATGACTATCATCTTTTTTACTACCATATGACTCAAGTAAAACTTTTTTGGTGTTTGTACCTCTTTTATATACTGCTTGTTTATAATACAATACATGTATATTTTATCTGTTAAGATATGTTTATACCTTCATTTTTATAATTCTTGTATGTATACCAACATTATTCTCCGCCGAAATAAATTTATTATGACGGCTTAACCGATTTTGAGTCCCCATTGAATTGCACTATATATATATATATATATATTTGATATTTCTGTACATGTACATGAGCTTATCTTTCTTTCTTTCTTTCTTTCTTTCTTTCTTTCTTTCATGGCACATCAACATTCATGAGTCATTCAATACTCAAGCCATCTTTATAGAAGAACAACAGTAGTGTAATATAATTGTGGAGGGATTTCGTTTTGTATATCTTGCCTTTCAGTTTAGTTAGGATGAGAACCTTTTGACTCAGTGCATGGGTTAGTTAGGTGCAAACATGAGCGCAGGTGTTCACGCGCATGCACGGGGAGGATGCGTCATTCACAGATGTCAAAATAAAACCTCAGATAGGAAATAGGACCAGGGTGTGTGAATGACGTCATGCACCAGAAGCATGGGCTGAGGATTTTTGGGATTTGAGAAAAAGCAGTGAGTTGAGTTCCTGCCTCTGAACGAGAGAGTCGAGATTCAGAGCAGGGCAAGGCCAGACGAATTTGTGTGCTACGGGCGCCGCGCATTGATTGGGTTGAGAGCTGACAATGTAAAAGCAGTTAGCATAGAAAGATTGTGTCTCTCTCCCTTCATGTCAAATAACCTTTAAATCAAAGGTAATAAAGTTTCTACCTGAACCAATTTCGTGTTTTCGGATTCCTATATATATTTATGAACATTTTATGATTTCACATATCCGTATCATGGGTATGTTACAGTAGTGCTATTTAACCAATAGCTGGGGGGATAAGGGGGTTCACACCTTTCCCAGGGGTATTAACCCAAAAATGAATGTAATAGTGTGACTAGAGTTTGAACTTTCTTACTTTGAAGTTGCAATTTTATACATTAACCATCATGCCTCAGGGACTCCTTATTGAGCCTATCTTGTTGTTCTTTCCATAGATTCAGTTTTAGTGTACCATGAATATACTAATGTTAATATTGAACCTTGGTAAGTGGGAATTTAACTAAATATCGTCCCTATTTCCAAACAATCCAGTAAAGGCAAAAAATGTTTATCCTTACATTTTATCATGCGTCCATGTACAGGAGGGCCTCTGCCCCCCAAAATTGACCTTATGTCACATATTGCATGCCATAGAGGGATTAGGTAAATGCTGTCAGAATTAGCATACATAAATTAATTCAAATCACATTCATATGGGGGGGGCGAGTGATTTTCAGGAGAATGATGGTTGCACACTGCACAAAGTCACCTGTGTCACTGAAAGAGTTAAGATAAAACTTTATCTAAAACATTTTCTGCATTCAATATATATATATATATATATATATATATATATATATATATATATTATCCTTTTACCTCTCTATAACTTTTTCTTTCCTTTTTTCTTTTTTCCCTTCTTCAATTTCTCATAATTCTTTTTCCTCCTCTTTTAAATATTAATCTTCCTTTATTTATCAGTACTCAATGATTATTTATCCCTAAAATCTTTTTTCACTGACTGAACACAATTTACTTGAATTCACATTGAAATTTTCTAATAAAGAACACAAAAAAGTTTCTTTCTCGATTTCATTCTCTTCTTGTCTACATCTGAATTCAATCATGGATTCCCTAAAGTTATGAACGTATTATAGACATAATTTTTTTTTTGTATTCTTCTGCATTGCATTCTGAATAAATGCCAAACTTAAATATTTCTACTTATGTATTTTTACTGTTCTAAATTTATATCTAGTTTGGTGAATAAAAAAATTTGATTAATTTACGCTTGCTTACTCAGATCAAAATAATTTTGTTTAATTTATTTTACTTGAATTTTATTTAATTAATGTAATATATTTACTTTATATATATATATATATATATATATATATATATATATATATATATATATAACATAATATGATATTTATATATATATTTATGTATATATATATATATATATATATATATATATAAAACATAATATGATATTTATATATTTATATATATATATATGTAAAACATAATACAATATTTATATATATTTATATATATATTTATATACATATATATATAAAACATGATATTTATTAGTCGAATTAAATATTTGAATCAAATCTACCAGAATGTTTAACTGACTGATTTTAATGGCATGTCAACCTGTCTAGAGCTATTTTATGCCTTGAGGTTAGGTAATAGCATTTATTATATGTTCACATTTACATTTTTCATGTTGTTTCTTAAGATTTTTTTTTTTTTTTTGCTCATTCTTTAGAACACAAATAATTTTCAAACAAATCTATTTGACACAAAAATGGGATCCTAACAGTTATGATTACTCTAAATCAGAGTGAACTTAGGAGTAATGGCATTTAAAGTGTATGTCACACTCCCAAGAGGACCAGAACTGCAGCCTCACCATCAGATACAGTTTAAGGTCATACCAAGGTCACCCCTTTTAGAAGTCTTACTCATCTGCAGAGGATACAGTAAGCATATTTTTAGCCCCTTTTATGTGTGTCTTTTTTTTGGTGGAGGTGTCTTACTCCTCTGCAGGGGATATGGTAAGGATAATTTTAGCCCCTTTTATGTATGTTTTTTTTTTTGGGGGGGGGGGTCTTACCTCTCTTCAGGGGATACAGTAAGCATATTCTTAGCCCCTTTTATGTTGTTTTTTTTTTGGTGGGGGTGTCTTAACCCTCTGCAGGGGATATGGTAAGCATATTCTTAGCCCCTTTTATGTATGTTTTTTTTGATGGGGGTGTCTTACCCCTCTGCAGTGGATACAGTAAGTATATTCTTAGCCCTACCAATGGGGACACCAACCCATGTTCTGTTGTGAGGAATCGGACAAGAAATGAGCAGATTTCTCTTATTTCTCCTTGGGAGTTGGAAAAAAACTTTTCAGAAAGTTAATTCTTTCAAACAACACCAGTTTTGTTGTAACTGATATCATTAAACCGTCTTTAATTGTTGGATTGCATTATACAACACTACTAATAATAAGTCTACTTAAAGTAAATGCATGTAAAGACCAGGGGACAAATAAGTGGCATATTATTGTTGCTTTTGTTGTAGATATGTACTTGTCTAACCAAGTTCAAATTCTAGTTGGTTGGTTGGGTTTTATGGCATATCAACCTTTGTAGGTTATTTAACACCAAATCCATTTTTATGTAAATTATCAGTTCTATATCAAACAATTCAGTTTAGTATGAGTACATAGTTTAATTGTGAAAAACATTTCTTTTTCAAGCTATTCAGTTTAGTCAAGTAGTTCTAATTCAGCTAATTCAGTTTAGTATAAGTACAGATTTTGTTTATATATATTAAATATCAAAACTGTTCTATATTAAACAAATCAGTTTAGTGTAAGTAGGGTTTCAATGTCAAAAAACAGTTCCATTTCAAACAATTCAGTTTAGCATAATCACACAGTTTCAATGTCCGTACAGTTTAATTCACAAAAACATTTCTATTTCAAGCTATTCAGTTTAGTCAAACAATTCAGTTTAGCATAAGTATGCCATTGGTTCTATTTAACCCATAGAGAGGGCCCTGTCAGGTGCTATCACATCGGGCCAGAGTGGACTTGGGAGCAATGGCAATGAAGGGGTGCTCCGCATTCCCCAAACCTCCAGCAATACTGGAACCTCACCATCAGATTGTTTTGTGTCATATCCAGGACACTCATTGGGGAAGTTTTACCCCTCTGCAGAGGTGCAGTCAGTGTATTCTACAGCCCCAGCTGGCTGGGAAATCAAATTCTGGACAGGACTATTTGTATTTCACTTCATTTTAGGAAAGGCATGAATCTATCTGTTCTTTCTTTAACTATGGGTAAATATTAGTGCAACTAGTCTTGGAGAAGGAAAATTCTGAATTCAAATCCTATTCCAACACACATTAATGTAGCAGGGTTAACTTGCTACAGCAGAATGGCTGGATAAAATATTTGGTCTAAATAGGCTCTCTGGCCTTAGTATGCAGCTAATCTAGGAGAAAGACAATTCTGAATTCAAAAACAGTTGTGATAGGTTTGGTTGGCTGACAGTAGATAGCAATTACCCAACTAATAGTTTGTGAGCTAGGCTATTTCAGAGTTTGAATCTCATTAAATGCCTCATATTACAAAATTTATATATTTACTTTATATGGTTAAACAAAAAGATAAAGATCTCATCGATTTAAACTGACAGAAACAATTCTAGAATTTTTACTGATTGAATGGCATGTCAACCAGTTAAGGCTTATTTCATACCTAGAGGTGAGGGAATTGCATTAATTGTTGGTACACATTTACATTTTTTGTAGAGTTATTGCTTAAGAGATTTTTTGCACACATCCCATCAAATATGAATAGTTTTTAAACAGATTTCTTTGACCCATAGATGCGACTCTAACAGGTACTACCACTTCAGGTAGACCTGGGAGTAATGAAGGAGTACACCACTCTCCCTGGATCTCTAGAATAGGGCCTCACCATTAGATGAAGTTTAGTATCATACCCAAGACACCACTTTTTGGGGGTGGGTCAACATATTGCTGACAGGGATTTTTGAATTTTCAGAGATTATTATAATGAAAACATGGTCCAAGTTTTCATTATCGTTCAGAGGAAATTTGGCGGTGAGCCATCTTTTTGCCATTCGGTGATAGGCAAATTGACAAAAAAGACATTTGGTTAATTATAGTAAGATGAAACAGAGAATTTTTATATAAATATGATTTCCTGGTGCATTGACACATATATGAGTCATATTGCACTAAGTATCATTTCTTTTTTTAACCAAGGAATTATTCTATATGAATAACTCAAAGAAATATTTTTCTGCAACCTCCTGGGGAAAAATACGAGAGAAAGAAAAAACAAACAAAAATAAAAACTGAGAGAAAGAAAAAATGGAGAAAAAGATAGAAAAAAAGAAAATGAGATGAAAGAAGAAAACAAAAGAGAAAGAGAGGGGGGGAATAGAGAAAGGGTAGGAAATATTGAAGAAAAAGTTTAAATTAAAGAGACAAAAAAGAGAAAATCAGAGAGAGAGAGAGAGAGAGGGGAGAGAGAGAGAGAGAGAGAGAATCAAAGAAATAGAAGAAAAAGTATGAAAAATAGAGACTGAGTAACAGAGAAAAGTAGGTGATGCAAATAAAATGCATTTATTTTGTCCCCAAGGGAATGATGATGATGATGATGATGATGATGATGATGATGATGATGATGATGATGATGATGATAAAAAAGAAATAACAGCTGAAAATTTCATTACAGTTAAGCAGTCCCTCGTGATAAACATAAATACTGAAAGCTTTGAAGTTAACAGTTACATTTAAGCAAATGATTTGCTATTTTAGAGATGATAAGACATTATATCAAAGGTAATATACCAGCTGAACTACCTATCTACAATGGGTCTTGGTTTTGAACATGGATGAAAAATTTATTGAAAAGAAGTTGTTTGATGATGCAATCAGGTGTCTATGAGTAATGATTTTTTTTTAATTCTAGGATTTTTCAGGAAGATCAATCAAATCTATTAATCTACCTGAAGTTTTTACAAATTTTCACTAATAATTGTTGACAACTTTTATTTTCATTTTGTATCATGAATTGGATACAACTTCTCCAATCGTTGCTGAATGGATTATTCTTTATTTTCATATTTAGTATATAAACATTGTTTTTCCTCTTTGATAATGAAAAGTAATAAAATTTGCAATTAGTGCCATTTTATGTGATCTGTAAAAAAAGGACTGAATGCAAGGGCAACAGCAAAAGAAATTATGTAGAAGAGTTAGGAATTGTCAATGATTGAATGGCACAAAACTGGTTTTGATATTTCAAGGAAATTGACACCAGCCTTGAAGACAAACCAAATTCAGGGAGACCTTCTTTAATGGGATATGAAGGCTTGCTTAGAATAGTTGAACAACAACAAAGCACACAGGTACATTGTCAACAGAACTTGGTCTTAGAAAAGCCATCATCAATCAACACCTCCATAAGTCCTTTAAACGAACAGGGAAGTACTTGAAATACAAAATAGCATGGCCAGCTCATTGGTCTATGGGTAGAGTGTTTGTCAATGGCTCAGAGTTCGGGGTTTAATCCCAGGTCAATTCATACCAAAGACCCCAAAAATTGTACTTGATACCGCCAGATGTAAGACTTAGCATTATAAGGTACGTATCAAGGATAAAGTGGAGCAATCCAGGGAAAGAAGTACATCTTGGTGAAGTAGGGAAGTAGCTGTTGAAAAGGGAACCTTCAGGTCACTTTCAACTACAGTCACCAATTTTAATTTACTTATATATATATATATATATATATATATATATATATATATATATATATGTGTGTGTGTGTATGTGTGTGTGTGGGGGGTAAGAAATAGGACTGGAAAAGCTGAAGTTGGTATTACAATTGTTTTATTTTCCGAGTTACAGTGTGCTATGCCTCATACAACCATCTCCAAACATATCTGGAGGGTTTTGAAATAGAGAAAATGATACATTTGTCCTGTTTGTTAGACATAATTATGTTGTGACTTTATGTGAATATATTGTGACATCGAGAGTTTCAAAGAGAACTTGCGTAAAAAAAAATCTTTAAACTGAATTTTTTAAAATTTATGTAATTATGAAGCCTATTTGATACTGTTGGTCTATTTTTCACGCTTTGTACACGATGATATCAATAAAGTTTAAGAATTTTGAAAAAATATTTTTAAATTGAAAATCTTTTAAATCAAAAAGCATTAGTTATTAAAAGATCTATTTGGAAATATTAATAAAGTTAGATGTTTAATGTTATCAAATTATATTACTTATATCTAGTGTAACTTTATTTTATCCTAATACTACCTTAGTCTGATGAGGTCAGCTGAAAAGTTTATAAGCTGACCAATACACTCTCATAGAATGTGACACATAGCTTCCAATATAAGCTGACCAAGATAAACTGACCAATACACTCTCATAGAATGTGACACATAGCTTCCAATATAAGCTGACCAAGATAAACTGACCAATACACTCTCATAGAATGTGACACATAGCTTCCAATATAAGCTGACCAAGATAAACTGACCAATACACTCTCATAGAATGTGACCCATAGCTTCCAATATAAGCTGACCAAGATAAACTGACCAATACACTCTCATAGAATGTGACCCATAGCTTCCAATATAAGCTGACCAAGATAAACTGACCAATACACTCTCATAGAATGTGACCCATAGCTTCCAATATAAGCTGACCAAGATAAACTGACCAATACACTCTCATAGAATGTGACCCATAGCTTCCAATATAAGCTGACCAAGATAAACTGACCAATACACTCTCATAGAATGTGACCCATAGCTTCCAATATAAGCTGACCAAGATAAACTGACCAATACACTCTCATAGAATGTGACACATAGCTTCCAATATAAGCTGACCAATATAAGCTGACCAATACACTCTCATAGAATGTGACACATAGCTTCCAATATAAGCTGACCAAGATAAACTGACCAATACACTCTCATAGAATGTGACCCATAGCTTCCAATATAAGCTGACCAAGATAAACTGACCAATACACTCTCATAGAATGTGACCCATAGCTTCCAATATAAGCTGACCAATATAAGCTGGCCAATACACTCTCATAGAATGTGACCCATAGCTTCCAATATAAGCTGACCAATATAAGCTGGCCAATACACTCTCATAGAATGTGACACATAGCTTCCAATATAAGCTGACCAATATAAGCTGACCAATACACTCTCATAGAATGTGACACATAGCTTCCAATATAAGCTGACCAAGATAAACTGACCAATACACTCTCATAGAATGTGACCCATAGCTTCCAATATAAGCTGACCAAGATAAACTGACCAATACACTCTCATAGAATGTGACCCATAGCTTCCAATATAAGCTGACCAATATAAGCTGGCCAATACACTCTCATAGAATGTGACCCATAGCTTCCAATATAAGCTGACCAATATAAGCTGACCAATACACTCTCATAGAATGTGACACATAGCTTCCAATATAAGCTGACCAAGATAAACTGACCAATACACTCTCATAGAATGTGACCCATAGCTTCCAATATAAGCTGACCAATATAAGCTGGCCAATACACTCTCATAGAATGTGACACATAGCTTCCAATATAAGCTGACCAAGATAAACTGACCAATACACTCTCATAGAATGTGACACATAGCTTCCAATATAAGCTGACCAAGATAAACTGACCAATACACTCTCATAGAATGTGACCCATAGCTTCCAATATAAGCTGACCAAGATAAACTGACCAATACACTCTCATAGAATGTGACCCATAGCTTCCAATATAAGCTGACCAAGATAAACTGACCAATACACTCTCATAGAATGTGACCCATAGCTTCCAATATAAGCTGACCAAGATAAACTGACCAATACACTCTCATAGAATGTGACCCATAGCTTCCAATATAAGCTGACCAAGATAAACTGACCAATACACTCTCATAGAATGTGACCCATAGCTTCCAATATAAGCTGACCAAGATAAGCTGACCAATACACTCTCATAGAATGTGACACATAGCTTCCAATATAAGCTGACCAAGATAAACTGACCAATACACTCTCATAGAATGTGACACATAGCTTCCAATATAAGCTGACCAAGATAAACTGACCAATACACTCTCATAGAATGTGACCCATAGCTTCCAATATAAGCTGACCAAGATAAACTGACCAATACACTCTCATAGAATGTGACCCATAGCTTCCAATATAAGCTGACCAAGATAAACTGACCAATACACTCTCATAGAATGTGACCCATAGCTTCCAATATAAGCTGACCAAGATAACCTGACCAATACACTCTCATAGAATGTGACCCATAGCTTCCAATATAAGCTGACCAAGATAAACTGACCAATACACTCTCATAGAATGTGACACATAGCTTCCAATATAAGCTGACCAATATAAGCTGACCAATACACTCTCATAGAATGTGACACATAGCTTCCAATATAAGCTGACCAAGATAAACTGACCAATACACTCTCATAGAATGTGACCCATAGCTTCCAATATAAGCTGACCAATATAAGCTGGCCAATACACTCTCATAGAATGTGACACATAGCTTCCAATATAAGCTGACCAATATAAGCTGGCCAATACACTCTCATAGAATGTGACACATAGCTTCCAATATAAGCTGACCAAGATAAACTGACCAATACACTCTCATAGAATGTGACCCATAGCTTCCAATATAAGCTGACCAAGATAAACTGACCAATACACTCTCATAGAATGTGACCCATAGCTTCCAATATAAGCTGACCAAGATAAACTGACCAATACACTCTCATAGAATGTGACCCATAGCTTCCAATATAAGCTGACCAAGATAAACTGACCAATACACTCTCATAGAATGTGACCCATAGCTTCCAATATAAGCTGACCAATATAAGCTGGCCAATACACTCTCATAGAATGTGACACATAGCTTCCAATATAAGCTGACCAATATAAGCTGACCAATACACTCTCATAGAATGTGACCCATAGCTTCCAATATAAGCTGACCAAGATAAACTGACCAATACACTCTCATAGAATGTGACCCATAGCTTCCAATATAAGCTGACCAAGATAAACTGACCAATACACTCTCATAGAATGTGACCCATAGCTTCCAATATAAGCTGACCAATATAAGCTGGCCAATACACTCTCATAGAATGTGACCCATAGCTTCCAATATAAGCTGACCAATATAAGCTGACCAATACACTCTCATAGAATGTGACACATAGCTTCCAATATAAGCTGACCAAGATAAACTGACCAATACACTCTCATAGAATGTGACCCATAGCTTCCAATATAAGCTGACCAATATAAGCTGGCCAATACACTCTCATAGAATGTGACACATAGCTTCCAATATAAGCTGACCAAGATAAACTGACCAATACACTCTCATAGAATGTGACACATAGCTTCCAATATAAGCTGACCAATACACTCTCATAGAATGTGACACATAGCTTCCACACACATCTTCCTTCAATGTCATAGTGCTTGAATCTCATTGGTCAAAAAGTTGTTGACAGTTGATATGGCATCATTATAGGAATTTTTCAGTCAACAAACTTTTCAGCTAAGGAACTTTTCAGCCAATGAACTTTTCAGCAAACGAACTTTTCCCCCAACAAACTTTTCAGCTAACAAACCTTTCAACAAACGAGCTTTTCAGCCAATGAACTTTTCAGCCAATGAACTTTTCAGCCAACAAACTTTTCAGCCAACAAACTTTTCAGCCAATGAACTTTTCAGCCAACAAACTTTTCAGCAAACAAACTTTTCAGCCAATGAACTTTTCAGCCAACAAACTTTTCAGCCAATGAACTTTTCAGCCAACAAACTTTTCAGCCAACAAACTTTTCAGCCAACAAACTTTTCAGCCAACAAACTTTTCAGCCTATGAAATTTTCAGCCAACAAACTTTTCAGCCTATGAAATTTTCAGTCCACTCTCATACATTAATTTCTTTGAAACCAGAAATACTGAAATTTCCTGATAAATACATTTAGAGGAATGAGTGGAAGAAAAATATTGAATATATATTCTTATGGTAAGAGAATTTATTGGCCTAATGAGTAGAGTGTCCACCAATGGTCTGAGAGACCAGGGTTCAATCCCAGGTCGAGTCATACCAAAAACTCGAAAAATGGTACTTTTTGCTGCCTTAGTTAACATTATAAGGTACGGCTCCAGGGTAAAGTGGAGCAATCCAGAGTATGGAGTAGCACTCTCACCTACACCTCGGTGTGGTAGCTATTGAAAAGGGAGCCTTCAGGTCACCCTCGACTAAGGTCACCAACTTTACTAACAGTTTTAGTGAGGGTGTGTTTTTAAGGTAACATTTCAATAATTGATTGATTTTAATGGCATACCAACCTGTCTCAGTTTATTTTATGCTCATAGGTTAGTTAATTATGTTTATTGTATGTTCATATTTACATTTTTTGTGCAGTTGTTTCTCAAATAATTTTTTTTCACCTTGTCCTATCAAATAATTTTTTTTCACCTGGTCCTATTAAATAATTTTTAAACAGCTCTATTCAACTCATTAATTGGATCCCTCCAGGTACAATGACTCCAAGTCAGAGTGGAATTGGGAGTAATGAAGAAGTAACCTACCCTCCCAGAGCTCCAGAACAGGAGTCTCACCTTCAAATAACGTTTAGTGCCATAAGCAGGATATACCTTTTGGTGGTGGGGGGTCTTACCCCTTTGTAGGAGATTCACTCAGCATACTTTAAGCCACACTGACAGGTTGCCCAGTTGGCTGGAGCTACAGAATACGCCTACTGCATCTCTGCAAAGCAGTAAGACCCCCCCACCAACAAGTGTCCTGGATATGACATTAAAATTTTGATGGTGAAGCTCCAGTTTTGAAGATTTGGGGAATGTGGAGTACCCCTTCATTGCCATTGCCCCCAAGTCTGTTCACTCTGACCTGGAGTGGTAGCACCTGATAGGGTCCTATCTATGGGTAAAATAAAACAACCTATGAGGGCGCACAAATGACTTATTTTAAATTGTGACTATTATTCAGCAATTTTCATATTGTAATTAACTGTGTACAAAAAATAGCTCAGGTTCATTTAAAAATGTTATCTACAAAATGTGTTTATAAATTATATATATATTTAATTTATTTGTATAAAGAGAATTTGACATTAAATTGCATAAAATGGTAGAAATGCCATAAAACCAAACCAAATCAAACTGAACTGTTGACGAGGCAGTTTGCATTTCAAATTTTTGTTTCAAGGTTCGAGAGAGAAGTAGAAAAAAGTGTAAAAAAAAATACCAGTTGATATGCCATGTACCAAATTGAGTCTGTTAAAAATAAACACATCAACATGTAATTTTGATTCTTTCAGAAATGGTTATAATTTTAGTGTCAATTAAGATTCTTTGTGTCGTCTTAATTACTCTGGTGTCAGGGCTTAGAATATGCTGACTGTATCCCCCACGGAGGGGTAACTGCTCCCACCAAAAAAGAATATCTTGAGTATGACATTAAACTATATTTAGTGGTAAGGCTCTAGCACTGGAGGTTTGAGAAGTGTGGAGTACCTCTTTATTGCATTTACTTACAGGTCCACTCTGACCCAGAGTGGTAGTATTCATTAGGGTTCCATCTAAGGGTCAAACAGATCTGTTAACAAATTATTTGTATTTGATACATATACTTGATATAATACAACCATGTGGTAAAAACTTCTGAGAGTAGATTTTGGGTTGACGACTACATCTTTAGAAGATTACTTTGTTTTACTAGAAATAAGAATGAATAATTTTTGTTCAACAAGTTTTCGGAGAAATGGATTCTTATTTTGAATTAGACATTGTTTTGAAGTTCAAAGGTTTGGCAGGAATATTCTGGAATATAACACAAGAGCCATTCAAGTTAATATAAATTCAGGTGAGTTTAAAGAAAACTTAAATGAAGGCATTGTACATATATTCCTTCCACGCTGACCTTGTAAGTAATTTGTTTATATCTATACAATTTCTTAATTTACCATGGAGATAGATATCTGCAACTCTTCAAGTCAAATGTCAATATTGAAATGAATCATGAACCCCAAAAGTTGCAGTTACTTGTATGAATAGAAATAATTGTGTCTTCCAGCGAAAAATTTTGAATTCATCTTTGATTTTGATTTTTATTATGTATGAGGTATGTTTATTTAGTATCTATTTAGACCAGCACCTCTGCCATGGGCAGCCCCCTTCTTGGCAGGGCTTAGAATATACTGACTGTCTCACCAGCAGAGGTGTGTCCTGTATATGACTCTGAACTCCCTGATCTTTAGTGATATTGGAGTGGTCATATTCATTAGGGTCCCATCTATTGGTCAAATAGATCTGTTTGAAAATCATTTGTATTAGATAGGAATACTTGATATCACATAACTGTGTGCAAAACACTTAAGAAACTACACAAAAATGTGAATATAAACAAGCAATGTATACATTTCCCTAACCCATAGTCATAAAATAACCCTCGACAGGTTAAGAGGCCTTTTAAATCCATCAATCAAACATTTCATCTTAACTTTGAGTTGCTTTTTATCACAATCCACTCAAGCTGTTAATCTATGACAATGAGGTGATAATATGGATCGGAAATGATAACATAGAAGTTCTTTGTGAGAACTCATATTCTCTTTGCCTTGTGTAAGTTTTCATTGCCAGGTGGTGGAGAGAAATTAATATTATTCAATTGGGACTTCAACTTGGACACCGGAGATGGAAGACTTGACTAGGGCACTTGGAAAAATACCCAAGAGAGATTAACAGGATAGGTTGCTGTTCAATGATGAGACAATCAATGTCCACCTCAGTGAAAATGTGCTTACTTTTGTTGTGGCTGGCCCAGTTGGCTGGGGCTGTAGAATCACTGACTGCATCTCTACAGAGGGGTAAGACTCCCCCAACGAGTGTCCTGATATGACTCTAAACAATCTGATGGTGAGGTTGCAGGAATGCTGGTGGTTGGGGGAAGTACCCCTTTATTGCCATTGCTCCCAGTTCCACTCTGACTCAGAGTGGTAGCACCAGATAGTGTCCTATCTATGGGTCAAATAGAACTAAAATGTATACTTATGCTAAACTGAATTGTTTGAAATTGAACTCTTTATATGTATAAAAATGGATTTGGCATTAAATAACCTACAATGGTTGATATGCCATAAAACCAAACCAAACTAAGCCAAAATTCTGTTGTGGCATGATTATCTGTAAGGAAGAAAAAGTCAGAAACACAACTCAAATCTCTTTCCAAGTCCAAAAATATTTCTTCTCTTTGAAGTCTTTCTGGAAATGGTGTAATTCTTGCCACGTTACAATTGTGTTAGAGATTCATCTCTCTCTACACTCTCCCTTGGCACCCAATAACACAAAGGTGACTTCAAACTCCTATATAACTTTCTAACTCTCTCATTTCAACTCTTCATATAGATATTATGACCTCATAAAAAAATTGTTTAATCCATGGTGTCACCTGCATTCCTTGCAGAGAGCTAAGACCTATCCCCACCAAAAAGATAAATAGTCTTGGGTATGACACTAAACTGAATCCTATGATAAGGCTTCAGTTCTTGAGCTCAGGAGAGTATAAAGTCACTCCTTTGTTGCCATTACTCCCAGGTTCACTCTGACCATAGTGGTAATACATTTTAGGTTCCCATATATGGGTCAAATAGGTCTTCTTAGGAATTATTCATTTTTGCTTGGTTTGGTTTGGTTTATCAACCATTGTAGATCTATATCAAATATATGATTTTTTAGCAATATGTAAATGTTGTTATTACTTTTGGCGAAGAAATGTGTTCTTGCATGTGTGTGTTATTCCCTTGCTAAGTGTTGTTGTAAAATAAAGGAGGATGAAGAAGTAAGAAGACAAAGATGGTGCCATAAGGTTTTATATGAAGGTTTTTATTGGCAGCATGGAATAAAGGTTTTACGTTTATGCAGCAAGTCTCGTAGGAAGGAAAGAAGTAAGGAAACGAAATTGTTATGGAGTGGAGAAAGCTGCGCGTATTGTGGGACGTGTAAGGAAGACATGTTCACCATAGTGTAGCAAAAGTCGTGTTTGCTGTTTGAGGAAAGAAACGTTGAAGTCACCGTGAGTTTGTGTTTCTGGTTGTTTTGGGGAGAAGCGTGAATGTCTCCAGAAAATGTTACCCAGAGGTGAAGTCGCTTGGTGTCGGAGCGGAATTTTGCATCGCAATCGACATAGGCGGTGATGTAAAGTTGTTCCTGTGTGTGGCGTATTGAATTCATCTAATTCATATTCAACTGGGAACCCTTGGTCTAAGAGAAATAGACGTAAGGAGTCCATAAATTAGACGGCTTCCCTCATTGTGTCGATGCTGCTGCTGCTATTGAAGAGCAGACAGTAAGACGTTTGCACTGAATGAAGTTGTTCAGCTAAAAAGGGTGTTTGACGGTTTCCCCAATTTGTGCTGAGCTGAAAGGTGGTTCAGATTGAATAGGATAAGTCATCCTGATTGGGTGAAATTATGCGTCGACCCTAGCTGTCGAATTAAATTACGAAATTCCTTCTGCTACAATTTCTAAACACATTTTGAAGATAGCATTTTAAAACAAGCCTGAGCTGGAGGAGGGGTTGTACACAGTTAAATAGTTTCACTTAATTTCAAACAATTCAGTTTACCATAAATGCAGTCTTTTATTTACACACAGTTAGTCATTGGTTTGAATACAGTTTTTTGTTTAAACACAGTTAAATGTAAAAAGAGTTTTATTTCAAACAATTCAGTTTAGCATAAGTACACAGTTTTTTGTTTATACACAGTTAAATGTAAAAAGAGTTTTATTTCAAACAATTCAGTTTAGCTTAAGTACACAGTTTTTTGTTTAAACACAGTTAAATGTAAAAAGAGTTTTATTTCAAACAATTCAGTTTAGCATAAGTACACAGTTTTTTGTTTAAACACAGTTAAATGTAAAAAGAGTTTTATTTCAAACAATTCAGTTTAGCATAAGTACACAGTTTTTTGTTTAAACACAGTTAAATGTAAAAAGAGTTTTATTTCAAACAATTCAGTTTAGCATAAGTACACAGTTTTTTGTTTATACACAGGTAAATGTAAAAAGAGTTTTATTTCAAACAATTCAGTTTAGCATAAGTACACAGTTTTTTGTTTAAACACAGTTAAATGTAAAAAGAGTTTTATTTCAAACAATTCAGTTTAGCATAAGTACACAGTTTTTTGTTTATACACAGTTAAATGTAAAAAGAGTTTTATTTCAAACAATTCAGTTTAGTGTAATTCTATAGTTTAGTTTTATTTGACTCATAGATTGGACCCTGTCAGGTACTACCACTCCGAGCCAGAGTGTACCTGGGTGCGATGGCAATGAAGGGGTACTCTGCATTCCCTGAAGCTCTTGCATTACTGAAGCCTTACAATCAGATTGTTTAGTGTCATATCCAGGACACTCATTGGGGGAGTCTTACCTTTGTGCTGAGATGTAGTCAGTGTATTCTACGGCTCCAGCTGACTGGGCCATATTAGTTTGGTTTCTTTGTTTAATGGCATATCAACCTTTATAGGTTATTTAATGCCAAAGTCATTCTCCTAGAAGAACAGTAGTGGTACTATTTAACCCATAGATGGGAGGATAAGGGGTTCATACCTTTCCCAAGGGTATTTGCCTGAAAGTGAACATAATAGCATGACTGGAGTACGAACTTGCATGCTATGATTCCGCAGTCCATCGCTTTAACCATTACACAACGAGGACACCCCCTGGGCCATATTAGTTTTCGATAGGAATACTTAAAACCATAAAGCAGCATGCAAATGAATGATTATTATTAAATAGGAATACTTATTTGAAGCAAAATGATAATAAAAAAAACTGACATCAGCATAAAATAACCAAACAAAGGTTGACATGCCATTAAACCAACCAACCAACCACCCGACCAACCAATCATCATCAGATATATAATTATATATTCAGTTTTCTATCATCAACAAATTTTGCCAACCGCAAATGTAATGATAGACCTAATGCTCTTTGCATTACAAAAGTCTGGTTAAACACACCAGCTACTCTACCAATTAAGCTATGAAGAACCATTGGTTGGCAAAAACCTAAATAAAACCTCATCTTTTACTCTATTTTTGATCTCGGTCAGCACAGTATTTATTATTTTTTTAACACTAGTAGTGTTAGTAGTATTAGTAATATTAGTAATTAGTAGTATTAGTAATATAAGTAAATTGGCCGACCATAGTCGAGGGCGACCCAAAGGTTCCTTTTACAATAGCTACCACACCTGGGTGTGGGGGAGAATGCTAATCCTTTCCCTGGATTGTTCTACTGATCCTTGATCCTTACCTTATAATGCTGAGTGTTAAGCAAGGAGGAATCAGTACCATTTTTTGAATTTTTGTATGACTCAACCTTGGATTGAACTTCAGTCTCACAAACTATTAGTAATATAAGTAACGTCTTTTAGAAATTTTTAGATGTAGTGTTCTTTACAATTGATTTCGACGAGTATATTGTTTTCATTTTTTTCTTGCTTTTTATAGTAAATGACTGGAAATGTCATTTAACAAAATTGAGGCAATGGCATAAAGTAAGTAAGAATTAGATTTGTTGATGTTGCTCTTTACACAAATTGGAACATTTAATACATTCATATAAAACACATGAGAAGTATTAACAAGAATACAAAAATGTATCCCAACATATAAAATGTGCACATATTGTTCCATGAACAAGCAGTATATGAAAGGGTACAAATTGTTAAAATGTAAAATGTCTTAAGTGAGTTCAGTAGTTTAGCCATGTGAGCTTTATGTACTGATGACTCGGTGAGACAACATCTGTTGCTGGGGTTAGAGATAAAGTATCTTAACTGTTCAAAGAACAGAGATAAAAAGGCACATTTTGACCATTCAAAGAACATGGGACAAAAAGGGACAAAAAAGATTCTGAGATTCTAATGTGACCATCAGCTGTCTAATGGACATACCTTAAAAACCCATTTATTTATCATCCCCCAACAAAAGAGTAAATGTTTGAGGAAAGATGAAATGAAGATAAAAATAAATTTTGCTCAACAAATATTAGGGCACATGAAAAAATTGTGCCACACAGTAAACCTTTAATACTGCGCTCTAATTTTAAAAAGTTTCAGATCCAAAAAAAATCAAAATAAAACTCAGGTCAAACAAATTTGGTTTGATTCATTTATTTAATGGCATTTCAACTCCTTATGGGTTAATACTGAATTTTAGTTCATTTGTTCATCTTAGATTGTAATCATAACTATTTTCAATGTTCATATTTACCCAACTATTGCACCACAAGCAAGATGTGATACAAGGTCAATTTTTAAGAGCAGTACAGAGGGTTTGAATTCAGAGTTTTCCTTCTCCTAGTTTGATTGCTGTAAAAAGTCTAAAGAATCTAGTTTACCCTGGGGCTGGAAGGATTGATTTATGCCTTTTCCAAGGGCATTAACACAATATAGAATGCCAACAGCCATGTCTAGGATTTCGACTCGGCTCACCAAGCCCATTTCCTATGAAAAGTTTGAATGTTCCATTACATTTTTTTTAAATTGTACATTTAAAATATTTGTCTTTAATTATTTGTTTACAAGTATTCCTATCTTATTCAAATAATTTGCAAACATTTATTGGTTTCAAGTATTCCTATCTAATACAAATAATTCATTATTTGAGTGGCATGCTTAGAATAACAGCTACTGTCATAGGAAATAAAATCAGACATCTGAGTTAAATTTTTTTGTGTTTCATTTCATGCCTTTAGGAAAGGCATGAATCAATTGGTTCTCTCCACTCAAATTAGACTGGGGTCTTTAGTCTTAACTAGTCAACTAGCCTGGGAGAAGGAAAACTATGAATTCAGTCAAGCTGGCCGATAAGAGTGGATGTTAAGAGAGAGTCAAGAGAATTTGCACAATCGGCATACCTAAATGACAATGATGATGATTTATGATAAAGAAGTATTGAATTTTAAAATTTAGAAATTAAAAAATTTTAATTTAGGTACTGTCTACATCATGAGTGAGGAAACTTCTCATATTTCAAGCCCTCCCAATAACTTTTTATGTTTGCAACAAAATCTAAAGTTTAAACTTTTAGTAAATAAATTTATTGATTGGTTGGTTGGTTGAAGTATTTTAACAGCATGTCAACCCATCTGGGATTATTTTATGCCTAGAGGTTAGGGAATTATCTTCATTGTACATCTATATTAACAGATATGTTGTTAATGGTTGGTTGACTGTGTTTTATGGCATATCAACCCTTGTAGGTTATTTAATGTCAATCCTACTTATACATATATATTGAATATATATTAGTTTGTTGGTAACAATTTTTAAATGGGCCAGAGATTATTTGTTTGCACACAGTTAGATGGTTTGAAGTAATTCTATTTATGTAACATATTGAACCTAGCCAAGCTGTCAAAATAGGAAATGCACCTGTGTAAATAACAGGTGCATCCATTTGAGGAATATCAGGATATAACCTTGACCGTGGACGGGTTGAATGAGTGTGATTTATGACGCCCACAAGAAGAAGGTGGGCATTGAACAATTATATAACCCGGGTGAAGACAGGAAGTCAGTCAGTTGGAGATAAGATGCGGTAGAGAAAACCAGCACCCAACAGAGGGGGCCCTCAGGACCCCCGATTGAGCAGTTGGAGATCAGACCAGTTTGAGAGAAGATGCTGAAATGAGGAACATGTCCCAGAGAGGCTGGGCCCCCAGGCCCCCGGTTGAGCAGCCCAGGAGAAGTTCTGTTTGGTCTCCAACTCCCTCTCGCAGTAAAACCTTTAGTAACCCTTTCGAACGCTTTCTAATAAAGTGAGAGGTATATTTTTCTAAAGAACTGTGTTGCTCGTCTTTATTGTATCGTTGTTATGATTCTGCATGCATATGCAGATGTGTATGTATAGTTGTTCATGGCAATACAACATTTAACACAAGTAATTCTATGCAACAATATTCATTTATTTGCACACAGTTAAATGGTTTCAAGTATTCGCTCTATAATAATAATTCAATTTACTATGTCATTTAATTACACACAATTAAATGGTTTCAAGTATAGAAAATGATAAGATATTTCTATTTGTCCTTCAGATAGAACCCTAACATGTTCTACCACATCAGGTCAGAGTGGACCTGGGAGTAATGGCAATGAAGGAGTACTCTACATTCCTCAAAGCTCTAGGACTGGAGCCTCACCATCAGATGGTTTTGTGTCATATTCAGTATACTTGTTGTGGGACCTTTCTCCTATACAGAGATGCAGTCGGTGTATTCTACAACCCCAGTCAAATGGGCTGAAATAAACTTGTCCAAATTTAATTGGTATATATGACTTAAAAGAAATGGAAAGCTTTATTAATTGTTTAATGCTGTTTTTAGATTGGTGGAAAGAAACAATGAAGAAGAAAAGGTAGAAAAAAAAGTTACTTGCAATGAACAGGAAAACATGAAGAAGAAAGAGAAAACAAGAAAGAATCAAAAGAAAAGAGAGGGTAGAAAAGAAGATGTGTGATTTTGAATGGCACATCTGTAAGTCTGCTACTGGATTAATATAGACAGATTAATGTTGCATTATGGGAAATCAAAGTGAAGAAAAGTCAGCAGGAGTCTTTAAAAGCAACCAATGTTTCTCTACAAAATGAAGATGGATATAAATAGATAGTAAATAGCAATGATGCCTGTCATTAGACGCAGCTATAGTGATGCATGCCTGGAAAAGTCAGTGAGCACGGACAAAAAAGCATCAGACAACTGATCTGTCTGACATACTTCTCTTCCCACAAGATGGAAGATATTGGCTCTTCACTTTTCTTGGAGATGAGATGCTACCCTCAGATTAAGTGCTTTGTATGAACAAACTAAACCTAAAACATTTACAAAAGTAGAGTAAACATCATAGAGTGGTCAATATTATTAACCCTTTGAATTTCCCCTTTACTTCTGCCCATTTGACAAATATTTTAAATATTTCAAATAAATTTCTTTTAGGTCATTGGTTGATTAAACACAAACCATTTAAGATATTGACATTAGTAATGCACTGTTTTGTGGAGTGTCTCTTTCAGTTTATCATCATTGTCATCATTGAGGCATGCCAACAACACAGATTTCTTGTCTCTCTCTTGCCATCTGTTCCTATTGACCATTGCTCTAGGAAAGTCCTCTTGGAGGCATCCAGTGTCTGTACAGAGCTAGTGAATGTAAGTTTTTGCTGGTTGGTCATCACTGGTGTGTCCATGTGCAGTAGTCCATAGAAAAACATTGCTTATGAGTTTGTCCTAACTTCTCCAATCTTGTTTTTTGTCATAATGATATCTATAGAGAAATTAGAAAAGAAAGAGTTTCAAAATTTTATTACACCCAAACTATTTAAGATATTGACACAATACAATTTTATTGAGAGTCACTTTCAGTTTATTATGGTGTCCTTGTTTTTTTTTCTACTGATTAAAATGAATAGAGAGATTACAAAAACTAAAAAGGAGATTGGCATGTCACAGTTTTATAGGGACGCTTGTATCTTATTTGCATCTGGATGTGTATGCACACTTATTCATTACTTTGAAGTGGCTCCACAATGGCTGCCAACACGTCACTCATGAGATGGCTACCATGAAGTCCAGAACTAACAGCTTGTGATTTTTTCTTATGGAGATATGTCATGGAGAAGGTATTTGTCTCCTCTCTCCTTCTTGTTAGATGATCTGAAACAAAGTATCTCAACAGCTGTTGCTCTTTTTGATGAAGATATGTTTGCACATGTTTGGCAAGAATCTGATTACTGCCAAGATACAGCTTTGTCTTTGCAGTTTGTAAAAACAGATGAATGAGAGTTTCTTTCTTTTGTAAATGGTCAGAATAATCATGGTTTTCTTGTTGTTTAGCATGTGGCTGAATGCAAATTGACACTTGATTGCTGTCAAAAGAAAAAAAAGTCATATATGGTTTGCTTTTATAGTAGTCATGACTAAACTGAACCAAGTTTGGCATAAGGCTTGAAGTAAGGAGCACTCTGTGGAAATCTAACTCATTGACAATGGTCTTTGAGCCTCTCTTATAGTCATATCCTCAGTTTTGTCTAGTTTGGCACAAGGCCAGAAGTACCTTGTGAAAATTGAAATCACTTGTAATGATTTCTTAGCTTCTCTTACTGTATAGTAGTCATTTACTTAACTTTGTTTGGCACAAGGCCAGAAGTATGAGGCACCCAGTGAGAAACAAACTCTTTAATAATGGTCTGCCAACTTAACTTGCAAGCCATTACATCACATACGGTGGCTTGCCTTGCTTTTAAAAGGTTCAAATCTTGTTGGTAGATTTCTGTTTTTAGTTTTTTAGAATAGATAGGTCATTACACTTTCTCATAAAAATATCCCATAATTCCTTTAATTCCTCAACTTAAAGTTTAAATTTTAACTTCAACCTTTGAATTTCTCTCCCCCAACATCACTCTGTATAAGTCGGATACAAATTTTAGTTGAATTTTGATTTGAAATTTTCACTGGATAATATTCAATATAAATTATTAATATTCACCACTGAATTAAATGCATAGACAAAGAAAGAGATTATGTTGAAAAATATTTATTTAGTATGTCTTTTTCATCATAGGTTACGAACTCTCTCTCTTTCTCCTTTCTGTCTCTCTCCCCCACTCTGTCTCTCTCTCTCTATATATATATATATACAGAGAGAGAGAGAGTTTATTTGTCTATAGATAAAGAGAGAGTTTATATGTCTATAAATAAAGTGCTCAATATTGGTGATAGAGCATATATCTTAGGATGGCATAAATACAGAATCAACTATGCTTGGTGACTGTCACTTTCTCTCTTATACCCATTGACTCTGTGTCTATGTTATCCTAATATATATTGTCATCCACAGAAAGACTGTTTTGTTGTATCATAACTCTTCAGTATAGCTAGAAACACAGTTCGCTTCAAGCTGGGATCAAAACCTGCCTAAGTTTATGCTAGACATAGTATCTAACTGCTCAGCCATGTTGATGACATACATCAGTTCAGCAATCATAATGCATATGTATAAGCTTTTGTTTGTTTACATTTTGTGCTATTGGATACCAGGGTTAGGGTTAGGGTTAGGGTAAGAATACCAGAGTGCTCAATTCATTTGAAGAGCTTTGCATTACGGGGATGGCAGCCATTAATTCCTTTGCCCGAGTGCTCAATTCATTAGAAGAGCTTTGCATTACACAGATGGTAGCCATTAATTCCTTCACCAGAGTGCGTCAACCCCCGGGAGAGAAGTGTATATATTGTCATCCATAGACAGACTGTTTTGTTGTATACATACATACATACATACATACACAAAAGAAATTATATATATATATATATTCAACTTCCCCTCAAGACAGATTTGACTTGGAGTTATTTTGTAGTGGGGAGGTGTATACATGTATAGGACTTACACTCTTATAATTTAAATTGGGCGGTATGCCACTTGTTCCCACAACAAAGATGGCAGACACACGCAAATATTCAGTATCGGGAAACCATTGGCCAGGAGAATCATGTGACCTGCTTAAAACTACGTCCGTGTTTGAATTTCATCCCGTGTTTTTTGGAGCCGATTCCAAGACACGTATTTTCTATAAATACGTCATCTTCAAACACTCTTTCTCTTTTTTCCAATTTCTATTGCAGCGCTAACACACTCTCTCCAGTGTGACTCTCTTATTCACCAACAGACGTAAAAAGCCTCAAAATGGATAAGCCTCACAGACATTCATTTCTTCAAAATACTTTGGCAATGAGACTTTTTCCAGCCTTGGAAACACGGACTGTTTCAAACCACAGGAAGAAATGGACATTTTTAAATATGTAATCAACCCTTAATAGGATGCTTTTATTATTTAACCTTTTCTTCCACTGCCAAAGTCCATGTGCCTTTTTCCCAGCCCAACATACACTAAACTAAACTAAGCAAAACATATCGACCAAAACCACATCATTAAATTTTGGGGGACTTAACATATCTACTAAATAACATTTCCCCCTACACATGTAGCCGTCACAAAAAATGCACATACATACACACAAAGGTGTTTATGGTCTGGCACAGTCATTATTTGAATTTTTTTCTGTTTAATGTACAATCTATATGATTAATATTCACCTCTGAATTAAATCTATTGATTGAAAAATGAATATCTATAGTTTAAAATTGATCTTTTTTTGCCATTAGTCTACAGACTTTACACATAAAAGTTCTATTTATTTAGGTTTCGAGTTTTTAAAATAAGAAAAAATAATTCAGTAAATTTGAAGTTATATTTCCACAGAGAACTGGAACACAGCTATTTCAGTTCTTGTGTATTTGAATATAATCTAAAGATTTAGTCTACTGAATTATTAGCTCTGAATATTCCTTTTAAAAACTGATTCATGAAAAATTTGCCATTATTCTTTTCTTTTATTCAATCGTCATCCAAAATTGTTTTCTTTTTCTTTTATGGCCAAAGAAGCCATTTTGATTGCTCTATTATCATCAGATTTTTCACAAATTGTTTATGGAAATTTTTTAACTGTTCTGTTTTCTATTTGTGTTTTTAGTGGTTAATATTATTCAACTCTCAAAACATGTGATGAAATAATGGAAAAATAAAGTCACGAGAGAATTAAAACAAAATTTGGTCATTATGTCTTTCTGTTTGATTAAGAGAATGATTTGCTATTACATATTTTGGTAATTTTGTAAAGCATTGTTTCAATAAACTTTGATGTGGGATGAAAAATACACTTACTGTATCCCTCATTGTTGTATAGCAACTTGTTCTTCCCCAGGGCAATATAAGTGTCATTAAAAGAGAAGACATATTGCATTGGCAACTGGTGATCTTACTCAGTAGCAGAATGCCCTGTTGGTGAGGCTTAGAATACATCGATTATATCCACTGCAGAGGGGCAAAACACCCTCCTCCCAAAAAAACAAAAGCATTGTTAAGACATGAAGTTACCTCCCCTGATACTCTCGAGAAGAGAGATCGTTATTCGGTGTCCGGAAGTAAACAAACGGCCATATTGGTTTATGTGAGAGTGTAAGAAGAAGAGTGTAATAAAGGCATCTCGGTATGCAGAGTGTTAAAGTCTAAGTTCTTTGTTTTTAACAGGCATGTTTTGGGTATGAAACTAAACTTCATTTGATGGTGAGGCTCCAGCTCTGGAGATATTGAGAGTGTGGAGTACATCTTTATTACTATTACTCCCAGGACCATTCTGATCCAGAATGGTAGTAACTGTTATTTTCCATTCATGTTAAATAAATCTGTTCAGAAAATATTTGATATCATGTAGCCATACACAAATAAACTATTAAGAAACTTCACAAAAAATGTAAATATGAATGTACACTGTTTGCAATTCCCTAACCCTAGGCATAAAATAACCCTAGACAGATTGACATGCCATGAAAATCAATTATTCAATCTAAACTTTATTTTTTTATACTCTAAACTATTCTGTATGCATTGAATCTGGCAGGAAGTTTGGATTAACAGGTCATTTGCTTCTCTTTGTATCTTGTCTTTAGACATCAATGGATTATCTAATTGGTTGTACTCGTTTATTTTTAAAATGGTGACCAATAAAACTATTTTCTTGAAGAGTAAAGCCTCTTATATTAAAGGATTGACAGTAAAAGATAAATTTTGAATATATCCTTTTGTTCTATACCTCCAGGGAAAGTGGATATAGATGCCCATGGCTGCATTCATTAAATTTCATAAATAAAAAAAGTCAGCTTGAGGTTAAGTATGTATTTACCCAACCCCTCCCCAAGAGCAGATTGCAACAAAGGTTAATTTTTAAACAGTTCAACAGGTTTGACTTTATAGTTTTCCTTCTTCTAGATGAGTTGCTATACTAAGTTAAAGAGGCTGGCCAACTTACCTTACTATTTACTCATAGCTGGAGAAAGAATAATTCAATTCATATCTTTATTATGAGAAATGCAAACAGTCTCGTCCAGGGTTTGAACTCAGGTCACCATGTCCATTTTTTTTACAACGATAACTGTAATACCATGTGCCCAAGAGGTTAAATTAATCAAAATTGTTTCTCATTCAGAAATATTTGCAACACCTAAATTATGACACAAGGGAAAAGTAATATATTGTGTAGAATTTTAGTCGTTCTGTTTGAAATTTTAAATTATTGTTCTTAGTTTGGCTCGATCTAATTAATTGACAGAAGAGATATTGATCTTTTAAAAATCATATTATGTATATATATATATATATATATATATATATATATATATATACAAGGGTGGGCTTTAAAGTTCAATGGCCAAAACATTTATATGATGATGTAATATGTAGTGTTCACTTTCTTGACCAATGAGATCCAAGTACTGCAACACCAATGGAAGAAGTGTATAGATTTGGTCACATTCCATGAGTGTATCGTGGTCATCTTATGAACTTTTCTGCTGACCCTCATATATATATATATATATATATATATATATATATATATATATGTGTGTGTGTGTGTGTGTGTGTGTGTAAATGTGTTGTATTTGTTGGTTTCTTTGTCTTTCGAATTCTACATAAATCCTCACAAAAGCAAATGCTTTTTTTCAATACCAAACAAGTTTCTAAGTACCTTTCACTAAAGTAACAATTTTTTTAAATGGAGATAGATAATTTGCACATTTTGCTTTAAAAATCCATTATAAAAATAAAAGATTTTTACAAAAATAAAACTGAAAGTGAATAACTATATTTTATTAATCATTTTCAATCTTATTTTCTAGATAACCTGTTGATTTTTTAATCAAATGATTGCTTTGTTGATAACTTTATAATAATTCTCAGTTTTCATTGGGTTATCAGCCTTGGTTTTCTCAAATTGAACCACCCAGCTAAAAAGCTAAATTGTTCTCAAAAATGAGATAAATGAGTTTACCTGAAAAAATGGGCTACTCGCTTCACAAAAAGAAATCTGAAATTTTTTAATTCATGCTTTTTGTCTTTTGTCATTATAAGGTTATATTTCATTTATTTTGGTTAGTGTTGCTATTAATTCACCAAATTTTAAAGTAGAAATCAATCTCTTTGGGTTTTTAAAAATAAATTCTTGAAACAGTCTATTTCTTTTATAGACAACCTATAGACACCCTATATAATACTGGAAGCAATTCTTTCATTTTCTTTACTTATTGTTAATATTATGTAAATAATTCTATTACAATAACAGTTTTATGTTTTTTATTTGTCTACACACATTTTCACAGAGAATTGAAAAACTCCGATTCCATTACTTTCAGACATATCTCTATTTTAATGATTTGATTTTTGTATCTATAGTTTTGAATGAAAAAAAATAGACAGTAAAAAACTGAACCATTTTTTTTATGAATACCAGAAATCTTAATGAAACTTCAAATGCTTACATACACATAGGAAATGATTATTTTCCTTGGTTGGCAAAGTTCCCTTAGTTGCAGTAAAAAGACAATTTTTTAAAAAGAAAATTCTCAGAAATAACAAAAAGTAGGAAATTTCTTAAATTTTTTTCCTTGATTTGATATCATAATTTGTGATTAGTCCATTGCTAATGGCTAATTAGCAGATGTCTGAGGAAAATAATCCCTTCCTATGTTTAACAGCTTGAACTGCTTCTGTCACATGATATATATACTGCAAACAAAGATGTAGCAAAATATTGCAAAACTTTTCACTCCTCCCAGTACATCTCATTTGTAATTGCTAGGAGAGTGATTGTCTAAAATCAATGTGGGTATGTATTGCGATAAATAAGTGGTAACTGTTGTATCAAACAATGGCAGCTGAAAAATGAATAAGTATAAAAAGATTACCCGTTGGGCAAATGAAAAAATTAAAAAAGCAAAAAGGTAAAAAACAGCCATTGAATAAAACATGCTAGTATAACTTTGGCATTACAAATTGGCACAAACAATTCATTAAGTATGATAAGTTGCCTGAAACTATTCATTAAGAATAGTAAGTTGCCTGAAACTATTCATTAAGAATAGTAAGTTGCCTGAAACAAATTCAATAACTAATATGAATTACCTGAAATTAGTCCAATTAATACAAAGATACCTGAAACTATTTTAGCAAGTATTTTAAACTTCCTTACACAAATCCAGTACAATAGATTGCCTCAAATAAATTGAGTTATATCAGTTATCAAATTCAATCATCATTATTCTAAATGGCTTAAAACACTGCAATTTTTTGCTCTAACAAAGCTATGTGACCTCAAATTCAAAATTGTAAATTTCATTAGCATATTCAATAAATATTGTAACGTTTTCTTGTATGACAAAAACAATTTCCACAACTACATGTTTGCATTTCACCAATGATTAGAAATTAATGACTTTATATCCAGTCATGGGCATCTCTTATGAACTGCTAGGTTAAAAGATGATTCTTACTGTGTTTCTCAAACTTCTGGCCTTGTGCCAAAACCTAGCACAGCTTAGTAAAAGGCAACTTTATTGTAGTATACTATCACTGTATCTTAACAAACAACGAGTAACACATACATATAAAAATATAGTCTCATATTTTTATTATTCAATGGGGACACTTGCATGGAGCAGGAGAACAGTGAGAGAGAGTTTGCACATACAAAGGAGCTGTTGGGAGTTGGAACTGCCTGTGGGAACTGACTTCAGTCAAAATTCTAGACCTTATAAAGTTTTAAAACTCCTATGCGACCCACATGGCCATGCCTCTTACCCCACACAATGCTTGTTTTTCATTGGCTATGGCTTACACCCATGTAATGCTTGTTCTCTATTGATCATGGCTTACACCCACTCATTGCTTGTTGTCCGGTAGTCACTTTGTTGATTTTATCTACAACTGGATGTATCTGTCAACTACATTCACCAGGTTCTTTGCACATCAAAGCAATATATTACATCATATTCAACCATAAGAAGAAATACTAAACAAAGCAAAAACATTTTTTTGAATATGTCAAAATATGTGAGATATCCTCATCTTAATCTTATATTCCATGAACATTTAGGTTTTTAGGGGAACCTTGATGAGTAATTCCTTTTGATGGCATCTCTTTAGCCATGGAAGAGATACATAGCCACGCCCACCTCTTCTCGATTGAGTAAAAGGTTGTACTGTTTCATATGATACCAACAACAGTGAATAATCCTTGATCTGACAGCTGGTCTGAATTAAGAATTTTCTTCTTCCAGGTAGTTGCCTTGTTAGTAGGGCATGGAATAAGTTGACTGTATCTCCTGTAAACGGGTAAGAACCTGGGTATGACATTAAACTGCATCTGATGGTGAAGCTTCAGTTCTGGAGCTTTGAGGAGCATGAAGTACTCCTTCATTACTATTACTCCCAGGTCCACCCTGAACTGGAGTGATAGTACTTGTTAGGGTCCCATCAATAGGCCAAATTTGTTTAAAAATCATTCATATTTGATAAAAACATATATAAAAAAACTTGTTAAGAAACAACTATACAATATTAATATAAATGTACGATGAATGCACTTCCCTAATCTCTAATCCTAAAGTAACTCTAGAGGAATTGAAATCCAGTTAAACTCAATCAATCTCTTTGATAAATTGCCTTTTAAGGATAAAGACCCCAGTTTTCCCGATTCAAGCTGGGAGGGGAAGAGATGTATCCATGCCTTTCCAAAGAACATTAGTTCGGAGTGAAATGCAAACAGCTTCATCCAGGACTTAAAGTTGGACTCTCTCTCTCTCTCTATATATATATATATATATATATATATATATATGAATATATTGCAATGGTATATGGTTGTCACTGTCTCACTTGGTGTGTTACTAGAAGACCAAAAGTGATATAATTTAGTGAGTGCTTAATATCTGTGATAGAGCTATTATATAATAATTAATAAATATATATTAGTTTTTATATATATTTTATAAAATCATCTGGTAGAAAAAGCTTTTCCTACCTGATGATTGTCGTATAAAGATGACATGAAACCAGTGGTGACAGATAAGCATCCATGTTATTAAATATATATGAAAACTGAAATATATTTATTTATCATTATATTATATATCTGTATATATATTTATAAATATATATATAATGGCTTTCAAATTGAGGAGGAAGACTTGACGCTTTCTATTAAAATAGTAAAGTTTGAATATTTTCTATTAAAGATTCAGTGATAAGACAATTATTATATGGATTCCTGAAAATCAATAAAGGGAAAGGTTACTGCAGGAGAAGGTATTGTCATTAGGAAAGATTCTGCTAAATATGTTATATAGCTGAAATCACAGAATAAAGAATTGCATAGAGAAAACATTGTAGTGACTATGACAAAAAGAAAAGCTGCTGTACATGGGCTGCTATAATGGAAAAGAGATACTGAAAGAAAAAAAGTATTCCTCATAAAGAGTTGCAATTGTGTAAGAGTCTGTATTATGGCATTTTGTAGTCTGTATTTGGCATGATGGTTAGAGTGTTTGCCAATGGTCTGGGAGACCTGGGTTCAATCCCAGGTCGAGCCATACCAAAGACTCAAAAAATGATACTTGATGCCTCCTTGCTTAACACTTAGCAATATAAGGTTGGGATCAAGGATAAAGTGGAGCAATCCAGAGAAAGGAGTTGTGCTCTCACCTACACCTCGGTTTAGTAGTGTGGAGGTTGTTTTGGTGAATAGTTGTGAGATATTTTGGTCCCCCATTTTGTGGTGATATGTTTGGTTGATAGTTTGTTCCCCAAAACATATGTTTGGTGCATTATTGAAAAGCAAACGAAATAAAACGACCCGGACAAAAAAAACAAACATTCAAAACAAAGCAGTACAAACAAAATTAAATTTATATATCAACAAATACATGAAAAAGGAAACATTACAAATATTCTAATATAGTCTGTTGAATATTCCTCTGTGTGTGTGTGTGTGTGTGTGTGTGTGTGTGTGTGTGTGTGTGTGTGTGTGTGTGTGCATGTGTGTATGTGTGTCACTAACACGGATTTTATGGAAAAAGACTAAATATTGAAAGTGTCCTGTAGACTATAAAATGTATGTTGACAAAGTATTTCATGTGAGGTATCAATATACAGAAATATAGCAATGTATTCTAGGAGGAATGTGTCTTCTCCCACGTTGGTTTTTTGTCTCTTTTGGGATTTGATAAAATTTCTGAGGCTGTGTTCGAGGCTGGAACAAGTCTAACCCAAAAGGCAGAACAAGAAAGAAAAAGCTTGCAGAATGTATAAGCATACATGTTACGCGTATTGAATTGTGTCTTACTAACTGGCAAAGTCAAGCTGTTTCTGGAATTTGAAATGAATAGAGAGAGAGTGCTGTCCCTGGAAGTCAAAATGTGTGAGAGAGAGAGAGAGAAAGAGTGTGCTGTCTCTAAGTCAAAATGGAGAGAATGAGAGAGAGTGTGCTGTCTTTGAAAGTCAAAATATAAGAGAATGAGTTCTTGGAAGATGAGAGTATATATAGTCAATCCTTGTCATGTGGTCGGCTCCAAATGCAGGGGACAAAATCAAAGTTGCGGACGTAGTTGTGAGCACAAATCACGTGACTTTCCTGGCCAATAGGTTCCCGAAACTGATTAGTTTACTGACGTCGCCAACTTTACTTTATTATTACCCTACCACAGCAAAAATTCCACATTTTAACAAGATTTTTATTAGTGCAACTGCATCAAAATTCTCAAAGAGAATAAAGCAATTTCCTGTTAAATTTGAAATTTAACAATGATAGTATAGTGTTTCTGTTTGCTCTCATCCAAATCATTATAATTACTCAGGGGACAAACAGGTTGACTTAAGAGAATAAATGGATTCTGTATTTGTAGTTAGATGAAACTTAAATTTTGATATATACAAGGTGTGATCAAAAGTATCAAGACTGAATATATATTTATTTTCATTTTGAAATTTGAAATTTAAAGAAGATGAATACACACCTGAGTAATTTATATAATAAAGTGAGGATCCTGTGGTGTAATGGTTGTCATTGTAACAACACGAGTTCAAATCCTGGGTGAGGCTGATTGCATTTCACATAACTCAAATATTCTTGGGAAAGTTTGAACCCTCCAGCTATGGGTGAGGAAGTTTGAACCCTCCAGCTATGGGTGAGGAGGTTTGAACCCTTCAGCTATGCGTGAGAAAGTTTGAACTATCCAGCTATCGGTAAAGAATAGAGCAGACTGGGTTCTTTAGCCTTGGTTAGGCAACCAGTCTAGGAAGGAAAACACTGAATTCAAACCTGTTAAACTCTGCTTAAAAAATTGATCTCATGTCACATCCTGCCTGTACTGAAGGGTCTGTAAATACATATATAAGTAAGTAAAGTTGGTGACCCCCAAATTGAGGGTGACACAAAGGCTCCCTTTTCAATAGCTACTACACCGAGGTGTAGGGGAGGGTGCTACTCCATTCCCTGGATTGCTCTACTTTACCCTTGATCCTTACCTTATAATGCTGAGTGTTAAACAAGGCGGCATCAAGTATCATATTTTTTGAGTCTTTGGTATGACTCCCCCAGACCATTGGTGAATATTCTACTCATTGGGCCAATAGCCTTGTAAAAATGCATATATAATAAAGTGATATGAAAGCTTTTGACTTTGGGAACTGTATAGTATGTATCTGTGGTTTATCTCTGACATAGAACCAGACTTACAGGTATTTTTTGCTAAAGCATTTTGGAGAAAAAGAGGGTGAATTATTTTTGTACCTTTTCTTTTATATTTATACGTCCAGGGATGGATTACAATGATCACAAAAGATGTCATTTTCTACCAATCCTGTGAAAATCCTGTTGGAGGTAAGATATTTTTGTCTCTGCCTCCCACTAGACAGGACTTAACACAAGGTCAATGACCTGAAGGTCAATTATAGTGGGGATTTAGGGATGAGGAAGGTCGGGCATGAGCCAAGGCTCGAGTCCTGCTAGTCTATGCTGGTCATCGGCCCAATGTGGGCCTGCTGATCCTAGCTGGACTTGGACCCAAATCTGGGTCCAGGCATTTATGCCTGATTATAGCTTAAACTGGACAGCATGGGTCCAGTGCTATTCAAGGGGGACAAAGATGTCAATGTTGCAGCTGAAGGTGGCCCAGCCAAAACTGAGGGCCTTTCAACCTCAGGTCTGCTTTTGTTGAACAGTGCTCACTTGCATCAAAGCCAACAGCAAATTAATACTGTCAGCCTTAATGCCAGAGGTAAGGGCAGATAATCCATGAATAAAGAATGGCAGAAAGCAAGGGCAGGTATCTGTACAATTGTTTCCTGAACTTATTGATCACTGAATATTTTAGTGCATTTAACAACGCTAATTTTTTTCATCTTGGTTTGCAACAGAGTTGATTGAAATCACTGATTTTGTGTGTCACAGCTGGCTGCATAATAACTTTTATATTTTTTATTGGTTCACTGGTTAACAATGAGAAAGAAGACAGTTGTAGATATAAAAACAGCAGGATTTATTCTCATATGAATATAATAAAAAATTGGCACTGTTTGTTTATTGCTTCAGACAATATAAATCTGATAATCAAAATAACTTTAAGATAACTAAAAACTGAATTTTATTAGCCATACATTTTTTTTAAAAAGGATTTACTTGTTTTTATTTAAACATTAATAAATGTATTTCCTTTCATTTTAATTTTTAGTTGGCTTTTTATTGAAATTCATTCAAGACATCAAATCTATGACAAAAGAGGAGAGTGTAAGAATAAAGCAATATCTTAAATGTTGAGACAAACTAAATTCTTATATTGCCTTGTTGGCAGATGTGAGAATATGCTGACTGTTTCCTCTGGAGATGGGTTAGACAAAAAAGAAGGGCTGTCATAGGTATGATACTAAACTGCATCTGATGGTGAGGCTCCAGATTTGGAGATCTGAGCAGTGTAGAGTACTGCTTTATTGCCATTACTCCCAGGTTCATTCTAACCTGGAGTGGTAGTGTCTGTAAGGATTCAATCTCTTGGTCAAATAGATCTATTTTCAAATAATTTGTTTTTCAAAAGGATCATATAAAAAACTAAAAGAAAAACATTAAGAAACAACTACACAAAAAATGTAAATATAAATGTTCAAGAATGTGATTCCCTAACCTCTCTGTGTAAAATAAACCTCATCAGGTTGATATTTTGCTAAAATCAATCATCATCATCATCATAAATTCTTATACTTTTACTCATTCATCTGTGTACAAAAATTGCTATTTACTCATCTGTCTACGAAAATTAATATTTACTCATCTATCTGTGTACAAAAATTACAATTTATTCATCTATCTGTGTACAAAAATTACAATTTATTCATTTATCTGTGTACAAAAATTGCTATTTACTCATCTGTCTACGAAAATTAATATTTACTCATCTATCTGTGTACAAAAATTACAATTTATTCATTTATCTGTGTACAAAAATTGCTATTTACTCATCTGTCTACGAAAATTAATATTTACTCATCTATCTGTGTACAAAAATTACAATTTATTCATTTATCTGTGTACAAAAATTGCTAATATAACAAATAGAGTATGTAATTATACAACCTCTCTAATACAGGCAGAATGTGTTATTAGGTTAAAGAGTCAAGTCTACTCTGGTATTTTACCTCTGCCAAAGGTGCAGGAAGAAGAGAGAGATTCCTGCTTCTTTCTCAATAGAATTAACATGAAAAGAAATAGAAACAGCATTGAGCAAGATTTCAATTAGGCTTGTCAAGTCTATTTCTTTTGATTAGAACACACTAATAGAATGAATGCATAGATACAATTCCAACAATTTGAAGATGTGTAGCTATCATATTTAATTCTCACATATTAAATATAAGAAATAAACAAATTCTTGAGTTGCTAAAATCTCTAAGGTGATTCTGTCAGTGCATTGAATAAGATAAAGCTTATTTTTTCAAACATATATGGTGTGATCAAAAAGTATCAAGACTGTATATTTCTAATTTTAAAATTTGGAATTTAAATGCAGATGTGTACACACCTGAGCAACTTATACCAAGTCAAGTTCAATATTTTTCTTATTTCAAGCTTTAATTAACTTCTGGACCGAAGAAAGTGGCCAAACTTATGGAGGTGTTGATTAATGGTGCTTATTGAAGGACCTAGTTCTGTTAACAATGTACAACTGTTTGTCCTTGGTTGTTGTTCAACCATTTCAAGTAAGTCATCATCTCTCACAAGAGAAGATTTCTCTGAGTTTGGTTTGTTTTTGAGGGCGGAGTCACTTTCTTTTAAACATCTGAACCAGTTTTGTATCCTATCATTAATTTCTTTTGCCATTGCCCTGACACTCAGTTCTCTTTTCACATGTAGCATGAAATGAATCGAATTGTCGTTTTTTCACTAGTCATTATCAAAGGTGTAAGATAAAGAATAAACAATTATTAATGTTTATATGTGTTATGGTACCTACCTTATGGACTATAATGAACTCTTCCTATTAATATGAATACCGGGAGAATATTCATCTAGGTGTTAACTCCAGCCTAAAATTTTGCCAGTCAAACTGATGTTCAACACTCTTTTACCTATGCTGTATTTATCATCATCATTATCATCATGTCGTGCCACAGGCATGGATACCCCTCACCCTCTCATGCCACTTCTCCCTATCGTTCATCGCCTCTGGTCAGTCTTCAGGGCCACATCCTGTATCCGCACATAGCTACTGAATGTATGTTCGAGCTGGTCATCTTGCTTTTGCCCGGCCATATGTGGAGGTCCATAGGAGTATATCACTTATGAGCTCGTCCCTACTTCTCCAGTAGTGTCCTGCATGTCTGGTTCATCTAACTTGGATAGTTTTCATGATGGGAGACAGGTGGCCATATAGTTGGTGCTTTGTGGGGTGTTGCCGCCAGGACTTGTTCAATATTGTTTGCAGCATTCTTGTGTAATTGCCGTCTAGCTTGTTCTCCAGCCATTTAGTTAGTGTCCAATACTTCCATTCAATATACTTGCTTCATGTAATCCCAAGTTTGTGTCTTTCTTCCGGACCTTTTACTGGTCCACAATAATATGTGTATATCTTAGATGTGAAAATAAAGACTAGACAATTCAGCAACAATTGGATAAGAAGAAGTCATATAAATTGGAGATATAATATAGAGATACAAGTTGTTATAAATCATCAATGAAAATCAGAAAAACTTTTGACTCAACCTTGTATAATAAAGTGACATGAAAGTTTTCAATTTTAAGTAACAGCAAAATACAAAGGAGTATAATTGGAATGTTAATAATTGAAATTAATTTTGTAGACAAATCTAAAAATGATATGAATAATTTTATGACCCCAAAATTACAAAAAAAAACACGATCATCATCATCATCATCATCATGAAGGCTTGCTGACAACATGGATTCCTTTGCCTTCTTGCCATCCCACTCTATTGATTATTGCTCTTGAAAAGTCCTCTAGGCAGTATCCAGTGTCCACTCAAAGCAGATGAATATAATTTTTTGTTGGTTGGTCAACACTGGTGTGTCCATGGGTAGGAGTCCATAGGAAAATGTTCTTTATGAGTTCATTCTTACTTCTCCAACAATGTCCTGCATGTGTACATATTTATCATCACTTGCCATAATTTTCATCAGAGATGAACAAGAATTTGGATGCCGTATTTGTAAAAGGGTTGCACCAAAAGTAATGCCTTCTATTTTATTAGAATAACTTGTAAAATCAGAGGTGGATGTTATGGGTTGGAAGTAGAATTTAAATATTTCTGTGACACAATAGAGTTCCAGATTAATGGCCAAAAGGAAGACACTATTTGCTAATGTCTCCCACCAGACAAGGCTTGACACAAGGTCAAAAGCCCGAAGGCCGATTAAAGTGGGGATAAAGGGGAGGGGAAGGTCGGGAATGAGCCGAGGCTCGAACCCTGCTGGTTTGTGCTGCTCATTGACCCACTATGTGCAATGTGGGTCTAATGAGGCATGCAGTTTCACAAACCCAAATGTGGGTCCAGGTACGTATGCCAGGTTATAGCTTGAACTAGACACCAAGGTCTAGTGCTATACATGGAGTCATGAGAGCATCCGAGGAAGACATTCAACTCTATGTTTTTACTCTGTTTAGATGTAGGCAAATAAAGTTTATGGAAGTAGGAATCTTAGTTTTGTTTAGTGGACTCAACTATATATCTTTATACTGATAGGTGATGGACAAATAATGTTTAGAGACAGACAATGGATGAGGGATAGGATTTCAGAAGGTGGCCTAAGCTCGATAGATATCTTTTTTTTTTTTTAATCTCTGAATGATAAAAGGTAATTGTGTTATAATTGATGTTTTCTAAAGAATAACAGTTGTTGCTTGGCAGGAAAATTACTTTTTCCAGTTTGGTTCACAATATATTCAACTATTTAACTGTGCTTTTTTAAGTTAGTTAAATAACTAAGTTGTAAAGCTAAGAAGTTAAACTGAGCAGAATTAAGAAGTGAATGCAGTGTGTCATTCTGTTAGATAAGATTTTAGTATGTATTTATCCAACACCTCCACGACAGGCAGGATGAGACACAGGCTCAATTTTTAAGCAGAGTAAATCTGGTTTAAATTCAGAGTTTTCTTTCTCCTAGATTGGTTTTCTTATCAAAGCTAAAGGACCCAGTTTTCTCTGCTATTTACCCACGGCTAGTGGAAGAACAGATGAATTCATATTTTTACCAGGGGCATCAGGACAAAATGAAATGCAAACAGCCTTGTGTCGGACTTGAACTCTGTTTTCTGATCCCATTTCCTACAATGGTTAGCATCATAAGAAATGGAATCAGAAGCACTCCTCCACAAGTTGTAAGTAGAAGTCTAATGTCACTAACATTTGTAGAAAACAAAGCTAGCTTAAAGAATTTAAGCGTTACAAATCTGAGAAAGTATTAACATTGATATCTGACCCGAGCTGAAACTTAACATGAATAAAACGTATATCTCAGATGACTATTTTCATTTCTTTCTTTGCAATCTGATCACTTTCTTTATTTTCTTCTCTGAGAAACTGTTTATGTGTGGTTTCCGTCGAGTTGCTTTAAGTAGAAATTAAGAACCGAGCGTTTAGACCAAAGAAAACTACAAAATATAAATAGACATGAAAAACTTATTCTCCAAAGGAAAAGGAAAGGCAAAGCTTTGGTCAATGTTAATATCTATATGTGTATTCTCTAAAAACTACACAATGATAGCAGAAAGAAATTGTTCTTCTATATCTTCAAAATGAAGAAAAGCATCTGTTTTGTTTTGGTAGTATTTAAGAGAAAGTTCTTTTTTGAAATGTGAAAACAAACTTACTTTTTGTTGATAATACAGTTTTGTATGTGAGTCTAAGTGTGGATCTGTCTTTGACTGATGAGGATGATATGGTCCAGTTGTATGTGTGTGAGTGACATTGGTTGGTCAGGAAGGGGAGATGACAGTGATTGGCTTTGGTTTTACCAAGCAGGAAAAAGGGAAGTTGAACACATTGTTTTGCTTGAGCTGCTAGAAATTAGAAAATTGAGACTTATAAAGTTTCTTCCCAGAAAGCGGCTCCTAGTGGTATATAATTTTGGAAGTTTCTCATTTGTACAATAATGCTGTGTTGGGTGCTTTCTACAATATCATTGTGATATTTTGGTGGAATTTCTTAGATATGGAACAAACTCGTCAATTAGTTTACTTTGGTTTTTGTATTGTAGGATTTAATTGGTGTGTGAATAGGTGTGAGAATTTTGTTTTTTATTATTGGTTGATCAATATTTTGTAGGTGTGTTTTAGTATTTGTACATCTCCAATTAATTGAAAAATATAAGATTTAATGCCTATACATTCTACTAATAACCTACAATTTTGCCTTGTTATAGTGGTTGAATAATCGAGTAGAAAAATGGCATCTGATACAAAAATAGAGGCAAATCATTTAATTCATCCAAGTGAAAAAAAATGTCCCAATTGACATTTACCAATACTTGTTGAATGTTTACAAAAGTAAAAGGGAATATGAGCACAGTTTGGTGGTGGGCAATACATTCATCTACCAGAGTTCAAATCCTGAATAAGACTGTTTGTATTTCACATAATAATACCTTTAGTTTGAAAGCAGATCTTGGTGAAGGAAAACTCAGAATTGAAACAAGTTATAGACAGAGAGAGTGATGGGCTCCCCAAAGATATATGAGTAATGTCCACACAACCAAACCAGGTAATAGGATAAGTGTAAAAAATCTAAATGCAGCTCAATTGTGGCAATAGCGATATAAGTGAAAAGCCATGTTCGGCACAGCTGTCAACCCATGAATGACTCAATCAGCTTATTTACACAATGGAGGATGCACTATGCAGAGAACATTTTACTAAAATCACACTATCTTTGCTGCTGTGAAAAGTGCAGAATGCAGGTTGTTATTGATTGCTGCTGGAAATCCATTACTAATGTGATAACTACACAGAAAACTTGTATTTTAAAGCCTAAAACTTATTTTATCCAATAGTCTTATTGTATGTATTTACCAAACCTCTCTGCCACGAGCAGGTTGCAACGCAAGATTTATTTTTCGCAAAGTTGAACAGGTTTTAAATCAGAGTTTTCCTTCTCCTAGACTGGTTGCAATACCAAGGTTGAAGTGCCCAATCTGCCCTACTGTTTACTCATAGTTGGAGGGAGAAAAGAAAATGTTCTACAATGATAAACTTTACACCATGAGTGTCTCAAATGATGTCATTCTGCCCCCTGTATCTGTTGTAATTTCTGTAGAAATAAATAGGCGGCATTATTTTCAGAATGCTTCCAACATATTTTCGGTGCATATTTTATACAAGAGCAATTTGAATTATCTGCCCTTGAGAAGACCTTTTTACCTTCAGAATCTTTTGAATATCATCATCATCATCATGTTGTGCCACCAGCACTGATATCCCTGACCCTCTCTCGCCACTCCTCCCTATCGTTCATCGATTCTGGCAGGTCCTCAGGGCTATATCCTGTATCCTCACAGAGCTGTTGTATGTAGGTTTGCGCTGGTCGTCCTGCTTTAGCTTGGCCATGTGTGGGGGTCCATAGGAGTACATCACTTATGAGCTCGTCCCTGCTTCTCCAGCAGTGTCCTGCATGCCTGGTTCGTCTAACTTGGATAGTTTTCGTGATGAGAGGTAGGTGGCAGTACAGCTGCTGCTTTGTGGGGTGTTGCCTCCAGGACTTGTTCAAAATTGCTAGCAGCATTCTTGAGTTGTTGCCGTCAAGCTTTTTCTCCATCTGTTTAGTTAGCGTCTATGTAGTGCATCCATATAGCAGTATTGACACAACCGCTGCTTGGAAGAAACTGTGTTTCATTTTATCGGTCAGGTCTGACTTCCATATGACTGATAGCTTATCGATAGCTTTCCATGCCTTTCTTAGTCGCGTGTCGATATCTTTTTCAGTTGATGAGACACTGCTTCCTAGGTAGGGGAACTTATCAACTAGTTTTAGAGAGCTACCGCTTTGTGTGGAAATGTCATCTGTTTGATTAAAGCACACGTATTCCATTTTGTGTGCATTGACCTGGAGGCCTATGCCAGTGGCGGCTAATTCCAGACTATGCAGTAGGGTTTCGGCTAGGGGGGGATGCATTTGCCAGAATCGCTATGTCATCGGCGTAGTCGGTGTTGGTAATTGTTTTTGCAGGGTACCTTCTGCTTCTTTTCTTTGTCAGCTTGAAGCCGTTTTCTTTGATTTTATCAATCGATGTTCTAAGCACGTAGTCTAGACGGATGATAAAGAGGTATGGGGCTAGCGTGTCCCCTTGTAGTACTCTTACTACAATGTCAAATTAGTCTGTGTCTCCATCCGGAGAATGTACTTTCACTTTAGTGTTTCTATAGAGAATCATTATGGCTGCGACGGTCTCTTTTGGTAGGCCATATGCTAGTAGAATTTCTTCGATCTTCCCTCTGTGAATGGAATCAAAGGCCTTGGTAAAGTTGACAAATAGTATTGTCGCCTGTTGGTTTTTTGCCCGTAGGCCTTCAAGGATTCTACGGATAGTCAATATTTGTGAGGTCATGGATCTATTTCGTCGGAAGCCATTTTGGTTCTTCCAAAGAATGTTTTCAATTTTGGGTTCTATGTGGTTGCGTAGTAGGGCATTGTATATTTCTTTCTCTATGACAGATAAATCTGTTTCATCTATGAAAGTTGCTTGTAAATAAACTTAAGAAAATCAGATTACTAAGAATTATCAAATATATCATAATATGAAATATCAAAAATTGAACAATTGACACCCAACTTTTTTCTTTTTTTGTCTACTGTTTTCTTGTCAGTAAAAATATCATTTTGAACATGTTATATGGAAAAAATGGCTATATTTTTGGAGGCTCTATTGTTTTCTTGACAGTAAAAATATAATTTTGAACATGGAATATGCAAAAAATGGCTCTATTTTTTGGGGGTGGGGTCTACTGTTTTCTTGACAGTGAAAATATAATTTTGAACATGGAATATGCAAAAAATGGCTATATTTTTTTGGGTGGGGTCTACTGTTTTCTTGACAGTAAAAATATAATTTTGAACATGGAATATGCAAAAAAAGGCTAAATTTTTTTGGCGGGGAAGTGTACTATTTTCTTGACAGTAAAAATATAATTTTGAACATGTAACATGCAAAAAATGGCAATATTTTTCTATTTCAATAAAACTCAGATGGTTAACTATTTATCTGAACTGAAAGTAACTTTTTTCTTAACCTAATCACAAACATGGTGACATTTTAGGTAAATGTCATCAGTCTTCTATTTGACTTAACCAAAATATATAAAAGTGTGAACAGAAAATCTTTCTCTAGTCAAAAATAACACCAAGCTGTTTCAAAAGATTTTATCAAAAAGAGAAAAAATCAATAAATTTCTGTTTTGCATATTAAGCAAGAATTGTGACGATTCGTTTCCATACAGTAATTAAGAAATCATTTTCTTTTTGTACATGTGAAATGCATCTAAAAAGTAAATATAAATATGATACTTATATCCGCAATAGAAGTGCATGTGGCAGGGTCATAGGAAATGGATATGATGACACGAGTTCAAATCCTGGACGAGGCCATTTGCACTTCACTAATACTCTTGTGAATCCATTTTTTCTTTAACTATCTACGGATGAATAGTTAGGCAGTTTAGGTTCTTTACCCTGAGTATAGCAACCAGTCTAGCATAAAGAAAGCTCTAAATTTCAGCCAGCTTTACTTCGTTTAAAATTGACTTTGTGTCTCATCCTGCCCAGAATAATTTTCTTTGTATCATTTTTTAACAGAAAAGTTAAATTTCAAAAGTACAAGTTGTTATAATTTGACTAACAGTCATATTTCTTCAGTCTTTCCCAGTGTCCAACCACTACGGTATTGGTAGACACCTTTGGTGGTGTACTGGTTAGCAAGCTTGACTAGCAAACCTACACGAGTGAGTTCGAGTCTCATTGGGTGCCCCATTCAATCGGCCTTGTGCCACATCGAAGCAAAGAGCTTCGTAAATTACAACCACTACGGTATTGGTATGTCATCTTTGGGTTATTACCAATGTTCAATTTGTAATTTTCTGACGTAACTGTGATAGTTCAATAAAAATGAAACAATGTCTTATTCAGATGGTGAATGTAAGTATTACACGGGCATATACTTTTAAGGTAAAATAAATGTAAATTTCAATGGGAAGGGGCAATTATGTCCCAATTGTTTTAATTTCTTACTGAACATTTCTTTTGACTTGTTTTATTTTACTCTGTAGGAGCAGAGATGATCAGAGGAGTTGCAGTCTGGGAGTGAATAGTGGAGAAAATGAGGATATATAAATTGCGTTCATACCAAAAGAAGAAAATTGAAGAATTTCAATGAGCATCAAAGATGACCAAATCCAAATGCAAAACATGACCTGTATGATTCAGATTCAAACTTTTCAGCCACTCAAAAGAAACTAAGAATGAATTAACATCCAAGAAAATTATTGGTATTCATTAAGCTTTTCTATGTCAAAATATTTGGTTGATTACAATGAACAGATTCATTTTACTTTTATTATTTACTAAGGTTTGTTTAGACTGGCATATAGACGTCAGGTTGCTTATAATAACCGTTACTCTATAGTCATCCATTGAATGTTGCTTAATTTCAGTGTTCTAGTTGAATAAGAGTGACTGGACAATAGTTTTGTTAGGTTTCTTTGTTTAACGGCATTTCATTATTCATGGGTTATTTAATGCCCGTGGTGTAATGGTTATCGTCGTAGGAAATGGACACAGCGACACGAGTTCAAATCCTGGACGTGGCTGTTTGCATTTCACATAGCACTAATACCCTTGGGAAAGGTATGAATCCAATTATTCTCCCTCCAGTTATGGGTAAATAGTAGGACATACTGGGTTCTTCAGCCTTAGTGAGGCAACTAGTCTAGGAGAAGGAAAACTCTGAATTCAAGCCTGTTAAACTCCGCTTACAAATTGACCTTGTGTCATATCCTGCCCGAGCGGAGGGGTTGGGTAAATATGATTATTTAATGCCAAAACTATCCTTGTAGAAGAACAGTTGTGATACTTTTTGACTCATAGCTAGAGGAATAAGGAGGTTAAATACCCTTCCCAAGGGTATTAGTCTGAAAGTATATGCCCGTGTAATACTTACATTCACCATCTGAATAAGACATTGTTTCATTTTTATTGAACTATCACAGTTTATTCAGTTAGTGTATCAAGGATATACTACTGCTACTATTAACCCTTGGTCACTGGGAACACAGTAAAGAAAAATATAAAAACACTTTTTAACCAATATTAATCTTTAATACAACTTAAAATACAAATTACAAATGTGAAACTTGTGATTCTTTCTGTACCCTCTTCAGAATAATTGTACCGAACTTTGACTTAAACAGAAAAAAGACTTTATATTCCATAATGAACTCATGTTAGACCAATAAAAACAATTTTCTGAAAAAAACATCAGTAAATTTCCTGCTTTGTTCTGCATAGCATACTTTATGTACGACTGCATGTGTATCGTCCATATTCGAGTCAGTATAACTTCACAATCGCCCATTTCATTTAATCCTATAGGAAATAAAAATGTCCCAGACTCAAATAATAAATCTTTGATGTAAAATAGAAATTACAAATATGAAACTTCTGATTTTTTCTGTTTGATCTTAAGAAAAATTGCACCTAACATTGACTTGGGCAGAAAAAAAAATGTTGTTTTCCATAAATAATGGAAGGATTATGTTTGATCAAGTGAAGCTGTTGATCTCCAAAATTTGTCCACTGTTAGAATTATCATTTTTTAATCTTTAAGAATATGCACTCTTAGTGAACAGACGTTTTTAATATTGCAAGTGAAAATGTTTCAGGCTCAAATTCCAGACAATAAATCCTATTAAAAAAAAATCAATAAATCCGTTGGAAAGTCAAAAAGAGAGAAATGGCAATGAGTCAAAATTGAGCTCAACGTTTGGCTCAACAGTTGTTTTGTTACTTTGCTATTCTAAACTGATACTCGAGATTAAGAGAATTACAAAGTCTCAAAAGCTCTTCTTAACACTTTTGATGTCACAAAACTCTACCAAGAAAATGACTATTGCAAAAGAAAACTTTATTTAAACACTTAAATTGATAATCAATATAACCGATTAATACGATTATCAATGCCACATTTCAAAGCTTTCAGGAATTTTATTTTAATCAAGTCATGCCGACAGCACGGATTCCCTCGATTCTCACTTGTCATCTATCTCTATTGGTCATTGATGTTGGAAAGTCATCTAGACGGCATGTAGCGTCTGCACAAAGCTAGTAAATGTAAGTTTTTGTTAGTTGGCCAACTCTGAGGTGCTCATGCATAAGAGTTTATATGAAAACAACATTTATGAGTTCATCCTTACTTCTCCCGCTGTGCCCCGGATATCTTGCTTATCTTACTTGGTTTGTGAGTTAAGAGGTAAGTGGAAGTATAGCTGCTATTTTGTGGATTGCTGCTTCCAGGATTTCTTCAAAACTGTGCGCAAGATTCTTGTGTGGTTTCTAACGAGCTTTTTCTCCGGGCATTTTGTTAAAAGTCTAAGTGTTGCATCCATACAGTAGTACTGACACCGCTTCAGTTTGGAAGAATTCCCATTTTATTTCATCAGAGAGATCAGATTTCCATATGGTCATAAATCTGTCAAGCAATAACCTCCAAATCACCGTAAGATTTTATCTTAATCAATGGAAGTATTATGAATTTTCGGAATAAAATCAATACATTTCCTGTTCTGCTAATGTTATGCTTTGTAGTAATTTCGTAAATAAATCAGTTTGGAAGACAAATGCACACATATTGTACTTTTCCATCCTGATAATCCCAACACGATAACCTGTTTACTTTCTGCTTGGATGAGGTAGATTGTTACTGCATATAGTTCCATGGCATCAACATGACAGATAAATATGACAAGAATAGTCGTATTTGGTGTTAAAATAGCAAGAAAATTCAACAGTGGATGTGATGGGGACAAAGGTCATCAAACAAAATGTTGTATAAAATTTGATCTGATTTGCATATGGCACAGTCTTGTGATTCAGTGATACAAAGATAGATATAAACAGACTGAGATCGATGGATTGATTGATTGATAAGAAACAGATTAACATAGATAAGGAACAAATAAGATAGATAGATAGATAGATAGATAGATATGAACAGATGGCCTGATTGATTGATAAAAACAGACTAACATAGATAAAGAATAAATGAGATAGATAGATAGATAGATATGAACAGACTGAGAGAGAGAGAGAGAAAGAGAGAGAGAGAGAGAGAGAGAGAGAGATTATGAATACACTGAGACAGATTGACTGAGATAAGGAACAAATTGAAGTAGTATGGGGTTAAAGAAGGTTTTTATTTATTTGTGGTAATGGTTGTGGTTGTCGGTGAATTGCTGGGTTCTATTGGCATGATTTTGAGTTTTGTATCTGACTTCTTCTTCTTCTTCTTCTTCTTCTTCTTCTTCTTCTTCTTCTTCTTCTTCTTCTTCTTCTTCTTCTTCTTTCATTAACTTGTCTTCTTTTGTCAGTGGGAAGCTGCAAGAGAATTAAGGACGTAAGTAAAGAGACATGGATACTTTTATACTCAAAATTTTATTTTTGGGTTCATGACTATTCTGTGGTAGGAACGTTTTCCTGAACCAGTAGAAGTAGTCGCATTTCCTAGACAAGGTGTTGAAATATTTTAGAGTCATTTTTGGTGTTAAAATTTTGAAGTATTCAGTAGGTGTGTCCAGTAAAGTATGTTTAGCAGGGGACACAGCTGGCACCAAGCCCTGGACTTGGTAAGCACGTGTGCTAGCAGTCGAGAGAAAGAGGTCCTATCAGTGGTACCCACTTAACGAAAGAATTTCTCTTTTGGCGCCAGGCGGCTCATCTTTTCCAGCATTTTGCTTTTTTTCAGAAGCTTCCAGGGAAACTGCTACATTTTAAAAATTTATTTTAAAATTTTTGTTTATTTCTTTTTAATTAATCCCCACAATGGATAGATATGAACAGAGGGACATGAATTGATAGATACATATATATGAACAGACTGAGAAAGATAAATAGTCACACAGATAAATAGTCACACAGAGTTGAAGTTTAAAGATTTAATTATCACCAGAGGAAAGTCTGTGGTGGTATCGTGGCTAACGTGCTGGACTGCGACATTGTAGTACACAAGTTCAAACTCCAGCCACACTATTATATTCACTTTTGGACTTTGTGAAAGGCATGAACCCGCTTAACTCCACCAGCCATGGGTTAAATAGTATTATTACTTTTTTTCTACAAGTTTGGCTTTGGCACAAAGGTTGATATGCAAAGAAAGAAACCAAACTAAACCACAAACTGTAGTCACTCAAAGCAGTGAATGTATTATTGACCCGATAAGTTATTAATTCCTGTGATATTCTCTTTATTTCAAGAAAAAAACATCTCTGTGTCTTTATAAGATTCTTATAAATGATGTACCATTTTTCAATCAGGAAATCATATACAGATCTTAAAAGGAGATAATCCGACAAAACACGTTTGGATGAATAGAATAGATGAGGCAAAATTCCCATATTCAAAGGTAAAATCTTTTCCTCTATAAATTTTGCGATTTATGATCTTTTGTTGTTGTACAAGAATAACTCACCTTTTCTGTTGATTTTTAAGACTCACTTTTTTTTAAATCAGGTATCAGAAATATACTGGGTTGACTTAAAACTTTTACAATATTTTCTTAATGTAAGGCACAATTCGGAGGCTCCGGATGTTTTTGCTGAGGTTGTGAAATTAATGAATTATACTGGATTTTGAGATGCCGAGTTCATTTGATACTCTTCAAATGCTAATCATTGGATTCGGCTCTATGACATGGAGTACGGCCTCGCAAAAGACGGTTGCAGGCCAAACTGACCTTGCCTGATTCTTGCAATCTAAGCAAAATTTCTTCAGCCATCTTGTTTACTGTACAATGATCAACTGTGTTGCCTTTACCTTTCATACAACAAATGTTTTTAGTTGTTTCCATGGGGTTATGACTCAGTTTGAATTTGTAAAGCATAAGTTCCTGAATTAGATTGTTACATTTTCATCTGTGTCGACTTTCAAATCACACGTGGAGTGAAGCAATGCACAACGTGTCAGAGCACCAACTACCATGATACTACAACCACTGAAGGTACCTCTCTCAGCCTGAACTCCTTTAGTCATGTGAATATACGTACTGCAAACTAGCACATACTGCTAAAATATTGCAAAACTTTTGACTCACTCAAGTCAAATTGATGCAAAAACTAAAATCAAATAAATAGTAAAAATGTTTTAGAGGTTGTTAGTATAAGAAATCTTTGTAATGTTTATTGGTTATTTTTTTATCATAGGAAAACTTTTTTAAGCAAAACTTACTATCCATTGTAAAGTCATTATATAAGACATTTATTATTTATTGTCCATTGAAAAGCTGAAAAGAACAATAAAAAAGAATAAACAGCAAATACTTTTTAATACCTATTCCCTTAAAAGCCATCTTCAGGAGCCTTTAAGCATATGCTGAGTCACATCTTATGGATTGAATTTCTGTTATGATTAATTACAAATAAATAAGGGAAAGCAATCTAAAACCCCCCCTTTTTTTTAGTATACATTCCCTTAAAGGCTATCTTTGGTAGATCCCTATCTCATTTATAGAATTTCTATTATAATTAGGTATAAATGAATAAGGCGGAGTATTTTACAAACATTTTTTTTGTATCCATTCCTTTAAAACACTCCTTTAGTAGTTATGAAGCCTCATGTGTCATATCCTCTTTATAGAATTTCTATAAAAATCCGTTGCAAATAAATAAATTGATATACAAAGTTAATTTAAAAAGTATTGAGACCGAAACTGTATTTATCAAGACAAATGAACAATAAATGAAAAGTTAATTTTCTTCAAAATTGTCTCCTTGGAATCCAACTCACTTATTCCAGCAAGTTTTCCTTTGATCAAAGCACTTCTGAAACTTTTGATACGATGTGAAATTGGACCTTTGTATTTTTATTAATCTTTTTCACATCCTCAAATTTTGAGATGTATTTTTAGTTGCGGAAATGAGAAAAGGTCACATAGAAGTTGGTTGAATGGACATGGAAAGTGTTGCACTTGTACAATTCTGTTTTTACTTGCAAGTATATACAGTATAAAGATGATGAAAAAGAATTGAGAATTAATACTAACTTACCAGACATCTAAGTATCATGACTTCATTATAGAAGTTGTTTAGTTGTTCATCTTCATTTAATGCCCTGTCACTTTCAGTAGATGAGATGTTGCTACCAAGATATATGAACTGGTCAAGTAACTTTTGAGGCCTGCCACTTAATGTGGATATGACTCCTTGTTTAAAAGACATGAACTCTATTTTATTCGTGTTCATGTAGAGGAAAATACCCCCCTGTTGCTTGCTTCAGACTATGCAGCAGCGATTCAGCTTGAGTATGTGTATTTGTGAGAGGTGCTAGATCATCTGCATAGTCTGCATCTGTCATAGTTTCTACAGGATATTGTCTGATTCTTGCCTTCTTTTTTTTTAAATGTTAAACTATTTCCTTTTATTAAGTATTAATTGACGTTTGAAATAAGTAGTCTAAGCTGGTTATAAATATATATGGTACTAATATATCTCCTTGTGAAACTTCTGCAACAATATCGAAGAAATCAGTGTTGCCATCAAGTAAGCGAACCATTGCTTTTACATTTTTGTAAAGTACCATTAGAGTGATAACAGTTTCTTTGAGGAGACTGTAAGTTGGCGACCGTAGTCGAGGGCAACCCGAAGGTTCCTTTTTCAATAGCTACTACACCGAGGTGTAGGGAAGGGTGCTATTCCTTTCTTTGGATTGCTCCACTTTACCCTTGATATGTACCTTATAATGCTGAATGTTAAGCAAGGAGATATCAAGTGCCATTTTTTGAGTCTAGTATGACTCGACCTGGGATTCCATATGCTTGTATTATTTGTACCATCTTTCTATTGTGTATGGAAGCAAATGTCTTGGAGCAATTTACAAACGGTAGTGTTGCTTCAAGATTTTTTTGCTTGCACTTCTTTGATTTGACAGATAATAAGAATCTGTGAAGCTGTGGATCTATTCTGATTTTTCTTAAGAATTTTGTTGTTTTTTTTGGTATGTGTTAATTCTCTCTGGATTTCTTTATGTGTTGACAATCGTTGGGTTTCTTTTACTAAGTAAGAATGTTTTTTTCATGCTATCTTGTTTTCTTTCTAACAGCTATTGACTCCCATGGAATTCTGTAATTGACTCTTGGTTTGATTGGTATGCTACTGCTTCTATATGGGTGGTACCAAAGTTTTCATATTGAATATTCGGAGTATGGCTTTCAGATGTCTCCAGAAGAGTATCAAACTTGTTTCTTTCAGTTACCAAATATTGATTGCTAATATCACAATTGGTAAGGGAGTACCAGTGGTAACGTGAGGCTTTAACTGTTAGTTTCGAACTTCTGAGTAAACTCAGGTTAATCTTTGCTGAGACGATTTTGTGATCGGAAGATACTGTTATATTCTCATGTGCCGTATCATAACGACACAATAATAAAGACGCAATGATAAAGACAGACGCACGAAGTGATAAAGACACAGGAAGACTTCTTTAACAAAATATATACCTCTCACTTTATTGCAAGGGTTCGAAAAGGTTGTGTAGGGTTTTACTGTGAGAAGGAGCCGGAGATCGAACATAACTGCAATATTTTATGGCCGTCACGCTGTGTCTTTCTTGTTCTCTTGATGCTCAACCGGAGGCCTAGGGGCTCACTCTGCTGGGTGATCTGCTACATCTTATCAGCAACTTCTCAGGTCCCCAAACTCTATCAGGGTTCCCGAGGGCCCCCTCGGCCGAGTGTGGCTTTCCCTACCACATCTCTACTCCAACTGGCTGGAACTCTACTGGCAACTTCACTCGGACTCGAACTCAACTGAGTTATATAATGGTTCAACGCCCACTCGATCTTTGAAATCGCATGTTTGATCGTCCTCAAGCGGAAATAACTGTCATGCAGTTCACAGGTCACTCTCTTCCGGTGCATCAGTCTATGAGTGTACCATGGGAATTTTTTTAGCTCGTCCCATTTCATCAGCCAATTTCCACCCACGCGATTTCCTCTCATAACTGCCGTTAGAATGTGTCACCTCCTTCCGGTGCATCACCTTGGAATGGCATTTTTGGCCGGGTCAAAAGGTCAAGATATAACAATACTCCTTCAAATAAGTTCAACGTGCTATTTATCCAATTCTTGTTTACGAATGTGTGTAGTCTAGCTGTATTTTTGCTTTATTTGGGTAAGTGTCAATTCATAGTTTCCTTTCCCTTTTTTAGTGTTTACGTATGCAAACCTGTTCTTGAGTGAAAAATCTGCTACCGAAACCATTTCTGTTTCACAAGTTGTGTAAACAAAATTTATCATTCTCGTCTTTGCCTATTTAAGCATTCATGTTTCCACCTCTGATGAGAATTTTTTGTTTAGTTTTGAGTTGAACGAGGGAAGATAGCCCATTGTAGAAAGTGATGATATCTATTTTATCACTGGAATTGAGAGACAATCATGTAGGGATTGCTATAAATCAATTCTCGGGTGAAGTTTTTCTATGCTCTTCAGTGATTTTAAAGCACAAGGACTGAGAAACATTCCTACACCTCCTATGGTGGCATTGACAGATCTTTACCATGCAGATGCAGAGACAAATGTTTCTCCATTACCAATATCATGGTATTTTACTCACATGTTAAAACCTTATTGTAGAGAAAGGTTGATACGCCATAAAACCCAACCAGCCAACCAACCTTATTGTAGAAAGGATATGATATCAATTTCATATATACTGTCATTTTTCATGGTGCAAGTACAGTATAATGATAATGATAATAACACTAATAATAACAATAATAATCTACCAAATAGTGGACTTTACTGTTCCGGCTGACCACATGGTAAAACTGAAAGAAAGTGAAAAGAGAGATAAATACTTAGACCTTGCTAGAGAACTGAAAAAACTATGGAACATGAAATTGATGGTGTTACCAATTGTAACTGGTGTGCTCAGTAAAGTGTTACGCCTCTATGTGCCCAACGGGCTTGCAGGGGGCTGTTCATTCCCGCCAAGTCCACCAGTTAACGCAGGGCATAGACGTTGGCTGTGGTTTGCTGAACGTTATTTAGTGTTACAGATATCACCAATTCCCAAGCAGAACCACATTTTAAAGCCACTGGGCGAGTTATAGGTGAATTATTAAAGGTCAACACTGCTAACTGGCAAGCTTTCCCCCTCAAATACATGGTCTTCGACAAATACAATTCTTTCACAATAAAAAAAGGGCTCTGAACAGCCGTGTTTGAACTAACAAGATTAATAACGATATTCTTTTATTGAATAAAAGAAAGAAACCAAGAAAAAACAATTCAGATAAAAGTCAGGAGTGAGAAAGTCTTTCTGTATCTCGGAAGAGCCTCCACTAAAATATCCGTATCCCGGTCGAGGTCCTCATTTAATATCTGTTAATGGCGGTAGGTGAAACTGTAGTTTGTCAGTGATAGACATGTTCCACTTTCCCTCAGGCTTCAGGATTTAATGGTAGAGCTCATGATCTAAATCTCAAGTTTATCATTGGGGAAATATTCCCTCTTTTCTGCTCTATTTTATTGTGACGGTGATACCAATAGTAACTGGTGCACTCAGTACAGTTACCAAAGTAACTTGTAGAGGGACTGGAGGACTTGGAAATAAGAGGATGAGTAGAGACCATTCAAACTACCGCATTAGAGAGATAATACTCACCATACTGAGAAGAACCCTGGAGACTTGAGGAGACTGGTTGTCACTCAAACTCCAGTGAGAAACTGTCAGTTAATGCTGGTGTGAAAAACTCTCAAAAGAGTATGATAATAATAATAATAATAATCAACCGGAATATTGAGAGGAATCCTACAGACCTGAGAAGACTTTCTGTCATTCAAACTCCTATGAAAGACTATCAGTTAAGGCTGGTGTGAAAAACTGTCAAGGAGTAACAATAATATTAATAATATATTCTAGTAGATACAAGCCAGAAATTTGCTCTATCGACAAGGTTTAGAATATGCTGACTGTATCCCATACAGAGAGGAAAGACCCCCTCTAAAAGGGTGTGTCCTGGGTATGACACTAAATTGCATCTGATGGTGAGGCTCCAGTTCTAGAGCCCTGGAAGTACTCCCTCATTGCTATTACTCCAAAGTCTTCTCAGACCCAGAGTGGTAGTACCTGTTAGGATCCCATCAATGGTTCAAATTGATCTGTCTGGGGCCAATCTAGGGTTTCCAGAGACCTGTTAGGTTGGTTGGTCGGTTGGGTTTTATGGCTTATCAACCTCTGTAGGTTATTTAATGCCAAATCCATTTTTATGTAAATAATCAGTTCTATTTCAAACAATTCAGTTTAGCATGAGTACATAGTTTAATTGTCAAAAACATTTCTATTTCAAGCTATTCAGTTTATTCAAACAGTTCTAATTCAGCTAATTCAGTTTAGTATAAGTACAGATTTTCTTTACATACAGTTGAATGTCAAAACAGTTCTATGTTAAACAAATCAGTTTAGTGTAAATACAGTTTCCATGTCAAAAAAAAGTTCTATTTCAAATAATTCAGTTTAGCATAAGCACTCAGTTTAAATGTAAGTACGGTTTAATTGTCAAAAACATTTCTATTTTAAGCAATTCAGTTTTGTCAAACAGTTCAGTTTAGCATAAGTATGCTGTTAGTTCTATTTAACCCATAGATAGGACCCTATCAGGGGCTACCATTCCAGGTCAGAGTAGACCTGGAAGCAACGGCAATGAAGGGGTGCTTTGTATTGCCCAAAGCCCCAGCATTACTGGAACCTCACCATCAGACTGTTTAGTGTCATATCCAGGACACTCATTGGGGGGGGGGTTTACCCCTCTGCAGAGGTGCAATCAGTGTATTCTAAAGCCCCAGCCGACTGGGCAAAGACCTGTTAGGGTCCCATCTTGTGGTCAAACAGATCTGTTTAAAAATTATTTGTATTTAATAGGACTAAATGCAAAGAAAAACCTTTTAAGAAACAATTACACAAAAAATGTAAATATGGATCTAGAATGTGATTCCTTAACCTCGAGGCATAAAATAACCCAAGATGGGTTGACGTGCCATAAAATTCATCAATCAAGAAATTTGGTGCCAAGTTTTCTTTCTATTCTTTTAGAGCATTGAAATTTCAAAATGAAATCCTCTCAACCAATAAAAACTAAAAGAAAAGAAACAAAATAAAACAAAAGCACACCTTCGCTTATAGTTATAGAAAACAGATTAATATCAGGGTGAATGGGAATGTAAATCCCACCAAATTTTCATTTTGTTGAAAATTTGACCTGAAATTGTTTTATTCTCTTAGAAAATTTTAAAGGTAAATCAATCAATCAACAAGCCAGGAAATAGTTAAAGAATATGTGATTTTTTAAAAATTTCTTTTACTAATTTTTCTAATTTTAAAATCTTTTACTAATTTTACTAATTTTAAAATCTTAGATGGACATTTTAAGATGTCCGTTTAAGATTTTAAAAAAATAATTTTAAGATGTCCGTTTAAGATTTTTAAAAAATATTCCAAAGAGCTTAAAAGAATAAGTTAAAAAGGAGATTTCCGAAGATTTTATCTTTTGAGAAGTTGGTATGTCTTGTTGATCTTACTTGGATGTTTTGTTAGATGGGAGGTGAGTGGCTGTACAACTGCTGTTTTGTAAGGTGCTGCTTCCAGAATTTGTTCAAAACAGCATACAACATCCTTGTGTAGTTCCCATTGAAATTTTTTTTCTGGGCATTTTGTTAGAATCTAAGCAGGTAAAAATACTTTACAAATGTTAGAAATATTTTTTGAAGCATTTTTCTTCTCCCAGATAATGTGAATACGGCTCTGTTTCAGTTTTTCTAAAACAATTCAAACACTTTTTTTTATGGTGGTGGAAGTAATTGATTCTAAATATATCTGAATGATTTTAAAATAACTTAGCTGGTAAAGTTACTTTTGTATGGAACTAATACAAATATTTAAGTTTCTGCTTTCACTGGAATATAAATATTAATCATATATAACAGTTTTTTTTATTTGGAAAATGTATCAACAATATGAAAACCAATGGCATAAATTTTAATAGGATAAATATGATTGCTATAACAGTTGACACAAGAAAAACAGCAGTAATAAAATTGCTGGTAAAACTGCCATAAAAGTCTGATAATCAATATCAGTTTGTTGGTATGAATATGGATGAAAAATAGACTTTTGTCAATGTTGACTTTTTGTGAATCCCTTTTTCTTTTTTTTTTTTTTTGCAAGCTGAGGAACAAATCCAATGAATAATTATGAAGTGTGTTCACTTGACTGGTAAGCATTTTTAATATGGTTTGAATTTACTATGATATTTCGGATTCTTTTTTCAAATCTTTCTTTTCTTTCTTTACTCTTTTGCTTTTACAAGAGGGCTTAGAAGATACTGACCATTTCCTCTACAGCAGTGTAAGACCCCACCAGAACCCCCTAAAGTGGTCCACTGTATGATATCAAAAAATTCTAATGGTGAGGCTCCTATACTGAAGCTCTGGAGAGAGTGGAAAAACCATTCATGGCCATTACTCACAGGTTCACTGACTCAGAATGGAAATACCTGTTAGGGTTCTATCTACCTCTAATAGATTTGTTTAAAAATTGTTCATATATGATACGACCGTATGTAAACCCCTCCCCCCAAAAAAACTCTCAAGAAATAGCTGCACAAAAAATGTGAATATGAATGTACAATGAACATGATTCCCTAACTTCTAGACATAAAATAACCCTTGATAAATTGAGTAATTATTAAAATCAATCAATCACTCATTTCTTTACTTTCTTTCCTTTCTTTGTTTTCTTTCTTTTCTTCCTATTCTTTCTTTCTTTTCTTTTCTTTCTTCCTTTCTTTTCTTCCTATTCTTTCTTTCTTTTCTTTTCTTTCTTTCTTTCTTTTCTTCCTATTCTTTCTTTCTTTTCTTTTCTTTCTTTCTTTCTTTTCTTTTCTTTCTTTCTTTTCTTCCTTTTCTTTCTTCCTTTTCTTTTCTTTCTTTCTTTTCTTCCTTTTCTTTCTTCCTTTTCTTTTCTTTCTTTCTTTCTTTCTTTTCTTCCTATTCTTTCTTTTCTTCCTATTCTTTCTTTCTTTTCTTTTCTTTCTTTCTTTCTTTTCTTCCTATTCTTTCTTTCTTTCTTTCTTTTCTTTTCTTTCTTTCTTTCTTTTCTTCCTATTCTTTCTTCCTTTTCTTTTCTTCCTTTTCTTTCTTTCTTTTCTTTTCTTTCTTTCTTCCTTTTCTTCCTTTCTTTTCTTTTCTTTCTTCCTTTTCTTTCTTTCTTTTCTTTCTTTCTTTCTTTCTTTCTTTCTTTTCTTCCTTTTCTTTCTTTCTTTTCTTTTCTTTCTTTCTTTCTTTCTTTCTTTCTTTTCTTCCTTTTCTTTCTTTCTTTTCTTTTCTTTTCTTTCTTTCTTTTCATTCCCCTGTTGAAAAGATTTAGAATCCATCAACTGCATCTTCTGCAGAAAAGCAAGACCCACCCATAAAAAGTTTTATCCTGTGTAAATATGTGAAACTGTATCTGGTGAAATTCTGGAGCTGTAGGGAGTGTGGAATAGCTCTTCATCTCCATTACTCCCAGGTCCACTGTGACTAGGAATATTAGTTAGGGTCCCATCAATTAGTCAAATAGATCCGTATGGAAATTATTAGTATTGGATAAGAGTACTGTTTGCCAAACAAACAATTAGAGATGAATATTGAAGTTCAATTTTTAAAAATACAGTGGAACATTAAAAATATAGTTATAATTACAATCAGACATTTACAAATCAATCAAATTTTAGTATTAAATAACCCTTAATAAGTTGATATGCCATTAAACAAATGAATCAAGTCTTTCTTTCTTTCTTTCTTTAATGATAGTTAAATTTTTCAAAAATAACTGCAATGTGCCCATTCTCCTTATTGATAATCGATATAAATCAATATTTTAAAACAATGACAATTTATTGATTAATTGCAAAAATCACCACAAAATCTTTGATTAATGATTAAAAAAAGATATCTTTACAATTTTCAGCATTTTAGTAGTTCATCCTTAAACTTTGCAATAGATTATTTATTGTATAATTGTTAATCATAGAAATGCTGTATTTATCATGAATTTTCAAATAATAAATTGAAATATTCAATAAAAATTTTAATGTAAAACATTTTATAAGGTTGTTTGGTTGGGTTTTATGGCATATCAACCCTTGTAGGTTATTCTTGTTTATACATATACATATATATATATATATATATATATATATATATATATAAAAGAAAAAATTGATAACAAGGTAATCCACTATAACATTTCAGTTCAAATGAACCATCATCAGGGCTATGAGGGATGATATTAATGATGTTAAATCAACGATGGATGTGTAAAAAGTTGAAAATATAAAAAGCTAGGGAAAATTTGTATAACAAGAAAAAATTGTCCGTTTATGACAAGAGAATGTTGGTCATTTATGACAAGAAAAATTTGGCTGTTTGATTTACTTCCATATATATATATATATATATATATGTTATTTGTAAATAAATATTTTGTTTCAAGTATTCCTATCAAAGATGAATAATTCTATTTAATATCAATCATTTGTTTGCACACAAGTATTGCTACGTAATGCCAATAATTCAATTTTGGTACACAGATAAATGGTTTCAAGTATTTTAATCTAACACCAATTGTTTTATTTGCACACAGTTAAATGATTTCAAGCTTTATTATGTAACACTAACAATTCAGTTTAACATCTGTCATTTGTTTGCACACAGTTAGATGCTTAAACAGTTTTATTTGATCCATAGATGAAATCCTAACAGGTACTACCACTCTGGGTTAGAGTGGACCTGAGAGTAATGGTAATGAAGGCGTATTCCACATTCTCCATTGCTGCAGAACTGGACCCTCACCATCAGATAGTTTGGGGTCATATCCAGGACACTTGGCAGAGATACAATATGTGTATTCTACAGCCCCAGCCAACTGGGCTAATTTTATATAGTTATATCTAAAAGTCAGAAAAAAACCCTGAAAGATTTAAAAGTGAAAAAATAGTCTTTTTAAATTGATATATTAAGTCAATGCCAAAGTACTAAGCACCTTTTCTTGTGCAAATGTCAGGGAAATCTTAAAAATATTTTTTTAGTTTTTTTTTTAGTTCTTTATTGCTTTTATAATTTATTAACAAGAAATCACTTAAGTTAAAACTATGAAAATGTGTTTGATGTGGACATCAGTCAGTGTCTTTTCCTTTGGACAGTAGAGTAATTTTTTTTGGTTGGATAGCCATTAGCAATGAACTCATAAGAATACAAACGAAAAGGAAACTGAGACAAGATCCCCTTTGGTCTTTTCTAAGGCAAAATATATTTGGTGGCATTCAAAGAGAATTCTTTCTTCCAAATAACTGGAACCTGACAAAAAAAAAGGATGTGGATTATTAAATCATTCTAATAAATAGAATGTAAGAGTAGAAAACTATTAACAACGATTATACTGTCAACGAATATGGGCAATTTGGGTGGTATAATGGATAGCAGACTAGGTGGGCAAATTATTACTAATAAGTTTGATCTTCACTGCGTGACCCATACTTCTGGATACCTTGTCAGTCTGATTGTATATCCTGCAGAGGGGTAAGCCTTCCCTAAAGGAGTGTCCTGCATCTGATGTTGCGGCTCCAGTACAATGATATTTCAAACTTCCTTTTTTCTTTTATTTTTGCTTTAGCTTTGAGGCTTAAAATATGCTGACTGTATCCACTGAAGAGGGTTAAGGTAAAAAATTGGTCCCTTGTATGAAACTAATTCTGAAGGTTAAGCTCCAGTATTGGAGATCTATGGAGTATGGAGTACTCCTTCATTGACATCTCTCCTAGGTCTTCTCAGAGTTCCATCTACGGCTCAAATAAAAGTGAAGTTGGCAACCTTAAACAAGGGTGACCCGAAGGTTCCCTTTTCAATAGCTACTCCACCAAGGTGTAGGGGAGGGTGCTACTCCATTCCCTGGATTGATCCTTACCTTATAATCCTGAGTGATAAGCAAGGCAGCACCAAGGACTATTTTTTCAGTCTTTGGTATGACTTGACCTGGGATTGAACCCTGGCCTCCCAGGCCATTGGCAAACACTCTACTCATTAGTCCAATGGCCTGGTAGATCTTTTTGAATATTGTTTGTATTTGAGATGACCCTAAAAAACAAAACCTTTTATGAAACAACTGCACAACAAATATAAACATGAACAAGGAAGGAATGAAATTCTTTAACCTCTAGGCATAAAGTAACTCTAGATGGGTTGATCTGCCATTAAAATCAATCAATAAGTCAATCAATCAATGATACTTTTTGCTTCATGATAAGTTTCAATAATTCACTACACTGTCGGGGGTGTCCTCATGGTGTAATGGTCAAAGCGATGGACTGCGGAATCGTAGTAAGCGAGTTCGTACTCCAGTCGCGTTATTACGTTCACTTTCAGACAAATACCCTTGGGAAAGGTATGAACCCCCTTATCCTCCCAGCTATGGGTTAAATAGTACCACTACTGTTCTTCTAGGAGAATAGATTTGGCATTAAATAACCTACAAAGAGTTGATATGCCATTAAACAAAGAAACCAAACCAAACCAAACTACACTGTCATCACATTTGATATAGATTCATAATTTGTCTTGATAATAACTTTAAAAGTCAATTTTATTTTAAAACAGTTTAGTTTTAAATTATAGGTAATAAAAATTTGTTTTCCGTTTTTTAGGAAAAAACTTAAGCTCAACAAAACAAGAAAAGTGAGGAATTAAATGTTTTAAAATTATGAATTATAACTTAACAATAGAGCATAAAAAAGTCTGTAATAGTTTCTGATATATCTATGACTCAGTGTGCTCATACACAAAGAATCTATATTGATACATACTCTCAACATTTTGTTGTTAGAATACAATTGTATTGAAACACATTACAGAAAATGCTAATAAATAAGAGGATAAAAAAGGGGATTGTAAAAGCAATATAAATCATATGAATATTGGTTTGGTTTGGTTTCTTTATTTAATGGCATATCAACCTTTGTGGTTTATTTAATGCCAAAGTCATCCTTCCAAAAGAACAGCAGTGATGCTATTTAACCCATAGCTGAGAGGATAGGGGGGTTCATATCTTTGCCAAAGGTATTTGTCCGAAAGTGAACGTAATTGCACGACTGGAGTTCGAACTCGCATACTACAATTCCGCAGTCCATCACTTTAACCATTTCCCCATGAGGACGCCCTCTCATATGAATTGTTCTGTTATTAGATTTTTTAACTTGTCAGTCTTTAAATATATTTTTCTGATTATTATTATACATATTTACCAACCCCTCCGCTCGGGCAGGATATGACACAAGGTCAATTTTCAAGCAGAGTTTAACAGGTTTGAATTCAGAGTTTTCCTTCTCCTAAACTAACTAGTCTAGGAGAAGGAAAACTCTGAATTCAAACCTGTTAAACTCCGCTCACCAAAGCTGAAGAACCTAGCCTGCCCTACTATTTACCCATAGATGGAGGGAGAATAACTGGATTCATACCTTTCCCAAGGTTATTAGTACTATGTGAAATGCAATCAGTCTCATCCCGGATTTGAGCTCATGTCGCCATGTCCATTTCCTACGACGATAACCATTACACCACAGGCACTGCCAAGATTATCATTATTAAAGTTATTTTCAAAATGTTTATGTTCAAAATTTTCCAGCAGAGTTTTATTTCATTTTTTTTTGTAGTTATTATATCGAATTTTTTAATCGATTTTAGTGATTTGATCTTTTAAATCAGATAATGATTTAATTGGATGAAATTAAAATCTCTGCAGCTTTCCAATATGTTTCAGTATGTAGCACTCTTGACATGCACTACATGTAAGGGATAGGGTTCCTTGTTTTTTTTTGGGGGGGGGGAGAAATTAGTGTGTAATATATGTATGCCTTATCTGGATTCTAGGTGAAACACTTCTTAAAGAAAAAGAAAAACCAAACAAATCTTCTTTAAATAACTAGTTTGGCATTAAATAACCCATGAGGGTTGATATGCTGCAAAACAAAATGACCTCAATTAACCTCAAAAACTTTAGGCCAGTGGTCAGACACTTTTTATGCCTAGCAGTCACTTTTGAAACAAAATTTCTGTTTTATTCAGGAAATTGGCTACAGTCAAACATTGCAATACAAGTGTTAATTGAGGATCAGCTAAATGTCTATTAATTCAATAATGATTATCTAATTCCGTTATTTAATCTGATTATGCGAAGAACAATAATTCTTTTAATTGATTTTCATATCAGTTTCTTGAAAATTAAGACTGCTAATTTAGTTTCAAGATTCTTTTATATCAAAGTTAATCTATGTAATTACCGAAAATTATCTTTTCAAACAAAAACCTTCACGGATTCCTTTGGATTTGAATCTTTGATGTCAACGCTGCAAATTTATTTCCTTCTGATAATTTAGTAATTTACAAAGCTCTTTGCTTTGATGTGGCACAAGGCCGAATGAATGGGGCGCCCAATGAGATTCGAACTCACTTGTGTAGGTTTGCTAGTCTAGCTTGCTAACTGTTACACCAACAGAGGTGCCCCCTTCTGATAATTTACTACAAATTTTATCGCTGAAAAGTTTTAATGTTATAAGAATCTAAATTTTATTCTATTGTTCGTTTTAAAAACTGTCACATTAGATTTTACTCGTTACTACAGCGTCACCCTTAATTTGAAAACTCACACTAAAGTCTTGAATGATCACCGATTATACTCTGCAAAGTACATTGTTGAACAATGACAGTTTTTTGGGAAAAAAAATTAACAAATTGAATATTTTAGATTAGATTTTTGAACACAACTGCATTTATTTTAAAGGTATGTCAACCCATTGAGAGATATCTTTTGCTTATTGGTTATGAATAATTTTTGGCTCTACTTGGCCCATAGATGAGAACCTAACAGGTACTACTAATCTGGGACAGAGTGGACCTGGGAGTAATAGCAATGAAGGCGTATTCCACATTCCTTAGAGCTCCAAAACTAGCCTCAACATCAGAATTAGTTTCGTATCATACCCAGAACACCTTTTTAGTAGGTGGGGTCTTGCCCCTCTTCAGGAGATACAGTCAACATATTCTAAGCCTCAATGGCAGTAATAAGGTGTAAAAATCTCAAACAGTTAAGATTCAGATAATTGTGGGAATTTTTTTGTCTGCTGATCTTTGAAAATGACTTTCATTTCTTTTACATTTCTTTTTTGAAAAGGTTAAATTATTTTGTTTTATTTGCATATCAACCTTCGAGGTTATTTAATGCCAAACCATCCTTGTTGAAGAACAGAAGTGATACTATTTAACCCATAGCTGGAGGGATGAGGGGGCTCATGCCTTTCCCAAGGGTATTTGTCTGAAAGTGAACACTATAGCACAAGTAAGATTCGAATTTATTCCCAGCAATGTTGCAATCCAGCATGTTATCCATTATCCTACAAGAACTCCCAACGATTTTTTTTAAAATAAATGTATTATGTATAACTGGACACTGATTTTCTGTCACCTTTTATGATATTTGATATTCAATTTATAATGAAAATTTAAACTGCTCTCTGACTTGATGTCCACTGACAATTTCACCGGAAATTTTCCCCACGTTTTTAGGTCTGCCATGTTTAAAAATGAATTTCACTTCTTTAAGGAACATTCTGTTTTTGAGAAAAATTTCCAAGTTAGACGGACGTTATATATCAAATGTATGAAGGAAGGAAATTAGAACTCATCGACACAGAGAATGTTGACACTCACTGATGTTGGCTGCTGACCCTTTTTAATACTGAAGCCAAAAAATAAGAAATAAAACACAAACACACTGTTATGAAATAGCCGAGGGATTTCGGTTCATGCCTTTGAGTTTAGTTAGGCTAAGAACCTTTCGGCTCAGCACATGGGTTGGTTGGGTGTAAGATTGAAGCAGGTGTTAACGCGGGTGCGCGCGAGCGGATGGAGGTGTCACTCAGATGTCATAACAGTCCGAGACGATACTGGGTGACAAGGTGCGGGTGACGTCACGCACCGGAAGCACGCGGAAGTTTGTGTGAGAATTTGAAGAAAATAAGAGTCGGGTTTTAGATGCCAAACGAGAAGGAGCGATTTTTGGAGCTCGCAGGCGCGAGGCGAGTTTGCACCCTATGGGGGGGGGCCGCTCGAGTTGGGGGCCAAATGAATAAGACAGCATAGAAGATTGTGTCTCTCCTCCTTACCTTTAACTCAAAGTTAATAAAAAGGTTTCGTACCTGAACAAGAAGTCGTTACGTGTTTTCGAATTCCGAGATTCCTATGTTCTTTATATGTTCTATAGTAATGAACATTATATGTCCATTTCGCACATACCGTTAATTGCGAATATGGTACAACATGTTGACTGTTGATCGGAAGAAGGCACAGGTATTGAAAGGCTGGCGAATGAATTTTGACGGCAATAAATTCACGATGGCAAGATGGAATATGTATTTGCCTATATATTTATCCAAAGTAAACAGAAAAAAGAGAAACACCTGATCCTTATAAATGCGTCTTCGTTTATTCTTCTTCACGAAACACCTGATTATTTAACACAAGTAAAATAATCCTAAAATGTAGATTCAGTTAACAATATACGTACAAGGATATAAATTTAGGATCCAGTTCAATTTAAATTTACTCTGATGAACATCTTATAATCACATATAAAATCAGTGTCCAATTATGCTAAATACATTTGTAAGAAGACAATAAGTAATTGCCTCCCTTGGAGAGTGGGCATGACCGTTGGGCGCTTCGTGGAGTGTCATGTGACAATTCCAAAAATTAATTTTCATTCTGTTTTATCTCTATTCTTTGATGAGTAGAGACGTTGTCTCTTCCTCCTACAAGAGACAAAGTCTCTTAATTAGAATGGAAACAGTCTTTTCATTATGATTAAGTAAGGTTTGTACACTTTAACAGAAAATGTTGACATCTTAATAGAAATTATAGCAGAAAAATGAATTACAAAACAATCAGATATCATCATCATCATGTCGTGTCGCTAAAACCGATTTCCCTGACCTTCTCTTGATACTCGACTCTATCGTCCATCGCTCCCGGCAGGTCTTCCTGGCTACAACCAGCATCAGTTGAAAGCTGTTGTAGATAGGTTCCAGCAGGTCATCCAAACCTTGTTCGTCTGTGTAAAGAAATCCACAGGAGCATGTCGCTTATGAGTTCGTCCTTACTTCTCCAGCAGTGTCCCGCAAATCTGGTTCGTTTAATTTAGATGGATTTCGAGATAGGTGGTAGGTGGCCATACAGCTGCTGCTTTGTAGGGTGTTGCCTCCAAAAGTTGTTCAATATAACTCGTAGCATTCTTGTGTAATTACCGTCAAGCTTTTTCTCCATACGCTTAGTTAGCGTCCACGTAGTGCATCCATATATCAGTATTGACTCGACTGCTGCTAGGAAAAAACCGGGTTTTATTTTATCGGACAGGTCTAACTTTCATATGACCGATAGCCGATCAATAGTTGTCCATACCTTCGCTAGTTGCGTGTTGATGTCATCGGATCTCATAGTTTGCAATAATTTTTATTCTCATCTAATGACTAGTAAGAAGGGAGTAGAGAGAGTTTATTTTTAAAAGAGTTACAAAAACATCATTTAAAAGGGAAGTTATCAACAAACTTTCTTGATTTGTGTTAAACTCAATGGAAAATATTTGCATTGTGGTGGTGTGTTGTTATTTGCAAACGATATAAACGACGTCGACAAAAGAATATTCACAAGGCAATACCAACAAAAATGAATTTATATATAAACAAGTTAAAAATAGGAAAGATTACAGAAAATAGTGTGAATGTTAGAATATAGTTTATTAAATATTACTATGTGTGTACGTGCGTGCGTAACTTACACGAATATTATGGTAAATGAATATTTTGTTTGAAACGAAGGGTGTGTGGGGGGGGAGTATGTATTTTGTAGTATGTTATTTGGTTGGATCAGTAGATGTGCATCTGTAATTTACGGGTATTGCTCTCTAAATTATTCCCACCACAAATACAACACAAAACTTTACAATTGCGTGAAAGAAATGGAATAGAACACAACGAACATTAAACAACAAACAATTTAATATGCATATAACAGAATATGAAAACAAATAAAATACATGATGTGTAAAGAGCCCTTTGGAAAATAAAGTTTGGCAAGAAGAAAATAAATTTGTTTAAAGATGTGTGTATGTTAACGGAGTCCGTAAATAAGTCGTTCTTACTTACATTAAGTTCATAGCAGGTTTTATGATTGTGGCGACAGCGTGTCGCGTTGATGAAAGAAAGTTTGTCGGGTTTTTCTTTTGAATGTGATTCTCGGCCATCTGAAGATAGGTCATGAACTTTAGTTGATGAAGGAAAGGAATTTGTCGGACACAGTATCGGCTACTGCATTACTGGCTTAGTGGCTTGTGGTGTTGTCTTAGTCTTCGTGTAAGTCTGTGTGTATGGCTCCCTAACTCTGTGTTATTTATATCCTACAGGTGGATCAAAGAATCGCCCTAAAATTTTGGCGTGTATACATTTATTGACCAATCAGATTTGTATTTTACTATTTTATTTTCGAGCCTAAATATTTTCCGTTCGTTCACTTCCGATCCTAATTTTTTAGAATGTTCTATTCTATGTTTTTAGCTGATTGGTTGAAAAATATAAAAATGTAACTTAAATGCTAATACGGTTTTGATCCTAAATTTCTAGAATGTTCTTAAGTATGTTTTTATTGCTTAATTTTAAGACTAGAAAAAATGTGTATCCCATAAGGGTAAGAAATGTCAGAATCCTTATTTACGTTTATATGTTATTATATATGTTTCTATATCTATATTATATACGTTTATACGTTATTATGTAGGTGTATCCGAGAAAGGTAAAATATTAGAAAGTGTCCTGTGCGACTATATGTGTTGGTTGACTTAGTATTCCACGCGAAGTGCTAATACACATTAGAATGGCAATGTATTTTTGAGAGCCGTGTTTTCTCTCACGTTGGTTGTTTATCTCTTTCGGGGTATGACGAAATGTCTGAGGCCATGCGCGTGCGTGAGACTCGGATCAAGTCCAGCCGAAAGGCAGAACAGGAAAGGAAAAAGGTCAAAGACTATGTACGCGCCCATGTTACATGTTACATGTCTTGAGCTATGTGTCGCTAGCTGGCAAAGCGAAGAATGAGAGAGTTAGAAATCGAAAGTGTTGAGAATATATAGTAACCATGTCACGTGACTGGTTCCAAACACACGATTTATCTTGCACGGGAAAAGTGGAATGCGCGGACGTAGTTGGAAGTACAAAACACGTGATTTCTCTGTCCAATAGGTTCCCGAAACTAATTAATTTACCGACGCCATCAGCTTTTATTTCGGGAATAAATGAATCATGGATCCTATAGTCTAGAATTGTTGTACCACGCGGTCATCGGCGGCCAATCAAAAAATATAGGAGTGTAAACTTGTAGCATATTGTTCAATGATTCGAACATCAATAGCAATAACAGCTGCCAGAAAAGACACGCTAGACTTTTTCGCTCTTATTTCATAGGAAATGATCAGAAAAAATATTTTGATTTTAATCTTTATTCTCTTGCTTTAATCTTGAAATTACAAAAGGAATCAGCAGAAATTGAAGAAATTCAAAACACTTGTATGGATTACGTCCCTTGCTTTTCCGAATAGTACTTCTGTAGGGGGACATGTTATTTACGGTAGATATGTTTAGTCCCCCAAAATTTAATGTTGATAAAGTTTATGTTTAGAAAAGGGTAGAATAGGCACATGAAGACAAATGAATGAAGATATGAAACAATATTGACATTTTGGTAAGGAACTGGTGATCCTGTTTCACCGAACAGCAGCAGCCCCTTGGGGTCACGTGGCGTCCATCATAAAAGGAGCTCCACTGGACACTCGCCCTTTTTTAGTTCCACTACCAACACTGTTAGCACAGGTCCTTTTCGTAGCAGCCCCTGGACGGCATACTTATTTGGTACCTTCCACCACCAGGGACCCAAGAGCGACGAACGCACGTGCTGTGTTTAAAGGAACAGGAAACACACACAGTTAAGTTCTAGCAGGCATTTTATCTACAAACCCACTCACTTCAACCTTACAACCTTCACAACAAACCTAACCATATTTTGCATCTTGAACTCTTCCTTGAACTTTCTTTTGTGAACTCTTCCAATTCGTTGTTTATCCCATTTGGTGTAAAACTCTGTTTATTGTTGTTGTTGTATATGAATTTTGTTGCACGGAAAGTCGTTCGTCTTCCTTTCTTCAAAAGCTCTCACCCAAATCTCTACTGCTGGTTGAGTACGGTTTATTCTTTTACAAAACGTAGGAATAAAACGGGCTTTTCGGGGTACATAAAAATCCCCAAAATAAATGAGTAAAGGATATGAAACGGCGCGGACAAAAGGAACATTTAAAACAAGGCGACAAACAAAACAAATTTATATACTATAGTAAAACAGACATTGATACATTAAAAATAGTTGTGTGTGTGTGTGTGGCTAACACAACTAAACTACAAAAAGGTTAATGACGAAAACGTCCTATTAAGTTGGATTACATATCTAAAATGTCTATTTCTTTTTGTGGTTCGAAACAGTCGGTTTCTTTGAGACTGGAAAAAGTCTCCTAGTCAATGTATATTGAAGAAATGAATGTCTGCGAGGCTCATCCATTTTTTTGCTTTTCACTTCTGTTAGTGAATAAGAAGAGTGTCACACTGAAGAGAGAGTGTGCCAGCGCTGCAATGGAAATTGGGAAAAAGAGAAAGAGTGCCTGAAGATGACGTATTTATAGAAAATACGTGTCTTGGAATCGGCTCCAAAAAACGCAGGACAAAATTTACGCGGACGTAGTTTTACGCAGGTCACGTGGTTCTCCTGACCAATGGTTTCCCGAGACTGAATATGTGTGCGTCCGCCATCTTTATTGTGGGAACAAGTGGCATACCACCCAAATTAAATTATAGAAGTGTAAAGTCCTATACTTCTTATGGCCGCTAGATGGCGTGACCAAAGTAGCATAATAAAATGTGCGAAGTCGAAACTTTTTTCCTAACTGCGTCGACAACCACAAAGCACGCACAAGTGTGTTCGTCTTACTACAAGGGGGAGCTGTGACCCTCAACAAACCTCGTAAGTCGTACCACGCACAGTAACATGCTTTGACCTAAATCTTCATATAACAACTTTCATTCTCGAAAGGATTCTATTAGGCAGGACTTTCTCTCCATAATGTAGTCTTAGTATTTCATGTAGTTTATAGAGTCCCAGGATAAGCTGTGTTGCCGTTTGCTATCTGACTCCATTCCGGGTTATTCTATTCTTATCCCACTTTTGTTTTGTTGGTTTGACTTCTTGGATAAGAAGGCTGTAAAAGAATTAGATGAAAGAAGAAGATAGCAACAGATTGGAGACAAAGACATTTTTAAATATTTTTTCCTTTATTTCTGGGTTCAACAACCATTCAGTGGATGAGGAAATTCTCCCTGAATACAATTGAAATTGTTGAATCCCCCAATCAAGGTGTTAAAAATCCCTTAGTCGTTTCTTGGGTATAAATGTGTCCTTATTCGGTATTTAAAGCTTGAACAACGTATTCGGTATATAAAGCTTTAATGAGGTGTTAGTCACTTTTGGGAGTTCGTCTAAGTCCGGTGTTTTAGTCATGGGTTGGTAGTGAAAGAGACGATTACTACCAGTGGAAGGGTTAGCCAATGCACCGTCTAAAGACGGGTGCATGCCCCTCCACTAGTTAGCAAGAACGATCTAGGTGTTGGCACTCCGCTGATCGCAGCTGAAAGAGAGTGAGACCCCTCCTTTTGTCGGGACGGTCCCTTTTCCTTACGCATGCGTCGCCCCTCTTCCTGTCAGAGGCCTCTAGGAGTTTCTGCATATTTTAATAATTATTTTAATTCAATTTAATTTTTTATTCATCTATTTATTCCCTACAAGTTCTTGAAAGTCACCAAAAGAAAAGGACGTGTTGTCATTGCTTCGAAGTAGAAACTGTGTTGCATGGCTACTGTTGTTTGTTTAAGAATTGTTGTTCTTGCATTTGTCAATGTAATGAATAAACCATTGCTGACCTATCTCCTTGTGTCACACCTTTCTTACTAAAACTAGTAAGCTATCCGCTATTGGAAGACGCGACTATGACCGAGTCTGGAAGATAAAAAGAATTCAGTACTCACAAACTGATATTATTTTACAGATCTATTCGATTTATTAATTCTCAGTTAAATAGTAGGTCAGACTGAGCTCTTTATCCTTGGTATGGCAACAAGTCTTGGAGAAGGTAAATTGTACTCTGCTTAAAATTGACCTTGTATTACATCCTGTCTATGGTGGAGGGGTTGACTTAATACAAGGTAATCAGCAGTTGAGTGTTGTTCATTGCTAGTGAAAATAAATATCCCCCAAATAATGTTGTAGCTGAAAACTTTTACTATACAATAGTGTTATTATGCTCCTTATACCTGTTGTAGTATCGGTGTAAATAACTATTCCATTCGGAGCACCGTTGTGTCTATATTAGGACTGTTATAATCCATTGTGTAAAACTGACAGTTTTATTCTAAAAAGTGTTCTATTTTTATCAAATATCATAGCTAGGTAAGTGAGGTTAAGTAACACAAAGAAGCATAATAATATTGTTTTGTCGTTACACTGCTTAAGTTATCTGAATTAGAATTATCTAATTATTTAAATTACTGTTTTGAATTTAAATACATTCCTTTTTTTATCTAAATAGAGTACGAGGTGCATACGATAAGTTTCCAGACTTTTTTCGTATGGGCACTTAAAATTGTCATAGACTCTTGAAAATACAATATGTTATTGCTATACATCTTATGAGATGACTGACCAATTTTTATGATTTCAGGTTTAAATGAACAGCTACAGCAGCAATTGGAATACACCCAACTAAAGCCTGATTGTCACAGCTGGTAAATTTCAAAAATGCAATCGGACACTTTAGAAGAACGATATGCAATAAAATTCTGTTTTAAACTTGGAAAAGATGCCAGAGAAACGTATGGAATGCTTCAGACTGCTTTTCGACCATCTTGCATGAATCGAGCATCAGTTTTTAAGTGGCATAAGAGATTCAAGGAAGGCAGAGAGTCTGTGAGGGATGATGAGATGTGTGGGAGGAATAAGGAAGTCAATACACCAGAGTTGATTGGCCAAAGGGTTAGGGTTACTATGTTGAGGTTTTAAGGGAGTTCAGCAAGAGATTCCTAGGGAAGAGGCCAGCACTCTTTAAATCGGGTCAGTGGCATTTCTACCAGGACAATACACCAGTCCACAACTCCATCCTTGTCATAGACTATTTGACCAAGATGGGTATCAAGACAGATCCTCAGCCTCCCTATAGTCCAGACCTTGCTCCTTGTGACTTTTGGTTATTCCCTAAGCTCAAGGAAAAACTTAGAGGCTGTCGTTATGAGACAATTGAGGAGATGAAAGAGGCTGTGATGAAGGTCATTGACACGCTCACACAAGAGGACTTCCATGGGGCCTTCCAGAAGTTGTTGGAACGGTACAACAAGTACATTGCAGCTGGAGGAGATTACTACCAAGGGGACTAGAGTTTCATGTGTGTACTGTCAATAAAAGTGCCCATACGAAAAAAAAGTCTGGAAACTTATCGTATGCACCTCGTAAATTGCTTTTTTATTCGTTTCTCAAATTTTAATTTAAAAACTGAAATAAAACCAAAAAAATCTCTTAACTAAATCATTAATATGCAAAGAGAACGATTACGTTAACTTTCTATCTGTAGCAGAAAGAATTTCAATTTTGTGCGGGAATTGCTTTGGCCGTTGGAGTTCGAATTTATATATTTTGCCCAATGAGAATGACTGATGCCATTCTGCCCGGGTCACTTCCTCGGGGCAACATAAAAGGCTGCGCTAACCATTTATCGCTCTCTTTTCGCTTCCTGTCCTTCTAGCGGCAGGACAGACCAGCCAATATGATAGAGCACACGATCTCTTCTCGCTTCCCCACTGGCCAGCAACAGGACAAGCCAGTCAACATGACAGAGCACATACTCCTCTCTTCGCCTCCTAGCAGTAGGACAAGCCAGCCAGCACGAGGAGAGCACACCCAATTTATGGACCATTGGTGTCTGGAAAATCATTCTTTCATCATTCATCTTTCCTTCTAAACCAACGGATTCTCGGCGAAACAAATTGGATATTTTCAATTCCTGTTTTGTCTTCAGCATTTTAATTCCTGTTCTGACGACAGCATTTCAACTCCTGCTTTGACTTCAGCATTTTAATTCCTGTTCTGACAACAGCATCTCAACTCCTGCTTTGAATTCGGCGTCTTAATTCCGGTTCTATCATTTACAACCGTTTTCTTCTTCCTGAGACTTATAGCACAAGGGTTCTTTTCGTCTCAAGCTGTTAATAAAAACTTCCAAATTGAAAACTATCAACATCTTCGTCAACTCATTTGTTCTCCCTTTTAATATAACAAGAGGCAACTGAAATCTATATCCTCAACTGCCATTTTGTATAAATGATAACATTATCTTCCCTCGTGTTATATATCCATATCTATGTGATTTCAGATAAATTCAAATTGGTACAAGTCTGCTTCATCATCCAGACAAATGATTCAATCATGACTTTTCACGAATAAGCAATTGAAAAAGTGATTATTGTAGGTTTGTAGTAATCGGTTAATTTCTTGTTCATTTTTTCACTTATTTGACGCATGTAGAAACACCTGTGTTTAGTACACAATGAAATTTACACAGTCGATAGAATCAATGCAGGAGCAAGATTCCGTTAGATTACAGCTATTATAGTTAATTCCTACGAGTTAAATATAAACAATAAACAAATTTTCAGCCAAGCAACCCAAATCTCTCAACCGGATGTATACAATGTCTACAGCTTTAGTCTATGCAATAATTTACTCAACCAGTTAAGGTATGTAAAGCAATTAGCTCACTTTCTTTATTATTGCAGGCTCACCAATACCATGGGGGGGGTCAAACCATACAGGTTTATTTTAGCAGGCCCATCAATACCATGGGTGGTTCAAGCCATACAGGTTTATTTTAGCAAGCCCACCAATACCATGGGGTAGTTCAAGCCATACAGGTTTCGAATCATGAAGAAGTTCGTAGTGTGTAACAGTTGTCGTGGTAGGAAATAGATACGACGACCCAAATTCAAATCCCGGGTGTGGCTGTTTACATTTCACTTACTACTCTTTGGGAAAGGTATGAATCCAACTATTCTCTCTACAGCAAGGGGTAAGTAGCAGTGTAGATAGGGTTCTTTAACCTTGATGTGGCAACCGATCTAGGAGAAGGAAAAACACAAAATTCAAACCTGTTAAACTCTTAAAAACTGACCTTGTGTCGCATCTAGCTCGTACAGTGGGGTTGGGTAAATACTTACATATTTTGAATTTACGATGTTTGCAAATAATTGTCACCTGTGTGCGAAATGGGCCGTTAGCCCAGTTGTAGAGTTTCGGCTCTGCAATCTGTGGTCGCTGGTTTGAGATCACGGTATACACTGCTGATAAGACCTAATAAGGTCAAAACAGCTATCCAGTGTTTTTGTATGTCGTGCTTTAAGTGTTCACCGGATTTTCTGGTTAGGGTAAATTCAATTCACAGGTCTGGGCATGATTGTATGAAAGGCCAGCAGTTGCCCATGAAGCAAGTATCCCGTCTTCACAATGAAGGTTAACATGTTAATACAGCTTGGCACAGCAATTGTTGAAACGAGGTTAAAGATAACATTAGAATGCTTTAGGGAGTCTCAGTCCAAGTTTTGAATTTATCATCTTCCTTCTCCTTAGCCAAGGATAAAAAAACCAAGTCTATCCTGCTATTTACTTATTTAGCTGGGAGGCATTAGTGAATAGTGAAATGCAGTTTCGCTCAGGATTTGAACTTGTCTTACTGAATTCAATTCCTATGACAATAAGCGAACCGGAGCCATCACGAGGCATAATGTTTTCTTAGAAGGGTCGTAGTGATATAATTTACACATTATCGAATCTATTGAGAATCTGCCAAGGTCGATTACCATTTCTTTTTAGATATCTCAAATGAAAATAGTATAAGACGTACATTAAATCGATCAGTATCGAACATTGATTTATTGAATGATTGATTGGTTACCTTTCGTTTTACTCGTTCATACCCGAAAAAAATGAGAAGAAATGAATTATTTTGGCTCTGAGCCAGTGACATTTCTGGTTTGAAATTTCCTGTATAAAAAAAAAGATAGAATTAAAAAATATACAAATAACACTGTAGGAACTGCTAATTTTGCCAAAAAGATCAATTTTTTTTCTCATCAAATACTTTGTTGGGAGACGAAATAATCGTATCTGTTGGAATTGGTCGGGTGTGTATTTACACACGAGAATCCCAGAATCCTTGGTTACGTGAGAAGACAAAAATCTCGTTCCTTTTCGTCTCCGTTCTTCAAACGGTAAAGTCAGCTTCTCTTTTCATCCCGTTTCAAGTGGTAATGAGACCGGAAATAGTCACCCACCTGAAGCAGAAGTAGAAGTGAGATGTTCTGGGAACCCCAGTATTATATATATATATATATATATATATATTCTAAAAAATACAAATCCCTTCGTGGACCTTCCTATTTTAACATATTTTTATTCTCTCTTTGGACCTTCAACAAAAAATTATATATATATGTATTTATATATATATGTATATGTATGTATATGTATATATATGTGTATATAAATGTATATATATATATATATATATATATACATATATATAACTCAAACCTCATTTAAAATTGTCATTATACATTTATTATACATTATACATTTATTTCGGCGAAGATGCGCGAATAATCCACAGCCAATGTCTTCGGTCGCTGACTGGATATATATATATATATATATATATATATATATATATACTTTCTTTAAGAAAAACAACAAACCGGTCACATTAAGATTATAAATTTATTTCCATCCTGTTACGCGTTTTTGAAAATTTCAAAAACACGAATAAAATTTAACAGGACTTCTTCAGATCCTTTGGATAAAAAAAAAACTAGAATAGACACAGAAAAAGTTGGGAGGGGATAGAAGAGGGGTGAAGAGTTATCTCCTCATTTAGCCCACTTCCGTTTTTATTTTAATTTCGGTTAGAAATGTAGTAAATTTATTTAAAAATATTTTTTTATTTTTTATTTTAATTTTTAAATTCTAATTACATTTTGACTTAAACTACAGATCTAATATTAAATTAGATTTTTAACTTTATTCAATAATTTTACGTAATGATACAGTAATAATTATATCAAATTAAACTCAAGATTTAATTAATTTTAAATTATTCTAAAATTTCAAAACTATTTAGAACCTATTAATCAGTTACACTACATATATCGGGATTCAGTTTCTTTTTCTCTTTTGGTGGCTGGAGTGCGAGGGGACAAACATTTACTGAGAAGGGAAGCAAAGATACAAGAAGAGACCTGTTCCTCGAAGAACGAACAAACTGACGGCACAAATCTTGTTCGTTGTCGATTTTTCCAGCCTCCGCGGCCCCAGAGACAACGAAATGAGAATAAAACAACGACTGGTCCTAACACTAAAATAAATTGTGTTTTTATGTATTTTACTTTGCATCCAATGATTAAATGTCCACTGATGCCCACGCTACACGAACCTCAACCCTAAGATTTTCTCGAGTGTTCGCCAAAGGTCCGACAGACCGGGGTTCAATCCCAAGTCGAGTCATACCAAAGACGCAAAAGTGGTACTTGATGCCGCCTTGCTTAACACTCAACATTATAAAGTAAGGATGAAGGGTAAAGTGGAGCAATCCAGCGAAAGGAGTAGCACCCTCCCCAACACCTTAATGTAGTAGCTATTGAAAAGGGAGCCTTTGGGTCACCCTCGACTATGGCCGCCAACTTTACTAAGTTTACTCGCCAGGTGTTAATGATAGTAGTCCTTCTAACAGAAGAAGAGTCCGTATGGCGTAGTGGCTAACGTGCTCGACTACGATACCGAAGAAAGCGAGTTTGAACCCCTGTCACGCTTTTATATTCACTTTTGGACAAATACTTATGAGAAAGGCATGAACCCTCTAATCCCTCCAAACTATAGGTTAAATAGTACTACGACTGTTCTTCTACAAGGATGCCTTTGGCATTAAATAACTCGCAAAGGTTTATATGTCATTAAACAAAGGCACCAAACTAAGTCTGGCTCAAAAGGCTGGGGCGGCTGAATACACCGACTGCATCACTGCAGAGAGGTAAACCCCCCCCCCAAAAAAAAACGAGTGTCCTGGTATGACACTAAACAATCTGATGCTAATGCTCCAGTAATGTTGGAGCGTTGGGGAAATGCGGAGTACCCTTTCATTGTCATCCCTCCCAGGTCCACTCTAGCTCAGAGTGGTAGCACCTGATAAGGTCCTATCAGTGAATCAAATTGAACTAAACGAATTATGCTCAACTGAATTGTTTGAAACTAACTGTTTTAATATTTAACTGTGCATTTAAATTGTGTACTTATGTTAAACTGAATTGTTTGAAATAAAACTGTTTTTGACATTGAAACTGTGCATTTATGCTGGACTAAAATGTTTGAAATAGAACTGTTTTGACATTGAAACTGCGTAATTATGATGAACTGAATTGTTTGAATTACAACTGTTTTGACATTTACTAAAAACTAAACTTATACTTGAGTGAATTGTTTGAAACTTTTATCAAAATGACTTAATTCGGCGTTAAATGACCCGGAAAGGGTTGATACGCCGTAAAACAAAACAACCAACCAGCCAACCAAATTAAGCCCCCTACCAGCAAATAGATAATCGGGACAAATGGAATTGCACTATGTTCGAGGATTGAGTGCTAAACCTCTTAAAACTTTTCACTGCTCCATTCTTATTTGAATCGCTTGGCGCTTAGAATACGCTGATCTTTCCCCTGCAGAGAGGTAAGACCTCCCCAAAAGGAATATACTGGGTATGACCCTAAACTATAAAACCTTCGCTCAAAAATTACATTCTGCTCGCGTGTCCATTTACCAACCGTTTAAAAATCCTTTAGTCATTTTGGTCTCAGAATATTTGGACTCTATGGAGGCTTTTGGCATAGTGTCCAATGGTCATGATAATTCATCAGCGCTCGGATTGTGTATGTGCCAATGAATGAAAGTGGTATTTTATGTGCCAATAGTACAAAGGCCCTGGCTCTTGGGATGGGGGCGGAGAACACTGTTGAAAATAGACATTTTCTTGCTGCAGGCTGAGAAAAAAATTAATTTTAGTACCTTTTCCCATAGATATCCAGATGATTATCTCACACCATTAGCATCAAAGCGTGCCAAAAACACGGTTTCCTTTGACTCTCTCTCTCACCATCCGTCCCTATCGATCGTCCCACTAAATAGGTTATCTAGGCCAGTGACTCTCAACGTGGGCCTGAGAATTTTTTTTTTAAATGGCCCGAGAGCGGGTATGGTTTGCTGCTACAAATGATGTTCTCACAAAAAAAACAACAACAAAAAAAAAACGAATTTATTTCAGATTAAAAAGAGAGGAGACTTATACATGAAGCTGAACCAAGATTTTGATAAGCTGATAGATAAATACGAAGAGTGGAATAGTCGTTGTAAATAAAATTGGTTCCCTCTTAACATTGAATTTCTATGTGTGCTTATGTGATCCTGTAATTTTTTCAGCCCAGTCGGATGGGGCTGTAAAATACAGCGACTGCATCTCTGCAGAGGGGTAAGCCCCTCCCCAATAATTGTCCTGGATATTTCATTAAACAATCTGATAGTGATGCTCCAGTAATGCTGGAGCTTTGGGGAATGCGGAGTACCCCTTCATTAAGATTGCTCGCAGGTTAATTCTGGCCCTGATAGGGTCCTATCTATGGGTCAAATAGAACTGTTTGACATTTAAACTATGTACTTACAAATGACAGGCTAAATTGAATTGTTTAAAATAGAACTGTTTAATCATTTAACTGTATGTAAACAAATGACTGATGCTTAATTGAATTGTTAGTGAATTATGGCAATAGTTGCAACCATTTAACTTTGTTCACTTACACTAAATTGAATTTTAAAAAATAGAACTGTTTGATCTTTTAACTGAGTGTATCAACAAAATGTGTTCACAAATCATATATTTAATAATATGTATGTAAAAAAAAGAATTTGGTATTAAATAACCAACAATGATTGATATGCCATAAAATCAAACCAAACCGAAATTCTTTCAACATCAAAAATGGACCACAAGGAAGGAAAGATTGAGAAACACTGCTCTAGATGAAACACTATCCACACAGTGGTGTGTCTATGTGTTGGAGTTCATAGAAAAACATCGCTTATGAGTTTGTCTTTAGTTCTTCAGCAGTACCCAGCATGCTTTGCTCGTTATTCTTAAACAGTTTGCGAGATGGGAGATAAACTGGTTGTACAGCTGCTAATTTGTAAGGTGCTGCTTCCAAGATTTGTTTGCATCCTTGTGTAGTTCCCATGCAGCATCCTTGTGTAGTTCCCATGTAGTTGTTATCATCTATAATAACATACTAAAATTTGAATCATTTGCAAAGGATAGAAAAAGAATTATAACAATTATTTATTTTCAAAATAGGATCGTCCAAAAGTAAGGGACAAAATTGAGAAAAACAATGTAAACAGTATGCTATATTCAAATTTTTTGATTTCCTCTAAAGAATAAGTCTTACTTAGTCATTTGTAAACACAGAAATTTGTAAGCACAGAAATTAAAAGGGTTATGAATAGTACCTCATGTGTTAATGTGTCAAGACACACTGTTTCTAGACGACTGCAAGAAATAGGGCTGTTTAATCGAACCCCAAGGAAGAAACCACTTGTTAGTTCGAAGAATAAGAAGAAGAGATTAGAGTTTGCAAACAGGCATGTAATTTGTACATATGAAAATTGGGCAAAAGTATTTTTCAGTGATGAAAGCAAGTTTAATTTATTTGGAAATGATGGAAAAAAAAAACAATGTAAAGAGACGTATTGGTGAAAGATTAAGTGCAAAGTGTACTAAGAAAACTGTCAAGTTTGGGGGCGGAAGCGTCATGGTATTTGGAATGTTTTCTAGCCAAGGTACAACGCCTCTTGTCCGGTTACAAACTCGTGTAAACGCGCAGATCTATAAAAACATTGTTCAAGATCATGTTGTGCCAATCATACAGATTTCAGGTTTCGAGAGGGCTACCTTTATGAAAGACAATGCGCCATGTCACAAGGCAAAGGTGGTAATGAGTTACCTTAGCGAGCAAGATTTTGTCCCTTAGTTTTGGACGCTACTATATATATATATATATATATATATATATATACTCATCACAGAGCAGGAAGAACTTTCTTATGGTAATATAACTCTTCTGGTGACATAAAAACGGAATTTTGTCTTATGTTAAATTGTGTTATGTTTAAATGAAATTCCATAATTATTCAATGGAGAATATTAGCCAATATTTTAGGTGTTAGAATTTTTATCTGAGATTTGCATAGAATAATTTATCAAAAGAAAATGTATTTGTGTGCAGGTATGTTTATAGTGACCACTTGTTGGAGAGACAACATAGATGGTTCACTGAAAATGAGAGAGTGGACTGAAGAATTCATCGGCTGAAAAGGTCATATGATGACGTCGCATCTACCGTTGATGACTTTTTTAACCAATAGGATCCAAGCACTGCAACATCAATGTAAGAGGTGTTTGGACCGGAAAGGTTGAAAAATAAACCTCATTTGGTCACATAGAAGAATAGCAGTGATACTATTTAACCCATAGCTAGGGGATAAGGAGGTTCATACCTTTCCAAAGGGTATTAGTCCGAAAGTGAGTGTAATAGCGTAACTAGAGTTCGAACTCGCTTACTACGTTGTCATTAAACCACTAGGACTCTCACCCCCACCATTACATGTGTGTTGGTATAACCATAATTCAGCAAAAACATCCTGACAAGAGTTTTATGTAAGTAATATCCTTAAAGATTATATAACTTGGAGAATAAAGCAATTTTCTGTCCAATTTGCGACTGAACGATAAAATTGTGTGACCTTCATTCGCTTTCTATCTTGGAGTCTTCTGCCTGTTTCCATTTTGCTGTCTCTTTTTAAAAGGGTAAGGAGGAAAGACAAAAAAAAGTGGCATATCCAATTTTTTTTTTTCGCAAGAGAATCAGTTGAAGGTCTTAAAGATACTAAGTCAAAATAACTGTGGCCTCCTGCATACATAGATGTGTGCGTGTTTATGGGTGAGAAAGAGTGCTGTCTCTGACTCAGCTTGTTTATTAGAGTGTGGTCCTTTAATTAAATCTCCAGATGATGACTGTTGGAGATCTCAGTAATATAGGACTTGAATTTTTTTTTTATTGGCGCCCGCTGTGCTAGCAACCATCAAAGGCTTGTCATGTTTTTGCCTATCTGAGACCACCAAGACAATCATATATCAAAGAATATGGAATGGAAGTAAAGATTTGTGTCCGGGAGTGAATTCTATGGCGGAAAACATTTCTTTTAGAAAAAATGAATAAAACAATAACTCGCTCAATCCGAAAGTAATGAAATAAATAGATAAATGATGGAATGAATAAATAAATCATCTGCCGGTCAACACACACAGAAAAAAGAAAGGATAAATTCCTGAGAGCGCAGCGTCCATCTGAATATTTTTAGGTGAATGATTTTTAGTTGTAATGGGATATCTTTCAAATGAGAGGTCAGAACGTATTCGACCGTCCGAGATTATATGCGACTGGGCATAGTGTGTGTACAAAGGAGAGTGTATCCGACGCGGACTGTCAAAATTTTTATCTCCTAAATCGAAGAGACTAGGAATTAGAAGAAATTTAATTGTCTGCTTCTCTCACTCTCTCTCTCTCTCACTCTCTTTCTTTCTCTCTCTCTCTCTCTCTGTTGCTTAAGAAAGCAATCGTGTTTTGACTAATTATCCGCGGACAAATAATAAAAGTAAAACTGAAATTTCTTGCGTTTATGTCGATTTGTATATACGAGACAAGAAACAAGTTGCGAATCTGATTGCTTCTCGGGAAACCAAAGAACGAACGAGATTTCGACCATCATTGGCAGAAAAGACAGGTGAAGAACCGAACTGTGCTTTGTATGTCACACTGGCCATTCACCTACCATAGTAGTTGGAAGCTGCAATCTATCGCACAGTCCACTGATCACAAGGCACACTGGTATTTCTACCTCGCAGCTACGACAGTACAGAAATAGTACGGTGAATACAATATATATAATTCGTTTTAGTGCAGCTGCGGTACATTTGTTTAATACAACTTCTTCATAGTAGGTCAGAGAAAAAAGAAAAAGAAAAAGAAAACAGGCGATATAGATGAGAATGATAGGTAGATTCATTTTTATTTTATTTGTGTCCATGGATATCTTTATTTTTTCGTTAAAGCTCGAGTATATATATGTATATATATATATATATAATATTTATTATTTACTCAAGCACACCAACACATACACACGTGTGAGTATATATATATATATATATATATATATATATATATATATATATATATATATCTTCTTAAAACTATTTTGCTACATACTATGATGCAAATTAGAATCCTTCATTCCTTCCTGACTAGAATTATCTATAAATATCATCATGGACCTCTGTTACAATGAGAATTCTTCGTATAGGATCATTGGACATTTAGCATCTTACCAAAATTCTCCATATATATATATACATATATATATATTTACTGGCAGTGTCTGTGACGCACTATATGCGCAAATGTACGTATATATGTATGTGCGTGTGACAGCACAAACACAAACATCCTAACATTCAAAAGCACACAAACTTAGGAATACAAACGCACAAACAAAATCTCCCTTCAAACAAACAAACAAAAATAGCCATATTAATCGGTCTTTTTATTTTAAAACTTTCACTCTGTCTGACGAATGGGTAAAGTATGGAACCCAGAGTCACAGACATACCATCTAATATATATATATATATATATATATGTGTGTGTGTGTGTGTGTGTGTGTGTATATTTAGGCAGCATTTCTTCGTTAATACAAATTTCATTAAACATAATAGACATTTTATGTCTACATATTTTCTTCTGGATCCGTTCGAATTCCTGTATTACTTTTATCGTATTCTGGGGGAATTGATTTATGTATTGTCCATAGTTGTATGTATCCCTAGTACTTTCTGCCCGACTTTGGGCCATCATCAGGGGAGGATCTATCACAAAAGTGATGTAACTTTTGTTTTAGCATATTACTACTGTATAAGGGCGTCTTTGCCGTTAAAGGTTATGGCGTTTGTTTTTGAATGTAATTCTATATATATGTCCTGGGCCCGATTTTCAGTAATTTCTACATGTCCGATCTTGAAAATAGAATTTTTAATAGCATAAAAAAACCTCCAATATACCTAAGATATGTTGATGACATCCTTATTCTTACTAATAATATTAACGAAATCAACATACTACATGACACCTTCCAAAACAATTCAGTCCTTAACTTTACTCATGAAATAAACAAAAACAATAAAATTTCCTTTTTAGATGTTCTCATTGATACTAACAACAATAATAACTTCACTACCTCCACTTACAAAAAAACCCTCTAGTAATAACTCCTGTACCCTCAACTTTAAAAGTGAATGCCCCTTCAGATATAAAAAAGCAATTATTCATAATCTAATATCCCGTGCCAAACTAATCTCCTCCTCCAAAACAATATTTTATAAAGAGGTAGAAAACATAAAACAGGCTCTCATCAATAATGGGTTTCCTAACTATATTGTTGATGAACAAATTAAACGTATGATCAAAAATGTTAACCAACAAAATAAACAGTGTACTACTCCATCCAGCCAACAAACATATATCAAACATTTTTATGGTAACCAAATGCACTACAATTACAAATCCGATGAAAAAATCTTGAAAACATTGATTCACAAAAACATACTCCCCACTGATCCTAATAAAAAAAATAAAACTTATTATATATTATAATAAGTTTAAAACCTCGAATCTAGTCATTAGAAATAATTCTCTCCCTCGATTGGAGTTTTGCAAAAAACCAACGTTTTATATAAATTTAAATGTCCTTTAGGATATTGTATCTCTGATAATAATCATATATATGTTGGTTTAACCTCAACTACCCTGTCGAAGAGACTTACAATGCACCTTTCAGACACAATTTCAATAGCTCAGCATTTAAAAAAACGTTCATGCCCAACAACACAACTACGGAAAATTCTCACCGACAACACAACAATATTAGAACATCAAAATAATAAACAAAAACTTCAGATTCTCCAAGCATTACATATTAGAAACCTGCAGCCGGCACTCAATAGAATTAATTATCAAACCAGTGCTAATGTACTTAAATGTCTTTAGCTACTGGCACTAAATATAGAATTACATTCAAAAACAAACGCCATAACCTTTAACGGCAAAGACGTCCTTACACAGTAGTAATATGCTAAAACAAAAGTTACATCACTTTTGTAATAGATCCTCCCCTGATGATGGCCCAAAGTCGGGCAGAAAGTACTAGGGATACATACAACTATGGACAATACATAAATCAATTCCCCCAGAATATGGACAATACATAAATCAATTCCCCCAGAATACGATAAAAGTAATACAGGAATTCGAACGGATCCAGAAGAAAATATATAGACATAAAATGTCTATTATGTTTAATGAAATATATATATATATACAAACTCTATCACTCATATTGCACACTATTTAATAATACTGCAATATTTAGTCCTCCATTAACTCACCTAGTGAGCTAGTGAGAACCATAAGCCACTACAATATATATATAAATGTTTCTGTGTGTGTGTGTGTGTGTGTGTGTGTGTGTGTAACTATAGCCCAATAAAAAAACGCACATCAAAGTTTTTTTTATTGGATGGTTTGGTTTGTTTGTTTAATGGCATATCAACCTTTGTTGGTTATTTAATGCCAAAGCCATTCTCGTAGGAGAATACCAGTGGTGCTATTGAACCCATAGCTGGCAGGATAAGGGGGTTGAAACCTTTCCCAAGGGTATTTGTCCGAAAGTGAACGTAATAGTACGACTGAAGTTCGAACTCGCTTATTATGATTCCGTAGTCCCATCGCTTTAACCATTACTCCACGAGGACACCCCTTTTTTATTAGAGCAATACACTTAAAATGCTCTAGATAAGATAATAATCTTAATTCCCAATCCAATTTGCTATTGAATAACTGAATTATTAGTTTCTGAGGTTTTGTGCTGAACGTCAACTTTAATCACACAAATTTTTAATATGTTGGAGATAATAAAATACTAATCAGAATTTGACACTTATTTCTAAATAGAAGCATAAATATCATCATGGACTGCTATTACCATGAAAAGCCAAACCTTTAACAGGTAATTTAGTTGCATCATAACAATCAATATTTTTCTTTCTTCATATTTTTATGAGAAATTACACTATTTGCTTAAAAGTTTCCAGTCTACTGCTCTATTGATCACATGACCACAGTGGGTCATGTGATGTTTTCTGCTTTTACAAACTGTTTTTGAAAAACAATTTTTAATCTTGAGTTCTAAATTTAATTCTTTAAGAGAATTCAAATCAATAAATTATTAGAGAAAGTAAAGTTTCATTTTGCCAATCAATAAATAGATTTTGTTTTCATGAATTAATTTACTTCTTAGCAAATAAAGATTTTTGCATTGAGAACAGTGGACAACTGTTACAAAGTATGTGTAAATAGAAATCAGAATAATAAGATTGCATCTTACGTAGAATCCACAACTGCAGATTCTCTTATCTAATTTATTTGGTATTTCCATAGTTGATTTACAACTACTCATTGTAATAAAATCAATTTAACAATCAACAACCATTCATGAGTGTGCATACAAGAAGTGTTATATATATATATATATATAGTAAGTAAAGTTGGCGACCTTAGTCGAGGTTGACCCGATGGCTCCCTTTTCAATAGCTACTACACCAAGGTGTAGGGGAGGGCGCTACTCCTTTCCCTGGATTGCTCCACTCTACCCTTGATCCATACCTTATAATGCCAAGTGTTAAGCAAGTAGGCATCAAGTACCGTTTTTTGAGTCTTTGGTATGACTCGAGCTGGGATTGAACCTCGGTCTCCCGGGCCATTGGCGAACACTCTAACCGCTAGGCATGCAAAAGTTAAGTTTTTTTTTTAAATTGAATGTTAAAGGGATCAATGAAAACAATGGCTCTAAAACCAGTCAACAAAGGTTCAAGTGTCCTTGGGAACCAATACACCGACAAAGACATTTCCATTTTCAGTAACAGTGCTGGGAATCTACGGTTGATACTGTCTTACGATGGTTCATCTTAGACAAGCAGTATATGTAAAGGGACAAAAGAGAAAGACACTTATGTCTCGATGAAACGGGGAACAGTCACGAGTTTCCTTACAGTTCTTTAGCAGAACAAAAACTGGACATCTTCACTCATTGAAGGTTCAGCAGCAACTGACCCGACAATACCCAAAGGAGTTGTCAGGCGGTCGTAATGAGGTCCCTTGTGGTATACAAAATTTTTCTGTCAAAAGGAGACAATAAGTTTTGTTTCCCTACAAATGTTCGAATACTAATAAGTGGGGGCGCGTGTTGTAATGGTTATCGTCTTAGGAAATGATGACGGCGACCCGAGTTCAAATTTTCGACGAAGCTCTTTGCATTCTACTTTGCGTTTTGATAACCCGACTGGAAGTCTTCATCTCGACAGTCATCACTCATATGGCAAAGGCAAACCAAAATTACGACCAGCTCCATGTATCTACTTCCAGGATAAATGAGAGAAAAATTATAAAGGGTAATAAGATATTTTCCGACCAATCAGTGACTGTTATGTGAGTTTCTAACAAATCACTTTCTAAGCCAATCCAATCCAGTGTGACTATATAAGAAGGCTGATTTAATGCACTTTTCATTCAATCAAACCGGTGAACAAAGGTTTTATTTAGATAAAGAAGTTTAACTTTCCATTGAAATTAGAACTTTCCACGCAGTATAGATTCAATAATAAGATCATAACCATCAAAAGATGCGATTTCACGAGAAAAGAAAAAAAAATTGTAAATGATTCATCAACTTTCATTAAAGTTGAAGTGAAAGATTTGGACGAAATGAACCAAAACAAATAGACCAATAATAATAATAATAATAATAATAGAGATTACCTAATCTTTCATTTCAGTGTCTTATCAACCGAGAAAAACATCAAGACGCGACTAGCAAAGGTATGGACAGCTATCGATAGGCTATCGGTCATATTGAACTCAGACCTGACCGATAAAATACAACGTAATTCCTTCCACGCAGCAGTCGTGTTGATACTGCCATATAGATGCACTACATAGACGCTAACTAAATGTATGGAGAAAAAGCTTGACAGCAACTTCAAAAGAATGCTGCGAGCAATATTGAACAAGTCCTGGAAGTAGCAGGACACAAAGAAGCAGCTGTACGACCACCTACTACCCATCACGAAAACTATCAAAATTAGACGAACCAGACATATGGGACACTGCTGGAGAAGTAGGGACGAGCTCATAAGTGATGTATTCCTGTGAACCCCTTCACATGGCCGAGCAAAGGTAGGATGACCAGCTCGAACCAACATACAGCAGCTCTGTGCCGATACGGGATGTAGCCCTGAAGACCAACTGGAAGCAATGGACGATAGGGAGGGGTGGCGAGAAAGGGTCAGGGATATCATACCTAGTGTTGATTAACAAGGGAAAAAACTTGTTAGCGATTTTGCCGTTCCAGTGAATCACAGAGTGAAAATAAAAGAAAGCAAAAAGATAAATTATTACTGGGACCGTGCTAGAGAGAAAAAAAAAACTATGAAACATGAGGGTGACGGTAATATCGACTGTACTTTGTACACTTGGAACGGTCCCCAAAGGAAAAGAAAAACTGGAAGAACAAGAAATCATAGGAGGTATTGAGACCATCCAGACCATTGTTAGGATCGGTTAGAATACTCAGGAGAGTCCTGGTGAGACTTATTGTCACTCAGACTTTAATGAAAGACCATTAGCTGACGCTGGTGTAAAAAAAAAACTCTCTGGTAGTAAACAAACTAGTGAAATCTCACACGAAAAAAACCGGACATGGTTACGAAAGGGAAACTATTAAAGAGAAACTGAATCTCTTCTAATAGCAGCACAAAACAAAGCCATAAGGACCAATTATATAAAAACGAAATCGATAATACCAGAATAGTAAGTGTAGATTATATGATGATAGAGACACAACCATTAATCATACCATAAGCGAATGTGACAAACTAGCGCAAAAAGAAGTATAAGACGAGACATAACTGGGTGGGAAGGGTGATACACAAGAAATTGTGCAAGAAATTGAAACTTGATCATACTACCAAATGGCACCTACACAAACCACAATCTGTCATGGAGAATGAGATGCATAAAATTCTCTGGGATTTTGAGATGCAAACAATTCACCTAATCTCGGCCAGGAGATTAGATCTTGTGATAATTAACAAAACAACCAAACAAAAAAAGAAAATAAAACTTTCCGTATAGTAGACTTTGCCGTCTCAGTAGAGCACAGAATGAAAATCAAAGAAAGCGAAAAGAGATACAAGTCCTTAGACCTTGCCAGAGAACTTAGAAAACTGTAGAACATGAAGGTGACAATGATACCAAATGTAATTGGAACAGTTCCCAAAAGCTTGCAAAGGTGGCTGGAAGAGTCAGACTTCGGAGGACGAATTGAGACTATCCAAACTACAGCATTGTTGAGATCGGATAGAATACTCAGACGAGTCCTGGAGGAAATTTACTGTCATTCAGTCTCCAGTGAAAGACCATCAACTAACGCCGTGGGAATTACTCGCAAGGAATATAATAATAATAATAATAATAATAATAATAATAATAATAATAATGATAATAATACGTGTAACAGTGAAGTCATGAATATTATGCCCAAGAAAAGCCCTTTACACAAGCTAAAAAACAAAGTATTGAAAGCTAAAATATCACATAACCCAACACCATATCAACATTAACACAAGAAGAAAGAAATAATGTAGAGATTAAAAAAAAGATCGGAAAAGAAGGATACATTATCATCTTTCTGAGGAATCAGGACTGGAATAAAGTCAAGGTAGAAACCAAAAAGTTAAATAAATTATTAAAAAATATCGTGACCGACAAATACAGGAGTAAAACTAGTCAGTGATAAAATTGGTGTCCTCCTAAGAAAGCCGAATAGAAATACAAAAGTTGGATGGGAAATGACTCAGAAAAAGAAATCAAAAAGCTAAATAAATTATTAGAAAATATCGCGACGGACAAATACAGGAGTAAAACCAGTCAGTGATAAAATTGGTGTCCTCCTAAGAAAACTGAATAGAAACACAAAAGTTGGATGGGAAATGACGCTAGATGGACAAATAAAGAAACAGATAAGAATGAAATGACTGAAAAAACGCAACAGCAGACGACGATTGACAATAAAGCTGGAAGAGACAAATCGAAATATATTAGCGAAAGAAGTGAGACTCAAAAGATTCCGGGACAAAATCAAACATAATAGAATCTTTCAAAATAACAAAAAAAAAAAAAGAAAGAAATTCTAATAACAAGTCATTGGAGAGTGCATTAAGTCAAATAAACAGCCGAATACAAAGGAAACAAAATAGTTTTGGAGCAAAAAAGAACGCAACAGAAAGGCCAAATGGATAAATAATATCCAAAAGGAATAATGTAGGAAACGATGGAGGTTCCTCATCGAAGAAGGTTCGAAATAAAACGGATGAATTTTGGCGCAATTTCTAACCAAAAAAACGTCCACGTACGTGTTATAGAAAAAGAAGAATTTAGTAAAAGCCAACTTAAAACACTCGTCCACATTTTTTAACCAATCAGATGTGCTAAAAATATTCGATCATTTTCTTCATAATGAATTTGCAAAGCTAACGTGTGTGCGTGATCCCCACTCCGAATACAACAAAAAGCTTTTTGGGCCGCCGGCATTCATACCGGGCGGTTTTTTGCGAACTATGACACATTGGCCTCGGGAGGGGGGGGCATCCCCCAGGTCTTTGCCTGCTTTCAGGACTAAGTTTATTGCTGGGTTCCTGAGGCACCGACAGGGTCAAGTATTTTTGCACCTGCTGCGCATGAGTCTTGATTTGTGCGCTGCCCCAACCATAAAACAGCCTTGTACCATATTCTGACACGGTGAGATGTGAGATAAATCGCAGAACAGTTTATTTGCCCCTAAAGGAAAGAAGGATACAACTGTATCTCGAGGTCTCATAGCATCTCTCCCCTGTTTGGCCGCTGAGCGATCCTTATCAAATTACGATGGTCAACTTGGACGATAACCACACTGCTGCTAATAATCTTCTACTGCACGCAGTGACTATAGACACGGACAATTTCATTTTTGTTTTCGGATCAGTCCAAATAAAACTTCTCTATTTTGAAGCACTCGCGTTAATCGTGTCATTTGATTAACATCAGTTCACTAAAAATAGCAAATACTTGAAGAAGTCCCCGAGACGAACATATGTCAGGAATCACTGGGAGCAACACCCAAGAAAGTATCAAATTGGAAAACGCCAAGCCATGATGGGATTCATGGATTCTGGTTTTAAAAATTCATGTCCATCCACAACAGATTGTCTCGGCAAGAAGTAAGTATAACAAAATGGATAATGAAGGGTAAAACTTGTTAAATACTCTGGACCATTCTTAAAATGGACAAGGCATGAACTCCGAGAAATGGACCACAGGAAAAATAAATTGATGACTACACACAAGGCCTTACACTCAATAGTTGATATAGACAGACTATATGTGTCAACAAAAAAGGAGGAAGAGGACTCGCCAGCATTGAGAATTGTGTAGATGCATCAGTACAAGAACTCGAAAAATGCACTAAAATGCAAAGGAAGACTAATTACAGCAGTCAGTAAAAGAAATGGCAACATAAGAACAAAAAGGAGGAAGAGGACTCGCCAGCATTGAGAATTGTGTAGATGCATCAGTACAAGAACTCGAAAAATGCACTAAAATGCAAAGGAAGACTAATTACAGCAGTCAGTAAAAGAAATGGCAACATAAGAACAAAAAGGAGGAAGAGGACTCGCCAGCATTGTGAATTGTGTAGATGCATCAGTACAAGAACTCGAAAAATGCACTAAAATGCAAAGGAAGACTAATTACAGCAGTCAGTAAAAGAAATGGCAACATAAGAACAAAAAGGAGGAAGAGGACTCGCCAGCATAGAGAATTGTGTAGATGCATCAGTACAAGAACTCGAAAAATGCACTAAAATGCAAAGAAAGACTAATTACAACAGTCAGTAAAAGAAATGGCAACATAAGAACAAAAAAAAAACAACAACAGAAAACAAAAATGGCAAGAAAAACTGGATGAATATTTCAAGCGACAAACTGACAGAAACACCTGAAAATGACTGAGAAAGAGACACTTCCCGAGAAAAACCGAATCTCCGTTAAAAGCAACACAAAATAATACCATAATAATTATATTCTAGCGAAAATTGAAAATACGTTGTAGTAAAAGTAGGTTATGTGGTAAAAGAGATGATAAGTGAATGCAACAAACTAACACAAAATGAGCACAAAACGTGGTACGATTGGGTAGGAAAGGGGATCCATTGGGAATTATGCAAGAGACTGAAATTTGACCACACAACTAAATGGTAGATGCACAAACTAGAATCTTTCATAGAAGATGAGATGCATAAAATTCTCTGGAATTTTGAGATACAAACCAGTTACGTTATTTTCACCAGAAGACCAGACAAAGAGATGATTAAGAAGAAAAAACTTGTAAGCAAGGGTACTTTGCTGTTCTAGTGGACCACCGAATGAAAACGAAAAGATACTTGGATTTTGCCAGAAAAAGATGAGCAGAAAAAGCTGTAAAAGATGAAGGTGACGGTGATGCCAATAGTAGTTGGTGCGCTTGGAACGGTCCTCAAAGGTCACAACGAGATTAGAGGAATTGGAGACTAGAAAAAGAATTGAGACTATACAGACCTCAGCACTGTTAAAATCAGCTAGAATTCTTCGAAAAGATCTGAAGACCTGTAGAGACTTACTGTCATTCGGATTTCAATGAAAATCTACCAATCAAAATTGGTGGGAAAAACTCGAAAGGAGTGAAAAAATAATATTATTATTCCAATTCGCCAAATGTTCGTCTGTCTGTTCAACCAAGGCTCTGTCATTTTTGGCTCAATTTCAACTAAGCTTGAAAATCATTTATTGTCTTCCTACATTTTAATGTAGAAAGACAATAAATGATTGTCTCCTTTGCTTAAGAGTTGTATCGGTTGACGTTCATGTATCAATTCCATAATCCATCTCGGTCTTTTTTTGCCTCTGTTCTTTGAACGGTAAAAACGATTTTTTGTTTCTGCTCTTTAAATGATGTTGTCTGTCGTCCCATTACTGAAATGTATAAACAACATGGGTTTACTGTACGTTGCAAGACTTTTTGCCGTTTGTGACTTCCTTTCATATACTGCTTCTCCACGGAACAATATATACATATTTTATTTGTTGGGACACGTTTATGAATTCTTGTTAATACTTTCTTATGTATGCATTAAATATTCCTGTCTGTGTTAATGGCTTTATCTTGTCTTTCCTTCCGTTTATTCAGTGTTAGTGTATCATTAAAAATTCTAAGGATAATATTGAACCTTGGTTAGTAGGGACTCGATTAAATATCCTTTCTTGCACCAACCAACCCCTTCATTAAACAGGAGATCAGATTCAAACTAGTTTGAAAATAGAATCTGTTTTTCACACTCTGTATTTTATTGTCTCTACCCCACAGTAAAAGGATGTCTGTCTCACAGAACCTATTCACTCTCCTGGTTTCGGTTTGGTTTCTTTGTTTAATGGCATATCAACCTTTGTAGGTTATTTAATTCCAAAACGAAAGTTTTATTATTTTAACGGAAGTAAAATAGTCAGGGTGAGAAAGTGTCCCTTTTGGTGTCGCCGGGTAGTATGTTAGTCCTTGAGTTTGTAGGAAGTGTGTGTCACTGTAGCAAATAGCTCGTGTGACTGACCGCAAGGCTGGTTCTTCGGTATGTGAAGCTAGTAGCAGCGTGTTCTTCCGCGAAGGGGTTCCAAGGGAAATCTGTAGCAGTGAACGCGAGAGAGGTCTGTCTTGGCTGCTAACTAGGTGCTCTCTGACCATCGGCCGACTACCAAAAAGGACTAGAAAAAATAGTTCTAGAGAGGAAGAAGGAATCAATGCGCTCTGTTCTTGATTGGTCAGTATGTGACTAAATCGCTTAGCGGGGGCATTGATTCGCGAGAGGAAATAGATCTGTGACTACTACAAGATTAAAAAAAAGACCAAAATAAACATAATGAATATGTATTATCTGCCCTTGTCAACAGCTGCAAATTAAAATGGTTAACTTAGAATTCTAAATAAAAGAAGTAGAATTCAAATAAAAGAAAAACCAACCAAATCAAAACTGGATTAATTTATCTGTCAGAGAAGATACAATTGCAGTAGAAAATAAGAAAAAGAAAATTAATTGATGAAATAGTAATAGGCATTATTTGTACATACAAACAGATTAATTTCCTGTTCAGTTTGATATCAAAATGTAAAACGTCCATTTTAACATCTGCTTGTTGTCAACACGAAATAGATTAATCAAAGTGATTGAAAGAAACTAGCTAAATAGACTGACTGGTTAGTTGAATATCAAGTATTTTATTAATATAATTCAAAGTTCATTTTTTGCCCATCAGTGGGGCTTAGAATACCCTATATTCCTTTTATTTCAGCCGCTCGAACCAATAAAAAGATCATCACTGCTGTAAAAAGTGATTGCTAGCTTAATACTGTAAGAAAGCAAGCAAAAGAATTTCTACTTTTCTGTAAATGTATCTCTTTCACCCACTCACGATCATGTCTGTCTTTTTTATTCATGCAGCCAGCTTGAAGGGAATAATAAAACAGGGAAGACTAAAGCCACAGCCTTTTTGGACCACGGTGAAAAACCCAAACAAAAATATTTTTGCTTTTCCGAAACTCTCTTTTATTCATTTAGTTTTATGTTCTGTCTGTCATGCTCCCAACTAAAAGGCAATAAATTGCTTTTTCTTACAACTTTTTTTTGCTTACACTCTCTGAATAATATCGCTCGTTACAAATCTCTTAAGAAAAAGGAAATACAAAAATGTACAAAGGGGACAATAATTTTATCCAGGATAAAGATTTCAATTCAATATAAATTTAATTATTGATAATTTTCATTATTCTCTTTCTATTTTTATATTTTTGTATTTCCCATTTCTTCAGAGAATCGTTACAAGCGATATCATTCCGGGAAAACATTTATGGGACCCCAAATTCAAAACCTTTTTAAATAAATATGGATATATGTTGAATAGTAATAATAATAATAATAATGTTTGAACAAGGAGACTTGCTGTCACTTGTTCTCAAGAGAAGAAAGACAATAATTTTTTAACAGTGTTAAATGGATGATAAGTAATGTAACAAAATTGGCACCAGTAAGTCCAGAGAACACCTTAGTGCTAGACCAGTTGTCTGAAGAAGGATTTGATTTATGACCCCTTGTTACTTCCTATTTCGAGTTGAGAGATTCCCCTCTCCCTAAAAGAAAATTCAGTTGGACTCGGGACTCCGGACAAGTAATATGGTGAAGGAACTATAAAACAAAGATACGAAGGGCCTTTGATGAAAATAACCTTGACAATTAAATATATATCCACAAGATTATAAACTCATTACAGGACTTTGTAAGTAACCATATTTACTAGATGCAAAACCTTTTGAAATATTCTTTTAGATATAAAATTTATTTTAAGAAGATACTAAAAGGAAAACCATTTATCTCTGTCCGTAAAATATCCTCATTATAAATGTAGTATTCATATACCCCTTGTTACACATAAAATTCATATATGCATATAGACCTACCAATTCTTGTTCTTGTTGTTTGTTCCTTTTTTTTTGTGTTTAAATTTATTTCGCATGTTTGTCAAAAGCCTAATAATTTGTATCATTTTTTAATGTTCTTTTCTACTTTCGTAAATACTTATTTTGTTGTATTGGGACAACTGTTAGCGAAGACTATACCTCTAACCCTGTTTATTATAGAAGTAATTCTAGTTTAGAGCAAAATTGTTCGTTACACACTAACGCTTTACATTTTTTTCTTACACACGCGCACACGCACATATATGTATATATATACATATATATAACACATCACTCAAGAAGTCCTCGGCCTAACTAATAAAACAACAACTTTTAGGCAAAATTTGACTTTATTAATCAACAGAGTCTCTCATCGCGATACAGATTCCAACGCTTCTCTAACAATTCGATGTCTTTTTTGTAGAATGACTTGAACTTTGTCCTTCTTCATTGGAACTAAATCTCTTTCCATGGAGCATTCTTTTGAGGGTTGCAAACAGCCAGTAGTTGCTGGGGGCCAGATCTAGAGAATAGGGTGACTACGGAGGCAATTCGAAGTACAATTCATGCAGTTTTGCCATTGTTGCGATCGACTTGTGACACGGTGCATTGTTTTAGTGAAAGATTGCTTTTTCTTCTTCATTTGTGGACGTTTTGGGGGCGATTTCTTTCTTTAAACGCACCAGTAATGTTATATAATATTCGCTATTGATGGTTCTTTCTTTCTCAAGGTAATCGATAAACAAAATACCTTGCGCATCCCAAAATACAGAGGCCAAAACCTTGCCGGCAAATGTTTGCGTCTTTGGTCGCTTTAGACGGCTTTCACCTGCGGCTGTCCACTCAGCTGACAGCCGATTTGACTCCGGAGTGAAGTGGTGGATCCATGTTTCGTCCATTGTCCCATATTTACGCAAAAACTTCTTGTTGAAACAGTTGCAAATAACGCTCTAAATCGTCGACGCCTTGTTGTTTTTGATCGACTGTGAGCAAACGTAACACCCACTTTGAACACAGCTTTCTCATTGACAAATATTCATACAAATGGTGAATACACTGCCTTCTGATATCTTCAACTCTTCAGCTATCTCATGCAACTTCAATTTACGATCAGCCAAAACGAATTTATGGAGTTTTTTGGTGTTTTCCTGGACAACTGCCGAAATAGGGCGACCTGAGTGTTCAGCATCATTTGTGTCTATATGACCGCGTCTAAAGTCAGCATACAACCTCTTAACCTTTGTTTCCACCGGAGTAGAGTCCAAATAGCCCTTATCAAGCCATTGCTTTGCTTGAACAGTATTTTTCCCATCAGAAGACAATGCTTTATCAACACACAAAATTCAGAACTTCCATTGTTTTGAAAATTTGCAATAGTAGTTTCACTTAAATAACTGTAATTTGTAAACTAATAATCCAATTGGGCTCAAATTTTGACACGTACTATTTGAAGGTTAGCACCTTATAAAAATCATATAGATTTTTTATTAATGGTGCTATCTATATGTCAGGCCCGGGACTTATTGAGTGATGTGTTTCTATCAGATGATAAAATCTCCACCAAAAAAGGTGTCCTAGGTATAACACTAAACTACGTTTAATGGTGAGCTTCAATGCCATTACTCTCAGGTCCACTCTGAGCCGCAGTGATAGTACCTGTAGGGTCCCATCTATAGATTAAATAGATCTGTTAAAAAATTATTTGTATTCAATAGGACCAAGTGCCAAAAAGAACCTCTTAAGATACAATCATACAAAAATGCAAATATTAACAACTTTTTAAAGATATATCAATCTATTTACAAACCAGTAACTTTGCAGGAAGTGAGAAATGTGTGATTTCTTTTAATTTTTTTTTTAATCATTAATTTTTTAAGAAACATTTTATTTCACTATTTATTTGGTTTTAAGATTTGTTGTAAAATTCTTATTGATTCTTGGTCGAATCTTGTCAAATTGAAGCTGTATAAGTATGATAAAATAATTCTTGTTGTTTGGGGAGTTTTTTTAGTTTGATTTGTTTAATAGCATGTCAATCTGTGTAGGGTTATTTTATGCCTTGAGTTTAGGGAATTATGTTTATATTTACATTTTTTGTGTAGTTGGTTCTTAAGATTTTTTTTTTTTGCACACAGTCCTATTAAATACAAATAATTTTAAACAGATCTATTTGACCCATAGATGGCACCCTAACAGGTACTGACACTTTGGATCTGAATGGACCTGGGAGTAATGGCAATAAAAGTGTACTTCATACTTCAAAAATCTCCAGAATTGGAGTCACACCATTGGATGTAATTTAGTAATACGAAGGATATTTGAATATTTTTGTAAGAAATTACAATTTATTGAAATTGAATAAGAAAATTTTTCTTTTTAAGTCAATTAGAAAAAAAGAAGGTTTTGTTTTGATGCAGGTCAAAAGTTTAGCAGATTTTTTTGTCATTATTTTAAGAGGAAAAACCAATAAAAATTGTCTCTTTTTTCCTTTAAATCTCAATTTCTGCCGTAGAATCTTTATTATTATTTTACTCTTTGCAAGTTTTTCACACCAGTTTTAACTGATGGTCTTTCACTAGGGGCTGAGTGACAGCAAGTCTCCTCAGTTCTCCAGAACTCTTCTCAGTATTCTAGCTGATCTTAACAATACTGAGATCTGTATGGTCTCAATTCTTCGTCTAATCTCCAATTCCTTGATCTCTTTTCCAAGCCTTTTTCCAAAACTGTTTCAACCCTCTAGCAAGACCCAAGTATTTGTCTATCTTTTTACTTTCTTTTAGTTTCAATCAGTGATCTGAGGGAACAGCAGAGTCTATCAGATGACAAACTCTTTTCTTCCTGTTAATCAACACTCGGTCTGGATCTTCTGGTCCGGATTGGGGGATCCATTTGTATCTCAGAATCACAGAGGATTTTATGTTTCATTTTTTTTCAAACCTTTTCTTTCATATTTTTAATTTTAGTTGCTCTTTAATTACAACTCACTCATGTCATAATTTTTAGCATCGAAAAGAAGAGAACATATCGAAGACAATAGAAATGGATGACTTTTTGGAGAGACACAAACTTTCATCTTAGGAAAGCTTTATTTACCAATGAAGTTACATTGCAGAAGCCTTTAATTGAACCTAAAATATCATTCTTAGAGTAAAATGAACTCTTTATTCCTGTGGCCTTGTGCCACACTTGGTTTATGATTGGTTAATAGCATGCTGTATCATGTGATGGTTGATTGATGAATAAGGTCTCCAATTGATTAAAACAAGTTTGAATGATTAATTTTAATGGCATGTCCACACATCTAAAGTTATTTTATGCTTAAATGTTAGGAAATCACATTCATTGTATGATCACATTTACATTTTTGTGTAGTTGTCTCTTAAAAAGTTTTTTGTTTGCACACAGTCTTATTGAATACAAATAATTTTAGACCAGATCTATTTGACGCATAGATGGGACGCTAACAGCTATTCTCCAGATTTTGTATTGGCCACGCCCACATTACTTACTTACACCTCCTAAAAAGGGAAGACTCCCCCCAATATGCTCAATATGCAAAGTAGCCTGCACAGTCCAACACAATCTTATAGACTGTGGTAGATTTAGACAAATTCGTCCAAAACATTACCAGACAAACAACTTAAAGGACTTCTTCAAAAACACCAAACCTGAGGAAATCTTGAGCTTTCTAAAAAAAAAAACAACCTCTTCATCAAAATCTAACTAGATATAATAAAACATAACAAAAACCCATACCCTAAATCCTAAAACATGTACAAAAGACAAAACAATCTAACTCTTCTGGCATTAAATAACCCACAGAGGTTGATGAGCTATTAAACAAAAGTCAAACTCAAACAGTTATTATCTCTTTGGATCAGAATGGACCTGGGAGTAATGGTAATCCCCAGATCTATAGAATTGGAGCCTCACCATCATATACAGTAAATTTCACTTGGAAATTTCAAGTTGATTTTTCAACATAGTACCCACAAATTCTTTCTAACCTTCATTCCAATTTTTATTCCATCTGTAAAGAAGGTTTTTGGTTTACTAAGTTTACACACAGCTGCTGCGGCTATGGTATCAGATGAAAAATGCTGACCTTTTACTGCATCTTTCAGTTTTAGGTAGAACCAGAAGTGATGAAGGTAAGTCACAGCTTTACAGTGCGTGTGCAACAAGAATTTCAGGTTTCTTATTGTTTACACTATTTGTTGATTGCAATGTAACATGACATTATGATTATCATTTAAATGAAACTTGGTGAAAAAATATCTCTATTTTAGATGCTCAAAATTTACTAGTCTCGCTGTTCTAGACGAAGAGGTGAATACAGGGCATTTCAGAAAAAATAATATCTTTTCATAATACAATAACTTGACTAATTCTCATTCAAATGATCTCAAATTTTAACAGCATGTGTCGAAACGACTCCAAATTTTATGTTTCATTTTTTTTTTTTTCAGGTATAGAAATGCGGGTTCACTGAAAAAGGTGTTTATGTATTAAACAGGATATTTAGGTAGTTTCAACACGTTGTTAAAACTGGAGGTGATCTACAAGTTGAAAAAGCAAATGATTATTAATTATTATATAATCCTTATTATACAGGGTGTTTCAAAATATTTGGTAAATTTTGAGATGTATAGTGCGTTAAAAAAATTGATATCATTTTGTAATAAAGTAATTTACTAAGCTTTTTGCTCAGATGCAGCACCAGGCCATATGGAGGGAGCACCCAATGAGACTCAAACTCACTCATTTAAGTTTGGTAGTCTAGCTTGCTAACCATTACACCACCAGAGAGACCCATCATTTTGTAATATAACTCGACTAATGATCTCAAAAAAGAAAAAAATATAGAATATAGAATTCTGAATTGTTTCTACATATGGCGTTAAAATTTGAGATCATCTGAACAAGAATTGGTCAAGTTATTAGATTAGAAATTGATATTAATATTTCTGAAACATCCTGTATATACAAGGTGAGTACCAAAAACACATTGCTGTGTGAACGCCATCTTGCCTTTTAGCAGTGGGAGGGGTGCACAGAGATTCTGCTGGTGAGAAAAGAAATATTTTGATTGGTTGGTTTGGTTGTTTGGGTTTTATGGCATATCAACATTTGTAGGTTATTTAATGCCAAATCTATTTTTATTCAAATAATCAGTTCTATTTCAAACAATTCAGTTTAGCATGAATACACAGTTTAATTGTCAAAAACATTTCTATTTCAAGCTATTCAGTTTAGTTGGTTGGTTGTTTGGGTTTTATGGCATATCAACCTTTGTAGGTTATTTGATGCCAAATCTATTTTTATGCAAATAATCAGTTATATTTCAAACAATTCAGTTTAGCATACAAAAACAGTTTCATATCAAACAATTCAGTTTAACATAAGTACCTAGTTTAAATGTAAGTACACAGTTTAATTGTCAAAAACATTTCCCTTTCAAGTTATTCAGTTTAGTCAAAAAGTTCTATTTCAAACAATTCAATTTAGCATAAGTACGCAGTTTAAATATCAAAACAGTTCTATTTCAAGTAATTCAGTTTAGCATAAGTACACAGTTTAGTTCTATTTGACCCATAATAGGACCCTATCAGGTGCTATCACTCTGGGCCAGAGTGGATCTAGGAGCAATGAAGGGGTGCATTTTCCAAAGCTCCAGGATCACTGGAACCTCACCGCCAGATTGTTTAGTATTTTACCCCTCTGCAGAGGTGCAGTCGGTGTTTTCTACAGCCCCAGGGCAAGAAATATTTTAAGTTAATCCATGTGATGTCACCATGTTTATAAACATATTCCAATAAGTTTTGATGTTATGACTACTTGAAATCAAGGAGTGTTTTAAAATAAGAAGGTCCACAAAGAGATTTGTATTTTTTAATTTATTTATTTTGTTCTTACATACGTGTTATATGTATGTATGTTTCCAGCTTATTGCTTCCATCAGAGAACATATGTGGCACAAGGCCTTGTAAATGGGGTACTCAATGAGACTTGAACTCACTCTTGTTTCCAGTATAAATGACCTTTGGTTGGTCAGGCTGGTTTATATAAGGATCTTTGTTCCTCTTTCCTGGAATGTGTTTACTTTGGTCTGCTTTACCTGCCTTTGATATTTGATATGTTTATAGTCATGCACATGTGTGAGTGTGTGTGTGTGTTGGCATTGGAGTTGTTTTGGGTTTCACTAACAGTTGTTTTTCTTTTTGTGTGTGTGTGTGTGTGTAAGTGTGTATCTTGGAGAGTTTTGTGGTTTTAAATTTACTGGTAGTTCTTTCTTCTTTTTTTTGTATATGTATACACATGTCTGTGTATATGTGTGTGTGTGTGTGTGTGTGTGTTTTCAGCTTTTTTCTTTCGTTTGAGAACATGTTTGGCATAAGGTCTAGTTAATGGGTATTAAATGAGATTTTAATTTACTGGTGTTTGTAGTTTGAATGGTTTTTAATTATGTTTTTGTGGTGCGTGTCTATATATATATATATACATGTATATATGTATGTTTATTTGCATTTGTGTGTGTGTACGGTTCATGTTTTATTTAATTTAGATTTGAATTTATCTATAAAATTTCTTTCCTTTATTTGAACTACTAGTAAATTTAAAACCACAAAACTCTCCAAGATACACACTTACACACACAAAAAAAACCGAACTGTTAGTGAAACACAAAACCACTCCAACACCAGCACACACACACACTATAAACATATCAAATATCAAAGACTGGTAAAGCAGACCAAAGTAAACACACTCCAGGAAAGAGGGATAACAACCCTTATATAAACCAGCCTGATCAACCAAAGGTCATTTATACTGGAAACAAGACTGAGATCAAGTCTGATTGAGTACCCCATTAACAAGGACTTGTGCCACATATGTTCTCTGACGGAAGCAACAAGCTGGAAACATATATTTATATAACACGTATGTAAGAATAAAAAAATGAATTCAAAAAATACAAATCTCTTTGTGGACCTTCTTATTTTAAAATATGTATATATATATATATATATATATAGACAAGTCACATGATAACCTGCAAATGTAAAATACTCTTCAATTGGCAAGGCAACTCCACACTTCTCAAAAACCAAAAATCTCTGTCGTATAGTGGCAAAGTGCCGGACTGCAGCATTGTAATAAGCGAATTTAAACATGTTGTCCTATTACATTCACTTGTGGAGTAATACCTTTGGGAAAGGTATGAACTCCCTTCTTCCCTCCCCCAGCTATTGGGGGTTAAATAGTATCATTACTATCCCTCTACAAGGATGGTTTTGGCATTAAATAACCCACAAAGGTTGATATGACATTCAACAAAGAAACAAAACTAAATCAGAAACTGGAGCCTCACCACTCAATTGTCAACACTTTGCGGAAAATATATAAAATCCTATTCAAGCTGTTTTGAACTCAGTAAAAATGAGATCGTAGCCCTAGAATGCAATATGACAATTTGAACACTGACCAGTTTCTTGTTCCTTTCATTCTCAAAATCAGGAATAATTGAAGAGGTTTTACCAGTTTTGAATTCTGTAATCTGAAAATGAGTTGTAAAGTAAAATGAATTCAGCGCAGATTTTGCAGGTCAATTGATATCCGAACTAAAAATGGAAAATGTCGTTGGAAATATAACTTGCAAATGAACACATAAATCATATTCTGTGAAATTCAGTCAGAACAAAACTGAAAGCGTCCTTCTCTGTTGTCAGACGATTTTATATTATCACCTTGGAATATTCAGTTAATCTAACACAATTATACAAACAGGTATATTCACACACACAAAAACATAAATACAAACACACACACTCATACAGATAGATGAAAACATAGATGTCCAAGCACAAATATATCCACATAGTAATATACACACAAATTCACACACACACACACACACACACACAGACACACACACACAAATACATGAAAACACAGAAGTCCAAGCACAAACATATCCACATATAAATATACATACACATATAGACTGCCAAGTTGGATGGAACTGTAGAATACACTGACTGCATCTCTGCTGAAGATTCCCCCAACAAGTGTTCTGAATATGACATTTAAACAATCAGATGATGAGGCTCTAGCCTTGGAGCTTTGGGGAATGTGGAGTACCTCTTCATTGCCATTGCTCCCAAGTCCACTCTGACCCCAAATGGTAGCATCTAATAGGGTCCTATCTATGAGTCAAATAGAAATGTTAGATATTTAAACTGATTGCAAACAAATGACTTATGCTAAAATGAATAGTTTGAAATAGAACTGTTTTTACATTAAATTGTGTGTAAACAAATGACTGATATTTAATTGAATTATTAGGGATACATAACAATACTTAAAACCATTTAACTGAGGGCAAAATATTAGCTCAAGCTTGTTTTAAAATGTTATAAAGAATGTATTTACAAATCATATATTTAATATATATAAGTATAAACAAGATTTGGCATTAAATAACCTAAAAGGGTTGATATGCCATGAAATCAAACTAAACCAAACACATAGACATAATAGCATAACTACAAATATATAAATACATGTTATTTCATTTAACACACCGATATATTTACTTACAGAGAAATAAACATTCACTCATAGTAATTAATCCGTGTGTGTGTGTGTGTGTGTGTGTGTGCGTATAAATACATATATTACAAACCACACAAACAATTATATTCATTGACATACAAAAATACTGTGACGTGGTATGCTACTGAGAGAGGGAAAGGGAGGTCAATTCCCCTACCCTTCTGTGTTTGAATCAACAGGAACTAAGCTTGATCGTTAAAAGGAGGAAAGTCAATTCCTCGCACTCTATGATCTGCAGCCTGTTGAACAAAGTAACGAATCCAGGTTGCTCCAGTAGCATGACCAAGGGAAATAGTGGGAGAAGGAAAAAGTCAAATGATTGGCCATAGACTCTTTAGCGCCAAAATGACACCTTCTTGTTAGAGAAATTTGGAAAAGAATCTTCATTTTGAGGACAGTAGTCAGCAGATAAAGACGCCGGTTTACAGCCAAACTCCGGGAGGTCCCTCGCCCACAAAAAGAATCTTTAGTTCTGGACAGATGTTAGCATTAGAAAGACCTGCAAACATTCAGCCAAACTCTGCGGATGTCACTCACCCGTAAAAGAAAGAAACTTGAAAATTAAGCCTCGGCAAAGATAAGTACAACTTCCTAAATATTGGAATTATATGTATTCAAAAAAGAAAGAAAGAAACTGAAAGGATTCTGTTTCATCAACAGTAAATTAGTGAATGAACTTTGTTACATGCTTCAGTCTGGCGACTTAAGCATGTTCTCAAGTAAAAGAAAAAAGAAAGAAAGAAAAAAGGAGAAAGAAGAAAAGGACTGTTGAGAGACATTTATGTTTGATACTGCCTGCAGGCTTAATATAGCCGGTATTTTAAAAAGAAAAGAGAAAAGAAAAAGGAACTGTTTCTTAAATCTTATCATTATTTGTTTGGTCATCGCCTATTAAAACTTTGTTAAATTTTAAATGCACCCTTGTGTTGAAATCTATTGGTTGTGTTATTTCTCTAACAATTCGCCTTCTTTTGCACATATCTGTTTCAGCTTCGTATTGCTTTCATTAATTCTCGCTAAATGTCTTATTCACCTTGAAACATTATAAGGGAATTTTTGGAAATTTGACTACGGTTAATATTTCTTTTAACCTTGAAGTCCCTGTTTTCCGTTATCTGAAGGGGTATGAAAACGAAGGACTTGGTGGGGTATGTGAAAGTGAATTTGGAGACCCCCTCGCCAGCATCGGAGATCCGTCTAGCTCCAAATTAACCCCCACATTATTTGCTAGTTTACCATATGCCCAAAATAGGAGTTTTGACTAGGACTTACTTATGCGGAGGGTCAAGTGCCAGACTGCCCTCGACGTCACATGCGCATAAAATGAACTCTCATCCTCAGATAATTATTTAGGCAACGTCACAATACAAACACATAAAAAATGACATACCAACACATGGATTCATACAAAGAAAATACAGAGACATAAAAACATACAAAATGCTCATTTTCACTTTGGCCTTTTTTACATATTCAAAAAGCCCTTATATTTCTTGTTTACCTATTAAAAATGGTAAATTGAGGCTTTCAGAAGTTTTGTTATTTATCATTTTTTCTTTTCACATTTTGACATTTAAATTCTGTATAATTAAGTTGATTAATCTGAGTATTAATCTTATTGCAGACTTTTTGTCCTCATCTTGGTAGTTTTCTTTTGTTTTTTCTCACTACGTTTCGGGTTTATCACCTTAAGACAGCCAGTGGTTAAATTTGGCCGAAACGGAGTGAGAAAAAACAAAAACAAAAAAAAACCTACCCCGATGAGGACAAAATGTCTGCAATAAGATTAATACTCATCTCAAAAAGGATTCCCAATAAAGACAATAAGTTGATTAATTATGTCTTGTAGCAAAATGAGTTTCATCTGATTGGTTTTGTTTTGTTTTTGGTTTAATGGCATATCAACTTTTGTAGGTTATTTAATGCTAAAGCCATTCTCCTAGAAGAACAGTAGTGGTACTATTCAACCCATAACTGGGAGGATAAGGGGGTTCGTACCTTTCCCAAGGGTATTTGCCCAAAAGTGAACGTAATAGCGCGACTGGAGTACGAACTTGCTTACTACAATTCCGCAGTCCATCGCTTTAACCATTACCCCATGAGGACACCCCCACTTTCATCTGATTATTGCTTATTGTTAGAATCCCCTCTTGATGAGAGCTTCTCTTTCCCCATTTCTTGAATTAAAACTTTTCTTAAACTCCAATAAAAGAATATATACCAAATTTAATAGTTCTACATCTGCTAAACATTTCCTATATATATATATATATATATATGGCTGAGCAGTATGATACTAAGTCTAAAGTTGAGCGGATTTTGATCCCAGCTTCAAGAATCCTATGTGTCTAGCTAAACTGAGGAGTTGTGATACAACGAAAAAGTTTGTCTGTGGATGACAATATATACACTTCCACCCATGGGGGTTGAGCACTCTGACAAAGGAATTTATGGCTGCCACTCACATAATGCAAAGGTCTTTTCATGAATTGAGCACTCTGGTATCTGGTAAGACAAAAATGTAAACAAATGAAAGCTACTACATAACGCCTTATAATTCCCCAGCTGATGTGGTTCGCTTGCTGGCCGACCGGTATGATACTAAGTCTAATGTAAAGTTGGGCAGGTTTCGATCCCAGCTTCAAGTGTCCTACGTGTCTAGTCACACTGAGGAGTTGTGATACAACGAAACAGTCTGTCTGTGGATGACAATATATATATATATATATATATATAGGTGTATTCAAAAACTGAAGAGGTATTTAAAAAGACAGAACTGAACAATAGAATTAATGAAACATAAATTTTATTTAAAATAATTCTCTTGGCAGTCAACACGCCTCTAAAACTTCTCTTAACGATATTGCACAAAGTTTCACTGTTGTATCTCTTTTAATGTCCATCATATTCTCAAATCTTATGAAGATGCTTGTAGTGTAATGGTTGCCATTGGAGGAAATGGACACTGCAACCCAAGTTCAAATCCAGGACAAGTCTATTTGCATTTCATATAGCATTAATACCCTTGGGAAAGGTATGAATCTAATTATTCTGCCTGAGTCAATTTTAGGGCAGACTGGGTTCTTTAACCTTGGTATGGCAATCAGTATGGAAAAAAAGAAAACTCTGATTTCAAACCTGTTTAACTCCACTTAAAATTGACCTTGTGTCACATCTTGTTTGCGAGGAAGGGTTGGGTAAAGATACATATCCTCAAATCTTACACTTGAGATGAGTTTTCTGTTAAGAAAACAAGAGAAAGCCACATAAAGTTGATGGCTTGGCGGATTATGGAGGCTTTTGCACTCGCACAATCCTGTGTTCCACTGAAACATTTCATTCAAAAAGTATTGAAACTATCTTCCTAATGTTTTTTCAAATTAGACTTATCTAGACATCATTATTCTGTTAGACAATTTGCTCAAACATCAACAAGTCTCTATTTAAATTTGGAAAAATGTAAAGATTCAGTCTCCATACTTTTAGATTATATTTTGTATTTGGTTTGATTACTTTAATGGCATACCACCACTTGTGGGTTATTTAATACCTATGCCATCTTTGTAGAAGAACAGTCGTGATACTATTTAAGCCATGGCTGGAGGGATAAGGAGGTTCATGCTTTCCTAAGAGTATTAGTCCGAAAGTGAAAGGTATGAATCCAATAATTCTCCCTCTAGCTATAGGTAAATAGTAGGGCAGACTGGGTTCTTCAGCCTTGGCGAGGCAACTAGTCTAGGAGAAGGAAAACTCTGAATTCAAACCTGTTAAACTCCACTTAAAAAAAAAATTGACCTTGTGTCATATCCTGCCCAAGCGGAGAGGTTGGTAAAATTCGGAGGTGCCCGTGGTGTAATGGTTATCGTCGTAGGAAATGGACACGGCAACACGAGTTCAAATCCTGGACAAGACATAGCGTTTCATATATCACTAATACCCTTGGGAAAGGTATGAATCCAATTATTCTCCCTCCAGCTATGGGTAAATAGTAGGGCAGACTAGGTTCTTCAGCCTTGGTGAGGCAACTAGTCTAGGAGAATTAAAACTCTGAATTCAAACCTGTTAAACTCCACTTAAAAAAAATTGACCTTGTGTCATATCCTGCCCGAGCGGAGGGGTTGGTAAATATGATTAGTCTGAAAGTGAATGCAAAAGCCATGGCTGGAGAGATAAGGAGGTTCATGCCTTTCCTAAGAGTATTAGTCCAAAAATGAATGCAAAAGCACAACTGGAGTTTGAACTTGTTTATTATAATGCCACAGTCCAGTACGTTAGCCACGACACCGTAAGGAATTCCCAAATTTTCTTAAAATCATCTTTGTAGAAGAATAGTAGTGATAATATCTAACCAATACCTGAAAGGATAGAGGAGTTCATGCCTTTCCTAAGGGTATTATCCATAGTTGAAGGTATAAAAGTAGTAGAGTTGGCAACTGTAATCAAAGGCGACCCCGAAGGCTCCCTTTTCAATAGCTACTACACCAAGGTGTAGGAGAGGGCACTACTCCTTCCCCTGGATTGCTCCTCTTTACTCTTGATACGTACCTGTGTGCCGAGTGTTAAGCAAGGTGTTAAGTACCATTTTTTAGTTCTTTGGTATGACTCGACCTGGGATTGAACCCAGGTTTCCCGGACCATCAACGAACACCTTGTATGTATTCAATGTAACACAATACTGACCTAAGGTATTTTCAAGTATAGTCACTAGCAAACAGTGGCTTATGGGTAATTTCTGAATGGCCTGTTTATCTTCATGAGGAAAATATTATTATTAAAATTTTGTTTATTTTATTCTCCCTTGTTTACTCACTTGAATAAATTTGGGAAACTGATATCGAAGGGAAATAACTATTAAATGTTCGACTAACTTAGGATATTTTTAGCAGGGCAGACTGTTTGATGATGAGCCATCAAAAAGGTTACTCATGCTTGTCCTAGTACTTGGCACTCTGGGCCGGTCTCTCAGTTAACTCTCTATAAAATCAAAAGGCATAATTGAAAAAGAATTACAGAATATTTTCAGCAAATGACAAGATACCATGGAAGTCAAAAGTTTTGAAATATTTTGCTATGTGCTATTTTGTAGTGTGTATATAACATAAAAGCAGTTCAAGCTGTGGAGGTACCTGATTTGGTTGGTTGTATCATGGTAGTCAGTACACTGAAACATGGTACATTGGATTATTCCATATTTGACTAAAAAGCTGAACATGTAATGTAGTCTAATTTGCAAACTTATGCTTAGCAAGTTCAAACTGATCATATAGACCACAAAAGCAATATAAAAACATTCATTGAGTGAAGGCGCAGTCGATCATAATACAGTAACAAGAGGATCAAAAAATTTTGCTTGGATTGTAAGAAACTCGATAATCAAGCATGGTTAGGTAGACGTAAAACTGTGAATTCCGAGGCTGTTCTTCAGTCCATAGAGGAAAATCTATCAAGTAGCATTTGGAGAGTATCAGGTAATATTGCAAAACTTTTAACTCAGCCTAGTATTTCACTACCCACTCCTGGAAGCTACCCATTATGTTGCATGGTTTCTAGCTGGATATCAGCACTCTAAGATGAAGGTGTCTCACACACACACACAACAGTTCAAATAACTCATTTACATTTATTGATTAAATTATAAGTGCAGATCTTATCCAAAGTTGCCAATATGAGACTTTTCTGTCTCCCATACTTCAGTTGTGCATATATTGTAAACAATACAGATAGTCATTTAGTAAATAAATTCCTGAAATAGCATATACAATAAACACAGCTGGAAAACCTAATGATTTTTAAAAGGAAATTACTCCATAATTTAATGTAGATATCAAAGACCTATGTAACTTACACTGGCTTTTATTTTGTAAAATTATAAAACATATAAGATAGAAAAAAAATGTTACTCAATATGAAATGAAAATCTATCATCACTTAAGTTTTAAAGTACCAACTGTTATGGCCATTTGAGTGCTGAAAATTAATCTGTCTATCTACAAGTTTAATTATACAGAAGTTTTAGGTTTTTCAGGTCAGACAGTACGATTATATATATTTGTAATATTTACATTATAGTTGTTAAACTTGGGTTTTGTTTTCCAGTCTCATTTCTTAAAAACGTTAATTATATATTTGTGTCAGTCTCTCAAGATTATAGATCTGCTCTTGTTTGATTTTAACGGCATGTCAACCCATCAAGGGTTATTTTATTCCTAGAGGCTAGGGAATCACATTCATATTTACATTTTTTCTGTAGTGGTTTCTCATGTTTTTTTTTGTACAGTCCTATTGAAAATAAATAATTTCTAAACAGATCTATTTGACCCATAAATAGAAACAGGCACTATCACGCAGTGGATCTGGAAGTAATGGCAAAGAAGAGGTACTCCCATCAGATTCAGTTTAGTGTCATACCCAGGACATCCCTTTTTAAGAGTGTAGTTGGGGGGGGGGGCTATTATCTCTTTGCAGAGGATATAGTCTACATAATCTTAGCCCTGCCAACTGAGTGTTCTGCTCCTGAACAGGCCTGGGCAAGGCTATCAGTTGCCTATGCAGCAAATCTTCTCTTTTAATGACACTGACCTTGTCCCAGGAAAGAACAAGTTGACATTGTCATAGGAGTTGGCAACATGAAGTTGAATGAAACGAGACATCTTTAAGGATCCCCAGTTACATCAGTCCGAGTCACACTAATAAGTGGTTTGAATTCAGAGTTTTTCTTCAGAAAGTGAAACAGAATTTGAATTTAAACTGTCTAGTCCATTTTCTAGGATAATAACCATTATGTTATCTGATAACTTAATATAATTAAAAATACAAATGAATGATAATAATAAAAGTTTCTTAATAATTAAAATTTCCAAATTTGATTACAGAAAATTATGAACGTAAATATTGTTCACAATACTTTGAACCTGACAACTGTTGTGAATAGACTGACAGATTTGGGCTAGATGTGACTTTATCAGGTACTACCACTCTGAATCAGAGTGGACCTGGGAGTAATGGCAATGAAAGAGTACTCCACACGCCCCTGGATCTCCAGAAATGGATTAGTTGGTTGGTTGTTTTGTTTTACAGCATATCAACCCTTTTCAAGTCATTTAATGCTAAATTAAATCTTAAACAATTCAGTTTAGTAGAAGTATAGTTTTTGTTTACAAACAGTTAAATGTAAAAAATAGTTCTATTTCAAACAATTCAATTTTGCATAAGTACGCAGTTTAGTTCTATTTGACCCATTTAGTTTAGGATAATTGTTTGTTTAGGTTTTATGGCATATTAACCTTGTAGGTTATTTAATGCCAAACAGTTTTTATACAAACAGTTCTATTTCAAACAATTCAGTTTAGTATAAGTATAGTTTTTGTTTACACCCAGATAAATGTCAAAATAGTTCTATTTCAAGCAATTCAATTTAGCATAAGTACACAGTTTAGTTCTTTTTGATCCATAGACAGGACCTCATCAGGTGCTACCACTCCTGGCCTGAGTGAAACTAGGAGCGATGGCAATGAAGGGGTATTCCACATTCACTAATGCTCCAGGATTACTGGAACTTCACCATCAGATTGTTTAGTGTCTTATCCATGACACTTGTTGGGGTAGAGGGTTTACCCCTCTGCAGAAATGCAGTCAGTGTATTCTGCAGCCATAACCAACTAGGCTACAGGACACTCGTTGGGGAGGTCTTACCCTTCTGCAGAGAAGCAGTTGGTGTATTCTACAGCTCCCCCACCCAGCTGACTGGGCAATCCAGAAGTGGAGCCTCATCATCAGATCCAGTTTAGTGTCATACTCACCTCCAGACTTTGATAAAGAGTTTTGTTTCATAAAAGCAACTGACACTAGACGTACATTTATAATTAAAACTGTGCCACATATACGAACAGTAGATAGTTAGGTGCATCGTAACAAACAAATGTGATACTAGATATTTTTTTTATTACAAAGTTTTTTGTAAGCAACACTTGGTTTTATGTCAGCAGTCATCTTTTTCCATCATTTCAGTATCATCATCATCTGAATCTTTAAGGAGTTCATCTTCATCAATTTCATCATTTTCATCATTTTCTTCTTCATCTTCAGCCATTTTTTTCTTAAAACTTTTGGTTTTATCAGAGGATGCAGAATCATTTTGTTTATTTTTACTCAAATCATGAACAGAGACTTTGATCATTTTAATTTTAGGCAGATAATTGAAATGGCCATCCCATTTTCTAAAAAAATAAACAAGAAAACATTTAAGATGTCAACAAAAATATTCTATCAATTTTTTTTAGATGAAACATTATCAATCATCACCATTATTTTTAATTATCACAAGTATCTTCTTTCATCTTTTAATGACAAAAAGACAAAATAAAGGGTAAGCTAACAGGTATGAATTAGGCTTCCACTATACCAAAAACTCTCTCACAACGTATTGTTAAAACAATTGATTCTGATAGCCAGACTTTCCTGCGTCAAAAAGGAATTATGAGATTAATTCTTACTAAGAATGTATCTTTTATTATAGTTGATAAAACTGTTTCTTGCTATCACGGACATAATCACGAGTGAGTTGGGATAAAAAACAAATAAAAGATGATAGAAAATATTAGTCGAATTCAATGTTGATAATGATCAATAATGCCTCATCTAAAGTTAAAAAAAATTAAAATAAAACATGCTAATATTATTAGGGTAATAACAAATATGGTGCCAATAAATCGAGAGACAAAATAAGGGATAGGTTTATACATATAATTTAGGCTTCTGCAATATCAAAGATTCTCATATCTTAGTGTTGAGGTAAGTTAATGGATAATCAAGAGGAGAAGTGCCATAAAAGTAGCCATATTATCTTCTCTGAGGCCATGTGGCAAAAATATTGCCAAAGATTTGTGAAAAGAAAATTAATCAAATGCTTCTAGATGAAATATTGCTAAGGCATATCTGGAAAAGTCTGAAGACATTGAAATTGATATGGAAGAAGAAAAGAAACTATTCTTAAAGACCTGACATTTTTGTCCCTTCTATCTGCTACACTAGTATGTAGGCAACTTAATTACAAATCCAATCAACCTTCAGTTTTGTCAAGGGGAATGATTCAAATGATCAATAAACATCTTTTTACACTTGTTAAAATTACACCCAAGCGTTCATTTCAGTCTTACGAGTTACCAATATTACTAGTGACTTTACATTATAACTGGACCTGTTCACCTATGAGAGGTTTTGACTAATTTTGTTGACATATTTTCTGCAGATCTTACAATGTGGCTATAGAAAGTATTGGGGTGATGAAAACAGCAAAGCCTCAGTCGTGATCTCCAAAACATTAACACACACACACGCACAGTCTCACAGTACATTAAATAAAGACTTTTTGCTATTCAAAATACATGGATTGAACCTACGAATGTCCAGTAACTGACATCCTTTAATTAAGCTGGTTGTGAGTTCCATCCCTCAAGTTAAATAGAATATAAAATCACTTCTTCCATCCAGACAGACAACTGATATCTCAAAAATAAATTAACTAAGAAAAATTAACTGATATGAAAAATCCTCTAAACAGTGAAAGTGAAATGAGATCAGCCAACAATCCAGTAGATTGAATGAAAGATTTGATTTGAAATTCCACAAGTTTACCAATTATGGCAGTGGTGTAACATTTATTGTCACAAGAAATGGACACGGCGACCCGAGTTTAAAATCCTGGATGAGGCTGTTTGCATTTCACATACCCTTTGCTAATATCCTTTGGAAAGGTATGAATCCAACTATTCTTCTTTCAGCTATGGGTAAATAGTAGGGCAGATTGGGTGCTTTAACCTTGGTATGGCAACTGGTCTCGGAAAAGGAAAACTAATGTCCTTTGGAAAGGTATGAATCCAACTATTCTTCCTTCAGCTATGGGTAAATAGTAGGGCAGACTGGACTCTTTAAACTTGATATGTCAATAATTCTAGGAGAAGGAAAATTATAAATTCAAATTAGTTAAACTCTACTTAAATATTGACCTTGCGTTGCATACTGCTTGTGTGGAGGGGTTGGGTAAATACATATCAACTATAACAGACACATCCAAAAGGTAAAACAACTGAAATGTTGTGATCACATTTTGGCTGTTGTTGTGTCGCTATGAACTCTTAAGTATAGTTAGATGTGTTTGTGTCTATATATATATATATATATATATACATATGCGTGTTTATATAAAGGCAGAGCAGATAATATGAAAGTGTATATGGGTGTAGGAGTATATGTGCCCAAATAGGGTTAGGCATATTTATGTGGAGGTGAGTGTATATGTCTGAGTTAAGTTACACACATATCTATACATGTATGTAAATGTGTGTATGTGTAATCATATGCGGAGAATGTGTGTGTGTGTGTGTTGCAGGCATTGATGTATTTATGGTGATAAATTGGACGTTAGGTTAAAAGTTTGGAAAAGCGATCAAAAACAAATTTGGTGTTAACGTTTTTTGAATGAACATTATTTTTTTCATGTCTGCTATAAACTGGCACTTGTGTTGCTGTGGATTGGCAGTTAAGCGTCAACCTGTTTTGGGTGGTTCATACGTGGTACATTCAATAAGTTTCCAGACTTCTTGTACAGGCATTTGAAATAGTCATAGACTCTTGAAAATTCAGTATGTTATTGCTATACACCTTATGAGATGACTGACCAATTTTTATGAATTCAGTTTCAAATGAACAGCTACAGCAGCAATTGGAATACACCCTACTAAAGGCTGATTGTCAAAGCTGGTGATTTTCAAAAATGCAATCTGGACGTGAGGACACTTTAGAAGAACGATATGCAATAAAATTCTGTTTTAAACTTGGAAAAAATGCCACAGAAACGTAGGGAATGCTTCAGACTGCATTTCAACCATCTTGCATGAGTCGAGCATCAGTTTTCGAGTGGCATAAGAGATTCAAGGAAAGCAGGGAGCCTGTAAAGGATGATGAGAGGTGTGGGGGGAGTAAGGAAGTCAATACACCAGAGTTGATTGGCCAAAGGGTTAGGGTTACTATGTTGAGGTTTTAAGGGAGTTCAGGAAGAGATTCCTAGGGAAGAGACCAGCACTCTTCAAATCGGGTCAGTGGCATTTCCACCAGGACAATGCACCAGTCCACAACTCCATCCTTGTCATAGACTATTTGACCAAGATGGGTATCAAGACAGTTCCTCACCCTCCCTATAGTACAGACCTTGCTCCCTGTGACTTTTGGTTATTTCCTAAGCTCACAGGCTGTCGTTATGTGACAATTGAGGAGATGAAAGGCTGTGACAAAGGCCATTGACATGCTCACACAAGAGAACTTCCATGGGGCCTTCCAGAAGTTGTTGGAACATACAATAAGTGCACTGCAGCCGGAGGAGATTACTTCGAAGGAGACTAGAGTTTCATGTGTGTACTATCAATAAAAGTGCCAATAAAAAAAAAGTCTGGAAACTTATTTAATGATCCTCGTATCTGGAAATGAAAAAGGATTTTGGACTCCATTAAGAGTCAGTTGGTTGGTAGTAACCATAGTTAAGAGTTGTACAAGGAAATGAGGAAGAAGTTTATTGGCAGTAATCAGACATAACAGCAGTGACTAGTAGAGCTCAGACCACATGCAAGAAAGTGGGGACAATTTGAGAAAAACCCTGGCGTGTTACACCCATCCCTTTCATAAGCAAACCAAGTCCTTCAAATCTTGTGTTTGTCTTTTCTTTTTCCTTCAAACACGCTGTCTTCTGGGCTTGTGCATTGTGATGTGCAACTGTAGAATATAACAATATGGATTCTGACACCATGGTGCAACAAAACATGCACAATGGAAAAGATGAACAGGCCCGGTAGATATGTAATACTGTACACTCTGCCTAAGTTAAATGTTTGAAGATTTGTCATTGCCAATTTACAAACATGTATCCACTTTGTATGTCTTTATCAAAGCCATCTGTTACGGGCAGAATGTGATACAAGATCAATTTTTAAACAGAGTAAAGCTGGTCTGAATTCAGAGTTTTCCTTCTTCTAGACTGGTAGTCTAACCAAGGCTGAAAAAAAAACAAACCCCAGTCTGCCCTACTATTCACCAATAGCTAAGAAAAGAAGAGATATGTTCATGCCTCTCTAAGAAAATTAGTGAAAAATGAAATGCAAAGAACCCAGGATTTGAACTTAGGTTGATGACTTCATTTTCTATGATGAAAATCATTATGCTATGCGCACCTCCTTTGTAGCAGGAAATAACGTAGCAGTAGAAAAGTATCTAATAGGGCAACTTGCACTTTGTAGTTGGAAATGACAAGGCATTTTTATAACAAAGGGAAAGAGTATACAACATGATATGCCCTGTTTGACTCAGGGTTGGGAGGCAATGCATGAAAAGTCATAAACTCAGTCTGTGTAAATAATAAAGATATGAATCTTCTTTGAGATATACAAAGATACTTACTTAAGAATGTCACAATTTTCTGGATCGGTGAGATTAGGAACGTCTACGAAAAAAGACAAAAACGGAATTGAATTTTAAAAAAAAACTGTCAAATCATCAAAACAGGAAAGTTTAGAATTTAAAAAATGAATTGAGTAGGCAAAAAAAAAAAAAAAAAAAGTTGTGTTTCTTTAGTTTTAAGTTCATTAAAAAAAAAAAGATCATTTTGGGGCTGAATTGTGACAGCTGTCATTTCACTCTCTCTCTCTCTCACAGATCCTGTAATCTGGTTTGGTTATAGGAATGAGACCCATGTAGCATGTCTTGGGACAGAAATAGCCTGGCAGACCCCATCTCTTTCCAGGTCTACAATCTAGTTTGAATTCAGGGTTTTCCTTCTCTTAGACTGGTTGCCATACCAAGGTTAAAGAGCCCAGTCTACCCTACTATTTTACTCATAGATGGAGAGAGAGAGAATAGTCGGATCCTTGAAAGTATTAGCACTAAGTGAAATGTCAACAGCCTTGTTCAGGGTTTGAACTAGGGTAGCCAAGTCCACTGTGATCAACTGTGCCTTCCCTTTTTGCAAAACAAGTGTTTTTGGTTGTTTCCACAGCTGTTATGACTGAGTTCAAACGCATTAAGCATAAATTCCTAAAATAGACTATGCTGCATCAGCGCTGATTTAAAGGGTGAAGTACCCATTCATTGCCATTACTTCTAAGTCCACTCTGACCTGGAGATCTTCAGAACTGGAGCCTCATCATCAGATGCAGTTTAGTATCATACCCAGGACACACCACTTTTTGAAGGGGGTTCTTATTTGAATCTTTTAAGTCCCACTGATAGAGCAAGATAACATGATTACAAGTAAAATGAACCTCCATTAATCGTATCAAATTCAGTTTTCATTCAAAGAAAATGGATACAGTTATTTGGAAACTGTCCATGATGTTTTATTATTATCCTATAAAGGAAATTTAACATCACCAGAATTAATGAAAAAATTTAGAAAAAAGCAAGAAAGATAGCATTACTGTACACTTAAAGAGAAGTAGATCCATAAATCTATAGCCAAACAAAGAAAAAGCATTTAATTTACACAAAAATAATATTTTTCAACATAATCTTCTCCTTTGTCAATGCACTTAATTTAGCAGTGAATATTATGGTCTGGGAGACCTGGGTTCAATCCCTAGTCGTGTCATACAAAGACTTTAAAAATGGTACTTGATACCTCCTTGCTTAACACTCCGCAATATAAGGTATATATCGAGGGTAGAGTGAAGCAATCCAGGGAAAGGAGTAGCGCCCTCCCCTACACCTTGGTGTAGTAGCTATAGAAAAGAGAGCCTTCTGGTCGCCCTCAACTATGGTTGCCAGCTTTACTTTAATATTAGGTCAGACATTATAAAGTGAAAATTTCAGATAAATATTCAGCTACAGGTCAAAATCAATAATTTTGCTGCCTAACAATGAACAAAAAGTATTAATTCTACACATCAGATATTTAATTTTCAACATAATCTCTTTCATCAATGCTCTTAATTCTCTAGTGAATATTTACCAGATAAATCAAACATTATGCAATGAAAAGTTGGATCAAAATTCTTATAGATCCAACTTTGTATATACAGAACTGAATTTTGACTTCTTCTGACTGTAAACGATATAAAACTGTGACTTTCTTTTGAAGGGCTTCACATAAAACAGTCCTAAGCTTGTTCAACTTATGCCTAAATTCTACACTATAAACATCCTGAGAGTATTTTTAGCCAGATACGCCATAATAAAGACTTTTTCCCAAAAGCTTATAAACCAATATAATGAAATATAATGTGCTGCAACCAGAAATAACAACAAAATCTTCTTAAGTTTAGGCCTCAATTTTTCATTTATCTTAAAATCGACCAATTCTTCCTGTTATTGTATTTCTGTTGCTTTTTATATGAAGATACATCATTAAATCTGTAGCTGAATGATAAAAAAGCATTTACCTTATACTACAGATCATTATTTTTCAACATAATCTCCTTCCTTGTTAATGCACTTAAGTGGCTTAACAGCTATCATCATAGGAAGTGGACTTGATTATCCAAGTTCAAATCCTGAATGAAGTTGTTTGTATTTCATATAACACTAATCATCTTGAGAAAGGCATGAATCCAACTATTCTTCCTTCAGTTATGGGTAAATGGTAGGGTAGACTGATTTCTTTAGCCTTGGTGAGGCAACCAGTCTAGGCTGGGAGAAGGATAGGGTCAATCTGGCCCAAGACATATCACATGAGTAGGGTAGACTGGGTTCTTTAACCTTGGTGAGGCAACCAGTCTAGACTGGGAGAAGAATAGGGTCAATCTGGCCCAAGACATATCACATGAGTAGGGTAGACTGGGTTCTTTAACCTTGGTGAGGCAACCAGTCTAGACTGGGAGAAGGATAGGGTCAATCTGGCCCAAGACATATCACATGAGTATGGTAGACTGGGTTCTTTAACCTTGGTTTGGCAACCAGTCGAGACTGGGAGAAGGATAGGGTCAATCTGGCCCAAGATATATCACATGAGTAGGGTAGACTGGGTTCTTTAACCTTGGTGAGGCAACCAGTCTAGACTGGGAGAAGAAAAGGGTCAATCTGGCCCAAGACATATCACATGAGTAGTAACCAATAACTAAACCAGGTCACATGATATGTTTGCCTCTTTCTATTAATCACATAAATCAAAAATTATATAGTAAAAATTCAAGAAAGTTTAGCTAATAATTATGTCAGACAATATAATTACTGTATAGACGCACACACACACACATATATATATATATATATACTTCATTTATAATTAATTGCTTACCAAATCCATTGCCACTGAACTGAGATTTTTCCATGTCTAATGTCATTTTGATGGAAGATTCTCTTGATGCATGACGATTGCCTTGACGATTCCCAATAGAATTGATGATCTTAATTTGTTCCAATTCTTTCTCAAATCTTTGGAAATACCTGCAATAAAAAATGATAGTGTAATGTAGTTGATATTTTGCAATGTCTTTATGATGATTAAAAAGGTTTTAACAAGAATCAATCAATATATATATTTGTTCCAATCATTGGTTTGATAAGATGTCCTGGATATGACATGAAACAGTATTTGATGGTGAGGTTGGAGATCTGGAGAGTGAGGAGTATTTGCCATTACTCCTAGGTTCACTGACCTGACCCAGAGTGGTAATACCTGTTCAGGTCACATCTATAAGTCAAATAGATATGCTTAAAAATCATTTATATTCAATAGGACGAGGTAAAAAAAACCCACTCTTAAGAAATAATTGCATAAAAAAAAGGTAAATATAAATGAACAATGTGATTCCCTCAATTCTGGGCATAAAATAACCCCCGATGAGTTGACACGCCATTAAAATCAATTAAACAATAATGTAATTGATAAAACTGTCAGTCATTCACTAATGTATTTTAAAAATCACAAAATATCTTACAGCAATATGTACATTATCTAAATATCAAAACAATCTTATATTGTGTATATATTGAAACATCCTAAATATAGAATCAATTCAAAAGTTCCTAGAAACATATTTTTGTTTGGTTTGGTTTTATGGCATATCAACTATTTTAGGTTATTTAATGCCAAATCAATTTTATACATATAAACAGTTCATTTCAAACAGTACAATTTAGCATAAGTACCATTTCCCTTTACACTTACTAAAATGTAAAAACAGTTCTATTTCAAACAATTCAGTTTAACATAAGTACACATTTCAAGCGTCAAAAATACTTCTCCGTAAGATGGTTTGTTTTTATGTCATATCAAACATTGCAAATTATTCAATGACAAAGCCTGTCTAGATTTATATATTAAATGCACATGCTTTGTGGTCAGTTTTCTTATAACATTTCAAACAAACCTGAACTCATTTTCCTTCACAGTTAAAAGATTTCAAGCATTTCTATTCAGTATAAATCATTTGATTTACTTTTCCTCATTTGTTTGCACACAGTTAAATTATTACAAAAGTTACTATGTAACAGTAAGAATTTAACATCAGTTATTTGTTTGCACACATTTAAATAGATACGTATGATATATCAGAGATTAACAATTTAAAGGTGATTGAGCTAATAAGTTTGTCCACAGTTAAGTGGTTTCAGGTATTGTAGTTTTGGATTATTTCTTCAAGATTGAGGCCGGCAACTACGTGGTCTGTGTCGCTATCCATACTTTCTATACTATACTTTGTTAGGGTTTTGTTGATACGAGCATCGGATTGTTTGGTTCTTATAGGCGATTTTGTTCTTGAGAGCATTTTGAATGTTCTTCCTGGTCTTTCCTTGTTCACTTTGGTGTTCACCTGTATTTTTGCAGTTTGGCTATTGGGAGCTTGTGATTTTTGTTTAAGTTGTACATATTTTTGTCTGTACATTAAGAGATAACAACGCAACACTGAATTATCAATTAAACATTTTTAAATTTCTATTTTTCCTTTTACTTAAAGTAACAAAAATTTGCACTTCAATTGGGAAAGGCATAAACTTCTCTTTTCCCTCTCAGTAATGAGAAAATAGTAGGGCAGATTGGGTTCTTTAGACTTGGTTAGGTATTCAGTCCAGAAGAAGGAAAAAAATCTGAATTCAAACTAACTTTACACCACTTCAAAAAAGATCTTGTGTCAGCGGTGGATGGGTTGGGTATATAAAGTAGAGTATCCATTGTAAGTTCTAAAAAAGGAGACTCTTTCTTTCTGGTCATATTTTGTCAGAGAAACTCTGTGACCTGCAAGCGATAGGGAGGAATGAATCAAGGTAGTTGACAACATAAGGAATTGCCAAACCTGACTTAGTCCAAGAAAAAAAAAAAAAAAAAAAAAACCAACAAAAACAAAAAAAAAAGCTGTAACAATCCTTCCAGGTAAAGGTTTTTTTTTCTTTTTACTCCATTTTAGGTTTTATCTTTTCTTCTTTGGTTGTCAACTCTCTTGATTTATCCCTTGCTATTGCTTGCATATCATGGAGTTTCTCTGATGATATATATATATATATATATATATATATATATACACACACACACACACATATATCTTTGCTTTTGATTATATAAAGGCTTTAGCCACTGCATAAAACAAATATTTTCTTTAAAATTACAAATTAGGAAGAAATATTATTTTCAAGTCGGTTATCAAAATAAAATCCGGAGTTATTTCCCTTGTTATCATAAATTTATTCATTTTAAACAATCGCTTCCAAATATTTTGCCCTTCAGAAAAGCAACAATATTTTGAGCTTACAAAAGTAATTTTAACAGCAAAACATTATCAATAATTACTTTGTTTGATTGATTTTAACAGTATGTTAACTTGTCTGGGGTTATTTTATGCCTAGAGGTTAAGGAATTGTGCTCATTGTACATTTATATATACATTCTTTGAGTAGTTGTTGAGTTTTTTTACACAGGGTTATATGATATAAAGTATTTATTTCTGATACAAATAATTTGCACCCAGTTATATGGTCTCAAGTATTCTTATCTAAAACTAATAATTATATGGCTTCAAGTAACTAATAATAAACTTTAGTAAAAAAAAGACTTATAGCTTCAAGTAACTATTTATTCTTAATACAAATACTTCACAATTATATATAAAGTATTCCTATTGAATTTTTAAACAGATCTATTTGACTCATAGATGGGACACTGACAGATATTGCTACTTTGGGTCAGTGGACCTGGCAGTAATGGTAATGAAGGAGTACTCCACACTCCTCAGAGCTCCAGAACTGGATGTAATTTAGCGTCACACCCAGGACACATCTTTTTTTGGTGGAGGAAACCTTCCCCTCAACATCTGATAGTTGAGTATAAGTATAGATTTTGTTTACACACAGTTAAATGTCAAAACAGTTCTATATTAAACAATTCAGTTTAGTGTAATTAGAGTTTCAATGTCAAAAGCAGTTCCATTTCAAATAATTCAGTTTAGCATAAGTACACAGTTTAATTGTCAAAAACATTTCTATTTCAAGCTATTCAGTTTAGCCTAACAGTTTTAATTCAAATAATTCAGTTTAGCATAAGTATGCAGTTTAGTTCTATTTAACCCATAGATAGGGCCTTATAAGGTGCAAGCAATTCGGACCAGAGTGGACCTGGGAGCAATGGCAATGAAGGGGTGCTCCGCATTCCCCAAAGCCCCAGCATTACTGGAACCTCACCATCAGATTGTTTAGTGTTATATCCAGGACACTCATTGGGGGTGTCTTACCCCTCTGCAGAGGTGCAGTCGGTGTATTCTACAGCCCCCCACCCCCAACCAACTGGCCAATGTGCCATTGTTGATAGGTTGTGGTTATATACATGATGCAAAGGAATTTTAATAGTACATAGATGTGAGGAAAAATGAGAATAGTATAAAAGCATCAAAGAGTTAAATAAAGAAACAAATGGATGAATTAAAATAAAGAAACAAATTGATGAATTAAAATAAATTTACTTTTCAATAAGTTCAGCCAGTTCAGCTTTTGTGTTGATTTCAATTCCAGTTGAAAGTTCTGTTTGAAACCAGCTCATTTTGTCGACTGAAAATCAAATCAAAAAAATTGAGTGAAAATAATGCAATGAAACGTTGAATCAAATAGTAAACTGTATAAATCAGTAAAATGATTGGGTTTAATCATAAGGGTTATTTAAATAATGATTGGGTTTAATCTTAAGGGTTAAAATGATTGGGTTTAATCTTAAGGGTTATTTAAAGCTGAAATTTGATTCATTTCTAAATGTTTGATTGTTATCCTAACTATAATCTCAATGTTTCATTACTTTTTTTTCAATAATTATTTGTTTGCACACAGTTATATGATATCAAGTCATCATCATCATCATCGTCAAATCATGATAATAGTACAGATTCCCTAGACTTCTTCTTTCCATTAGTCCCTATCAGCCAACATTCCCAGTAGGTCCTCAATGGCACTCAGTGTCAGCACAAAGTTGATGAATGTTGGTCCTTACTGGCAAGAGAACACTGGTGTGCCCTTGTGTAGTAGTCCATAGGAGAACATTGCTCATGAGTTTGTCTTTACATCTCCAGCAGTGCCCAAAATGTCTTGTCCCTCTTACTTAGATGGTTTGTGTGATGGGAAGGAAGTAGCAGTAAAGCTGCTATTTTGTGAGGTGCTGCTTCCAAGATTTGTTTAAAACGGAAACAAGAAGGAGCTATCTCCACTTTAAGTGGTTTCAAGTATTCCTATCTAATACTAATAATTCAATTATATGGTTTCAAATAACTATTCCTATTTAAGAATAATTATTTATTTGCACATAGGAATACTTAAAACTAATAACTATCAAATACTAATAATTTTCAAACAGATCTACTTGACTTATAGATGGGAGCCTATCAAGTAGTACCACTCCAGGTCAGAGTAGACTTGGAAGTAATGGCAACAAAAGAGTAGACCAAACTCTAGAGTTGGTGCCTCATCACCAGATACAGTTTAGTGTCATAACCAGAACAACCCATGGTGAAGGGAGGTCTTACACGTCTGCAGAGGGTGCAGTCAATACATTCTAAGCTCGGCTGACAGAATGATCTGCAAATTTGAAACAGGAGAGGGAAGCATTTGTGTTGAAATGGTTATCATCATTGGAAATGGACCCAGCAATCCAAGTTCAAATCCTGGATGAGGCTGTTTGTAGTTAACTATGAACTAAGGCTGTTGGAAAAGGAATGAATCATTCTTTTCTTTCCCTAGATACTTATAAATAATAGGGCAGGAAAAATTCTGAATGTGGGACGAGCAACTTCATTTCATAAAACCTAAGTTGTTATTCAAACTGCAGATACATCACAGATACAGTGGGGTATTAATACTATACTCCTCAAGGAATTTGAAGTATGTGGAGAGAGAGAACGAGAGAGCCATAGAAAAGGCAGGGAGGGAACCTTAGATCAAGTGAGGACAAGAACAAAGACAACATATATTGTTCCTGTAGATTCCCTTGTGGAGCAGAGGGTCACAAATATACAAGATCAGTGATGGTGTTGTGGTTTTCATAGCAAGCAGGTTTTTATAGGAGGAGTTGTTAGGTCTACGTCTCTTGGTGTTGAATTCAGCTTTCTTTCTCCTACATCAGTTAACCAACCAATGAAGCTAGACAGCCCAATCTGCTCTACTATTTACCAATAGCTAGTGAGAATAAAAGATGGATTCATGCCTTTCCCAAGGGCATTAGCATGAAGTGAAATGCAAACAGCCTTGTCTATCATTTGAACTAGGATCACCGATTCCATGAAGTACAGAAATGACACCCTTCTACCACTTTTTTAATAATCACAAGAATACCACAGAATATTTGTTTTGATTGTCTTGCAGCAAAATATTGACGAATGATATTTGTCCACATATCTTTGAGTATCTGACTCTTTTACCCTTTCAGAAAATATCTGGCATTAGAGTCATTTCAGTTAAGAGCCTCGTTAAATATAAGAAAATATTGTCTGTCATCATTTCCACAGATATGGAGTCAGCCTCTTTTTAAACTTGTTGGGTGCAAAATGCTGATAAAATTTTTTAAAAATGCAGAGAATGAAATAAAATTCAAATTGTGAAATTAAAATAAGAAAAAGAATTTACCTAAAATGTTCAATTTTGAGTTTTTTTCACTTTTGCTTCTAAAAAAATACAAAGAAAAAAGTCAAAAAGTCATATAAAGTGAATTATTCACATTTGATTAAATATTACATTATATTTGGAGGTAGCTAACTAAATTGGAGATGTAAAATAATTATATATTTCATTCAAGTCATAGAATTTTTAAACTATTCAAAAATTGAATTTAAAATCAAATTCTAAAAATACTAAAAAAGGTTTTGTTTAATGGCATATCAACCTTTGTGGATTATTTAATACCAAAGCTATCCTTGTAAAAGACCAGCAGTTATGCTATTTAACCTGAAACTTGGGGAATAAGGGGGTTCATAGCTCTCTCAAGGGTATTAGTGTGAAAATCAACATAATAGCACGACTGGAGTTCAAACTTGCCTACTTGGAGGCTGCACTCCAGCTCGTTAGTCATTACACTGCTGGGATTATCTCCCTTGGTGTAACAGTTATCATCGTAGAAAATAAAATCAGTTACCCAAGTTCAGATCCTGAACGAAGTTATTAGCATTTTCCTTCATGTTAATGCCCTTAAAAAAGGCATGAATCCATCTTTTTTTTCTCCCCAGCTATGGGTAAATAGTAGTGCAGACTGGATTCTTTAGACTTGATTAAGCAACCAATCTCAGAGAAGGAAAACTCTGAATTCAAACCAGCTTTATTCCACTTATCACATACTGTCCATGGGGGAGACATTGGATAAATAAATACATTATTTCCAATCAAAATAATATCAAATTCACGAAGAGAGATATATTCTTTGGCTTCTGCGATTAACATGAAATAGAGTAGCAGTTTCTCACAAGACTTGAATTTGTATGGAAGACTTTTGGATTACATCTTTTATGCGGTGTTGGATTTGACTAAATACGCTTAGGGCTGAACATACTTGGTCCCTCATTTTTTTTTAATAATATATTTTTATTTTATCACTAGTTATTATTTTTTAACACTAATTCTTCAAAAATTTATATATATATATATATATATATATATATATATATATATATATATATATATATATATATATATATATATTCCCCCTCCCAAAAAAAAACAAAAACAAAAAAGAATTATTTGCACTGATAATTTTATTTATATTAAGTTCTTTACCAGGAATATCTAAATTTGATATTCTATTTTTGAATATTTATTTTTTATTTTTCCTGATTGGAATTATTCTCTATTCTGAATTTACTGGATTGAATAATATCTTATATATATATATATATATATATATAAAATAATAATTAAATAAATATATGATAGTTTTTACAGCATTATTCGGTCCAGTTAAACCAGAGTTGGGAGTAATTCCTTCAGGACAAGAAAATCATTCAGGATCAAATAAATAATAAAAATAATAATAATAATAATAATAATAATAACTGTGTAAAAAAAGAATGTAATTGTAAATCCCGAGACAATTGTCCTATGAATGGACTATGTAATTTAAATAATGTAATATATCAAGCAATAATTTACCCAAAAGAAAATATAATGGATAAAAAAACTTATATCAGTTTGTCGTCCACGAAATGGAAAGAGAGATAAGCAAACCATAAATATACTTTCTCTCACGAACATCTAAAACACCATACGGCACTATTGAAACAATTCTGGTGTTCTGAGATTGAATGGTCTATTTTGAAAAAATCAAATACTCCAAATAGTTATGACAGTAGATGCAAATCGTGCTCAGAGGAGAAAATACAAATAATGACGTATAAATTGCCTGAAAAGTTATTAAATAAGAGATGTGAATTAATAGCTAGATGTAGACATAAGACAAAATTTAAACTATCTACTAATAATTTAAAAAAAACATAGAAATAAATAGTGAAACAAGGAAAAAAAAACGTATCCAATATACGCACATGGATAAAATAGGTGGCTGAGGAAATTGAATCAAATTTAATATAAATATTAATATTTCCCTTACAAAAATTCATTACATTAACATAGCACATAAAAGTTATTTATCGAACTTAACAAGAAAAGAAAAGAAAGAAAATAAAATAAATAAAAAAGTTAAATTACCGTAATTATAACTGACGGAAGAATTTTGAAAATAAAATAAATAGGTAAATAAAAAAACGAAATTAAAAAAAAAACGAGGAGGTAACTCTTCACCTCTCTCCATCCCCCCATGTCTATTCTGTTTTATTTATCCATTGGATCTGAAGAAGTCCTGTTATATTTTTCTTCGTGTTTTTGGTTTACATCAGAAACGCAAAACAGGATGGAAATAAATTTATAATCCTAAAATAACCGGTCTTTGGTTTTTTCTTTAAAGAATGATAGTTTTTATATATATTTAATAGCATAGATGTTCATTTGCGATCACTTAGTCTACCACAAACCCACCAAGTGAGATAGTGACAACCAGATACTGTTTGATTGTTTTGTTGTTCAATGGCATATCAACCTTTTTGGGTTATTTAATGCCAAATTCATCCTTCTAGAAGAACCATAGTGGTGCTATTTAACCCATAGCTGGGAAGATAAGGAGATTTATACCTTTCCCAAGGGTATTTGTTTGAAAGTGAATGTAATAGTGTGACTGGAGTTTGGACTCATTTACCACGATCCCGCTATCCAGCACTTTCATCATTACACCACAAGAATACCCCCCCATATACTGTGATTATATATATATATATATATATATAAAGAAAAACCTTTAAAAATCACTTATATTTGTTTGTGATAATATTTATTTCAGCAGACTCTTTATTTTTTTAAATATTAGATCTGCATCTTCAGACAAAAAAATAATGGGTCTGCTGAAATTAATATCACAAACAAATATGAGTGATTTTGAAAGGTTTTTTTTTTATATGAATTTATTTGCTCAGAATTTTAATTTATTATTATTTTTACATTGAGCTTTCAATTGGATTTAAAATTATATGGATATTTAAGAAAGAAAATCCTAAATAGAATCATTCCCACCATTAGCTGACTTGAGTTGGCTTATATATATATATATATATATATATATATATATATATATATATTTTCTTTATCATTGACATTAATATAAAAAATAATAATTTTGACAAAATTCTTTTTAGAGAAGGGCCTCAGCAGATAAAAGATTGCTTTTGTGAAAGTCACCTTAAACACTTTCTGTAACAAAAAACTTTTGTCGATAAATAAGGCACAAATCATTAATCATTAGCTGTTCCCCCATCAACTGATTCTTAAAACAATTCTTGTTTCACTATTTTGTAAACAGAGTTTTAAGCTATTAATGTTAAGTGTTCTAAAATGATATAAAAAGTTCAGTTACTTTTTAAGCCTTTTGTCATGAGACATATTTCTGGCAAGAACCATAGCTTTTCTACTGTTTGGATGAATTGGCTTCTTGTTCTGGCCGACTTTGGCTTTTGGTGCTTTTGGCTGGAAAGAAATGAAAAATACCAAAATAAAAAATGGAAGATTAAGACTCTGAATATAAGGGTTGGCAGAAATACATCACACATTTTAAATTTTCACCTGTGTCGTACAGTAGTTCCATCTAACTAATGTCTTGCCATTTTTTCCAGATATTATCACAGCTTGGATTGGTGCACACCATGTATTTGCTGTTGAAATGTTTTTAAGACTGGGGAATCTGTAATTATTACATAAAGAGCTTTTTGTACTCATTTCATGTTACATTGGAATGATGCTGTTCTGGATAGAAAATCAATACTGTTCTGAGTTGAAAATTCTATCCAGAACAGCATCATTCAGACATATGTCACTGTTACTCATGTAAACATATTAATCTGAGAATTAATTTTTATTTATTGCGGACTTTTTGTCCTCATCTTGGTAGTTTTTGTGTTGTTTCTTCTTTCACTACGTTTCGTCCAAATTTCACCTCTGGCCTTTTCAGGTGATTTACTGCGACCTCGGATAGGAATGCTGAGTCTTGTAACCGTATCCCCAGTAATTACTGCCTTCCATAGTTGTTGTCTATCGCACCACGTTTTTGGCCGAAACGTAGTGAAAGAAGAAACAACACAAAAACTACCAAGATGAGGACAAAAAGTCTGCAATAAATAAAAATTAATTCTCAGATTAAGAAGCCTCATCTTAAAATGATTCCAATTAAAGACAAGTATAAACATATTAAGTATTCTTTTATCTTTATATTAAGCTTAATAGTTTGGTACAGGGCTACAATAATAGAGCACTTAGTGAAGATTGAAATTATTATACTTTGCTAATGACCAGGCAACACAACAGGTGCCTCTAAACAAGAGATTGCTCAACTTTTTAGACCATTGACCACTTAATGGAATTCTTGATCTCTCATTAAATTCGCCAGTTATATACGATAAATACTTAAGAGATGTACAATTTCTATATGCATCAGAGAAAGAAACTGTATAAAAATGTCCAATCTTATCGAAATATGGAAAAATACAGCATGAATATGTTGTACAAAATAGACAACTGTTCACAGTGAATAGGTTTGGTTTAGTTGCGTTTTGTAGCATATCAACTTTTGTGGGTTACTTAAAGCCGAATTCTACTTATATATATATATATATTGTAAGCGAATGGCTTGTAGATAAGACTATTTTTAAACGAGCCAGAATTAATCTGTGAGCACAGTCAAACGATTTCAAGTATTGCTTGTTTGTACACAATTAAATCATTTCAAATATAGAAAATGCTTAAATAGTCCCATAGATGAGACCCTAACACGTACAACAACTGCGAGTCAGAAAGGACCAAGAAGCCAATGCAATAAAAGGGTATTTAACATTCCTCAAAGCTCTAGGATAGAAGTCACTTCATCAGATTGTTTAGTGCCATATCCAAGATATGCTCACAGTGGAGAATCTATTTCCAGTTATTTGGAATAAAAAAAGGTAAATCTATTTTTATTTCTTAATGTCAGCCTTCAACTTGCAAGTTCTGTTTTCAATCTCCACCAAGCTAATCGACCTCTTTTTACTCCCAGTCATTTATGAACCCCTTGGTGGAGGATTGGAGAATCCCATCGACCACCCATCACAGCTCAAAACATTTTACAAACATTTCAGTTTTCTAAAATCATAGTGAAGCCACTTTATTTTTATTTTTACGTTTTAGAGAACCTGTTTCCTCTGCGATGATTAGAGTGGATAAGACTTTTTTAAAGTCATGATCACGCTGGTATGCAGACAGTAAACGTGCTTTAAAAAATCCTAAGAATGAAAAAAGAAAATGTAATAGTGAATGAAAATTAAATTTACAATGGCTCAACAAAACAACGAACTAAATTTTCTATTTTAGTTTGACCACCACGCTGATAATTAAAAATTGAAGAAAATACAATCTGATCCTAACAACCAAAAATATTAAGAAAGTAAAAGATAAGATTAATTTTTTTTTTTTAGATATTAAGATAAAATAAATAAAAACAATTTAAATGAACGTTTTTAGTTTTGTCACTGAGAAAAAAACAAAAAACGAACACGTGTTTTCAAAATTAATACTCACCATCTTTTCAAACGTTCTAGTTTCAAGTTAAAATAGGAGAAAAAAACAGGGGCACTTTTCCAGCTGTACAAATCAATTTCACAAGTATATATTCATCTATCTCAAATAAATAACAATGATTTACGTCTTAAAAAATAAAGTTAAAATTTAGACGATGACTGAATATCAACAACGTGCAGTCATGATTTCCAAGGGAGATAAGTCTGTTGTGCATAATCTTCTAAGAGCAGATAATCGAAGGGTTTTAATTTTTATATTATATATGATATAATATCGTCAAGGAAAGTAAAGTTGGCGACTGTAGTCGAGGGTGACCCGAAGGCTCCCTTTTCAATAGCTACTACAACGAGGTGTAGGAGAGGGCGCTACTCCATTCCCTTGATTGCTCCACTTTACCCTTGATTTCTTCCTTATAATGCTGTTAAGCTAGGCAATATCAAGTACCATTTTTTTGAGTCTTTGGTATGACTCAACCTGGGATTGAACCCCGGTCTACCGGACCATTGGCAAACACTCTACTCATTTGGCCACTGGCCTGGTTATGATATAATATAATGATATAGTATCATATAATATAATATCATCACCATCTTATATTATTTTATTATACTCTTTATATTATTTTATTTCTTATTTTATTAATATCGTTATATCATTAATGTTGTTATTATTTACTAAACTTTAATTCATTGTTGGCACAAGGCCTCAGGATCGAACTTACCTTTCTTGCACTCACTTTTATAGTAGGCAAGCTGCTGCTGATTTTTATATTAAGTTAAATGCTAGTTAATCATGTAAAAATACACACCGGTAAAACTGACTCAGCTTTTGTCTACTAAAACTAATTATCAATGTAAAGTGGTACGATTGATTGATTGGTTGATTGATTTTAGTGACATGTCAACATATCTAGTGTAATTCTATGTCTAGAGATTGGGAACAATACTCCCAATTTGTAGCTGTGTCAGTATTATTGCATGGTCGCACCACATGGACTATAACAAAATGTCAAGAGAAAAAACTAGATGAAAACTACTGAGGGGTGCTGCATGCTATTTTAAACAAATTCTGGAAGTTGGACCCTAAAAAACAGCAGATGTACGGCCACTTACCTCCCATCTCACAAACTGTCCAAATAAGACAAGTAGACATGCTGGGCACTGTTAGAGAATTAAGGATGGACTTATATGCAATGTTTTCTCATGGACTTCTAAACATGGAAACACCAGTGTTGGTTGATCAGCAAAAACTTGCATTCACTAGCTCTGAGGGACCATGGGTGCAGGGAACTTGCTAACAGTGATGACCAATTGGGACGTATGCAATGAGAGAGAGAAAGGTATTTATTTTTCATGTGGTCCTATCGAATATTAATAACTTTTTAACAGATCTATTTGAGCCTTAGATTGTGTTGTATATTGACCTCCGATCTGGCCAAGCTGTCTAAATAGGAAATGCACCTGTGTAAATAACAGGTGCATCTGGTCAAGGAATATCAGGATATAACTTTGACTGTGGACGGGTTGAATTGAGTGCAATTTGTGACGCCCACAAGAAGAAGGTGGGCGTTGAACAATTATATAACTCAGTGCACAGGAAGTTCAAGGCAGTTGGAGAAAAGATGCGGTAGAGAAAACTAGCACCTAGCAGAGGGGGCCCTCAGGACCCCTGATTGAGCAGTTGAAGTTCAGATCAGTTGGAGAGAAGATGCTGGAATGAGGAACATATCCCAGAGAGGCTGGGCCCCCAGGCCCCTGGTTGAGCAGCCCAGGAGAATGGGAAAGAAACGCTGTTATGGCCATAAGAGTGTGGGTCAATATGTTGCAGTTCTGTTTGTTCTCCAACTCCCTCTCACACACAACCCTTTCAAATAAAGTAAGAGGTTTATTTTTCTGAAGAACTGTGTCGCTCGTCTTCATTGCGTCGCTATGTTTCTGCATGCATATGTATTATGTGGTTATACAACAATTGAACCCTAAAAAATAATACCTTGTAATGAAAAATGGGGTCAGAACTCCTTCATGCCAACTATCAGAATAACACGACTTCGCAACTCACGCCAACTCCTCTTAATTCAATGTCTGTTCTCCGCTTTCAGAATAACACTCTGCCTTGCCAATTTGGTCTTTTGATAGCCTCTTCTCCTCATATGCAAATTACCTCTACTCGCATATAAGGAGTCCACAAACTCACATTCCTCTTTTTTCTTCTCCCAACGGTCAAACGCAGATGCGATGTGAGTAATCTATTCCATTACTTTTTTTTACCACAAACCTTTAAACACTTTTTATTTTTCCGTAAATGGCATTTCCTTACCTAAGAAAACATTAAACATAGAATTTCAAGTTGTTTAAATGCTGTTAAAAACGAAGATTATTTGAACAAGAATTGGTTTAGTTATTTGATTAGGAATTGTTATCAATTTTTCTGAAACACTGTATATTCATATTTTTCTTACAGAGATTGGTAATAAAAAAAGCTAAGTAAAAAAAAAGGAATTATCTTACAGTTTCATTTTATAGGAAAGAGAAACTCACTTTGTGGTGATTGCTCCAGTTGGCTGGAGCTTCAGAATACACCGACTGCATCTCTGCAGAGGGATAAGACCCCTTCCCCAACGAGTGTCCTGGATATGACATTAAACAATCTGATGGTGAGCCTTAGTAATGCTGGAGCTTTGGGAAATGTGGAGTACCCTTTTATTGCCATCACTTCCAGGTCCGCTCTGTCCCGGAGTGGTAGCACTTGATAGGGTCCTATCTATGGGTCAAATATAACTAAACTGTATAATTATGGTAAACTGAATTATTTGAAATAGAACTATTTCTATGTATAAAAATGGATTTGGCATTAAATAACCTACAATGGTTGAGATACCATAAAACCCAATCAAACCAAAATGACTTAATTTGGTATTAAATGACCTGTAAAACGAAACAATAAACCAACCAATAAACCAACTTTTTGGTGATATCTTTTTTCAAGAAATATCTTTCTACTAAAATATAAAATTGCATAGTTTATTCACGCATAAATTTATTGAATTTTAATGGTGTCCTGTAAAAGCTCATTTTGTTTTCTTAGATCCAATGGAACTTCTTTTTTTTTTTTAATCTTGTTGATTTTTATAATCTCATGTGCTTAAAGATTGACAGATAGTTGTTACTGTGTTGTAAATAAAAAATAATATTAGTTTGGTTTGGTTTGATGGTATATCAACCCTTGTAGGTTATTTAATGGCAAATTCTGATAATACATATATATCAAATATATGTATACGATTTGTAAACATATTTTGTAGATAACATTCTTAGAATGAACTACATCTCTTTTTTTCACTCAGTTAAATGGTTTCAAGTCTTGCTATATAACAGTGACAATTTAACATCAGTGATTTGTTTGCACACATAGTTTGTTCTATTTGACCCGTAGATAGGACCCTATCAGGTGCTACAATTACGGGTCAGAGAGGACCAAGGAGCAATAGCAATAAAGGGGTATTTCACATTTCTCAAATCTCCAAAGCTGGAGATTTGGATGATTTAATGTCATACCAAAACTTGTTGGGTTGAGGGTCTTACCCCTTCGCAGAGATGCAGTTGGTGTATTCTACAGTCCTGGCCATCTAAGTCAACTAATATTAGAAAATGTGTTTGAATGTGGAATAAAAAATGTTTTATGAATCATTTGATTCAACTATAATTAGTTGAGCTATATTGATCGACTAAAATTTGATTCAAAACTATTTCAATGAACATTTGATTTTTAATTAATTTTGTAGAAAGACCGTAAATGTTTTCCTTAGAGAATTGGTGTGTCCATTAATGGTCACATAAAAGTCTTGGAATCACATAGTTGATGTCTTTCACTTTTGTCAGTTGAACAGTACAGATTTTGATTTTTGCTATTGGAATGTAAAGCTGAAATGGCCAAGACCATTTAACTGGCCATCACTTTCAAGTGAGACTTTTTCCGTTTTTGTACCATTTTTACAACAATAAACAGTATCCACATACTGCTTGTTCATAGAATGATATGTGTATAGTTTATTGGTGGTGTTGGGGAGAGAGAGAGACGTCTGTGTATTATTTTCTGTACTTGTCTGTGTAAATGAGTTTATCTTGCCTTTTCTTTCATGTAATCATTGTTAGTGTATCACAGATATACTAATATGAATATTGGATTTTGGGGAGCGGACACTTGACTAAATATCCTTCCTACCACCAAGCAAACCCAATAATTTGTTTAATCAATTCAATTGATTGCTATCAAATAAAAAAAATTTCTATTGATTTGATTTTATGAAAAGTTTTTTTGTATTTCTTATAATATTGGTTCCCCAACTTCATAACCAGGTCGATTGGTGTTCCATGTGATATCTAGACTATAATAAAAAAGAGCCATCAAAAATAATTCCTGTTGTAAAAGATATTTGAGAAATCAAACTTTAATTTTCCATCATTAAACACACAGAATATTTGAAGCCATTGCGTAAAAAGCTTATCTGATTTTATTACAAGAATAACTGGTATCTGTATCCTGTGATTGTAGACTTAGAATTTATCATGTAGATGTTAAATTCTAATGTCGAATCTTGTTACGACTCATAAACTCTTCATAAATCTTTTTCTGATTAGTGGACACACAGGTGAATAACCATGTGACAAGGAATTAAGCTTTTTTTGCCAATTGGGGTGCACCATTGACTAAAGTTGACTTTCTTGATCCCCTCAAAAACATATAAGTAACACCCCCACATTCCACAATAACCAGTTCTCCATGTGACTTCAACAGGCAAAAGCTCTTTCATTTGCCTTCTCAACAGCTAGGCATAGATAACGCTCAGAACATATCTTTTTTTTTGTGGGGGATCAAACCACCTTACCTCATATACACATCAAAGGAAAGCCCAAAACAAGTCATCCATGAACTTACCATGAACTAAACACCATAGAATGGATATTCAACAATTGAGATGTTTTGTAAACCCTCCGAACTGTAGAGTAGGTAGTATCTGCGACTCATCTTGAATAGCAGCAGATCAATTTGGACAGCTTATATATGTCTCACACATTCACCGTTGAGACCTATTTGCATACCTCGTGCAAATGGAGCCGACGGTACTTTGTAGTCAGACGTCTCCGACTAGTGTTCTTTAATTTCTTCACATGAAATAATTTAACAAAATGGAATCATCTTGTAGATTTCTACATATAAATCCCAGCCTATTCATTGAATCTACAGCTGTTTTCTTACAATTTCTTCCACCCTATTTAGCAAGCAGTATGACATCCCGGTCAGTGAGTTGGCTCTTTTCACTCTCTCTCCACTTCCCTGTATTACCATACACAAATATAACAGAATTACCAATTGATACATTTTCTATTTTGTTCTGTAACTAAAAGGACTGGAAGGATTTGCTCCAAGCTAAAAAGATATTTTAACTATTTTGATCCAGCTTTCCATTTGATATTTATGTGAACAAGGATTTTCTTTTCTTAATAACATTAAATGCCAAAAAAAAAAAAAGAGAGAAGACTTCTGTGTATTTAAAAGGAAATGAGTTTGTTTCCTGTTCTAATACATGTTAGTTGGTTGTTAGGGTTTTATGGCATATCAACCTTTGTAAGTTACTTAACATCAAATCCATTTTTATGTAAAGAAACAGTTCTATTTCAAACAATTCAGTTTAGCATGAGTACACAATTTAATTGTCAGAAACATTTCTATTTCAAGCTATTCAGTTTATTCAAACATTTCTAATCCATCCAATTCAGTTTAGTATAAGTATAGATTTTGTTTACACACAGATGTCCAAACAGTTCTATTTAAAAAAATTCAGTTTAATGTAAGTAACAGTTCCATTTTAAACAATTCAATTTAGCATAAGTATGCAGCTTAAATGTCAGTACACAGTTTAATTGTCAAAAACATTTCTATTTCAAACTATTCATTTTAGTCAAACAGTTTTAATTCAAACAATTCAGTGTAGCATAAACATGCAGTTTAGTTCTTTTAAACCCATAGATAGGGCTCTATCAGGTGCTACCATTCTGGCCCAAGTGGACTTTAGAGCAATGGCAATGAAGGGGTGCTCCACATTCCCCCAAATCCCAGCATCACTAGAACCTCATCATCAGATTGTTTAGTGATATATCCAGGACACTCACTGGGGGGGAAGGTCTTACCCCTCTGAAGAGGTGCAGTCAGGGTATTCTACAGCCCCAGCCAACTGGGTAATGTTCTAATATAGAAAACAGGATTAAAATCATTTAGTCCATATTTCTCTTTGATAATTCTTCTTAATTTACTGAATTAAAACATAATTACTGATTATGTTCTGCCATTTCATCTAATTCTATAAACTAAAATGTATAACTACCTTTTTTTAATACATTTTGGCATACAAAGTACGTGAGAAGTGAAATGTTATAACATTGAATTGCTTTTACATTAAAGTCTTCTCTTTGGATGACCTCGTTTTTCAATTTTTCATTATACAAAGTACACCAAAATATTTTTATTTCTAAAGTGAATCCTGAACAAGAAAAGCCTATATGAGAATAGAGAAATAATGAATGATTATCTCCCTTGTAGAATGGGCATGTTTGTTAGGAGGCTCTTGTCTGTAGTCATATGATAATACCAGAATCCATACTTGTTTTATTTTACCTTTGTTTTTCAACCAGCAAAGACGTCTTTTGCCTGGCTAGATTGTATAGTAAAGCTGGCATGGATGTGATTATTTTACTGTCAAACTTGTAGCAGCAAGAAATTCGCATTTTTGGTTGGCACGCAATTTAATTTGACCGTTAGGGTCGATGCCTGATTTCACCCAATAAGAATGACTTATCCTATTCAGCCAGGAGCATCTTTCTGGGCAGCACAAACTGGGGAAAAGCCGTCAAACACTCTCTTTTCACAGAACAACTTTGTTCAGTACAGACGTCTACTGTCTGCTCTCCAATAGCAGCAGCAGCAGCAGCAGCATGGCACCATGAGGGAAGCAGTCTAATTCATGGACTCCTTGGCTATTTTTCTTCGACCGTTGAATATGGATTAGATACATTCAATACGCCACACACAGGAACAACTTTACGTCACCCCCCAAAATTGGCTATGTCGACTGCAATGCAGAACCCCGCTCCGACACCTCGCTCTTATTTCACCCCTGGGCAACATTTTTTGGAGACATGCACGCTTCTCCCCAAAACAACCAGAGCCACAAAATCACGGTGACTTCAACGTTTATTTCCTCAAACAGCAAACATGACTTTTGCTACATATGGCGAACATATCTCCCCCGTACGTCCAACAATGCCTTAAAATAACAATACACCTTTCGTCCAGGCATTTAGCGGCAAAAATACTTTCTCCACTCTGTTGTATAGCCACTCAATAACCATGACCATGATTAACTATACAAACACATAATACATATATATGCTTATATACACATATACATGTTCATGCAGGATACATACTGACACAATGAATAACAGATGAGTGAAGACTTCTTTAGAAAAATATACCTCTCACTTTATTTGTAACGTGAGAGGGAGTTGGAGACCGAACAGAACTGCAATATATTGACTCTCACTCTTATGGCCGTCAGCGTTGTGTCTTTCTCGTTCTCCAGGGCTGTTCAACCGGAGGCCCAGGGTCCCAGCTCTCTGCTGGATGATGGCTTTCTTTACTGCATTATATCACCAACTGGTCTGGTCCCCAAACTCCATCGGGGGTCCCGAGGGCCCCTTCGGCCAGGTGTGGCTTTCCCTACCACATCTCATCTATAACTCCGAATCTCTGACTTCTTGTCTTGACTGAGTTATATAATAGTTTAACGCCCACTCAATCCTTGGAATGGCATGTTTGATCATCATCAAGCGGAAATAACTGTCATGCAGTTCAGAGGTCACTCTCTTCCGGTGCATCAGTCTATGAGTGTATCATGGGATTTTTTCCTTGTCCCATTTTGTTAGCCAGGTCCACCTACACGATTTTTCCTCACAAGTGCCATCGGAATGTGTCACTTCCTTTCGGTGCATCACCTTGGAATGGCATATTTGGCCTGGTCGAAGGTCAAAATACAACACACTCTACCATTCCTTCTTTCCTTTCCTATGAGACTTGCAGCACAAACATAAACTCTATATTCCATGCTGCCATTAAAAACCTTCATGTAAAAGCTAATGGCATCTTCGTCTTCTTACTTCTTCATCCTCCTTTATTTAATATCAACAATTAGCGAGGGAATAACACACACGCGTAAGAATATATTTCTTTGCCAAAAACAAAAACAAACATTCCTCATCGCTAAAAACTATTTCTAGTAAAACCTTTTCTATTTTTAGATCTCTTCACATACTGCTTGTTCATAGAAAATTAGGTGCATTTTCATCTTTTGGGATACGTTTGTGCTTTCTTTTCATAATAATTTATGTGTATATTATGTAATGTTTCTGTATGTTTAAAAGAGCTTATTTTGTCTTTCCTTCCTTTTATTTCGTGTAAGTGTGTCACAGATATATGAATGCACTCTTTGATGAGTGGTGACTTGACTAAGTATTTTCCTTACCTCCAAGCAACCCCATAAAACTAACAAAGAAAATAGAATTTAATGCCAGTTAAAGCTACAGTTAAAGATGGATGTGATAAACATAAACTTTATTTATATTTAGAAATTTATTTAAAAATTTTTTTTTTACTTATTTGATAACTTGGAAGTTTTTCTTTAACAATATTAAAACAACTTTTTTTTTTTTCAAGAATGAAATTTTTGAGAGTAGAGTAACATCTCAATTAGAACTTTTGATAGTCCTAAAAAATACAGAAAACTGTAAGATACGGAATGGTCATAGCAGAAGATACAAGTCTGATCGGCTATTTTTAACAGTGATGGAAACACAAGTACAGCTGATAGAAATTGTGAAATGATTGAAAAATTTCAGAAATTGTGTTGTACCCTTCAAACACTTGATAACTTTAAATAATCTCACACAACAGAATCTGAAGTTACGATAAAATTAAAAAATAAATTTAAGATTTGATGGTTTTTTTTAAAATCAGAAAATGGGTTAAATTAATCAGATTGATTGATTGATTTGAATGACATGTCAACCTTTCTAGGGTTATTTTATGCCTAGAGGTTAGGGAATTGTGTTCCTTGTACATTTATATCAACATTTTTTGTGAAGTCATTTATTAAGAATAAAAAGAAAATTTATACTAAGTCCTATCAAATACAAAAAACTTTCAAACAGATCTATTCGACCCATAAATGGGACCCTAACACTGAGTCATAGTGGACCTGGGAGTAATGGCTGTGAAGGTGTAGATTTCTAGAACTGGAGTCTCACTATCAGATGCAGTCTAGTGTCATACTAGGTTATCCCTTTTTTTTTGTGGTTTGTATGTCATACACCTTTCCAAGGGATACAGTCAGTGTATTCGAAGAATTGCTGTATCACACTTCTCTCCCTTGAATTGTAAAATGTTTTTATTGGCAGTAAATTCGCTTTTTGTTTTGAAAGCCTAACAGCACAAGCAAAAACTTGTCAATCTGATTTTCCAAACTGTCTTCTGTTTTAGACTAAAGGATTTTATTTCAAACTTTACTCAATTATTGAAATGATTATGTTTCTTGAAATCTTTACAACATATATATGTTAATTTCTTGTGTATACCATGTATTTGTGATATTTCTCCTAATATATTTGTTATGGTCTACGATAAAAAATGGCGGGGTGTTGATGTAAATTATTCCATAGTTATGTGTTGGTAGTCAACGGAAGAATCTTTTGTTCTTTTTTTTTTCTTTTACTGAAATTAGGTGAATAGCAAATGCACAACTGTATGATATACAATGAGAAGAGACGTATTGAAATGAATAAACGTGTGTTTTGAAAGGTTCATCATGATCCTGTCACGCTGCCAGCATGGATCTCCCTGACCCTCTCTCACTACCCATCTCTATCGTCCATCACTCCCGGAAGGTCTTCAAGGCTACATCCTGTATCAGCACAGAGGTGTTGTATATAGGTTCTTGCTGGTCATCTTGCCTTTGCTCCTCCATGTGAAGGAGTCCACAGGAATATCATCCCCACTTCTCCAGCAGTGTCCCGCATGTTTGTAATCGTCCTTAAACGTTTTACTAGTAGTGTGCCTGTGTATTATTTTCTTTTTTCTAAGAAGTTCTGTGCTGAGAAAAGCATTTGAATTGTTGAGCTTTGAATTTCATGGAACCAAAATTATCAGATCTTTTTTGGTCGATGTCAAGTTTTAATACTGATTTCTTCCTCCTTATTTGTCCTCTGTCAAAGGAAAAGGGAATTTGTTCCCGATTGTTCTAGACTGATTTTTAGCATCAGCAGAAAGGCTATTCTTAGTGTAATGAAATATAGTGATCTTTTTTTTCATCATGGATCCATTACGTATTTATATGTGCATATAAACCAGACAAATGCCATTTCACTTCTTTTCAGTTTTCTTAATAACATGTATTCCTTTTATTTATGAGTGAAGGACTTTCTTTTTTAATCGAGAAAATTTTTAGAGACTTTGCATTTCTTCATACTTAGTCCTTTATTTAGCAATGGATTGTACTTGAGTTTTAAATAATCCAGACAATTGGCGGATCCAGATTTAAAAAAAAAAAGTGTGTGTGTGTGTGTGTGTGTGTGGATGCTTTTGATAATGTCATTTGATGAAAAAGTCATTCAATAAAATATTGTTTGATGAAAAGACATTTCACGCCAACCAATCATAAAAATGATAAAAAAATTAGTGTCTGGAATGTGGACATAAAATACTCATAATCTCCAGAGTTTCACAACCAAACGTAGTTTAGAGTCATTCCTAGGATATATATATATATATATATATATATATATATATATATATATATATATAAATATATATATATATATATATATATATATATTTCTTTCCCACCTGGATCCCGACACAAGAAAAATAACAAGAAGACTTGAAAAATTACAATTAAAAATAATAAAGTGTTCCATTGTCTTTAATAAATATACATTCTTCAATATATATATATATATATATATATATATATATATATATATATATAGTATGCAACATGAATTTATTTGTTGTGATTTTTACATGTAAAAATTGAATACAACAGCTTTGTTTTGTTTTTTTTCAATTATTAGAATTCGTTTAACTTTGCTGTTGAAAAATGTTAAATATCCCAAACTTTATCTATTGTTCTGCAATGTTTTCTTTAGGTTCAAACTCCTGAATATTTTGATCTTCATTTAGCATTTTACACTTGTGTCTTTCTGTAATACAAGATTAAGCTTATTAAACATATTCATATGTTTATCAGTTTTGCAGGCCATCAATAAAATAGACCCATGAATGTTTTTAAGTGTCTTCAACTAATTTTGTGGTACTGATTTAAAAAATGAAGTCTGTTTTTATCTATCTTGTATCATTTTTGTGTGACAGAGATACTGTATATATGATAAAATCAGAGTTGTGATGGAATTATGTTCTGGAGATGCCCATGGCCTTGTTCCTTTCAGATTATGTAATGAAATGTCATTGCTTGAAATTCAGAATGAAAACAAGACAACTATTTTTTTTCTATGCAAGATTTTTTGTTTCTTCTTTGATTTGATGATTCATTGTGTTTTGCAGACTTTTTTTTTTGGTGGTCTAAATGATATTTGTGATGTGGGAATGAATTTGTGTCTTGCACTAACCTTTTTGGAGTCTGACAATATTATACCTTTTATTTCAATTTATTGATCACATGAAAAATACAGTACAAATTTTATCAAAATTTGGAGATTTGTTTAAGAATTTTCTTAAACTTTTTGTCAAATTTCAGCCCTTTTTTCTAATTTCAATGTTTTTGCCTCTGATATTTCAGAGTCTTATTTGAATTTTTGATAAAATTTCAAAGACTATTGAAATTTCCTAAGTGATCCAGGTTAAAAGTGCAGAAAGGTTAACCTGAAGCTGAACCTTATTAAATATCTCAATTTGGATATATAAATTCATCTTTTCATTTTTGCTTTATGATTTCAAAAACAATAAAGAGACATCATAATTTGGTAAAAAAGTCATATTTTCTGGGGCAGAAATAGCATTTTTCCCCCAAATATACTATGGTTATTTGCAGCGAAACATTCAGATGTGTTGGGCAAAAATGAATGTTTTGTTTTTTTTTTTTAAATTGGTGTCTCAAAATTCTTAGAAAAACGTTCAAATGTATCATGGAGCAAGACTTTTATTTTTATTCTATGAGCCAGTGTTATTGGTAAGAGTTTGGAATATGGACATAAAATATTATAATTATCCTTCCATCCAATCTGAGAATGGAAGTTGTTTCATGACAGCAGTAATGATAATTATTAACTATAACAATAAGGATGATGATGATGATGATGATGATTAATAATTACATCAGATGATTTATGACCCTTTAATGTTATATTTCGGTTATCTCTCTCGTTGGAACCGTAACTTTTGGTTTGGTTGTCAGAAGCGCTATTCATGTAGTGTGATTTGGGCAGGAATAGCCAGGCAGATTTCTTCTCCAGGTCTGGTTTGAATTCAGACTTTTCCTTCTCCTAGACTGGTTGCTATACAAAGGTTAAAGAGCCCAGTCTGCCCTACTATTTACCGATAGCTGGATGGAGAATTGTTAGATTCATACCTTTTCCAAGGAGTATTAGCACAATATAAAATGCAAACAGCTTTGTTCAGTGATTGATTGGTTTGGTTTTATGGCATATCAACCATTTTGGGTTATTTAATGCTAGTTCTCTTTCAAACAATTCAGTTTAGCATAAGCACACAGTTTAGTTCTATTTGACTCATAGATAGGACTCTATCAGGTGCTACCACTCTGGGCCAGAGTGAACCAGGGAGCAATGGCAATAAAGAGATACTCTGCATTCCCCAAAGATCCAGCAACAGTGGAACCTCACCATCAGATTGTTTAGTGTCATGTCAGGACACTCGTTGGAGGAGTCTTACCTCTCTGCAGAGATGCAGTTGGTGTATTCTGCAGCTCCAGCTGACTAAGCTAACTTTATTCAGGTTTTTTGACTAGGGTAGCTGATTCCACTTTCTATGATAGTAACGATTATACCACAAGTGCCAGAATTCTATAGGAGAGTTTAAATAAATCTACTCAACTGTCTTGTCACTCTATTGCCAAATGATCTGCCTGAAAACACTGATGAGGCTTGTTTTATGCAGAAAACATTGAAGTAACCAGAAATTCTTGATTGAAATGCTGTTTTAAAAACATGCTGGGCACCTCTGGAAACTGGGGTTCTACTGTGTCCCTCTTCTGAAGATACTTTTAAAACACTCCTTGAGGTGAAGGAAATTCAAATTTCAAGTTCTGGTAAGTTTTACTAACTAACTGAAGAGTCATTTCTGCTTAATTAAAAAAAAAACAAACCAGATCCTTTTACAAGGAGTACTCTTGTGTATGTCAATTTTATTTGCTTTCAGGGTGAATTAAACCTCCTGCCAGTGGATATCTTTAATACACTTTCGGAGCTCAATTGTGTTCTTATGACAAGTTTCATCAAGATGAACATACCCTTAGACAAAGAGACGACAAACACATGAGCAAATCGGACCGCCAACCAGCATGGAATTAGCACACTCAAAGGATGTTTACTTAAGTTTTTTTTTATTGAGCAGTAAATAAACCAATAACAAATAAGATAAAAAAACATTATTTATTTAATAGCTGAACATTCTAATCTCATAAAATATTCCTTACATGAATGAGATTGAATTAGCTAAATTAATGGCAATTTTTTTTACAAGCCATGAAGAGTAAAATATTATAGATTAACCCAATGTCGTAAATAAATCATGTACTATGATAACAAAAATCAATTACAACAACTTTGTTCGTTTACGGCTCTTCTCTGGATTACAGCAGTTGGCCATATTCAGAGATACTTATACGTACAATTCAAACTACTTGTATCTTGCTGAATAAAGTCAAGATAACTTCTCTTCTGAGTTTTAGTGTTCATTCTTAATGCCCAATATTGAGGAAAATAATAATATGGGAGTTATTGACAAAAAGAAAAAAAAAAAAATAGTATTTATACTTCGCTGCCCCTTTTTGAGCTTTTATGCTACCTTTAATTCTTTTGGGCATGAATTTCACTAATTCAAGACAATATTCTTTATGAAAGTGGTTCCAACTTTCCCAAATGGCAGTTATTAGATCTTTAGTGGATGAAGCCTTTTCATTTACTATTTAAAAAGATTTTTCAATTGATTTTAGATCAGGACTGTTAAAAGAAAAGGCCACTCAATATCTCCGTCTTCGCTTGAGGTATTAAAACAAAAGAGTAAAAGTATTTTTAAATAAAATTCAAGACCAAATTTCTGGTTCAATTCAACTTTTATTTATTCATATATTCAAAGCAAAACTTACATGTACAGAAATTGAGAGAAAAAAAAAAAAACCAACACAAAAACTAAATACCATGAAAGTTAAACATGGAATCTTTGTTAGTTTAGAAATATTTAGCCATCTTTTAAAAAAAACAAACTTTTGATTTTATTATAAATGAATATCTGATAACATTTATTGTCTTGTACAAGTCAATCTTGCGTATAATGTGATCAAAACTATTAATTTATGAAATTCATTTTTAAAGCCAACAGTTAATACTACTAGACTTTTCCATTATGTTTAAATTTCAAACATATACAATTATTACTCTTCAGTCTCAATACGCTTTTTTTTAACAAACTTTATATATATATATAAAGTATATATATATGATTTGCCTCTTGTTGAAAATAAGTCTTCAATCCAGCTAAAAATTGATTTCTCTTTTGCCTAAAAATTAGCTCCTCAAAATTTATATATATATATATATATATATATATAAATAAATTTTGAGGACCTAATATATATATATATATATATATATATATATATATATATATATATAAAAGCTCTATACTCATGTACTGAACAACTTTTTAAGACTAATTTTTCACCTCGAAAACAAGAAATATGAAAGATATACTTTTATAGGCTGGTATAGCCAAATTTAAGGATTTTTTTATTACACCAAATAGATGATAAAACAACTTTTTCTGGCTAAAAACTAAGGATTGTTCATAACATGGAGTTGTACATTACTCAAATATATATATATATATACACACACACAAAACGTGTGATCAAAAAGTATAGAGACTGAATTTTAAAATTGAATGTACAGCTGAGCCAATTACATAAGCAACTGATGATGTCCAGAAAAATCAGTGCCAAATAAAAAAATTATGAAACCAGTGTAGATATTCTTTTTGAACAAAATGTTTTCAGCAAAACACAGGTTTGTGCAAGTGCAACTGTCTATATTTATCAGACTGGTTAGCTCCCTTGTGACTTTCTCTTTGTTTTTAAACTGAAAATTCACTATGCTGTTAAGATTCAAGGCAATGGAGAACATTAAAGGAAATATGATGACACAGCTGTACTCTATATCAAAAGAGATGTTTTAAAAGTGCTTTTGTTGATGGAAAACTCAATTGAAAAAAGTGTAGAATGCTGAGGGAACTATTTTCAAGAAAATGTTTCATTCATTGTTCAATTCCTTCTTGGTAAATACAGCTTCAGTCTCAATATGTTTTTTTAACAAACTTTATATATATATATATATATATATATGATTCGCCTCTTGTTGCACATAATTATTTACTAAGCTTACATGTGGTACAATGCCAGAAGTTTGGAGGTACCTAGTAAGAATCGAACTCACTACTAATGGTCAGACAATCTAGCTTGCTAACCATGACACCATGCGAAGTGAGTTTGATTCTTACTGGGTGCTTCCAAGCTCCAGACGTTGTATCACATGTAAGCTTAGTAAATGACGATTTGCAACAAGAGGCAAATTAAATAAACAAAAGATTTTATGATATATATATATGTATATATATGTGTGTGTGTGTGTGTATGTATGTGTGTGTGTGTGTATGTGTATACATATGTGTGTGTGCGTATATATATGTGTGTGTGTGTGTATATATGTGTGTGTGTGTGTGTGTGTGTGTGTGTGTGTATATATATATATGTGTGTGTGTGTATGTATATATATATATATATATATATACAATATCTGCAATTCACTTGTGGATAAAGAAGTAAGAAAAAAAAAATTCAATTCAATTCTGTTTGGGTTAATTAGCTTTGCATAGCACCTGCCCAACAATCTAAACTTATAATAAAATATATCCCAGAAAAAAAAAAGGATGACTTAATAATGTCTGCTGGATAGATGAGCACCACAAAGTGTTAAAATATACAAGGCATTTTTTTTTTCACATCATGAAATGTTAGTATTAACCAATCATTATCGGCACCTCCAGACATGTTAAAAAATTAACTTTTGCAAATTTATTTTTTTATTTAATTTGATGCATTTTGTCAATAATAGATTCTATTAAGTTTATTACTGATAAAAAAATCAGTTGGGATTTAAAGAAAAAAAATTAAATAAAAACAAACTGTAAGAAAGGAAGTTGGTAAAAATCAAGAATAAAAAAAAATGAGTTTAAAGATCCACTTGTTGACCAAGGGACATAACTCCAGCAACCATTTACATTAATAGTTGATAAACCGATTTTAGAGGACTGGCTGAAAAGTTCATAGGCTGACCAAGATACTCACATGAAATGTGACCAAATGAGGTTTATTTTTAACATAGTCTCTGTTGTGGTCCAACCACTTCTTCCATAGGTGTTGCAGTGCTTGGATCCCATTGGTCAACAACAAAGATAACTTCAGCATAGGAAATTTTCAGCCCACCCTAGAAATGGATATTGTTTGAAAAAAAAAAAATGTCTTTTACATTTGATTCATTCTCTCAGAAGCCGTCAATCTTTTTATATGGTGGCTGAAAATAAAAATAGAAAACATTTTTTAATAATTATAATTAAAAATTGAATAAAAATAGCAGTGAAAAAAAAAAAGACTGAGGAATATTTAATTAAAATCATTTGTCCTTTCAACTCTTAACCCTAATATATACAATACCTGAAATCACTAAATTTATATATGTAGTACGCCGAGCGGTTTGAGACTTAGTCTAACATAAAGTTGGATGGGTTTTGATCCTGGTTTCGAGCGTCCTACATGTCTAGTCACACTGAAGAGTTCTGATAGAACGAAGCAGTCTGTCTGTGGATGATAATATATACGCTCCTTCATGGGGGTTGAGCACTCTGGCAAAGGAATTTTCGGCCACCGCTCGCATAATGCAAAGCTCTTCGAAAGAATTGAGCACTCTGCTAGCCGATAGGGTATAAAAAAATGTAAACAAATGGACGCCGCTGCTGCTGTTGCTACATAAATACTTTAAAAAATTCCCTTAGCCAATGTGGTACGCTGAGCGGTTTGAGACTTAATCTAATGTAAAGTTGGATGGATTTCGATCCCGGCTTTGAGTGTCCTACGTGTCTAGCCACACTGAAGAGTTCTGATAGAACGAAACAGTCTGTCTGTGGATGACAATATATATATATATATATATATAACAGTTTTATCATTGATATTGAGCACTATTTACTAATAACGCAAAAATTTGGTCCACCAAGTGAGGTAGTAATAATCAAGAACCATTTCAATATATATATATATATATACATATATATATATAGTTATGATTTTAAACACGCTTCCCCATGGGGGTTAGCCATTCTGGCGAAAGAATTTATGGCTGCCACTCGCATAATGCAAAGCTCTTCAAATGAAAATTGACTTGATTGATTTTTAATGGCATATCAACCTGTCTAAATCTGTCTAATGAATGTGATTCCCTAACCTCTAGGCATAAAAACCAACAGGTTAGGGAATTGCATTCATGGTGTGTTCACATTTACATTTTTTGTGTTGTTATTTCCTTAGAGTTTATTTCTACACTGTCCAATCAAATAAGAATCATTTTTAAACAGACATACTTGACCCATAGACTGGACCCAAACACGTACTACCACACTAGTTTGGTTTGGTTTGGTTATTGTTTAATGGCATATCATAACTTTTGGGTTATTTAATGTCAAATCATTTTTTTTGTATACATTATTTGTAAGTGAATAGTTTGTAAGGTAAATATTTTTGTTATTAAATGAATTGTTAGAGTGTAAGACAAAAGTTAGTGGACAATTTTGGTTGATTGGTTGGTTATTTTGTTAAATGGGATATCAACCCTTGAGGATTATTTAATACTAAATTTTGTATTTATATATATATATATATATATATATATATATATATATGGTTTGTAAGCAAATAGTTTGTAAGGTAAATATTTTTTATTATTAAATGAATTGTTAGAGTGCAAGACAAAAGTTAGTGGACAATTTTGCTTCAAAGGAATAGGATTTCTAGATGGTTTTGCTTTATAGACATATCTTATTTTTATATATCGACTGGTTTGAGGTTTGCAGTTCTATTTTCAATTTTAATATCCATCCTTTATACACTCTTAGATTCACTTAGGGTTTTAGTTTTATTGTGTTTTGATCCTTGGGAGCTACATTGCTCCTGTTTGCCTTTATTGTCTTATTTAATAATTGACATTTGTTTCATAATGTCGAGGAGTCTTGGGAAGGAGATGGGGAAGAGTTAGATATTTTCAGTTGTTTTTGTTCAGTTGTAGGTTGGACACAACTTTTTAGTAAATTAAATTTGCCACAATAAAGGGAACTTTGACAACAATAATCAAGAAAAGCAATCACTTCCTATGTGTGTCTGAGCTATTGAAGTTTCATAAAAATTAGCTCTTTTTCAAACTTAGACAACTACTTATAAGTCATTAGTAAAGGACTAATCACAAATTAGGATATCAAATCAACAAAAAGAAAATTCTAAGGAATTTCCAATTTTTTTGTATTTCTGAGAATTTTCTTTTTAGAAAATTATGACTTATGGATACAACTAAGGGAACTTTAATAACAAAATAATCACTTCCTATGTGTGTCTAAGCCATTGAAGTATCATTAAAATTTGTGGCAATAATAAAAAATGGCTAAGTTTTTTCACAGTCTGTTTTTTTCTTTTGTTCAATATTTGCAGCAGGACATTTTCTTCTTTATAAAAGAGATCGGTCAATGGAGAATTAAACTGATATTACCTGATATCTTCAGCATCAGCGTAATCTGCCATTGGAAAATTTAAAGGAGGAGGTGGAAGAGGAGGAGATGAAGACATCCTCGTCTTATAAGATGGACTGGATGCAGAAGTTAGATTAGTATTGTTAACGCTGCTGTATACGGGGACGTTTCCTGTTGAATAGGCTGATACATTGTTATGGTTGCCTGGCGAACTGACCATGGGTGGGGCTGGAGGTATGTTAGATGAAGAACTCATTGCAAGCTGAGAGGGAGACACAGAGAAAGAGGCAGCAGAGACATACATAGCTGATGCATTTTGGGTTGGTGAAGTGGGCTGTTTAGAAACCTAAAAAATAAATTAAATTCAAAATAATCATAAAAGAATAGATGAAAAATATTTTATTCAAAATCCGTTTGGGAATAAAAAAATATTCTTCTTTAATTCATACACTCACTCTTTCTTTCTATCATTCATACACTTATTCATTCTTTCTATCATTCATACACTTATTCATTCTTTCTATCATTCATACACTTATCAATTCCTTGATTAATTCATTTTTCAAACAATCAGTTTTCAAACTATATAAACGATAACAAAAATTAAACCATTAATAGCATTGTTTAAATCAGCTGTTTTAAAACATTGAAAACTTAAGGATCTCTACTATAGAGAAAATATTCTAGACGATTCTTATTTTTTAGCCCTTTATTTTTAGACAGTACAACAAAACATTTTATTTCATAAAGACAGACATCTTGTAGATGTGCTGGGATACACCATCAGTTAGATTCATCAAATGTTTTGTGCTTTCAAGAAAAGACCCCCTTGTTCATGTTATCCAGCTGGGATTGATCATTTCCCAGCAGCAGCAGCAACAACATTTAATAGGTTCACCCCCTTTAATCAACTCCACCAAAGGGCCATTTTTTCACAGACTCCCAGATGGTTCTAATTCCCCTTTCACTTTTAGCAGCTCCTGTTATACCAATTCTAGTCAAGGTCCAACAGATCAAACACCCTGCAAACCCTAATTGCTTACAGGTCTTGTCTTTAGATGGGTAAGTTTAGGGAAGAATATTATTTGCTTGGTCCCAAGA
>OY757942.1:6728751-6825652 GCA_963585895.1 Sepioteuthis lessoniana
GTTATTATAAAAATATTTATTCCCAAAGCTTAGTTTAATCTTGGCACAAGGCCAGAAGTTTGAAACATCTAGTGAGGCCAATTTGTTATTAGGTAAATAATTCATAAGATACAGTAACAAATATTTCAACAAAGAATATTTATAAAATAGTTGAAATAAGATAATCGAATGTTCAATATAAAATGTACATAAAATTGATTTAACTGCTGAAGATAAAAGGCTTTTCCATTAAGATTGTATTATGGAACTTCCTACCTCACTTTGCGATAAATAGACTCTTCAAAGACTATAGATGAACTGAATTTTTTTTTGGTATCAGTTTTGGAAGTTCACCAATTGTTCTACCAATTGTTTGTTGTTTTATTTCCTGGCATCTTAGGCGTCCCCATTGGGGGAATGCCAAAGGGGCCGAAGGTATTTTTGGAGTTTGCTGGATGTGTGTGGGCTGCAGCCCTTAATCTGGACCCACTTTAAAAAGGGCCTTGTGCCATACTTGTCCGGTGGTGGGACGGAGAACAAATAAAGTTTTGGAATTGCCTATTGTTTCACCAATTGTTTGCTGTTTTGTTTCCTGGCATCTAGGGCGCCCCCGTAAGGGGAGTGCCAAAGGGGCCGAAGGTATTTTTGGATTTTGCCAGGACTTGTGCCATACTTGTCCGGTGGTGGGACGGAGAACAAATAAAGTTTTAGAATTGGCCATCACTGTGAAGTAATATTCTTCCTGAAGTTTTTACTTTTTCATTCTTTAGGATATGAAATTAATTCTTAATTCAAGATATGAAATTATAAATAATTGTTGGTTTAATCTTAAAGAAAAATCATTTTTCTAAGTTGGATTGAAGGATTTTTATTTACAAAAACTTGTTATTACCGCATGTGCTCGCGTACCATCCAATAATATCTGGGACTATTTGTTGACTTTTATGGCTGGAAATTTTAGCCTTGGCCGAGTATTCACACACACAAAGTTTATATCTTGCATAAGTTGCAACCTCCTAATATTAGACAAAAATTCAGGTCTAAGAAATTTGTTTTGATATGTGAGTATATACAGCAAATTAATTCTCATTGTTTAAGCTTATAGATGCAGTCATTTTGAGTACTACAAAATGACTGCAGAATTACAAATTAAAATATTTGATCAAAAACAATAAAATGTTGATGTCATAAATTTAAAAATAATAAAATTTTGATCCTATAAATTAAAAAAATAAGCCCAGTTTTTGCTGCAATTTAATTTTGAAATACATAATTGTAATTGTTTTCCATATGATCAATTATCTACCACTATTTTTCACTAGGCAAAGGTTGGGATTACTATGATGACATTACATCAAAAGTTGCTGGTGTTGCTGTTGATGTTGTTGTAGTATAATTGCCCTAAACAGATAATATGTTTACAAACCTTATTTAGGAAACAAAATATTATTTGTAATAAAATAAATGCATGGATAATGAAATATAATCCCAAATCCTCACAATTGAAACTCAATATTCATCCCATAGCAGTTATTTTCATTGGAAATAGACTTCATGAACCAAGTTCAAAATCCTTAACAAGGCTGTTTGCTTTTCACTATCCATCGTTTGTACCAATCTATCTCTATTTGTTTGTACTTGTCAGTCTCCATCTATTTGCACTTGTCTATCTCTATTCTTTTGCACTTGTTAGTCTGTCAGTTCCCTCTTGTTTATCTTCATCCATTTGCATCTATCTATCTCTGTACCTATGCACCTGTCTGTAATGTCTAAAGCCCAGCTCGCGGGTAACAAAGAAAAAAACGGAACACAAAGAGATGTTAACAGCTTGCTGCCGGACGTAGGACTAACTTATTCCCCGACTATATACTTTATTTACATTATTTACAAGTGCCGCTGTTTTGCTCATGACTCAACAGTTACTTCCTTTTCTGGATAGGTCAAGGGAGATATATGCTTGTGACGTGGTTTGGGGTTACTTCTCCTTGACTGGAATATTATACTATCTCCATTTGTTTGCACCAATCAATCTCAGTCGATTTGCACTTGTATATCTCCTCCATCCATTTGCACCGATCGCCTACCATCCATTTGTATCTGTCAATCTCCACCCATTTGCATCAGTCTATTAACACCTGTATATCTTCATCTGTTTGCACTTGTCAGTCTCTGTCTCTTTGCACCTGTCTATCTCCATCAATTTGCACCGGTCAATTTCTGCCCATTCATACCCGTATAGCTTTATCTGTTTGCACTTGTCAGTCTCAGTTTATTTACACCCATCTATCTTTATCCATTCACATCTCAATTTGTTTGTTTATATCAACCTAATATTAGTAATCATTTGATGGTGATATTACCTATTGTCAATCTACTGGAAAAGATCAGAAAAACTAAAATGTTAGTCCTAAAAAAATCTGTGTAGTATTTGTGGTGGTGTTATTAGTCCCAAATAAACAAAAAAACTCACTTTTAGTTGATTTTAATGGAAAAAATAAAAAAATAAAAAGTGAAAATAAGAAAAAATGAAATAATGATGAAACCAAAAATCAAAAATGGGATTGTGTTTTAAAGTAAATGTAAGTAAGTAAAGTTGTCTCCCTTTAGTCGAGGGGGGCGACCAGAAGGCTCCCTTTTCAGTAGCTACTACACTGAGGTGTAGGGGAGGGCACTACTCCTTTCCGTGGATTGTTCCACTTTACCCTTGATACGTAACTTATATTGCTGAGTGTTAAGCAAGGAGATATCAAGTACCATTTTTTAAGTCTTTGGTATGACTCGACCTGGGATTGAACCCTGGTCTTCGGGACCAGTGGCAAACACTCTACCCACTTGGCCGAAAATACAAGCATTATTCAAAAAGATGAATTTTGCTGAAGTAGTTGGCAATAGGAAACACTTTTTACAGTTGCACTATTTAAAAAAAAAATCAATGTCCCAGAAGACTGGTCAGCATAACCTTCTTTTCTGACTGCTGTGCCTGGGACTTTGCCTTTACCAGAGAGTCAATGTGCTTCCACTGCATGGACTGTTTTTTTTTTTACTCAAGCTCCTAGAGGCAAATGCATATTTAGCAAATTTGTTAAGATCTTTTTTACTAAAACATATTTCTCCATACGCATCCCACATTCTTCAGTAAATTTCACATGGTTTACAGCCACCAAACATTTGATGACAGACCTCTGTTCAAACCTGGAGCTCTCTTTGATTTTCTACCATATTGAATAGCCTCAAAATAAATATTTTTGTGAAATGAAAATAAATTTTGCAATAAATCAATTTCAAATAATGTAGAGTTTACATTTACGGAAAAAAATTCTGAAAAAAAAAAAGGAAAGTGTTTAGATTAAAAAAAAAAAAAATTACCCTTATTCACGTACTAGCTGCTTTGACATTTAAGCTATGCAAGCATCAATAATATTACAGAAGTCCAAATGATATCTAAAAAGTAATCTTGTCTACGCCTGGTCATATCTTTGTTGTCATTGTTGTATACATTAGTAGTGTTAATAGTATAATTTAAAAAAATCATTTTTAGATAAAGCTCTGTCAGTAATAATAGTTATTAATATATATACATTGGCTGTACTCAAGCACAGAACAATAGTCTCTTTACATAAAAGCAAGATTGAATTACCAGAAAATAGAAAATTTTATGTATCAAAACACCTTTATAAATGCAGCATGGAAGAATTTAAATAATGCCAATATAACAGACTGATGACTACTCATTACTCCAAATAAAAGAAAAAATTTCATAGATAGATTTAATCCAACATTAAACAAAGCCTAACTACACACACAGACGAGCTTAAAAATACATCTATGTATGGATTCAAATGCATTCTCACACATATCAAACCCACCCAATGCCCTAGAAATAACATGTGTAAGTATACATAAGTTTACCTGCATTTATATGTGTGGAGTGAGAGAAAGGGAGAGAGAGAGAGGAAAAAAGAAACAATAAAGGAAGCTAAAAATTAACCCAACACCCTTGAAAATATGTAAACGAGTGTGTATAGACATGAGTGTATATGTATGTATATGTGCGCACACACAAACACACACATACAGAATAGATGCTAAAATATAAACTAAAATTTTTTACATAGACCAGAGAGCTTTATAGACAATTAACTTTTATAGAATATTCACAGAATCAAAGTCTGGAATTAAATAAAATCACAACAACCTATCAAAATCATCTTTACAATAAAAAGAACAGCCAGAACTTAACTTAGGCTTTTAAAATATCCGGAAAAAAATGTCAAGTCTGAAACATGTTTAGAGTACAAAATGTCAAGTCTAAAATATGTTTAGAGTACAAAATATCAAGTCTAAAATATGTTTAGAGTACAAAATGTCAAGTCTGAAACATGTGTAGAGTACAAAATGTCAAGTCTAAAACATGTTTAGAGTACAAAATGTCAAGTCTAAAATGTGTAGAGTACAAATATGTGTACAAACATGCGTAGAGTACAAATACATGAAATAATAAAAACCTCAATACCAAATCTGAAATCATTTGCAGAGCTATTCATTTTGAAATATATATATATATATATATATCCTATCTAAAGTTAATAAGCAAATCTCATAAACGTCAATAATTCAATTTGGTTTGAAGAAGAATTGTCATATTCGAAACAATCAATTTAGATGTCAAAACAAAGCTTAAGTTAAAATATTTTATTGAAGTTATTTGATGTATTCTAAAAAAACTGTCATCAGACATTTTTTGGCAAAAAGCAAATTTCATTTCAACAAAAAGGTAAAATAAATCAAGAATCAATATCTATAATAGAAAGAACATTATTTGTTCTCCGTCTCACCACCGGACAAGTACGGCACAAGGCCTTTTTAAAGTGGGTCCGGACGCAGGGCAGCAGCCCACACGCATCTGGCAAGACCGAAAAATACCTTTGGTCCCGTTGGCATTCCGTCGGGGGTGCCTCAGACGCCAGGAAATAAAAACAGCAATTTTAGTATAGTGACTCTTCTCAAAAGTAACCAGTACTCTATTATCTATTGATTTTCTTAAGTCTCTTATTCCAAAATGTTCCAATTTCCAACCTGGTTGTTTTAATGGCTTCCAATAGGTCTGCTTTGCCATTATATAGTTTGCCACCTCAATTTAATTTCATCTTCACAATTGACTTTAGATTTTTGATTGGATTCAGATCAGAACTTGATGGAGACCATTTCATCATCTTCTCTCACATAAGGTTAGATAAATGAGAAAGAGGCATTGTCATATATTAAATACTTCATTTTGAAACTTTGAGACTTGGACTAATACAAAGAAGGTCTAGTTCATAAAATCACAGTAATTAGGAATGTTCAGTTTGATGCCTTTATCAATTTGAAATGGTCCGAAAATGGTTTGGGTGATCCTGTGTAGTGGGATTGGGAGGATATTTGCTATCATGAGTTCCACCTGTAGCATATTGACCCTCGACCGAGCCATCAATCAAGAGATGCACCTGTGTAAATAAGCAGAGGAACAGCGGAAACAGGTGCATCCGGTCGAAGATATCGGAATATCACCTTGACCTGTGGACATGGTTGAATTCGGTGCAGATGCGTACGCCCACAGGAAGCAGGTGGGCGTCAGACAATTATATAATCAGGTGCCACAGACGGCTTGGGGCAGTCTAGCAGTTTGAGGCAGTCTGGCAGTTCAAGTTGCAGTTCCAGTTGGAGACAAGACACCGGAGTGAGAACCAGCTCCAGACGGAGGGCTTGGGCCCTCAGTGACCCACGGTTGAGCAGCCCAGCCAGAATGCGAAAGAAGTGCTGCTATGGTTAAAAGAACTCTGGGTCAATATGTAGCAGTCTGTCCCTGTCTCCAACTCACCTCTCCCACACAACGAACATCAACCCTTTCGCAACCCTTTCAAGAATAAAGTGTGAGAGGTATATTTTTCTAAAGAAGTGTGTTCGTTTGTTCATTGAACCTCTTCATTATTGTTGACTATGTTTCTGCATATATTTATATATATGTATATGTAGAAAAACTGATAACAACGATCCAAGAGGAAGGAATGATTTATTAACGGGTCAACACTATAGCGTTTCGGTTCTACTGAACCATCATCAGGACCATGAGGGGTCAATTTTTAAGCGGAGTTTAACAGGTTTGAATTCAGAGTTTTCCTTCTCCTAGACTAGTTGCCTAACCAAGGCTGAAGAACCTAGTCTGTCCTACTATTTACCCATAGCTGGAGAGAGAATAATTGGATTCATACCTTTCCCAAGGGTATTAGTGCTATGTGAAATGCAGTCAGTCAGGTCCAGGATTTGAACTCGTGTCGCCGTGTCCATTTCCTACGACGATAACGACTACACCACAGATGATGATTGTCATATCCTTTCTGCACGGGTGTAAGAGTGCCAATCTGACTATGGCACCTGAATTAAGAGATACTGAGTCGTTCAAAGCCTTACCAAACTAAATAATGAAATATAGTTAACGAAAAATGATTAATACAAAAAAATCATTATAACAAAAGGAAGTAAAAATAATAGTGATAATTTTTCATTTAAAAAAAATTTCAAAGATTGCAGATTGAAATAGTGCCTTAAGAAAAAAAAAAAGAAAAAACAAAAAAGAAAGAAAGATTAAGAAAATATTAATTTGAAAAATTTCTGAAATACTGACATTTTTTTTATCTACAAATGAGTTAATTATGTTTCTTTAAATAATAATTTAAATAATAATCTTAAAAGTGTTGCGATCTGGAGTCAATTATAGGAACATACCTTTGAAGGAGAGCCTGGACTAGCATCTGCAAGAGAAGAACGTCTTTGTCCAGGACCATTTGACCAGGGTTGTTCTCCTTGAGCATCCAGCAAATCCCCCATACTTTTCACTTTATGGCTTAGAGGTTGAGAAGCAGGAATGCTGAAATTTTAAAAATGAGAACTGATGCACTTACAGGAAATTTCAATCATTAATCTAAAGTGTTAATTGGTATTTATCATCCATCCCACCACCGAAAAATGTGGCACAAGGCCTTTTTAATGTGAGTCCGGTCGCAGGGCAAAGCCCACATGTGTCTGGCATTGCCAAAAATACCTTCGGCCCTGTCAGCATTTCCCTTATTAGGGGCACCAGGCAATAAACCCAATCCCCCGAAGGGGGTAAAAGCCTGGGGGGATGGCCCCCTGAGGCTGGAGGAAATCTCCAGTGCCAAGGCACACCCGGCAGAACTGCCTAGAGGTGAAACAGCCTGCCGAATGTGACCCAACAACTTTCATATTCTTTATACGATTGTAAGCAGACAATAAATGTCTTTCTTCTATAAGAAGCATATACATTGATGGTCACATGTAAATCTTATAATCCATTCCGTCTCTTTTGTCCATGTTCTTTAAATGATTAAGAAATGACATTTTTTTAAAAAATCTTTGTTCAATGAACAGACTTACTTATCACCAGGCAAATAATATTGTTGCTTGTCTCAGCATTAAAATGGAAAGCTCACATGGCTATGAACACCCACAGATCTAAAAAAGACTTTCAACTATTTTTGTACCCCTTCCATACACTGCTGGTTCTTAGAACAATATGTGCACATTTCATCTGTCGAGATATGTTTGAGTATTCCTGTTAATACTTCTCTGTATATCATTTATGTATTAAATGTTCTTATATGTATAAATGAACTTGCCATTCTGTAGCGAAAGAAATCATGCAAGCGGTAGCTCAAAGCGTGCACAAATATGTCTGGCATGTAAAATGAGATCAGGGAGAGAGAAATGGACAATTAAGGAGATCAAACTCACATCCTCCCAATCGTGAATCGTATTTGATGTCAGGACTACCTACACGCTGGTGCACATGTAAATTACCACATTGTGCTATTAACCCGGATGTGGCATTTTGGTATGATTATGTAAGTCCTGCCTGAATGCACGGTGGAGAGGCGTTTGGAGTGTAGGTGACGCATGACAAGAGACGAGCTTGGATGTAGGACTACTAAAGATGATTGTTGAAGGCAAATAGGAATTCATAGGAAGAAGCTAAGAGAACTGTCATTTCCAGCATAGAAATTCAGCTGTCTACCTTCTATTAAGAAGAAGACGACACAGCAACAGCACTTGAAATTGATTCCACGTGTTCAGTTAAGAGAGACTCTTTTCTTTACGTTACTGACAAGGCATACTATCCCCCCTTCTCTTCTTTCAGAAATTGTTCTCTATCAATCACACAATTCCATTTTCTTACACATTCCTTCTGTTTATTCAGTGTTAGTGTATCATTTAATATCATCATCATTATCAAGTTGCACTGCTAGCACGGATTTCCCTGATTCTCTCTCCATCATATCCCTATCATCCATCACTCCCGGCAGGTCTTCCAAACAACATCCTGTGTCCATGCAGAGCTGTTGTAGGTAAGTTCTTGCTGGTCGGCCAACACTGGCACAACCATGTGAAGGGGTCCATATGAGGATGTTAGTTAAGAGTTTGTCATTGCTTCTCCAGCAGAGTCCTGTATGTCTTGTTTGTCTTACTTGGATGGTTTTAGAGATGGGAGGTAAGTGGCCATTCAGCTGTTGTTTTGTGGGATGTTGCTTCCAGGATTTGTTCAATATAGCTCAAAGCATTCTTGTGCAATTCCCATCTAGGTTTTTCTTTTTGCATTTTGTCAGCATCCATGTCGTGCATCCATACAGTAGTATTGACACCACTGCTGCTTGGAAGAAATCCTGTTTTATTTTATCAGATAGATCAGACTTTCATATGATCGATAGCTTATTGATAGCAGTTTACACCTTTGCTAGGCACATACTGACATCATTTTCAGTAAATGAGATGCTACTGCCAAGGTACGCGTACTAGTCTTCTAATTTCAGAGGATTGCCATTTAGAGTGAAGATGGCTCCTTCCTGATTAAAACACATGTACTGCATTTTATTTGCATTCACATGGATGCCAATGCTTCCTGCTGCCTGTCCCAGGCTATGCAGCAGTGATTTGGCTTGGGCAGGTGTATTCACAAGAAGCGCTATATCATCGGCATCCACTATAGTTTTCTGTCGGATATCATCTACTTCTTGCCTTTTAAGTATTGCCAATATTGGACCCTTTGGCGGAAAAGGGGACTTGACTATATATATCTCTTGCTTTGCTTCAACCAACCCAACCAACATCATAACCACTTGTATTACGATTCATTGGGTTTTGATGTTAGTGGTATGGATGGTTTCATTGAAAATGAAATTTGTGGCCTGAATTCAAATTCTTAACAAAACTGTTTGCATTTAGCTTCACATTAACGCCCTTAAGAAAGGCATGAATTCATGTCCCCCCCCCAGGGTAAATTGATTAGACAGACAGGGCTTTTTAGCCTTAGTAGGGTATTTGATCTCAGAGAAGGAAAATTTTTAAATTTCAACCCTCTACCAATGTTGTGGGCCAGTGTAGCAGGGTAAGATCTATTATTCTATATGTGCGACATGATTCGGAGAAAGTCTCAGTCCTTCAGTGGGTGAGGAAAAAGGCTGATGAGAAGAGATAGGATAGGGATGTCAGTAAAGCTCATCATACCCTCCTCTTTGGTACATTTGCATAACATTTTCTATAAGTTATGAGAAATATTGTGTTTTAATTTGACAATTAAATCATGCCAATAAAATTTAACTACATGACAAATTTTAGTATTAAAAATTTAAATGGTCTGTCACACATGACACAAATGTAATCGCTAAAAGGTGAAGAAAATATATTTCAGGATAAAAACAACAACACTAGATCTTAGCATTGGTTGGTTGGTTTTATGGCATATCAAAACTTTTTGGCTTAATTTAAAGTTAGACATTTTAAAAAAAAATGTTTTTTGGCAAACTATTATATGATTTCAATTAAATAAGGATAATCATTTGAAACCAACAATTATCATCAAGGCCTGCTGACGGCATAGATTCCTTTGACTCTCTCTTGCCATTGCTCTTGGTAAGTCCTCTAGACAGTACCCAGTGTCCACACTCAGCAGATGAACGTGAATTTTTGCTGGTTGGCCAACACTGGTGTGTCCATGTGTAGTGCTCTATAGGAGTACATTGCTTATGAGTTTATCCTTAATTCTCCAGCATTTACTGAGCACGTCTTGCTTGTCTTACTTGAATGGTTTATGAGATGGGAGGCAAGTAAATAATACGATGCAATATCATCTCATTATTCTAGAAGTAATTTAATTACTATGGCCTTATATCAAGCATTATTTAATACCACTCAAAACAGTAGAAAGAGAGAGAGATAAAAAAAATAGGTAGAATACTTAAACTGTCTCTCGCTCTCTCTCTCTCTTTAGTGATTTCATTTTCTTTTTTTTTCACAAACACACCCACACAGACACAAAGTATGATAAAAAAATACTGAGATTAAATAACTAATTTAACAAAAAAATTCCAAATTCAAATGAACACCCACCCCACACACACAAAAGACGTAGTAAAAATACTAAGATTGCTTCATTAATTTTCTTTTTAAATTTCCAAATTTAAATGAGCAAATTAAAAATGAATGAATGACGTCTAAATGTCAAGACTTTGAACAGATAAGTGAGTTCCAATTCTTGATACTTTTTGATTCATGAAACACAGAATTGTGTAAATGCAGCACTTTCTGTACTCACTAAATCGAGTTCTGTGAGACTTTTTCCTAATTTTTAAAAACATTTTAAGGATAAGATTTAAGGATATGAAGGACATTAAAGGATATACAATGACAGAGCAACTTTACATAATAAAAAAAGAAGTTTCAAAAGTGACTGATTTTAATTGCATGTCAACCCATCTAGGGTTATTTTATATCTAAAGGTTTGTTTTGGTTTTATGGCATATCAACCTTTGTAGGCTATTTAATGCCAAATCCATTTTTATACAAATAAACAGTTTTATTTCAAACAATTCAGTTTAGCATAAGTACACATTTTAACTGTCAAAAACATTTCTATTTCAAGCTATTCAGTTTAGTCAAACAGTTCTAATTTAAACAATTCAGTTTAAGATAAGTACGTAGACCATTCAATAAGTTTCCAGACTTTTTTTGTACAGGCATTTAAAATTGTCATAAATTCTTGAAAATTCAGTATGTTATTGCTATACACCTTATGAGATGACTGACCAATTTTTATGATTTCAGCTTCAAATGAACAGCTACAGCAGCAATTGGAATACACCCTACTAAAGCCTGATTGTCACAGCTGGTGAATTTTAAAAATGCAATCTGGACGTGAGGACACTTTAGAAGAACGATATGCAATAAGATTCTGCTTTAAACTTGGAAAAAATGTCCTGGAAACGTATGGAATGCTTCAGACTGCTTTTTGACCATCTTGCATAAATCGAACATCAGTTTTAGAGTGGCATAAGAGATTCAAGGAAGGCAAGGAGTCTGTGAGGGATGATGAGAGGTGTGGGATGAGTAAGGAAGTCAGAACACCAGGGTTGATTGGCCAAAGGGTTAAGGTTAGGGTTACTATGTTGAAATTTTAAGGGAGTTCAGGAAGAGATTCTGTCAGAAGAGGCCAGCACTCTTCAAATCGGGTCAGTGGCATTTCCAGCAGGACAATGCACCAGTCCACAAGTCCATCCTTGTCACAGACTATTTGACCAAGATGGGCATCAAGACAGTTCTGCAACCTTCCTATAGTCCAGATGTTACTCGCTGTGACTTTTGGTTATTCCCTAAGCTCAGAAGCTGTTATTATGAGAAAATTGAGGAGATGAAAGAGGCTGTGACGAAGGTCACTGACACGCTCACACAAAAGGACTTCCATGGGGCCTTCTAGAAGTTGTTTGAATGGTACAACAAGTGCATTGTAGGTGGAGGAGATTACTTCAAAGGGGAATAGAGTTTCATGTGTGTACTATCAATAAAAGTGCCGATACGAAAAAAGTCTGTAAACTTATTTAATGAGCCTCATATAGTTTTAGTTTACACAGTTAAATGTCAAAACAGTTCTACATTAAACAGTTCAGTTTTGCGTAAGTACAGTTTCAATATCAAACCAGTCTATTTCAAATAATTCAGTTTAGCATACAAAAACAGTTCCATTTCAAACAGTTAAGTTTAGCATAAGTACACAGTTTAAATGTCAAAACAGTTCTATTTCAAGCAATTCAGTTTAGTATAAGTACCCAGTTTAAATATAAAAAAAGTTCTATTTAAAGCAATTCAGTTTAGCATAAATACACAGTTCAGTTCTATTTGACCCATAGATAAGACCCTGTCAGGTGCTACCACTCCGGCGTAGAGTGGACCTGGGAGAAATAGCAATGAAGGTGTACTTCATATTCCCCAAAGCTCCAGCATTACTGGAACCTCACCATCAGATTTTTTAGTGTCATATTCAGGACACTCGTTGGGGAGGGGTCTTAACCCTCTGCAGAGGTGCAGTCAGTTTATTCTACCACCCCAGTCGACTGGGCAAATCAAGAGGTTAGGGAATTGCATTTATTGTATTCGGGCCATTGGCTTAATGAGTAGAGTGTTCACCAGTGGTCTGGGTTGAGTTATACCAAAGACTTAAAAAATGGTACTTGATGCCACATAGCTTAACACTCAGCATTATAAGGTAAGCATCAAGGGTAAAGAGTAGCGCCCTCCACAACACTTCGGTGTATGAGCGATTGAAAAGGGAGCCTTCAGGTCACCCTCAACTACGGTCGCCAACAACTTTTATTTATTGTATATTTATATTTACATTTTTTGTGTAGTTGTTTCTTTGGGGTTTTTTTTGCACATAGGTCAATTGAATATGAATAATTATGAAACATCTATTTGATCCATAAATAGGACTCATAGAAGCTTCAACCAATAGAAAAAAGCAGGAATAATAAGTGTACTTAATACCAAGGGGACTATTTAGAAGAAAATTAATGTTGTTCCTTTCTGAATTGGTAAATACAGCTTTGATACTTTTTGAACCTCATAAATTAGAAATGAAAGGAACTGACCTTTGCAAACCTGATGAATCTAAAGGAGCAGTGAATGACAGTGGAAACCAACCATATCTGTAATTGAACAAAATTTTTAAAAAATTTATATTTGAGACATTTGTATCAGATTTAGCTGAAAAAGAGAACAGATACAAAACAATTTATGCAGATACTTTGAAGAGATCTTTTAGCAAATTAAATAGTCAGAAAGGTCAAAGAGTAGTAGAACATGAAGGAGACAGTTACACCCGATCCTGGTTGAAACTCTCAGACAGTTATACCAATCGTTGGAATCTATGAGATATTTAAACATGGTGGGGCTTAAGAGTTACACTTTTTTGTATTTACTTATGAAGAACAGTGAAGAGTTTGACGAACCAATTAATTTTTAATTATTGAATTATATCATTTAATCAGTAAAAATTAAAAACTAAATTTTGTACTTTTCCTTATTATAAACACATTTAAGTGTATACACAATTTTAAGGCTCGATGAAATTTCCTTTCTGCATTAGAAGTTGACATACATATCAAAATAGACACTATATATATATATATATATATATATATATATATATATATATATACCAGCCCATTGATGGCCTGGGGTTCAATCCCAAGTTAAGTCATACCAGAGACTCAAAAATGGTACTTGATACCTCCTTGCTTAACACTCTGCATTATTAGGTACATATCAAGGGTAAAGTGGAACAATCCAATGAAAAGAGTAGCACCCTCCCCTACATCTCAGTGTAGTAGCTATTGAAAAGGGAGCCTTCAGGTCACCCTCAACTATGGTTGCCAACTTTTATATATATATATATATATATATATATATACGGTACAAACAATGTATTGTGAGAGTCAGGATCTCTTACATAGTCTACAAGAGATAAACTTGTAACAAACAAAATGGTTACCTTCTTTCAATGGTGTTGTATCCATAGTGCCATCCATCTGATTTATCTCCAATTAACATAATTATATGTCCTTCCTGGAAGCTCAGTTGAGTCTCACTCTTTGCAAAATGTGGATATATGGCTTGGACACTGGCACTTGTTGTTTTAGTTGGTGAACTCAAATTCTGTGATGCAGAAGATGGTACTGTAGACAGAGAAACATTTTAAAATCAGCTGAAGGTGCATAAAATTCCCACATATATTTCTTTGTTATTTAATGATGATACAAGGTATTTTATAATGGATAAAACACAAAGTCTATAAAGGTTCAAATTACAAGTACACTAAATGTTTGGTTTGGTTTCTTTGTTTAATGGCATATCAACCTTTGTAGGTTATTTAATGCCAAATCCATTCTCCAAGAAGAACAGTAGTGGTACTATTTAACCCATAGCTGGGAGGATTAGGGTGTTCATACCTTTCCCAAGGGTATTTGCCCGAAAGTGAACGTAATAGCGCGACTGGAGTACGAACTCGCGTACTACGATTCCGCAGTCCATCGCTTTAACCATTACACCACGAGGACACCCCCTACTAAATGTTGTATAGCCACATATTACATATGCAACTATACAATCACATATACATGCAGAAACATAACGACACAATAACAACCAGCGGACACAGTTCTTTAGAAAAATATACCTCTTACTTTATTCGTAATGGTTGGAAAGGGTTACGAAAGGTTATGTGTGAGAGGTGAGTTGGAGACAGAACAAAGACTGCAACATATTGACCCCTCAGCTCCTCTGGCCATAGCAGTGCATCTTTTTTGTTCTCTTGGGCTGCTCAACTGGAGGTCTGGGGGTCCAGCTTCTCTGTTGAGAGCTGGTTCCTACCGCTTGATCTGGAACACTGACTTCAAGCTCTGAATTCCAACTGCCTGACTTCCTGTCTCACCCGGGTTATATCATTGTTTTACGCCCACTCAATTCAACCCGTCGACAGTCAAGGTTATCCCCTGATCTCTTCGACTGGATGCACCTGTTATTTACACAGGTGCATTTCTCATTTGACAGCTTGGCCGGGTTGGAGGCCAACATGCAACATAAATTCATCCTACAATATTAGTCAAGTGATAACATAAAAATCAGAGACAAGTGTTTCGCAACTGAAATGATTCAAGACTTTATTTCTTCCTGTTCTGTCAGTTTGCTTTTTAAAGGACAAATGGGTTGATTCTTTACTTACATTGTATATACTGTAATTATCTGCATATAAGACACATTATTTTTCCAAATTCTTCAGGTGAAAAGTGCATATGACACATGAAAACTAAATATCTAATATAGTGTGTGGTTGCAAGAAAAATAAGACTGACGAGAAGATTTAGTTTATTTTGATTATTGAATAAACAAAATAAACAAGCAGATGAAATATTTGGCTGGCTGATGTGGGGGGGGGTCTATTCAGCGACAAGTGGTTGCTTTGATCTGACCAGACTGTGTTGTTGGGTGACGCTCTTAGGACGGTCGAGGGTTTCAACTGCTTGTGACCTCTGCTTGGCCTATTTATATGTTCCTGGCTTCAAACACCGGCTCCAGAAAATACTACTTGTGGAAAGAAAATGATTGGTTGAAAATTAGACCTTTTTTTTTTATAACTGAGAATTTTCCGGGGATTTTGGATAGACTATGCGTGGAGCCTATGCGCAGAAGCCATGATTTTCTCAGTTTGACACTGGCCGTTGTTGGGTCAACATCTGGTATCTGTTATTTTCTTCTACAGTGTTGGTCTGTGTTTTCTGTGTTTTAGTAGTTAGGTGTGTAAAGAGTTAAGTGGATAAATCAGAAGAGATTTGATGTATTTTACAATAACACAGCCACATGCATCACCATATTAGGAATAGCATTACCAAAAGTTATATTGATGATTTAAACTAACCAATGTGTAACAAACGCTTTTGTTTTATACCACGACTCAATGAAGACGAGGCTTTTAGAAAAATATACCTCTCACTTTATTGAAACAGGTTGTGTGTGAGAGGGAGTTGGAGACTGAACAAAGACTGCAACATATTGACCCCACTCTTATGGCCATAACAGCATTTTTTTCCCGTTCTCCTGGGCTGCTCAACTGGGGGGCCTGGGGGCCCAGCCTCTCTGGGACATGGTCCTCATTCCAGCATCTTCTCTCCAACTCATCTGAGGCTCTGAACTCCAACTGCTCAATCAGGGGTCCTGAGGGCCCCCTCTGCTGGGTGCTGGTTCTCTCTACCACATCTTATCTCCAACTGACTCGAATTTCCTGTGCACCGAGTTATATTATTGTTTTATTTATGCCCACTCAATTCAACCTGTTGACAGTCAAGGTTATCCCCTTGATAACTTCGACTGGATGCACCTGTTATTTACACAGGTGCATTTCCTATTTTGACAGCTCGGTGGGGATCAATATGTAACAATATAAAAAAAATGTAAAACATTTTGTGAAGCCCAGGTTGAACTTTCGAGTTTTCAAACTTGAACAAATGAGATATCAATAAGAGGTCAGTGAATCGGTAAATGTGTTACTAAAATGATTCTAGCAACAAATAAAGCTATGTGCATGTGATAATACCTGTTGAAACACAACAATGGGAGTATCGATCAAAGGAACCAACAGTTCTTCAAACTTACCAGAATAGAGTTGAGTCAACCCAATCAGAGATTCATTTTGACAATTATATAAAATTTGGCTTTAACTAACCTGAGTGTCTCATGAAACGTGGCTGCATTTGATCAGGAAGAGACTTTGAATGACTTGAGTAATGTTTACTTGGCATCATGTAAGCCGAACTTGGTCTCAGCTGCCCATTACCAACTGTATTTGTGTAATTTAGAAGATCAGCTCCCTGGCAAAAATCAGTAGAAAATAAAAATAACTTGGGGACAAGACTTTACTGCAAAAACATACACAAAATGCATTATAAAAAACAATGTATATATCTTTTCATTTCATGGTGTCTTAGAAAACGTACAGTAATTATCATAAAACAAATCTATATATAAATTAGCTTATTCTCTAAAGGGAAATTTTGTAATTTTTTTTTTCTCCTAATGGCCCAGTCATCTACAGTGAATTGATAATGTAAAAGATAAAGAGAAATGTGTAAAAGGTAAAAGATGCCAGGTAAAAAGTAAACGATTATTGGTAAGGGTTTTAATAAGTAATATGTATTACACAATATATAATGCGAATCTGTAATACTTATTACGTATTCAGCAGAAAATAATATGCAAGATGTAAAATCTAAGTGCTCTAAGGTAAAAGATGATTAATGGGTTAAAATCTGACTGTGGCAAACCAAATGAACAAACCTTAGGAAATCAAACTGACAGCATCTATCCTTTCTGCCTGAGCATGACAATATCTTATATATTATATAATGAGGTTGTGAGAACAGTGAGACTTTCACAAAATGGCCAAATGTGTGAGAGTGGCAAACTGTCTTATGGGGTATAGCACAAAGTCGCTCTATGTGCAACAAATTCACCAATAGTGATAAAGGTAAAATAAATTGAAACAATAAAGGTTTATTTATTTTAATGAAAAAAGTTAAAGTATGAATTACTAAAATTTTAATCTTAGAATAATTCAGGTTTTTGTTGTCCATTATTAAATAATTCAAATTTTCTGAGGTTACTAACGAGACACTTTGGTATATTTGGATCATGTTTAAAAAAATACTAACTTTTTAGTGTCTACTATGTAAATTGAATGATAACCTGCACCATTACTTTGTATCTTTTAGGTTTGCTAAATCAAATCTTCATATTTTTATTTAAGCAGACATCTAGCTGAAAATTTCTTTAACAGAAATCTAAGTCATGATCTTTTTTCCCATTGTTTTTTAACACAAGAGTTTTCTTGTTACTGGAAAATCAAGACTAACAAACCGAAACTATTATGTATTTATATTTGTAGTATGAGAAATGGTTAGAAGGAGCCATAAACATTAACCTCAAAATAATGCTTATTAACTTGTAAGTCATCATAAAAACATACTTTGGTGTTATGCTTGTATTGATTTCACAAAAGATTACAAAATACTCAGATTTTAAGATTTCCATCATTCTAAAAAAAAAAGTATGGATTAAAGTAAAAAATATAAGGAATTAAAATCTTTTATGACTATTTCCATATATTTAAATCAAAAGTAATCTAAAAGTTCAAGAGAAGATTTTCAAATAAGATATAATTCAATAAATATAGGGTTCAAATTTCTTATTGGGATCAAACACTCCATTTAAGCCTTCAGTAAAAACTAAATCAAAATCCTGCCCATAAGGCAAGTTTTCAGCTCAGATAATAAGTTGTCATATAAGAAATTCATACACAGGGAACAATGGCTGAAATGAGATTATAACAATCAAGATGAAGATACTCAGACAAATCTGTCAATGTCAATCATTTCAGTTATTTGATTTATCAATTTATAATCTAAAAAAAGAAAAGAAAAGAAAAACTGAAACTCACTGTAGCAACGAGATGAAACATTTGAGAAGAGGAATTGGGCAACGTGTCAGATGATGAACAAAGTTGTGTCCAGCTTTTGATTCCTTCTTGTATCATACCATTTGTCTGAAAAAGAAAATCAGTCAGGCAAGTTCACAATTACAATAATATTGATTTTAATGGCCTGTCAACCCATCCAAGGTTATTTCATGCCTAAAGGTGAGGGAATTGTACTCATTGAATATTCATATTTATATATGTGTACTTCTTTCTTAAGAGGTTTTTTTGGCACTTAGTCCTATTGAATACAAATAATTTAAAAACAGATCTATTTGACTCTTAGAGGGTACCCTAAAAAAGCTATACAACCCCTAGATGGGACCCTGACAAATCTATTTGACTCTTAGATAGGACCCTAAAAGATCTATGCAACCCCTAGATGGGACCCTGACAAATCTATTTGACTCTTAGATAGGACCCTAAAAGATCTATGCAATCCCTAGATGGGACCCTGACAAATCTATTTGACTCTTAGATAGGACCCTAACAGATCTATGCAATCCCTAGATGGGACCCTGACAAATCTATTTGACTCTTAGATAGGACCCTAAAAGATCTATGCAATCCCTAGATGGGACCCTGACAAATCTATTTGACTCTTAGATAGGACCCTAACAGATCTATGCAATCCCTAGATGGGACCCTGACAAATCTATTTGACTCTTAGATAGGACCCTAAAAGATCTATGCAATCCCTAGATGGGACCCTGACAAATCTATTTGACTCTTAGATAGGACCCTAAAAGATCTATGCAATCCCTAGATGGGACCCTGACAAATCTATTTGACTCTTATATAGGACCCTAAAAGATCTATGCAATCCCTAGATGGGACCCTGACAAATCTATTTGACTCTTAGATAGGACCCTAAAAGATCTATGCAACCCCTAGTTGGGACCTTGACAAATCTATTTGACTCTTAGATAGGACCCTAAAAGATCTATGCAACCCCTAGATGGGACCCTGACAAATCTATTTGACTCTTAGATAGGACCCTAAAAGATCTATGCAACCCCTAGATGGGACCCTGACAAATCTATTTGACTCTTAGATAGGACCCTAACAGATCTATGCAATCCCTAGATGGGACCCTGACAAATCTATTTGACTCTTAGATAGGACCCTAAAAGATCTATGCAACCCCTAGTTGGGACCCTGACAAATCTATTTGACTCTTAGATAGGACCCTAAAAGATCTATGCAATCCCTAGATGGGACCCTGACAAATCTATTTGACTCTTAGATAGGACCCTAAAAGATCTATGCAATCCCTAGATGGGACCCTGACAAATCTATTTGACTCTTAGATAGGACCCTAAAAGATCTATGCAACCCCTAGATGGGACCCTGACAAATCTATTTGACTCTTAGATAGGACCCTAAAAGATCTATGCAATCCCTAGATGGGACCCTGACAAATCTATTTGACTCTTAGATAGGACCCTAAAAGATCTATGCAATCCCTAGATGGGACCCTGACAAATCTATTTGACTCTTAGATAGGACCCTAACAGATCTATGCAATCCCTAGATGGGACCCTGACAAATCTATTTGACTCTTAGATAGGACCCTAAAAGATCTATGCAACCCCTAGATGGGACCCTGACAAATCTATTTGACTCTTAGATAGGACCCTAAAAGATCTATGCAATCCCTAGATGGGACCCTGACAAATCTATTTGACTCTTAGATAGGACCCTAAAAGATCTATGCAATCCCTAGATGGGACCCTGACAAATCTATTTGACTCTTAGATAGGACCCTAAAAGATCTATGCAATCCCTAGATGGGACCCTGACAAATCTATTTGACTCTTAGATAGGACCCTAAAAGATCTATACAACCCCTAGATGGGACCCTGACAAATCTATTTGACTCTTAGATAGGACCCTAAAAGATCTATGCAATCCCTAGATGGGACCCTGACAAATCTATTTGACTCTTAGATGGGACCCTAACAGATCTATGCAATCCCTAGATGGGACCCTGACAAATCTATGCAATCCCTAGATGGGACCCTAAATAAAAAAGGAAAAAGTTTTAAATAGTAAAAATATTGTGATAAAATGTAGGACAAAAGCTAAATTTAGCCACTACAAATTCTAAAAAATCAGAATCTATTAAACATAAGACTTTTTTTCTGAGAATTTCCAAGTGTAAAGTGGAGGAGGGGGGGTTAAACATTAGGAGTGCATGTTTTATACACAAATAATCCTATGGTATTAATAATTGATGAAAGATTAACAGTAAAATTAATTGATTAAAAATTAACTAATTGATTAATAATTAAAGGATTAAAATAAAAAAATGTAAAAATATTACCTTCTCACACTGTTGACTGATCAGTGAAATTCCTGAACATAGACGTTCAAGTAAGAAACAATATGACTTCCATTCATCCAACATGGCCTATGAAGAGAGAAATATTAGAAATATTTTCACAGTAAAAAGTCAAGTAGTAAAAATGGAATTACTAAGGTGACCTCAAGTTTTGCAATATTTTAGTAAGTGTTAGTATGCTTTGTCCCCTTCACAATCTCGGTAAAAAAGCATGTGGAGTTGCTGAATTATGTTTTCTTATCAAAATATTGCAAAACTTTTGATTCGCCCAAATATTACAATTAATATTCCTATAAAAACAATCTCATGTGAAAAAGAAGTGTTAGAAAGGTACCTTTTGTAAACCAGCCATTCGGTGATCGTGTAACCTCATTTGAGCTCGACTTACTGTTTGTGCATACTGTTAAAAACAATAAAAAAAATCCATGTTAAAAACAAACGTAGAATAAAAAAATGACAAGGTATTATTTAAAGTATCAGCTAAAAAAATCAAATCCTTGATGTATACTGTTTTATAATGTAGTATGATTAGGATAAAGAAAACAAGGTCATCATCATGATCATCACGTTGCACCATCAGCACAAATATCCCTGACCCTCTCTCGCTACCCTTCTCAATCGTCCATTGCTTCTGGCAGGTCTTCAGGGCTACATCCCGTATCTGCACAGAGCTGCTGTATGTAGGTTAGAGCTGGTCGTCCTGCCTTTGCTTGTCCATGTGAAGGGGTCCACAGAAGTACATCACTTATGAGTTTGTCCCTACTTCTCCAGTATGTCTGGTTCGTCTCTTTGATAGTTTTCATGATAGGTAGTAGGTGGCCGTACAGCTGCTGCTTTGTGGGGGTGCTGCCTCCATGACTTGTTCAATATTGCTCACAGCATCTTGTGTAGTTGCCGTCAAGCCTTTTCTCTATACATTTAGTTAGCATCCATGTAGTGCATCCATATAGCAGTATTGACACGACTGCTGCTTGGAAAAAAACTGCGTTTTATTTGTCAAGTCTGACTTCCATTTGACCGATAGTCTATCGATAGCTATCTATGCCTTTGCTAGTTGCATGTTGATGTCAGTCTCGGTTGATGAGACACTGCTTCCTAGGTAGGTGAACTTGTCAACTAGTTTCAGAGAGTTACCGTTTAGTGTGGAGATGTCGCCTCTTTGATTAAAGCACGTATATCCCGTCTTGTGTGCATTGACATATTCCGTCTTGTGTGCATTGCATTGTGATATATTCCATCTTGTGTGCATTGACATATGCCAGCTGCTGCTCATTCCATATGTTGCAAGGTTTTGGCTTGGGCGGGTGCATTTGCCAGAAGCACTATGTTATCGGCGTAGTTGGCATTGGTAATAGTTTGTGTGGGGTATCTTCTGCTTCTTTCCTTTGTTAGCTGGAAACTGTTTTCTTTGATTTTATCCATAGATGTTCTAAGCATGCAGTCTAGACAGATGATAAAGAGGTATGGGGCTAATATCTCTCCTTGCAGTACACTTGCTACAATGTCGAAGTAGTTTGTGTCTCTGTCCGGGGAACGGATTTTACTTTTGTGTTTCTATGTAACGTCATTATGGCTTTGACAGTTTCTTTTGGTAGGCCATAGGCGAGTAGAATTTGCTCCATCTTTCCTCTTTGTATGAAGTCAAAGGCCTTGGTAAAGTCAACAAATAATGTTGTTGGCGCAAAGTTTTTTGCAAGTACACCTTTTAGAATTTGACGGATAGTTAAAATTTATGGTGTTGTGGATCTATTCCTCCAGAACCCATTTTGGTTATATGAAATTTAAGGCCCTTCTTTAAAAGTTTTTTTAGATTAATGATAATGAAAAGATTATATACAGGATAAAACCATAAAAAAGGCATCAACAGCTGGTATGACACCATCATATCTTTTCAGTCAACTCATGTGTGTATGTGTGTGTGTGTGTGTGTATACATATGTATATGTGTGCGTGTGTGTGTATACATATATATGTGTGTATGTATGTGTACATATACATATGTGAGTGTGTGTCAGTGTGTGTGTACATATATGCGTGTGTGTATGTATGTGTACATATATATATGTGTGTGTGTGTCAGTGTGTGTGTACATATATGCGTGTGTGTATGTATGTGTACATATATATGTGTGTGTGTGTGTGTACATATATGCGTGTGTGTATGTATGTGTATATATATGTGTGTGTGTGTACATATATGCGTGTGTGTATATATGTGTACATATACATATGTGTGTGTGTGTGTACATATATGCGTGTGTGTATGTATGTGTACATATATATATGTGTGTGTGTACATATATGCGTGTGTGTATATATGTGTACATATACATATGTGTGTGTGTGTGTATGTATGTGTACATATATGCGTGTGTGTATGTATGTGTACATATACATATGTGTGTGTGTACATATACATATGTGTGCGTGTGTGTATGTATGTGTACATATACATATGTGTGTGTGTACATATACATATGTGTGTGTGTACATATATGCGTGTGTGTATGTATGTGTACATATACATATGTGTGTGTGTGTGTGTGTGTGTGTACATATATGCGTGTGTGTATGTATGTGTACATACACATATGTGTGTGTGTGTGTGTGTGTACATATATATGTGTGTGTATGTATGTGTACATATACATATGTGTGTGTGTGTATGTATGTGTACATATACATATGTGTGTGTGTGTGTGTGTACATATATATATGCGTGTGTGTGTACATATATATATGCGTGTGTGTATGTATGTGTACATATACATGTGTGTGTGTGTATGTATGTGTACATATACATGTGTGTGTGTGTGTGTGTACATATATATGTGTGTGTATGTATGTGTACATATACATATGTGTGTGTATGTATGTGTACATATACATATGTGTGTGTGTGTGTGTGTGTACATATATATATGTGTGTGTGTGTACATATATATATGCGTGTGTGTATCTATGTGTACATATACATATGTGTGTGTGTGTGTATGTACATATACATATATGTGCGTGTGTGTATATATGTGTACATATATATATGTGTGTGTATGTACATATACATATATGTGTGTGTGTGTATGTATGTGTACATATATATATGTGTGTGTGTGTGTGTGTGTGTGTGTGTATGTACATATCATATATATATATATATACATATATGGGAAATCCACTGATCCTAAAAGAGTGTCAATTTTTGTGCAAAAAACAGGCTTGAGAAATCATGAGTTTTGAAAGTTTTTCTAATATAACAAAAATATGTGAATGCAGAGTTGGATAAAAACAGGGTAATTGATGTATTTAAAAAGTGAACGCTATTTTAAAGGGAATGCTATCAATGGAAATAGATTACTTTCAAAAGTCATTTTTAAAAAACAACACACCTTACACAAGCAAGCAACCCCTGATGATGGTCTATGAAGGGTCCGAAAGTGCTCGGGACAATTTTGGGAAATTCATCTACCAATTCCAACCTGAAACTAAGACACTTATCAGGAAACTTGAAAGGATCTTAAATAAATTATACAAACAAAATTTGTCTTCATTATTTATTGAAACATATTTAAATGTTCAACTACTGCCTAACTATACACACACACACACATATATATATATATATATATATATTATGAATTGAATCAATATGACCAGAAAATCTGGCAGATATAGATTACTGTCTCTAGTGTACACCAAATGTGAAGTATGGTAGACTGATTCAGATTAATTCAGGGATCTTGGATAACCTTGAAAAATCAGAAGTATAATAAAATATTCTGAATGAAGAGTTAATTTTATTACTTTCTTGATTTGAAGGAGGCAGTATTCACCTAAATATAAAAAAAACAAAGTTTCTAAGTTTTTTCTTTTAGGCAACCAACAATGGAGATGAAATAGATTCTCTCTTATTGGCTGAACATTTGGCGTGAAAGTGAGTCCATATAATTTGGCAGAGAACCATTTACTACTTAAAATGATTACCAAGACAGTTATGAATATTTGATGTGAAATGAACACTCTTTTACAGTCAGTAAGACAGAGGGTGAGAGACAGTACCTACCTAAAAAAAATCAGTCAGCCAGACTCTGAGTTTTAAACCTTTGAAGGCAGGACTGAGAATTATTAAAAGTTTGACTGAAATTGGGCTAAAAATGGCAGAGCCTTAGTTGTATGGACAGATGGACATTTGGTGAATTGTAATGTGACATTGAAGAATCATATTCATTAATTATGCATTTTGATTTGGTTTGGTTTCCTTGTTTAATGCCATATCAACCTTTGCGGGTTATTTAATGCCAAAGTCATCCTTGTAAAAGAACAGCAGTTATACTATTTAACCCCCATAGCTGGGAGTTTCTCAAGGTTTTTAGTCCAAAAGTGAACATCATAGAGTGACTAGAATTTGAATTTGCTTCCTTTGAGGTTACAGACAAGTGCTTTAGCCATTAGGCCACAGGGACTCCTACCCTTGAAAGGAAGAGAATTATGTTGAAAAATAGAGGCTTTGTAGGACATTTATTCTGAAGGGTTTTGACAATTTGGGGGATAAGAGTGCAAAATAAAGAGTGAGTACACTTAATACAATCAGCCCATTATGGCAATTGTTTAATGATAAAGATTTTTTGGCAACTGTGGCAAGTGTGACCTTAAGAAAGATATGGGAACAAAAACTGAAATCAATGTCTGGTTTGGTTTGTTTGTTTAATGGCATATCACTCTTCATGGGTTATTTAAAGCTAAAGTTTGAACTTGCTTACTTCGAAGTAGCAGTCTAGCACTTTAGCTATTAGGCCACGAAGGACCCCCCCTTCAAAATCAATGTTTAATGAAAATATGAATTTTGATTGATTAATACAAACACTTGAGCAAGGGCAGAAAACTGGTTTTGAGTTAGATTCAGGAGTTGCAAATGAAACACGCATATCTGGTCGTTTTTAGCATCTTCAACCTACCATTGATAAAAGTACCATTCTTCTTTCCCAAATGACAATTGGAAACGCCATTATAAAACCTAACTTTTGATGGAAAACACTAAATAATAAAGTGGGAAGATATAAATATATAATTTGTTTGTTCACTTCTTTTTGTCTGCCAGACAGGAATCACAATCGATGGCTTTTGAGTCCCTGTCCAGAAGCAAGTGCCAACAAGATATTCTTAAGATATAACAACAGAAGCTGCTAAAAGGGAAGCCATTAGCACCATTTCCATAATGGAAAAAGCAATTAGGTAGATCTGGGTTAAGATAGTGAACCTACAGATAGGTGGTGGTGCTACTACTGCTGAGAAACCAGCTTGAAAGTGATTAAACACCAGCAGCTGGGTCATCTGAGTAAGTGGGAGTTAATGTTGAAAGAATTAAAACTCTTGATGAACCCAGGAATGTCACTGGTGTATCTCAGCTTATCTGTCAGATGCATCTTTAGAAATTTATAAATCAAAAAACATCTTCCAACAATATCAATAGATGACATGGAAATGATCATACCTTCACTTCTTTTTCACTGTGTGTCATCCGAGATTTGTTTTTCTTTTGTATTTTGTTGAGTGTCATTTGAGCTTTTTCAAACGGAACTGCAATAGCTTTATGCTCTTGGCTGTATCTTTTGTAGGAAGCCTGAAACAGAGATTTTCAAAGAATTAGTTTATATAATATGTAAACATAAGTGTATTTTGATACTTACATTGTTACCTATTGAATCTTTTCTAAGCGAGAGGGAAGGGGCGGGGGTAAAAGCTTGTGTGATACTCATAATACCATAATTATTTGTGTATTTCCCCAGATTTTTCAGCTCAAAAGTTTGGAGAACAATATAATTAATGGTGAAATGGTTATCGTCGTAGGAAATGGACACGGCGACACGAGTTCAAATCCTGGACGAGACTGATTGCGTTTTCACATAGCACTAATACCCTTGGGAAAGGTATGAATCCAATTATTCTCCCTCCAGCTATGGGTAAATAGTAGGGCAGACTGGGTTCTTCAGCCTTGGTGAGGCAACTAGTCTAGGAGAATTCAAACCTGTTAAACTCCACTTAAAAATTGACCTTGTGTCATATCCTGCCTGAGCGGAGGGGTTGGTAAATATGATAATTAACTTTTTTTTTTTAATCACATACCTCATCATATTTGGGACAGGATTATCAGAAGTTAGTTATACCAATTGTCCAAATTAATGTATTTAACGCTGTTACAGTGAAATATCCACTGAAATGAGTGTTGATTTATAATTTTCTTTCTCTTAATGTGAGCTTATTTTAATGACAAGCTTGTTGCATTTTTGCATGAACATGCTTTAGCATTTGTTCTAAATACAATGTAAATTTTGTGTTTTAACACAGAATGTAATCTATATAAATTCTTACTTTTAGTCAGTACAAACAGATAAAAAGTTGGACAAAAGCTAAATTTAGCCACTACAAATTCTAAAAAATAAGAATGTATTAAACATAAGAGATTTTTTCTAGAATTTCCTAGTCTAAAGTTGGGGGGGTTAAACATTAGGAGTGCATGTTATATAAACAAATGATTATATGGTAATAATAATTGATGAAAGATTAATAGCAAAATTAATTAATTAATAATAATTGATTAATAGTAAACCGGCTCATTGGCCCAGTAGATAGAGTGTCCGCCAATGGTCCGGGAGACCTGGGTTCAATCCCGGGTCAAGTCATACCAAAGACTTTAAAAATGGTACAGGATACCTCCTTGCTTAACACTCAGCATTATAAGGTATGTATCAAGGGTAAAGTGGAGCAATCCAGGAAAAGGAGTAGCGCCTTCCCCTACAACTTGGTGTAGTAGCTGTCACCCTCGACTACGGTCGCCAACAACTTAATAGTAAAATGTTTTAAATTGTCATGATTTATTGCTCGTATTGGTAATTTGTTTGGGTTTTATGGCATATCAGTTAGCACTATGTAGCCATTTCAGTTTGAACGATGAAGAACACATTACATTATCTCACCTTTCAGCTGAATTTCACCTTCACTTTCATATCTTCACTGTATCAGTTAATTCAAATCTTGCTTTATTGAATGTAAAAGAAAACTGTTGACATTGTAAGATACCGCTATAGCCCTCAGGGTTTGGGGTAAGAATAATTCTACCCTGAAACCATGCCTGACCCCAGTTATTTTCTGGTAAAGATTTTGTCTTTTTACAGCATATGTACAGTATTGAACAAAACCCCTAAAACAGTCAATGAAAAAACTGAACCATTTTTATTATTATAGCCATAGATTTTAATAAAACTTCAATGACTCAGACACACATAGGAAGTGATTATTTTCCTTGGTCATTGTTTTCAAAGTTCCCTTAGTTGTAATGAAAAGTGATAATTTTCTAAAAAGAAAATTCTCAGAAAAACAGGAAATTTCTTAGAATTTTCTATTCCTTGAATTGGTATCCTAGTTTGTGCTTAGTCATTTGCTCATGGGTAGTAAGCAGTTGTCTGAAGAAAATAATCACTTCCTGTGAGTGTCTAAGCAATTAAAATTTTATGAAAATTTGTGGCAAGAATGAAAAATGCTTCAGTTTTTTAGTGTTTTTTTTTTTTTTGTCCAGTACTATATCATATACAATGGTTAGTAACGAAGAATATATAAGGGTCGGATAAAAAGTTCATAGGCTGACCAAGAGAATCTCATGGAATGTGGGTAAATGAGGTTTGTTTTTCAACATAGCTCTCCTTGAGGTCCACACACTTCTTCCATCATTGTTGCAGTGCTTAGATCCAAGTGGTCAAAAAAGTCACCAACAGCAGATGTGACATCATCAGATTAACTTTTCAACCCTCCACCCTCATATTTTATTAAATTATGAAAACTTTGTGTAAAAGATTCATGAATAAGAATTTTCAACTCACCGCAGTATTTTTGAAGTCGGTTTCCAGTTTTGTTTCCAGTGGAAATGCCAAATCATGTGAAACACTCTTCAACTAAAAAACAAGAAAACAAAAAATAATAATAGAAAAATAATAATCCATATTTAACAAATGAAACTATAGAGGCTGCAGGTTTATTTCTTGTGGATTCTTTAAAGGCATATTAACTCTTGAAAAAAACTTTTATTCAAACGATGAAAGAGAAGAAAGTAAAAGAGAAGAAAGTAATGTAGTCTAATGAGTTGTTGCCCATGAAAAAAAAATCACAGACATAGTTCAATTTCTAAAATGCTTTGGTTTGGTTTGGTTTGGTTTTATGGCATATCAACCTTTGTAGGTTATTTAACGCCAAATCCATTTTTATGTAAATAATCTGTTCTATTGAAAACAATTCATTTTAGCATAAGTATACAGTTAGTTCTATTTAACCCATATATAGGGCCCTATCAGGTGCTACCACTCCGGGCCAGAGTGGACCTGGGAGCGATGGCAATGAAGGGGTACTCCACATTCCCCAAAGCTCCAGCACTGCTGGAACCTCACCATCAGATTGTTTAGTGTCATATCCAGGACACTTGTTGTGGGGGGGGTCTTACCCCTCTGCAGAGGTGCAGTCTGTGTATTCTACAGCCCCAGCTGACTGGGCAAAATTTCTAAAATGCTTTGTGTTCTATACTAGTGAATATTCTCATTACTCTTTAGTGAGATCAAGTTGTGTGACTGATTATATGTATATATATATATTATTGTATTATTCAGTCCAGATAAACCAGAGTCAGGAATAATTCCATCAGGACAAATTCATTCCACTAGAAATTAAAAATTTTCCTGGTGAAGAGCTCAATGTGACTAATCACAGAGCAATTATTTCTTTAAGAAAAAAAGTTGGCGACCATAGTCAAGGGTAACCCGAAGGCTCCCTTTTCGATAGCTACTACACCAATGTGTAGGGGAGGGCGCTACTCCTTCCCTGGTAAAACAAAGGCTCAAATATAAATTTTGAAATTAATTGAAGATAAGGAATACTGGATACATACGTAAGGTTATTAAGGAATGTTGTACTTCCCTAAATTAATTTCTAAATCAGGAATTCTACGTTGAAATATAATTAGAATAAAAGATTAAAATTTAATTTACTCTGATTCCAACCGGTAATAAAAAATAAAAAAAATAAAAAAACGGAGGTGGGAAAAAGGAGGAGGTAACTTTTCAGCCCTCGTCTACCCCTCCCACCCTTCCCTCCTGTGTCTATTCTGTATGTCATTTAATCTATCCATTGGATCTGAAGAAGTCCTGTTTTTTTTTATGTTATTGATATTTATCAATACCCATAACAGGATGGAAATAAATTTATAATCCTAATGTGACCGATTTTTGTTTTTTCTTAAAGAAAGTATATATATATATATATATATACGTTCCCCCATGGGGGTTGAGCACTCTGGCGAAGGAATTTATGGCTGCCACTCGGATACTGCAAAGCTCTTCGAACGAATTGAGCACTCTGGTATCCAGTAAGGTGTAAAGTGTAAACAAACGGATGCTACTGCTACTATTACAACTTAATACCTAATAATTCCCTAGCTGACGTCGTACACTTGTTGGCCGAGCAGTCTGATACTAAGTCTAATGTAAAGTTGGGTGGGTTTCGATCCCAGCTTCAAGTGTCTTATGTGTCTAGCCACACTGAAAAGTTGTGATACAATGAAATAGTCAGTCTGTGGATGACAATATATATATATATAAAAAGCTATATTTCTTTCAGAAGAAGGTCTTAACATAACAACTACCTACCGGACATTGGCACAATGGTTAGAGTGTTCATCAACGACCAGGGAGACCTGGGTTCAATCCCAAGTTGAGTCATACCAAAGGCTCAAAAAATTATAAGGCAAGGATCAAGGGTAAAGTGGAGCAATCCAGGGGAAAGAGTAGCGCCCCCCCTACACCTTGGTGTAGTAGCTATTGAAAAAGGGGCCTCTGGGTCACCCTCGACTACGGCCTCCAACTTTACTTTATTTATCTACCAATTAAACTACTACTAAGATTCCTCATCTCAAACAGGATGCAGGGAGAGTTTGCCGGTATGGAAGTTGGAAATATAAAATCTGGTCCAACTGGGTCACTTGAGTGAGGGGGCCTGAGGTTGAAAGACTCAAAAACCACGGGAACCCAAGAAAAACATCACTGATGATCCATACTGGCACAGTGAAGACTTGTATGAAATCAAATTGTGGGTCATTCAATAGATAAGGCAAATTTTACCTAAGGAGTTAACAATAGGAAAGACTGTCTACAGTTGTACCTTTTTCAAGGAAATCAATAATGATGGATTCTTTCATGTCCCAGATTAAGCATTATCCTTATTTAATCACAGGTGTATTTTGTGACAGATAGGTAATTTAATAAGGGCCTCCGTTAGTGTACACAGAGAAAAGTTTTTCATGATGACAGTCATGCTGGCATCAGACTACTCTGACCCTGTACACTTAATATAATGATAACTGCTTAGTATTTATCAGCTAGGCACTACTCATGCTGTGTTGTGAAATATGTAAGGTCAACACATGTAGAAATAAGATGTATTTTATTCTGGAGGGAATATAGTAACGGTTGAGAATGCTGACTAATGAAAATAACTGTTGGTTGTAAGTTACTCTCTTAGACTAGGATGCATTGTTTTAAATAGTCTTTAGATTAGTCTATCTTGTGGGGGTGTTCCAGTTACTGCACAACAAATAACAAATAACAATATCAAATTAGGGGAAAGAAAATTCTAAGAAATTTCCAATTTCTTAGTATTTCCAAGAATTTTCTTTTTAGAAGTTTATCACTTTTCATGACAACTAAGATAATAATCATGGAAAATAATCACTTCCTACGTATATTTAAGCCATTAAAGTTTCAATAAAATTTGAGGTAGTAATAAAATTGGTTCATTTTTTTTTACTGTTTTTTTTTTTGTCCAAGACCTTAAACAATAAAAGAAAAAAGTAAATTTTAGTTTTAGCACCTCCAAAATTGTCTAAATACATTGAAAAATCCTTGGCAACTAAAGAAAAAATATACAAGGTTGGTTGGTCGGTTGGTTTTATAGAATGTTATCTCTTGTTGGGTTATATGGTGCCAAAGTTAGTTTAATAATTATGGTCTCCAATTACAAATATATCTTTGCAATCATCTTAAATGTGTAAACACTTTATACTAATTTTTCTCATTAAGGGTTTTTGGACTATTGTCTTCATCTTTATTGTTATTTCCACAACATTTTGGCTGATATGTCCTCCAGCCTTCTTCAGGTGATTAACAATACAGGAATACTTAACACTTGTACCCAGTTATGGCTAACAGAATCAATAATAATAACAAATTATTTGTATTAAGAATAGTCGCCTGAAACTACAATTGTTGATAAATGACTTATAAAGTTACTTGAAATCATTGCTTGCAAAAAACAAAAACTGCCTGATTTCAGCACTAAATAACCCAAAATGGTTGAAATATTAACCAATCAACCAATTAACCAAGATACCAAAATGAAACATTTTAACCTCATCTCTCTAAGCAAAAGGGATGCAAATTTGAATTTTATCATTTTATTTTTTATTACCGGGTCCAGCTGGCTGGGGTTGTAAAATACACCGACTGCTTCTCTGCAGAGGGGTAAGACTTCCCTAATGAGTGTTCTGGATAAGACACTAAACAATCTGGTGGTGGAGTTCCAGTAATGCCGGAGCTTTGGGGAATGTGGAGTACCCCTTCATTGCAATTGCTCCCAGGTCCACTCTGGCCTGGAGTGGTAGCATCTGATAGGGTCTTATCTATGGGTCAAATAGAACTAAACAGTATATTCATGCTAAACTGAATTGTTTGAAATGGAACTGTTTTTGACATTGAAACTGCATACTTATGCTAAACTGAATTTTTTGAAATAGAATTGTTTTTGAATAGAACTAAACTGTGTACTTATAACTATTTATATGTATAAAAATGGTTTTGGAATTAAATAACCTACAATGGTTGATATGCCATGAAACCAAACCAAACCAAACCTTTATGACCTCCTATCCATACTTTTTCATCACTGCCATGGTTTCTTGGTTTGTGAGTTTTGATTTAAAAAAAAAAACAACAAAAAAACAAAAAATTAAGAATATACTAATTAAAACAAATGTGTATTAGAAATAATAAAGGATAAAAGAATTAGCTCTACGTAGAATTCAAACTTTTATCCTTTTCAGCTTGGGGAAGGCTGAATATAGACATCAGCTACTCTAACCATCTGAGCAACAAGAACCCATTGCTTGGCAAAATTTTCAAATCTATAGACATATACTTTTTGACATTGAAAAAAGACATTTACAAAGCTTAGCTTAGAACAAGGCTAGAAGTATAGGCATCAAGTGAGAATCAAAGTCACTAACTTTGTTCTGCTAGTCTAGGTCAATGACCATTATACTTGATAAAGAGCCCTAAAAAGTAAGCATAGGTTTGTCACAAGGTCACAAGTATGAGAGCATTCAATGATAATTGAACTTGGTATTGTTAGTCAGATAATTTTCTAGGTTTTAACCAACAATAGTAGGGTAGACTGGGCCGTTTAACCTTGGTATAGAGCAACTAACCTAGGAGAAGAAAAAACTTTTAATTAAAACCTCCTATCAGTGTGGCAGTTGAGTGTTTACCCCTCATCTTATTAATTTTTGTAGTGATACTAAAATCAACAATTTACTTATAACTTGACTCCACTAATTAAAAACTATAACATTCAGAGGCAAAGAAAACAAAAAAAAAAAAACGCCAAACATCTGCTACTTTTATACGCTATTTAAAGTATTGGACAAAAAAAGACCCCAAAAGATAAACAGTAAAAAAAACTGAACAATATTTTATTATTGCCAAAAATTATATTGAAACTTCAATGGCTTAGACACACATAGGAAGTGATTATTTTCTTCAGATAACTGCTGACTAGCCATTAGTAGAGGATTACAATATCAAATCAAAGAATAGAAAATTCGAAGAAATTTCCTATTATTTAGTATTTCTGAGAATTTTCTTTTAAGAAAATTATCACTTTTTATGACAGTTAAGAGAACTCTGACAACAGAAATCAAAGAAAATAATCACTTCCAATGTGTGTTGAAGTCATTGAAGTTTTATCAAAAATTGAGGCAATGATAAAAAAGTAGTGCAGTTTTTTTTCCCAGTTTTTTTTTTAGCCAATACTGTACCTGTAACGGTTTAAAAACATATAGCTGAATGTCTGTCTCTCGTCCAACTGTCTAGAATTCCATAGGGTCACAAATAGTCATTTATCAAGCTTGACTTAGTTTAGCAAAAGGCGAGAAATTTGAGCACTCAGCAACAATGCTAATGATAATCAATTAGCGTAGCTCATTGCACCACTTCAAATGTTCTAAAAGTATTTACTCAACCCCTCCACCATGAGCAGAGTGTGACACAAGGTCAGTTTTAAGCAGAGTAAAACTGGTTTGAATTCAGAGTTTTCCTTCTAGACAGGCTGCCCGAATAAGACTAAAGAACCCAGTTTGCCCTATTATTTACCCTTAGCTGAGGTAGACATATAGATTCATACCTATTCCAAGGGCATTAGCACCACAAAGAGAAATGCCAACAACCTCGTCCAGGATTTGAACTCAGGTTGCTGGATTCATTTCTTATGATGATAACCATTATGCCACCAGCGCCTCCATACTAGTACCTCTCATAGAGTAGAAACTTCAAAATAAAATTATCAGATACCAAACATATTGGATGATCAAGTTAAGAGACAAACAGTACTAAATATTTATGTGTGTGTATATATATATATATATATATATATATGTATATATACAATGTTTGCCATTCTTTTTTTTCAGCAAATATTTTATGATATAAATTTTTTTCTCTCTTTTATGACCATGTAAGATTTTAATGCCCTTGACATTTAATAGTTTTATTGTTATGAAATAAATAAATATCTCATATGGAAAGAATTGCTTCAGTTCAAGTTACAAGTTAAGAGAGACAAAAAATTGAAAAGATGATCTCAAATATCTTGTTTTTAAAAAATTGAACATTTTAATAACCTTTCTTTTAATTTGCTTAAAGAAATAAAATGAATGTTTCGTAGATAACTACCTCCATGTGTATTTGCGTGTGTGTAAAAAAATATTTATATATACATACCACATATTGAATGTGTAAGTACACTTCATGCATATTACCCATTTGGCTGGGGCTGTAGAATACATTGACTATACCTTTGTAGAGGGGTAAGACCCCTCCCCTCAACGAGTGTCCTGGATATGACACTAAACAATCGGATGGTTAGGTTCCAATGATGCTGGAGCTTTGGGGAATGTGGAGCACCCCTTTATTGCCATTGCTCCCAGGTCCACTCTGGCCCGGAATGGTAGCACTTGATAAGAGTCCTATCTATGGGTTAAATAGAACTAAACTGTGTGCTTTTGCTAAACTGGATTGTTTGAATTAGAACTGTCTGACTAAACTGAATAGCTTGAAATAGAAATGTTTTTGACAATTAAACTGTGTACTTACATTTAAACTGCATACTTATGCTAAACTGAATTTTTAAAATGGAACTGTTTTTGTATGCTAAACTGAATTGTTTGAAATGGAATGTTTTTGACATTGAAATTGTACTTACGCTAAAGTGATTTATTTAATATGGAACTGTTTTGTCATTTAACTGTGTGCAAACTAAATCTATACTTATACTAAACTGAATTGTTTGAATTAGAACTGTTTGACTCAATTGAATAGCTTGAAATAGAAATGTTTTTGACAATTAAACTGTGTACTCATGCTAAACTGAATTGTTTGAAATACAACTGATTATTTGTATAAAAATGGATTTGGCATTAAATAGCCTGAAAGGGTTGATATACCATAAAACCCAACCAACCAACCAACCACATGAATATATTACATTATATCTAACTATAAAGATAGAACTGGTATTAGATGGATTTTCCAATAAGAACAGATATAGTGTGATACTTACATATGCACAAAATACACACAGATAGATAGATACATGCCTTTAGCAGTTATTAAGCTCAATACTGATTAATAACTTTAATGGTCTTGTGCTTTTCACAAATACGCTGGCTCAAGCTAAATCTCTGCTGCATGAGCTGGACAGTCAGCAACAGGCATTGGTCAACATGACCTCGGATAGAGTTCATGTGTTTGAAACAAGATAATGGCATTTTCTTATTAAATACCAAGTTTCTGAAATTAGCAGACCAGTTTATACTGTAATGGAAATTAAGGATGTCCAAATGCTTTTAACAAAAGTGTATTTTATTGAATTGTTAGTATAAAAGTAAAAATTAAATGAGCAGTTAGAAAAAGAATATGAATGATGATTATACAATTGACATCAAAAGCTGATCAGAGTTTAATGTTTTTGTCTCTATTGAAAAGAAGAAATAACCTTTGAATCCAAACAAGAAAGTTCACATTTGGGGTTCAATCTTTGAATCATTACATTTTTTTGATCGGCTGTTGGAATGCATGTATGCACATCTGGGTGAAACGAAATGTGCATATAAGAAACTCTTTTTAGCAGGTGAGTGGAGTCTGGCCAAAACTGCGGAGAAGACTGCATCTGTGTACATATGGGTGAAACGAAATGTGCATAGAGATATTTACCAACCCCTCCGCTCCAGTAGGATATGACACAAGGTCAATTTTTTAATGGAGTTTAACAGGTTTGAATTCAGAGTTTTCCTTCTCCTAGACTAGTTGCCTCACCAAGGCTGAAGAACCTAGTCTGTCCTACTATTTACCCATAGCTGGAGGGAGAATAATTGGATTCATACCTTTACCAAGGGTATTAGTGCTATGCAATCCGCCTTGTCCAGGATTTGAACTTGTGTGCATATGTGTGAATGTGCATATAAGAAACTCTTTTTAGCAGGTGAGTGAAGTTTGACCAAAACTGCAGAGAAGAATGCATCTGTGTACCCTTGTGGACTACACACACACACACACACACACACACACACATGCATCTAGAACACAGACAGGATGTAAAATTTTAGCAGTCTCTGAATCGTCATTACTTCATATTCTTATTTGATTATTTTGGCCACATATATTAAACATACAAGATATTTTGGCCACACGTATTAAATATACTGTTAAAAACAAAGAACTCAGACTATAACACTCTGCATACGGGGACGCCTTTTTACACCCATCCTTTTCACACTCTCACATAAACCAATATGGCCATTTGTTTACTTCCGGTCATCAAATAACTCTCTCTCTTCTCGAGAGTATCAGGGGAGGTAACTTCGTGTCTTAACATATACCATATATTAATCCAGATTGGGGTTCTTAATTTCTACTTGTGTGAATACCAAAAACTTCTTCCTTACATGTTATCAAGTTGAATACTTTTATACCACGGCTTAGAGACAAAAGAATAAAAACTGACTTTCTTTGTTCATGAGAAACACAACACTAGACGATTACTGACCAAATCAGCGACTGTATAACTCATCTTATCCATTGCCAACAGAATAGTTTGAGATATCAGAACAAACATAGATCCGAACTGAGTGGCACATCTAGCCAACAGCAAAACTGTTGCCGAGTGATCCAGAAGACATATAAAAGCAGGTTACCGTTATAATATGGCAATATCTCATCCACTGAAATCAATGTCAACATACACACAAAGATAAAGTATTGCCTGCTATCAACAGGTTATTATGGAGGTGCCCGTGGTGTAGTCGTTATCGTCATAGGAAATGGACACGGCGACACGAGTTCAAATCCTGAACGAGACTGATTGCATTTCACATTGCACTAATACCCTTGGGAAAGGTATGAATCCAATTATTCTCCCTCCAGCTATGGGTAAATAGGAGGACAGACTAGGTTCTTCAGCCTTGGTTAGGCAACTAGTCTAGGAGAAGGAAAACTCTGAATTCAAACCTGTTAAACTCCGCTTAAAATTGACCTTGTGTCATATCCTGCCCGAGCGTAGGGGTTGGTAAATACTATCAACAGGTTATTAACCATATGGAAATCTGAATACTTTGATGAAATAAAATAGAAATTCTTCCAAGTTGTAGTCATGTCAGTACTACTGTATGGATGCACCACCTGGACTCTAAAGAAACACTTGGAGTAAAAGTGAGATGGAAACTATGTAAATATGCAATGTGCTGTTTTGAACAAACTTTGGAAGCAAATAACAGTCCATACTTTACCGAGGCATCATATGTGGACATCACTTTCAGTAGATAAGATTTCTATCACAGCAAAAAGTACATTTTTTCATTTATAAGCTAGGTTACCCATGCCATAAAAAATATTGGTGTTCATGAAATTTATATTTTGTTAAATCATTACTAAAAGAGGGTTAGGTTAATTTAATTGGTATAATGGGATATCAACTGTTGATGGATATTTAATGCCAAATCCTGTTTATACATATATTACATATTTGAGTGAATAGTTTGTTGGTAACATTTTTTAAATGAGCCAGAACTTATTTGTCTTCACTGGTTGCGACATCACAAGTGCTTTTAAAATGAAAGGGAAGGAAAAGGCAATAAGATTTGTTGACAAAAAACAAACAAATGCTTCCAAAAAGTGTTTAAGAAATTAGAAGAACCATAACAAATAAATGAAGATACTTTAAGTTTCATTGGGGAATAGGTAAATTAAAAGTGTTGATAAATTAAGATTCTTTATGTTGCAGTCAAAATATGTTAGGCAAGATGGGACTTTTAATATATCAGGAAATTTTGGCTTGAGTGTTGGTAAATACTATCAACAGGAACATTTTATCATCACCAGGAACATTTTATCATCATCATCATGTCGTGCCACTAGCATGGATATCCCTGACCCTCTCTTGCCACTTCTCCCTATCGTTCATCGCCTCTGACAGGTCTTCAGGGCTACATCCCGTATCCTCACATAGCTGCTGAATGTATGTTCAAGCCGGTCGTCCTGCTTTTGCCCGGCCATATGTGGGGGTCCATAGGAGTACATCACTTATGAGCTAGTCCCTGCTTCTCCAGCAGTGTCCTGCATGTCTGGTTCATCTAACTTGGATAGTTTTCGTGATGGGAGGCAGGTGGCTGTATAGTTGGTGCCTTGTGGGGTGTTGCCGCCAGGACTTGTTAAATATTGCTTGCAGCATTCTTGTGTAATTGCCGTCTAGCTTCTTCTCCAGCCGTTTAAATCATGTTAACTACCAGGTTGGTATTTGGAAATGGGCATATATATTGTTAAATCTGACAAGCCTCAACCAGTTAGTGGCCAGAGATGGACTCATAATAAAAATGATGAAATGATACCACATTGGATTAGTGGGGACATTTTGTCAGTTTATTTTGTCAATGTTCTTGAAAACTTTGAGTGTGAATTTGACAACGATGATGACCATAGATATTTAAATGAAATGTCAGTTGACACTGACAGTTGTGATGATGATGATGATGATGAAGAAGCTTTCTAAGCAAATGATAACTAAAGTATATCAATAGGTAAATATTGATATATCTTTCTGATGTGGACCCAGTTTGGGACCACGAAAAGACAACTCGGAACACGGTATAAGTTTAAAGATATATTGAAGTAACAAGATACAGAGAAAAGTGGTGTTGTAAGCTCGGCTTGTCAGACAAATATCGGTAGACTATCCAATATCTTTGAGAGTACTTGGCTCTCGGTTAATATAGAATTTGGAAGAGTCCATGAATGGGTAGGGAATGGTCCCATAACCCTTTCAATAAAAAAAGAAAGTGATCAACTCAACATAAAACAATTATAATCAGCAAAGAAGATAAGGCTCAAAATTCGAACTGTACATTTCCATGATAGACTGTTTTATTCATTATAACATTATATATATCCAATAAGTAAAACATTATATATCCAATAAGTAAAAACCGGCTCATTGGTCTAGTGGGTAGAGTGTTCGCCAATGGTCCGGAAGACCGGGGTTCAATCCCAAGTCGCATCATACCAAAGACTTAAAAAATGGGACTTAATATCTCCTTGCTTAACAGTATTATTCGGTATGGATCAAGAGTAAAGTGGAGCAATCCAGGGAAATAAGTAGCGCCCTCCCTTACACCTCGGTGTAGTAGTAATTGAAAAGGGAGCCTTTGGGTCGCCCTCGACTAAAGGGAGACAACTTTACTTACTTTACTTTACTTATATATCCAATAAAATAATTAATGTGTATCCTCTAATTATATCATCATCGTTTACTTTGATGATTTATCAAAATAAACTTTTGATTTAATTTCCTAAGTTTATGATATTTTAAAATATGATTTTTTTTAGCATTGATTACTATTATTTTACATTTACACATTTGATGACAACATCAGTTATCTAATTTATTACATGCGATAAAAATTCATAATACAGCTATCATCATCCTTCAAAATGATATCAAGTTTATTAAAATTGGTCAATTCAAAGAGAAGTTATTGGTTTGAGATTCTTTCCTACAGGGTGGAATGATAAAATTGTCGCCCTAGAAAAGACGACATGATTCCATTTTCTTTTAATGAAAACTGTTTTTTTTTTTGTAGCAGACCATCTACTAGTTGGCCAGTTGTGTACAAATCCCAAGAGTGATAGGAGCCTTCTACAGGGTGGAACGATAAAATTGTCGCCCTAGAAAAGACTATATGATTCCATTTCCGTTTAATGAAAACCGGTTTTCTTTTTTTGTTACAGATCATCTACTAGTTGGCCAGTTGTGTACAAATCCCAAGAGCGATAGGAGCCTTCTATCGTGTATGAAAGTGACACAATGTTCAATGAGCAAGATCGGAGATGTGCTGCTCTACAACTCATGCTCTTTACCGATCCAAGTTATGACAACAGGATCCAAGTTATGACAATGCTAGATTGCCACAAATAACAGGGATGTGCCCAGGGTGATAAAAACAAAGTTTCCAGCTACGGTTATGGTCTTTGGTGTGGTTTCAAGTGAGGGCCACATCATGCCACCTCACATCTTCGAAGTTGGCTTGAAAGTCAACACCAAAGTGTACCTGGAGTGTGGTGATCCCCTGGTGCAATCAGGTAGCTGGTGGCAGACCCTGGGTGTGGCAGCAGGACTCGGTGCCTGCCCACAAGTCCAAAGAGACCTAGGCTTGGCTTCAGAAGGAGTGCTACGACTTTGTACCCTTCTCTCACTGGCCTCCCTCCTCCCCCGACCTGAACCCACTGGACTACTTCGTTTGGTCATACGTCGAGAACATCACTAACATGATCTCCCACAACACCAAAGCCAGCCTGATCGCCGCCATCCGCTGAGTATTCCTTGAATGGTAACTGTGAAATCCTTTGTCTGTTTGGTTTTTTTTTCCTTTTAACCACGAGGAAATTGTTGTGGGGGAAATGAAGTGGACAAATTGCGGTTTTTCTGGTGTTTTCTTTGGCAATTGTGTAGGCTTTTATGGGCTGGAAGACTTTGAACCGTTAACAATAACTGGTAACCTAACAAATACTCTGAAGTTTTTTTTCTGGGTTATACAATGAGAATTTTTGTAATAAGTACAAGGGTCGTTCAAAAAGTTCTAAGCCTCACCCAAAAGAAGAACAAAAGCTGAGCATTTTTGTTGTGGCAACAACTTTCACTTGTTATAAAAAGTAAAATCTTTGTTTTAATTTCTGTGCAGGGTTAGGCCAGTACAAAGGTGAAAGGTGCATGACAAATCTAAAATCTTGGTGAGGCTTAGAACTTTTTAAATGACTTTCATTGATATTCATACATTCACTTATAAAATCATTCTAAATTTTATTCGTTAAATGTTTTTTTTTTTTTTTCTTTTCTCTTAAATTGAAAGTTTGACATTTTTTTTTATTTGAACAGAAAAAAAAGAAGTCAATATTTGATTAAAATCAAATGAAAAGGGAATATGAAGGACTTATCTGACCTTCTATCAGGCTAGATTTGTGAAAGGTCATTTAAACGTAGCAGTGGTGGTGGGGATTATGCACAAATTGAGTCTCCTGTGTGGCTGTCATAAAAGAAAACTTGATCCCCTCGGCACCTCTGTTTAGGGGTGCCTCAGGCACCAAACAATAAAAACCCTGCTCAACAAATTCCACTACGGTGAGAAGACCCCCAAAGGACCAGGCAATCAACTTATTATCCAACATTAAACGATGATACTTCACAATTAAAAACTCATTTTTAAATAAATCATTTCTTTATTTCAGCCATTTTTGTGCTTTTTGTTAAAAAGGAATTTAACAAATAAATAAATAAATGAAGAAAATAAAAATTAATGAACTTTTGAAATTTAACATTAATCTCTGCAAATGATAAGCAATTACCCAATATTCAACAAGTTCTAACACGTTTGTTAATTTATACTTGAGCAACTAAATGTGCATGTGTGAGAAACAGATAGACAGAGAGTACGAGTGAGCATAAGTGCACACCAGGGGTTGCCATATTGAAATTTTCATCCCAGCCAATCAATTATCAGTAGATTTTTATATCAATATGGTTTTTATATAACAATGATTTTTATGTTAGTATGATTTTTATATCATTATGAATTTTATATAACAATGATTTTTTATATCAGTGTGGTTTTTATATCAGTGTGGTTTTTATATCAGTGTGGTTTTTATATCAATATGGTTTTTATATCAATATGATTTTTATATCAGTGTGGTTTTTATATCAATATGATTTTTATATCAGTGTGGTTTTTATATCAATATGATTTTATATCAGTGTGGTTTTTATGTCAGTATGATTTTTATATAACAATGATTTTTATATCAGTGTGCTTTTTATATCACTATGATTTCAGACATTGAAAAAAAGGTCTCTTCTTGTAATTTTAATACATGTATGACAGAGATGCAACATGAAGACAATTTTTAAGCAGAATTTAACTGGTTTGAATTCAAAGTTTTCTTTCGCCTAGACTAGTTGCCATACCAAGATTAAAGACCCAATCTGCCCAACTATTTACCCATACCTGAAGGAGAATAGTTGGCTTCATACCTTTCCCAAGGATATTAACACTCTATGATATACAAACAGCATTATCCAGGAATTGAACTCAGATTGTCATGTCCATTTCCTGCAACAATAACTGTTACTCCAATTTTAATATATGTAAGTAAAGTTGTAAAGTTGGCAACCTGAAGGCTCCCTTTTCACTAGCCCCTACACCTCTGGATTGCTCCACTTTATCCTTGATCTGTACCTTATAATACTGAGTGTTAAGGAAGGCAGTATCAAGTACCATTTTTTGAGTCTTCGGTATGACTCAACCTAGAATTGAACACTAATCACTAGGCCAATGGGCTCATAAATGACCAAAAATCTTTATCTGAAATGAAAAATGTTTCAGAAAAAAGATGTTATGTAATTTTCGTTTATAGGACAGGAAAAGCCAAAAAAACAAAACTAAAACAAATTAATTTTCCAATACTAACCAAACTGCTTAAAAGACAAATTCATGAAATTTGGTCTTTAAAAAAAAGGGAAAATAAAAACAAAAAGCAACCTATATACAAATAAAGTATGTGTGTGTGTGTGTGTGTGTGATTGACTGATTAATTGAAGATCTTTGGGTGGGGGTTAACCCTAGAGGAAAATCTTATGCTAGACCCAAGGATTATTACAATTGTAACTCCTCTAGTGCAGGCAGGATGTGACACAAGGTCAATTTTTAAGAGGAGCATCATCATCATCATCATGTGCAGCTAGCACGGATATCCCTGACCCTCTCTCTCCATGTCTCCCAATCATTCATCGCCTCCGGCAGGTCTTCAGTTTTCTTTCTGCCATACCAAAATCAAAGATTCCAATCTGTTCTACTATTTACTCATAGCTGGAGAGGAACAGTTAGATTCATGCCTTTTTTTCAGGGTATCCGCATTATGTAAAATGCAAGCAGTCTCATCCAGGATTTTAATCAAGAAGAAACGAACGTGTCTGCTTGTGGACTTTGCTATTTCGGTAGATCACAGTAGAGTTGAAATAAAGGGAATTGGAAAATCCAAGAAATATCAGGATCTTGCTGGAGAGTTAGAAAAGTTGTGGAATATGAAGGTGAAAGTAATATTGGTCAGAGAAGGAACACTTGGAACCTAGAAAAGAGAATGGAAAAACTAGAAATCCGAGGAAGAATTGAAACTGCCCAGATCACAGTGCCACTAAGATCAGCAAGAAAACTAAGAAGATTCCTGGAGAGCTGAAGAGACCTGCTGTCACTTGAACTTCAATTAAATCCACCAATTAAAACTACTGTTACCAAAAAACTCACAGGGAGTAAAATTATAATATAAATGCTGTATATGTAGTGTGTCATAGACTGTACGTGTACTGTACTCTTTCTTTCTCTCTCTCTCTCTCTGGTCACACATTTGATACTGAGCTGAATGAAGTTTGGAATAAAATAGCAAAGAAAAAGACAATTTGGAAAATCAGATTGACACATTCAACCGGGAAAATGTTAGACTGTTGGTGAAACATGTCAATCTGATTTGCCAAACTATCTTTCTCCTTTTCATATTTCATTATGTAATTTTAAATTTGGGGAAAAATTGAAAAACTAAGTCATCCAAAGTGAAGAATTTAATATGAAAGAATTCAATATTGTCTTTTTCATCTGTTATATCTCTTGATAGTTCTATTTGTTTTACATCATTGCCTTACACAGTCACATGATATATTTAAAAAAATCTGAATGCTGATTTATTGATTAAATGGTTAGCCTGTCCCCATTCTCAGTATATATATAATCTCCTCCCTTGTTTTATATTTCATTAAACATCCATAGATGATTTAACGACACTCGATAACATCTTTTCAAAGTCCTGATGATGGTTTAACAAAACTGAAACATTATAACATCAACTTTCATTGATATTAAATCCTCCATTTTGGATTATTTTGTTTTTCAATTTTTCTCCATATTGTTGGATTCTTTTTCATTATTTACTTCCAATTTTAAATTTAAAAAACATTGTTACAGTACAGTGGAAGTGCTCTTAGTGTAACAGTTATCATCGTAGGAAATAGACATGGCGACCCAAGTTCAAACCTGGATGAGGCTGTTTATATTTCAATTTGTGCTAATGCCTTTAAGAATAGAATGAATTCATCTCTTCTCCTCCAACTATGGCTAAATAAGACAGACTGGGTTCTTTACCTCTGATTATAGGCAACCAGTCGAGAAGAAGGAAAAATTTTCTCCGCTTAAAATTGACCTTGTATCCTGCCTATGTTGATGGGTTTAGGTAAATACAAAAGCTTAAAAAATTCTTAGTATGTTTAATATAAGAAACATTATCAAGAGTTAAAATTTGGGGTGCATACTAGAGATATGGTATTTTCACTTTTATGGGGAGGCTGTGTGTCTAAACCCAATTAATGTAAAGAGGTGACTGGAATGATTTTCTTTATTTAATATCTTCTATACTTTTTATTCTAGTAAGTGCCATATCCTTTCAGGACTTGGACAATCAGGGTTCTTCACAGTTTCCTTTATAAATAAATTGAATTACCATGATTATTCCTGGGAGAGGTTATGAAGCTGTTCACAGTAGCCTTCTATATGATTTGAATTCAGAATTGTCCTTCTCTTAGACCGGCTGCCAACTATTACAACTACAGAGCCCAATGAAACTAACTATTCAACTTTTAGCTGAGAAAAAAAAAACTTTCCCAAGGAAATTAGTGCAAAGAAAATGCAAGCTGCCTCAGATGAAATTTGAACTCAGCTCATTGATTTTATTTTCTATGCTCCACAAAATTCAGTTGTTGAAATTACTTATTAAGCTTTACTTAGTCAGGCATATACAGAATTGAATAAAAAAAAACAAAATGGTGAACAAAACTGAACCATTTTTTATTATTGCCGCAAATTTTAATGAAACTTCTGAGGCTTAGGCACACACACATAGGAAATAATTATTTTTTTCTTCAGACAACTGCTTACTTTTGTACTTGCAAAACTAAAATAACTACTTCTGATTAAAAACAATGTTAAAAACTGGAATCATTTACTTTCTGTAATTTGGACATTGATTGATGTACTGATGGTAGAACTAAGGGTCTAGAAAATTGACCAAAAACAATCTTTGTAATGATTGGCTGAATAAAGAGACATTCAACAGAAATTTTGCAGTTTATTCTCGTCTTCACTGTCCTAATTTTTTTTGTGAAATTTCTGTAATTTTTGCCCTTTTGTTTTCGGCTAAAAGGTCAAAAACTGTTGAGAGTCTAAAAGTCAGTGAGTTAAATCATCATTTATCATTATTTTATTTGCTTTTCTCTTTGTAGTCATTCCATTTGCAGAAAAGGAAACGAATGAAAAACATTAAAACTTTAGACAGCAGAAAATTATTTGCCCTTTAAAAATCAACTCTCTCTCTCTCTCTCTCTCTCTCTCTCTTAAATGTTGATCAATTTTGTTAAAATAAATTTGTTAATCCTGTTAAGCCTTTAGTTAAGCAATCATCAGGAGTTGTTTATTTCAAGAGTGTAAAGCAATGCCTCTCAAACGACAAGGGTCATTTAATAATTAAGGGAATTTTTTTTTTTGTAAAAAGCAAAATAGATTTCTTTTTCCGAATTTCGTCCCATAAATGTAAACTGTATTATTAGTTTGGTTGGTTATTTTGTTTAATGGCATATCAACCCTTGTGAGCTATTTAATGCCAAATCTTTATTTATATATATATGATTTCATGTGTATAGATATTTTGGTAGCCACTGCCTAAAATAAAAAAGGGTTGGGTGATTGTTTGCCACAAGAATAACTGGGATTTAATTATATAGCTGCTAGGACTTGACATAATCAGATGACTGATTGGATCAGACCTCTCTGACCGACCTTAAGCTTAAGTAAGAGCCAAAGTAAAGTGTTGCAAATCATGTGACCACTTACTACCAGGGCCAAGGACTGCCCAGCCATCAGGATCTCATCCTCAAACATTACAGTTCACCACCTACAGCCAATAAGTGGCTTGAGTGGAAAGTGTCTTACCCACTCTGCACTGGTGTAGTTGGAGTATTCCAAAGCACCAGTTGACAGGGTGGGTTTTGTTTGGAATTGGTTTATAACATAAAATATTATAATCTCACAAAAAATATTTGTTTTGAGGCTATTCAAAATGGTAGCAAATCAAACAATGCTCCAGGCTTGAACAGAGGTCTGTCATCAAAGTTTTGGTGGTTGAGAAGGGCAAACAATGTGAAATTTGCAGACGAATGTGTGAAGTGTATGGAGAATCATGTTTTAGTAAAAAAAAGATTTATAAACGGGTGAAACATGGGTTTGTCATTATGAACCTGAGTTAAAAAGACCATCTATGGACTGGAAATGCACTGATGCTACAGTAAAGAGAAAATTCTAGGTGCAGCACTCAGTAAAGAAGGTCACGCTGACAGTCTTCTGGGATATGAAAAGACCAATCACCATTGATTTCCTTGAAAAAGGTGCAACTGTAAACAGTGCTTCCTATTGCAAATTCATTAGGCAATATTTCACCTTATTTATTGAATGTCATTCGTATCTTGCATACTAGCAGGATATTTTTACAATGTATCACGGAGAGGTACCACATTTGTTATCATATTATCATTTGTTTATGGTTCTAAAAGTATTTTTTGAATATCCGTAGGGATGTTGATTTATACAGGAAAAAATAAAAATATCATAAAAGTTGAGACAATTTTTTATATACATTTTGTAAACGAGAGGTTAAATGTAAAACTGTAAACTTGTTACGTACTGATAGTAGTTGACTAACAGCACGGGTAGAGTAGAGCTGCTGTAAGGATTATGAATGATATGAAATTGAACCATTTATCTTAAATGTGTTTAAAACTAATTTTAAAGAGGGAAGTAATTTTTTAGCATGTTAAGTAGGAAAAATCAGTCTGTAAAAAGTAATAAATTCAAAAATTTTCAATATCAGAGTAAATGAATGAGAATGTTTTTGGCACCTTGCATAGTGTAAGGGTTAACGAGTTAGGCAGGCAGATGATTGTTAGTGAGTTCAAGTCTCACTGGGTGCTTTATACTTTTGACCTTGCAAAGCTTTTTTATTAATTTGTTGTTGAGTCCATTTCATGAAAGCACATGATATCAATTTATCTTCATTGGTATTTAGAACTGATGTAGCGTTTGACTTTGGTTTGGTTTTATGGCATATCAACCATTGCAGGTTATTTCGTGCTAAATCTTTTTTATACATATATTTGAAATATATTTGATTTCATTTAGTTTGGTTTTATGGCATATCAACCATTGTAGGTTATTTAATACTAAATCTTCTTTATACATATATATTAGAAATATATGATTTGGTTTGGTTTTATGGCATATCAACCATTGTAGGTTATTTAATGCTAAATCCTGTTTATACTTGTATATTAAATATATGATTTGTAAACATAAGTCAATATAGTGAAATATGTTCCAAGTATTGTTATATATCACTAACAATTCTATTAAACATCAGTCATTTGTTTACATAGTTAAATGGTCAAACAGTTCTATTTTAAACAATTCAATTTAGCATAAGTTATTTGTTTGCACTCAATTTAAATGTCAAATAGTTCTATTTGATCCATAGATAGGACCCTATCAGGTGCTACCACTCCCAGTCAGAGTGGACCTAGGAGTAATGGCAATGAAGGGATACTCTGTATTCCCCAAAGCTCTAGGACACTTGTTGAGAGTGGGGTTACCCCTCTACAGGGATGGAGTTGATGTATTCTACAGCTCCAGCCGTCTGGGCTGTGTAGCATTTGACAAATTTTGTTCAATCTTTGGTATTATAAAGAATTTAGCATTTGTTAGTTTGATTCGGTTTCTTTGATTTAATGGCATATCAACCATCATGGGTTATTTAATGCCAAAGCTGTACTTATAGAGGAACAGTAGTAGTATTATCTAATCTAATGCTCAAGGGTATTAGTCCAAATGTGAATGTAATAGCATGACTGGAGTTTGAACTCACTCACTATGATGTTGCAGTCCAACATAGAGGGATAAGGAGGTTCATGCCTTTCCCAAGGGTATTAGTCCGAAAGTGAATGTAATAGCATGACTGGAGTTTGAACTCACTTACTATGTCACAGATTAGCCACTACACTATCGGGACAATCCCTAACATTTCTTAAAGTCATAGTTTGTTGGTCAGAAATTTTATATTGAGATAAGTTTATTATGATTTATGTGTGTGTGTGTGTGTGTGTATGTGTGCACAATATATTAATATTGGATTATTATTATTAATATTAATTTTGTAAAAAATGAATAAATAAATCCAATTAAGAGACACTTAACTACAATATTTTTCTTCTTCAATGATAATATCCACATATTTTATAACATTATTAAATTCGAGGACTTTATATATATATATATATATATATATACACTGTAAAAGCTTTTTTTCTCTTAATTGCCCAATTATCAACAGTAAATGGATAAATAAAAAAGGAAAAATGAAGGGTAATGTGTAAACGGTAAAAAAATAAACAATAACAGGTAAGGATTATAACAGTTTTGAGAATTCAATCAAGATTGATAAGTGCTGCATTGAATGGCAACCCCTGCACAATAATTGTCTCATGCTAGTGCCCCCCACCACCACCAATGTCAGTGATAAAGCAGATATTAACACCTTCTATAATGAGATATCTTTTGGCACATTCCTATATGCAACATTCTGAATATTGGTCGAGATATGAAAACTCAAATAGGCAAAGACAGAAATAATAAATTCTGCTTTCCCAATTTGCCAAACAGAAATTGTGAATATCTAGAAAAGCTTTTTTCTTGGGAACGAGCTTGCATGCCTAAACACTAAATTCCAAAAAAGAAAGGAAAAGCTATAAATTTATACCTACCCAAAAAACTCTAAAACATGGCTAGTTTATATATATATATATATATATAAACAAGAAGTGGATAAAAAGCACTTTGAACTGTGAGGTATACACCTCTTTTGAAAGAGTATCATCTGATCACAGAATCATTCCAGCAAAGATTCGCCTGGGTCTATGCAGAAATAACAAACAGATAAAGCTTCAAAATGTGACTGGTCATCACGTTTCAATAATAACACAAGCAATCAATATATGGATGATACATCATCGATATGATTGAAACAATTTTGATATTCTTCATGAGACAGCTGAAAAACATACTCCAAATGATAAATATAAAAACTTTGTTACCACCCATATAGAAGCAGCAGTGGAGTGCATACCAACCAAACTAAGAGTCAAATGTAGATTTCCATGGGAACGAATAGCAGTTAGGGAAAATGAGATAACATGATAAAAAGTAACCTTATTTAATAAAAGAAACCCAACAAATGCTAATAGACAGACATTTAAGAAAACCCAGAAAGACATTGGCTTCTATGTGAATACAAACAAAACAGTGTTCATGTGTTTTAAATAAGGAGCCATATCCACTTTAAATGCAAGCCTCTGAAATTAGTAAACCAGTTTGCATACCTCAACAGCAATATCTCGTCTACTGAAAGCAATGTCAACATACAGATAGGGAAGGCATTGTCTGCAATTGACAGGTTGTTAATCATCTGGAGACCTGATCTCTGATAAAACAAGATTTCTTCTAAGCTGTAGCTGTGTTCATACTACTGTATGGATGCACCACTTGGACTCTAATGAAAAGCATGGAGAAAAAGCTAGATGGGAACTATACAAGAATGCTATGTGTTGTTTAGAAAAACCCTGGAAACATCACCCCACAAAACTGCAGCTGTACGGCCACTTACTTTCCATATTATAAACCATCCAAATAAGACAAACAAGACATGCAGGACACTGTTGGAGAAGTAAGGACAAACTCATAAACGAAATTTTCTTCTGGACTCCTACATACGGACACACCAGCGTGGGCCAATCAGCAAAGATTTACATACATCAGCTGTGTATGGACACTGGGTACAGTTTAGAAGACCTACTAGGCGTGATGGATGATAGGGATGGATGGCAAAAGAAAGAGTCAGCGAACTTCCCGTTACCAACCCCTCCGCTCGGGCAGGATATGACACAAGGTCAATCTTTAAGCGGAGTTTAACAGGTTTGAATTCAGAGTTTTCCTTCTCCTACTATTTACCCATAGCAGGAGGGAGAATATTTTGGATTCGTACCTTTCCCAAGGGTATTAGAGCTATGTGTAATGCAATCAGTCAGGTCCAGGATTTGAACTCATGTCGCCGTGTTCATATCCTGCGACGCTAACCATTACACCACGGGCCCCTCTTGTTATCAACTGATGATGATGTTAACTTTGGTTAAGACATGTGGCAATTTTATTAGATTTATTTCCTAATATTTAAAGTATTCCACTTTTCATGCAATATGAGATGGAAAATACAATACAATATTATAATTACGAGTGAATTTACCATGCATATCATGGCTTTGTGATAATATTTTACATCATTATTAATGAATCATCAACTATTTTTCATTGCCCAGGCGGCTGGAGCTGTAGAATATACTGACTACACCTCTTCAGAGGGGTAAGATCCCCCCTCCTGCAATGAGTGTCCTGATATGACACTAAACAATCTGATGGTGAAGTTCCAGTGATGCAGGAGCTTTGGGGAATGCGGAGCACCCCTTCATTGCCATTGCTCTCAGGTCCACTCTGGCCCGGGATGGTAGCACCTGATAGGGCCCTATCTATGGGTCAAGTAGAACTAAACTGCATAATTATGCTAAGCTGAATTGTTTGAATTAGAACTGTTTGACTAAACTGAATAGTTTAAGATAGAAATGTTTTTGACAATTAAACTTTACTTACATCTAAACAGCGTGTTTGTTCAAAATGGAATTGTTTTTGACATTGAAACTGTACTTAGGCTAAACCAAATTGTTTAATATAGAACTATTTTGACATTTAACTGTGTAAACAAAATCTGTACTTATACTAAACTGAATTAGCTGATTTAAAACTATTTGAATAAACTGAATAGCTTGAAATAGAAATGTTTTTGTCAATTATACTGTGTACTCATGCTAAACTGAATTGTCTGAAATAGAACAGATTATTTGTATAAAAATGGACTTGGCATTAAATAAGCAACAAAAGTTGATATGCCATAAAACCAACCAACCAACCAACTAACTATTTTTCAATAATAATCTTTAATTATATCTTATAGTAATAAAAGTAATGTTGGCGATCTTAGTCAAGGGTAATCTGAAGGCTCCCTTTTCAATAGCTATCACATCGAGGTGTAGGGAAGTGCTACTCCTTTCCCTGGATTGCTTCATTTTACCCTTGATACATGCTTAATAATGCTGAGTGTTGAGCAAAGAAGTATCAAGTATCGTTTTTTGAGTTTTTGGTATAACTCAACCTGGGATTGAACCCCAGTCTACCAGACCATTGCCAAACAATACTTATTAGGCCAAGTAATTACACAAATAATGTTAAAATTTAAAAGCTACCAAACAAATTTGTCATTTAATAAGCTTGGTTAGAGGATTGAACTCCCACTGGTCTGGTAACTCAGCTAACTAACTAGTATACAATAAAAGGGGACTAGTAATGATAATTAATAAAGTCTTTTTTTTTTTTTACTAAGCTTTACTTAGTCAGGCATATAGGCCTAAAGTTGCTTACAGTACTTGTTGTTACCGAGTAGATACCCATCCAAGTACTGAGCAGGATCATTGCTGCTTAACTTTGGTGGTCTGCTGGGGGACCAGTATTGTTAGCCTAACTTGACATGCGTAAAAGAGAATGAATTCAATGTGGTGAGAAATTGACAGATCCCCCCCCCCTAAAAAAAAAACAAACTCCATCTTTGAGGAAGCAAATCAAAACTAAATTATTTACCTGTTCTTCCATTTGGAGCTGAATTTCCTTATAAACCTCAGATATCTGAAATATTGCCTCGCCTAAAAGACAAAAAAAACACAAAACAACAAATAGAAATCAGAATCAAAGGACAAGTTGAGAAAGTAAATGATTATCAATATAATTATTTTTATGCGGGATATTTCAAAATTTTTATATCATTTGAGATGTACAGACTGTTTCAGAAAAATTGATATCATTTTGTAATCTAAAAATTTGACCAATTCTCATTCAAATGACCTCAATTTTTAACAGCATTTGTAGAAATAACTTAAAATTTTATGTTTAATGTTTCATGTTTTTTTCTTTTCAGGTAAAGAAATTCCATTCATTGGAAAAGAAAAGACATTTAAACACAAACTATAGAATTTTAAATTGTTTCTACACATGCTGTTTCAGAAAAATTGATATCATTTTGTAATTTAATAACTTCACCAATTTTCATTCAAATGATCTTAAATTTTAACAGCAAGAATAGAAACAACTCCAAATTCTAAGTTTAATGTTTAAATGTCTTTTTAAGAATAGAATCATTCACCAGAAAAGAAAAGCCATTTAAACTTTGTCTAATCACCTCAAGATCATCACTTTTTTTTTTATACAAAGCGTTTCAGAAAAATCAATATCATTTTGAAGTCTAAAAACTTGACCAATTCTCATTCAAATGATGTCAAATTTTAACAGCAAGAGTAGAAACAACTCCAAATTCTAAGTTTAATGTTTAAACTCCTTTCCTTTTCCAGTGAAAAGCATTCCTATACCTGAAAAGAAAACACACACACACACACACACACACACACACACACACACACACACACACACACACACACACACACAAGAAAACATTAAACACTATTTTGAGTTGCTGTTAAAATTTGAAATCATTTGAATGAGAATTGGTCAATTTATTGAATTACAAAAAATATCACCTTTTCTGATATACCTTGTTTAATAACGAGTAGAGTTTTTATAAATTACATTATTACCTTTATGTATGTACACTTCTATAAATCTTTTTCTTTTTTTTATAAAAACTTGATTTTCTTCTTAACAAGCCGTCTTTAACTTTTTAGTATAATGGCCACAGTGACTATTTTAGAAATGTTTGTGGATTATTGGTTAGTTGGTTGGTTAAATTTATTGGTATTTCAACCCTTTTGAGTTAGTTTATGAAAAATCCTGTTATATATATATATAAATATATATATATATATATATATATATATATATATATATATATATATATATATATATATATATATGCCCATAGCTGGAGAGATAATAGTTGGTTTCATACTTTTCCTAATAATATTAGTGCTACATAAAATACATACAGCCTTGTTTAGGATTTGAACTCCATTCGCCAAATCACCTCCTATGACAACAACCATTATGCCATGAGTACCACCAACAAAGAGTCATCAAAAACATTTCTGACAGAAAAAAGTCATTCTTTGTTGAACAATTTCAATTTCTATTCAATGCAACAAGAAATTAAGGGAGTTGAATGAAGTCGAGTGGATGCCTCCAATAACCCAAAAAATCAGGTCATATCATGGTAAATTGTGTGTCTATTTATTCATACCAACAAAATTAACAAGTTAACTTTTTCTTTCTTTCTTCTATTTACTTGAATAATTTGAAAAAGACTTTCATTGAACAATACCCCAGAAAAGCAGAAGCACTGATTAATATATAATGGCCCAGGAGACCAGGGTTCAATCCCAGGTTGAGTCATATCAAAGACTCAAAAAATGATACTTGATACTTCCTTGCTTAACACTCAGCATTATTAAGTACATATCAAGGGTAAAATGAAGCAATCCAGGGAAAAGAGTAGCGCCCTGCCGTACACCTTGATGTTGTTGCTATTGAAAAGGGAGCCTTCAGGTCGCCCTTGATTATAGTCGCCAACTTGACTTTTACTTTACTTAATAGTATCAATCTTAAATAAGTAAACTTCCTAACAACTTTTTTGTAAAGCGTTAATTTTCTTTGAGGCTAAAGATACGATGATTTTATTATTTCTAGCAGAAATCAAAACAGATATCATTAGATATTATTTATTACCAAATATTGAAATTCTGTAACTGTAGGACAGACTGGGTTCTTCAGCCTTGGTAAGGCAACTAGTCTAGGGGAAGGAAAACTCTGAATTCAAACCTGTTAAACTCCGCTTAAAAATAGACCTTGTGTCATGTCCTGCCCGAGCGGAGGGGTTGGTAAATATGTATACATAAAATTTCCAGCAGTAAAGGGTCTCAGAAAATTGCATGATATGCGAGTATAAACAGTACACAAAGTTAATCAGTACTAGAGAAATAATAATATCACCAAATCTCGGCCAGAAGACCTGACCTTATAATAATCAACAAAAAAAAGAGAATTTGCAAAATTATTGACTTTGCTGTTCTGGCTGACCACAGAATAAAACTGAAAGAATGTGAAAAGAGGGATAAGTACATCGACCTTGCTAGAGAATTGAAAAAACTATGGAACATGAAAGTGACAATTATACCAATTGTGATTGGTGCTTTGGGCACAGTAACTAAAGGATTATTAAAGGGACAGGAGGACTTGGATGTTGGTGGATGAGTGGAGACCATCCAATCAACAACATTATTGAGAAGGGTCCTGGAAACTTGAGGAGACTTGCTGTCACTCAAACTCCAGTGAAAGACCATCAGATAACACTGATATGAAAACCTCTAATGAGTAGATAAGAATGAAATAATAATAATAATAAGCATCAACAGAATAAAAATAAGCAGAAACCAGGTGTTGGTTGGCAGATGAGTGTTGTCAAGAGACAGATTAGTCAGCAATACAAGTATCTAGAAAAGATTTAGTAACATCTAAAAAAAGAAATTTGGGAGCCACCTAGTAAAAAATGCTTGAATAAGAAAATTAAAAAGAAAAAAAAAAAAGAAGCATTTTATTAATAACTTTTTTGTTTTTTACTTAAAAAATAGAGACTATATATTTATCAACCATCCAAGAAATGCACAAATGACATTTTGTCGGGGGGATACAATTGAGAAAACCATGGTAGAATAAATATCTAGAACGTATAATGGAAATAGCTAACGTAGGAGTTATTGTTATATAATCAAAGTTTAAAGAAAAGGGTTTGGCAATGTTTTTTTTTTTCACCTTTCTAATTATTTTCAAAATAAATTCTGGATGTTCGGTTCAGTTCCTAACTACAATTCACCTTTATAAGTCTTTAATTTCTTTTGTACATTTTCTTACAACCTACTCTTTCTAATTCTGCTCAAATGAATTGCCATATAAGTTACCTGCTGGTTTATATGCTAAATTCCTTAAATAACAATAAGCATTGGCCTAAAAATAAAGTATATCAAAATCTCACACTTTTTTCTTATTGTTATAAGAGTTTGTTATAGCTCTTGACCAGCCCTTTTTTTTCTTGTTCTTCTTCAGAATTACATTACACAAGGGATGGCTGAAAAGTTCATAGGCTGACCAAGATACTCTCATAATGCAGGACCAAATGAGGTTCAACATAGTCTCCTTTGTGGTCTACACAATTCTTCTGGAGGTGTTGCAGTGCTTGGATCCTGTTGGTAAAAAAAGCCATCAACAGTAGAAATGATGTCATCATATGAACTTTTGAGTGGCATGTGATGGTGAAGCTCTCAGGGGAGAGTGGAATACTTCTTCATTACAATTACTCCCAAGTCCACTCTGTCTCAGAGAGGTAGTCTCTGTTAGAATCTCATTTATGGGTTAAATAGATATGTTTAAGAATTATTAGAATTTAGAAGGAGCACGTGAAAAAAAAAAGAAAAAACTTTCAAGATCTACATAAAACATGTAAATATGACGATACAGTTAAGGTGATTCCTTAACCTTACGGCATAAAATAGCCTTAAACGAACTGAGATGTCGTAAAAACCAATCAATCAACACCTCAGACAAATCTTGATAAAAACTTAATTTTCTTCTAATCCCAAAGATACCAGAATTTCGTTAATTTTAGTAAAACATTACATAATCAAAATGGATATCATTAGGTATTATATATTACCAAACTCTTCGGGATTGAAACTGTAACAAAAAATAGGAATATCATGGATTGTTGTTAACTATGAAATTCTAATTAGAATCCTTCATATCTTTCTAAATCACCAAGGCAGGGAGACAGCATAGATTCTCTTGATTCTCTTTTGTCTTATCTCTATCATCCATCGCTCTTAGTAAGTCATCTAGATGGCACCCAGTGTTCACATAGAACTGATGAAGGTAAGTTTTTGCTGGTTAGCCTCTATGACCATTTTTCTTAATAGAAGCATCAATATAATCATGGACTGCTATTATAATGTTAAATGAACAGGTCATCTAATTTAACAATGTTGGCAATTATACCAAATTAGATTCTTGGCTTTGCAGATATGAAAATGTAATGATCACTCAGGTTTATGGGTCAGTAAGTTGAAAATAAATTTGTTTTTGGTTTTTATTTAAATAGAACAATCTTTTTTTCATCTCATATTTTAAATACAAGGTGCAATAGATAAAATACAAAACATTCTATCTTTTGCACCAAGATAATATGTCACCATTATTAATTGCACAGATGCACTTTGTTTGGTTGAATTTTTGTCTACTGCGCATCAAACTAGAGTCAGTTGGGCACTGTCTGTAAGGAAAGCCGTACTATGATGCAATTCATTCCCCCGGAAATTTGGAAATGGCATACTGCATTGATTGGGATTCATGCCAATACAAAGATTTCAGTGTTTAGGTGTCAATCTGAAGACAGTGCAGAGGTTTTGAAAAGAGTTGGATGATGTACAAAGTTATTTATGAAGGTACGTTCTGATAAGAAAAGAACTCTTAGTGAGATCCAGGTCCTGGTTGACAATAATCCCAGCAAGTCAATCAATCCATAACCCTAGCCATGACAATGACTGAATTTCTTATGAATCAAGTAGTGCATGAAGACATTCGGCATTTCTCAAAGCATTTCATCTTTCTACATGGCTGCAGAGTCAACACGGATGCCTACATCAAGTGCTCGGAGGAGTTAGTGCTCTTCTGGATCGAGAGAGTGACTGCTGGGAGACCCTATGTCAAGTAACAAGACTCTGCTGTATGCCACACAAGCAAGAGAACCTAGTGTTGATTGTCAGAAAATTTTTAAGACCACATCACCCCTAACATTAAGCAGCCCAACTCCCCAGATTGCAATCTCCTTGATTATAATGTGTGTGGCATGGTTTGAGTGTGAAGCCCACAAAACTCTGTACAACACCAAAGATGAACTGAAGGCAAGGATAGCAACAGCATTTATTAATTTAAACAAATGCTTGCTGGAGATTATGAAGTTTTCTGGGGATCGTGGTGGAAACCAATAGCAATTTCTTTGAATAAATTTAATTTTTAATTGTTCAAGATATTTTCATGCAATTTAGGATAAATATATTTGTTAAAGTGAGATGTCCACGTTATTTACATTTTTGCATAATTTAGACGACAATTTATCCATCACACAATGTACATTGTTAAATATTTTCTGAGTAGCAGTATCTGACTGAAAAATTTACAGTTGATATATTTTAGAAATAATAAATTGAGATAGTTCTGTTTGGAAGTTACATTTCTATTTTTTGTCATCTGGGAAAATTCCATTTTTTTTTTAAATACTCATATTCTTAAAATAATTCTGTCTTCTAATTTTTCTTATTTTTGTTCTTCCGTTTTTCTTTCAAATCTGTCCTTGGAAAGATATTTAATGTTGTTAGAAGTTTAAAAGTAATATTTCAACAGCATAAAAAAGACAAAAATTGGCTGAAATTGACAGATCTTAAACAAAGAATGTCCAGCAGGATTTTCAAGGTCTTTTATTTATATTTTAAAATCTTTGTTTATGGCACTAATATGCTCAGTTTATTTAAAGGACTACACAGCTTATCCTAATCCACAGTTCAATAAAAAAAGATTTAACTTGAAGGTTAAACGGGAAGGCAGTATTTGAAGAGACTGTTATTTCGGAATAAATATGTCACACCACATATTTTTTTTACAATCATAAATGAAATGAAATCATTTTTTCTCACACTTTTCATTGTAGAAATAAGCACTGGCATAAAACTGAACTATATCATTTGCGTTAACCCAACTCCTCTACCATGGACCCAGACATCTGAGGGTGCAGAATACATCAACTGCATTTCTGCAGAGGAGTAAGACTCCCCCAACAAGTGTCCTGGATATGACACTAAACAATCTGATGGTGAGGCTTCAGTAATGCTGGAGCTTTGGGGAATGCAGAGTACCCCTTTATTGCCATTGCTCCCAGGTCCACTCTGGCTTGGAGTGGTAGCACCTGATAGGGTCTTATCTATAGGTCAAATAGAACTCTGTTTTGACATTTAAAATGTGTACTTATGGTAAAGTGAATTGTTTGAAATAAAACTGTTTTTGTATGCTAAACTGAATTGTTTGAAATAGAAATGTCCTGACATTTAACTGTGTGTAAACAAAAAACTATACTTATATGAAATTGAATTGTTTGAAACTTTTATTGAAATGACTTCATTCAGTGTTAAATGACCTGAAAAGGGTTGATACACCATGAAACAAACAAACAAACAACTAACCAACCAACGCTCTACCACAGGCAGGATGTGATACAAGGTCAGTTTTTCAGCACAATAAAGCTGGTTTGAATTCAGAGTTTTCTTTCTACTAGAGTGGTTGTTTTACCAAGGCTAAAAAACCCAGTCTGCTCATAGCTTTGGGGAGTGGGAGGAGAGGAAGAGATGGATTCATGTCATTCTTAAGGGTATTAGCACAAAGTGAAATGCAAACAGCCTGGTCCAAGATTTGAACCTTTTCCATTTTATATGATGATAAGGATTACCTTAATGAGACCTGAACTATGAGGTTGTATTTGCTGTTGTACAGATGTGTGGCGTTAGCTCTTGGGTTATGCAATGATACTTTACTAATACTCCCAGGTAACCGAGCAGAAATGTGGAGGTAGGATCGACAGATAGTGATCCTGGGTTCAACCTATGCGAGAAAAACTATGGGAAAGTAATGATCTTATAGGACTTTGTTCATCGGTTCGATGTGGTCACATATTATTTGAAAGTCTTAGATAAAATAAAACAGGAGAACTGAAGCAGTCAACAAATTTAGGGCTTAAGGGACCCACTCCACATGGAGGAGTGGGGGTGAAGCATAAAATGAAAGAATGACATTTCTCCATCAACTAAAAAAATACCACATATTCCTTTTTGTAAAACTGGTCCCTTGGAATATATACATATATATAAATATATATATAAAGTTTTTTTTATTGTTGGTACGAAGAGAGATAAAAGTAAATATTTCAAAATGAATAGGTCCACTAAGAGTTTTGGACGTTTTTAAAGAATTATTTATTTCAGTCTTACATATGTGTATGTTTCCAGCCTGTGTGCCCTATTTACATGGCCTTGAGCTACATATGTTCTCTGATGAACGGAAACATACACGTATGTAAGAAAAAAGATTATTTAAAAAATACAAATCTCTTAGTGGACCTACTTATTTTGATATAAATATACAGTGTATCACAAAAGTGAGTACACCCCTCAAATTTCTGCAGATATTTAAGTATATCTCTTCATGGGACAAAACTGACAAAATTACATTTTGACAATGAAAAGTAGTCTATATGCAGCTTATATAATAGAGTTAATTTATTTTTCCCTCAAAATAACTCAAAATATAACCATTAAAAGTAAAACCCCTGCCAACAAAAGTGAGTACACACCTTTAAACTTTCTTTGAGAATTCACAGACAACATTATTTGATGTGCTACAAAAAAATTTGAAGGATCAAAACCCAAAATAATCTAAAAATTCTTTTCACTCTTAGATTGTTAAAAATGCATTTTTTAGTCAACTAGAATCATAGATAAACCATCAACTTCTTTTTTTTTTTTTGTCTAATTTAAAGCCAACTTCAATCTTATAAATAACAATAAGAATAATACTTCTTCATTAAGAACAGAATTATTCTGTATCAATTCAACTTTCAGTTCATTTCTTTTGAGTGAAAATTTAAGATTCTTTGGTTTTAAGAATGCATTTAATTTCAACATCACTTAAATATCTTAAATAGAATGAATATGCAATTGTTTATATAGATCTATTATTACATTACTATCACAGAAAATATCTTTCTTGCTGATTGTTTCCTTTTGCTTACATACAGACCTTAGCATCATAATGTTGTTCTCCCACTACATACTTACACACTCATACAAAGATATTTTACACACATAAAATATGTCCATTTAGATTTAGGCTGACAATAACTGCAACATTTCATGCATGAATCTTCCCTTTTCTGCTTAGAATATTTATACTCTGACTTATATTATCTTTTCTTACAAGAAAAGACTTTGTAACTTCTGTTTTTCAACAAACTTTTCCTGCAGTTTAAAGAAATAAAATTTATTGATTTGTAAATCTGTGTTTTATTCATTCATTTACACCTTTGTCCACTATGTATTTACCCAAACCCATCTCACAAGCAAGTTGCGACACATGGTCAGTTTTTAAGCTGTTTTGTATTCAGATTTTTCCTTTTCTTAGACTGGTTGTTAAACCAAGGCTAAAGAGCTCAGTCTGCCCTACTATTTACTCATAGCTTAAGACAGAATAGTTGGATTCATACCTTTCCCAAGGATATTAGCACTATGTAGAATATCCTAGACAGGAACATACAGTTGTGGCCCATCATTCTCTAGGTTTACAACTGATTTGAATTTAGAGTTTCCTTCTCCAAGTTTAGTTGCGATACTAAGGTTAAAGAGTCCAGTCTACTCTACTATTTACCCATCGCTGGAGGGAGAACAGTTAGATTCAAACTTTTCCTTGAATTATTAGTGCTATGTGAAACACAAACAGCATCATCCAGGATTTGAAATCTGGTCATCAGGTTTATTTACAACAATGATAAGAGTTAAAACATGAGTGCCTCTCAAAAGAAACATAGAGATGTAACTGAAATGAATATGGGTGGGTTTTTGAGACACGTGTTTGTCATTTCCTTCCTGACATTAGGGTCAAGTGACAACATCCTAACTTTTCAATTGTTGAGGCATGACTATATTACACTTGATCATCATCTTGGAGTATGGCCTACCACAGTACTACCAACTACAGTGAATACTTACCATAGCTTGAACTGTTTTGGTCACATGATATACACACTGCAAACTAGCATATGCCAAAATATTGCAAAACTTTTAACTCATCTAAGTATTCATACTTCAAATTCCCATTTTATCTAGATGATGATTGTTTGTTTTTTTTCCAGCACCTTTTCACAAGAGGATTCCGTTTTTGTCATTATTTGGGGGAAGAATTTTTCTTTGTTAAAACTGTAATAATTCCCCTTGAGTCCATCTTCGGACTCAAAGTCCTAGAAATGGTCCTAATTGTTTGGCCTCTGAAAAGTGAACTGCTTTGTTCTGTGTCTGGATCTGTACTGCTTGTGAAGCTAACTAAGATTTAGACTATCTCTCTTATCACATGACAATCCTATCAACCAATCAGTACACAGCTGTTTTCCTATTTCATTCTTGATTTCCACACAGGAACACTCATCTATATCCTCTCACCTATTCATTTCAGTTTCCTTTGTCTCTACAGGTGTTAACCTCAGGTCATATTCGTGTAAACACCTTGACACAAATTAGCCCATTGCATTGAATAATGACTTATAAGTTAATAAACATAATCAAGGGGTTAATGTTTAAAACTTTCCCTATTAGCCATTACTCATATTAAAAATGTAATTGCAACAATTTTTTAATTCTTGATTTTCTGGTGACTCGAAAAAGTAGTGGAAAAAGGTTTCTAACAAGGAAATTTTCAATAAGATGTATTCTTCATATGGTTAAACAAAAAGATAAAGATTCAGTTTAGCTAGCCTGACAGACACAAAAAAGGGTCCAGTTTAAACTTATGCTTACATTCGAAATCAAACTTTCATTAAAAATGAATGTGTTAAAAGGAGCAAAAAGTATCATAGAAAATTTGGTTGTCCTTGATTAAATCAGAAGAAAATATATTTAGTAAATCATAGTAAGATGTGAATGAATTTAGGACAAATGCTCAATAAAAGGAAGTTAGCAATCCATAGAAATCAAAACAAATAGAAATAGAATTCTTAAGAAAACTGAAACCTATAAAATTTAATGAGTCATACGTGTGTTTAAATAAAGATATTTTGAAAAAGAATATCATTCCATAAAACTTGTAAATTACTAGATTGTAAATATATAACTTTAAAAGTAAATAATAAGTTTACTTAGAAAAAAAAAAGAATACTTTTAGGTCATCAGTGAAGTAGCAATTTGAATGGTGAAGCAAATCTATGTGATAATCAACAACATAAGCGAAAACTGTTATCATGAACTTATAAAATGTAAAAGTAGTAAAGTTGGCGACTGTAGTCGAGGGTGACCCGAAGGCTCCCTTTTCAATAGCTACTACACCAAGGTGTAGGGGAGGGTGCTACTCCTTTCCCTGGATTGCTCCACTTTACCCTTGATCTGTACCTTATAATGCTGAGTGTTAAGCAAGGAGGCATCAAGTACCATTTTTTGAGTCTTTGGTATGACTCGACCTGGGATTGAACGCAGGTCTTCCGGGCCATTGGTGAACACTCTAACCACAAGGCCGATGTCCGGTATGAACTTATAAATACTCGTATTGAAGTAAAATAAACCCATTTAAAGTAAACAATGCTGGTTATTAGATAAAGAGAAAATGATCTTATCAGTTCCAACACTAGCTGAACTACCTTTCTCCACTGGGTATGAGGCTAAGATGGAATACAATAAGTCTTACAAACAAATGATCCCAAATAACTTCTTATTGTAACAGTGGTCCATGACGATAGTAATGCTTGGCCATTGGCCTAATGAGTAGAGTGTTTGCCAGTGGTCCAGGAGACCGGGGTTCAATCTCAGGTCGAGTCATACCAAAGACTCAAAAAATGGTACTTGCTTAACACTGAGCATTATAAGGTAAGAATCAAGGAAAAAATGGAGCAATTTAGGGAATGGAGTCGTGTCCTCGCCTACACCTTGGTGTAGTAGCTATTGAAAAGGGAGCCTTCAGGTCACCCTCGATTAAGGTCACTAACTTTACTTATTTATAAGAAGGATTTTAATTTGCATTTCAGTTATAGACTTTTTATGAAGAATTTTGATGATTAAAAAAATAATATTCAGTACAAACTGGAGACATCACAAAATCATCATTCATTTGCAAATTTGAGTGGAAATTGCTTTATTCTTTAAGTTAGAATATTTAAAATATATTGCTTAAATAAAAATCTTGCTAAGACATGTTATTTTTGCTAAATTACATTTAAGGAAATTTTTCCAAGTATTACTATTGTATATTTGGATCACTTGGATTTTAATGAAATCCCTGGAGTAAAAACTAGATAGGAACTGGAAATAAATAATGGAGTATAATCCAACAATATATATTAATGGAGGTGCCCATGGTGTAATGGTTATCGGCGTAGGAAATGGACACGGCGACACAAGTTCAAATCCTGGATGAGACTGATTGCATTTCACATAGCACTAATACCCTTGGGAAAGGTATGAATCCAATTATTCTCCCTCCAGCTATGGGTAAATAGTAGGGCAGACTGGGTTCTTCAGCCTTGGTAAGGCAACTAGTCTAGGAGAAGGAAAACTCTGAATTCAAACCTGTTAAACTCTGCTTAAAAAATTGACCTTGTGTCATATCCTGCCTTAGCGGAGGGGTTGGTAAATATGATAATCCAACAATATAGAGATAAAATTGATAACAAGGTAATCCAAGCCAAAGGAGAGATTTATTGAGAAACAAAGTCATTTCAGTCCTAATAAACCATCATCAGGACTGAGAAGAATGATATTTAGTGATGTTAAATCAATGATGTATGTTTAAAAGAAATTATACAAAAACCTAGGGAAAACCTATATATCAGGAAAAGTGGACTGTTTAAACAACACAATAGCGTTTATTTCTAAAATTGTCATGTGATTTTTGGAGAAAATTATGTAGAAATTAGGTGTTCCAATTTTAAAAACAAACACTGTTGTATTGTTTAAACAACCAACTTTTCCTTACTTATTGGTTTTCCCTAGGTTTTTGTATAATTTTTTTTTTAAACATCCATCATTGATTTAACATCACTAAATATTATCCCTCCCAGTCCTGATGATGGTTCATTAGAACCAAAACACCATAATGTTGACTTTGTCTCTCAATAAATCTCTCTTTTGGCTTGGATTACCTTGTTATCAAATTTTTCTCTATATATTGGTATAGAAAAATTACAATGTAGTTTTGAGTTTATAGGAATTTCATGTTTCTTGTTGAGTTTTTAGAGAAAAATCATTACTGAGGAGCAAGTTGTCCTTTTTCAGTGATCAATTATCAACTAATTGTCTTTAAAAAAATTGGAAACGAATAAATATGATAATGATAACAAATTGTCTGGGGAATAATTTTTAATATCATTATTTCTTATGATTGACAAAAATAGGAATCTTTCAGAGTGATACACATGGTTGAGTTTAAAGAAAGAGACCCCTACCTATATGTGTGGGCAATGATAAAAATTGCTCAGTTCAGTTGGTATTTCATTTTCAGATAACTCAAACATTCTTTGTCCTACCCACCTGCACTTCAGAATTTGGGAGGGTCTCTAATTTAAAAAGTTGACTTGCATATATCAGAGAGGCAAGATAAATACTTGGCACCAGGTATTGACCTTAATCCTCCAGTTCTAAGTGAATGGGAAGATACAGTCTTAAGGGGATTGTTCCCTGAAGCTATGCTATGCACCTAGAATGTAAGTAGAAATTTGATGCAAAGGTCAGTAAAGTATTTATCATATAATTGGTGAGAGTATAAATTACAGGTATCAACTTACCAATCTCCTGTGTGGCACCTCGGCAATTTGTTTTAGCATCATGTCCCAATTTTTCTAAAGCTTCTTTATAAGACTTTGCAGCAGAAGAAGCACCTACAAATAAAGAAATTATCTTAAATTCCATCTCACAAACTAAAAGAAATGGTATAAACAAATAAACAAATAGTAAGAAGAAAAGAAAGAAAAAAGAAAGAAAAAGAAAAAAGAAAGAAAAGAAAAAGAGCAATATGATTGCTTGTAAAATTCAAGGGAAAGTTCATTTGGCCCTAAATAATTTGTCTCAACCAAGTCTATTTTCAACAAAGTCAACCATTCTAACAAAGTATACCATCGTCAAAAAAACCCAACTTACTTTTTACACATTAGACACACTATTTTCTTATTCTTATCATTGTAAATTATCCCCAATTAATTTTACTTTTGTTGAAAGAGCTAAATTGACTTATTTTCCGATTCAGCCAATTTTTCTTTCCTTCAATGAATTTATTTTTCTATTTTCCAAAATTCTTTTTTTTTTTTACCTTTTTTCAACATAAAATGAAGAACTTTCAAGGTAATGGGAATCTAGTAAAGAAAAATGATTATGTCCAGAGATACATTAACATTGTTAGAAAAATCAAATGAGGCATTATTTCTGTTTAGTCTACCCCTGAATTTATTACTAAAATACATATTCACACAAATTATATATATATATATATATATATAGTTAATGTATGTGACGGAATTGTAGTTGTATGACATATATATATATATATATATATATCTGACCGATAAAATAAAACAGTTTTTCCAAGCAGTAGTTGTGTTGACACTGCATCACATGGATGCTAACAAAACGTATCGAGAAAAAGCTTGACAGCAATTACACAAGAATACTGTGAGCTGTATTGACCAAATCCTGGAGGCAACATCCCACAAAACAGCAGCTGTACAGCCACCTACCACCCATCACAGAAACTATCCAAGTTAGACAAGCCAGACATGTGGGACAGTACTGGAGAAGTAAGGACGAACTCATAAGCAATATACTCCTGTGGACCCTGTCACATGGACAAGCAAATGTAGGATGACCAGCTAGAACCTATATACAACAGCTCTGTGCCGATACAGGATGTAGTTGGGAAGACCTCCAGGGAGTGATGGATGATAGAAATGGGTGGTGAGATAGGGTCAGGGAGATCTGTCCTAACAGTGTGACATGATGATGATGATTATTACTGTTATTGGAGATACAATTTCCCAATGAGCAAGCAAATTTTTATATAATATTCTGATCTAATATACATTTTTCTGGTTCAGTATCATTCGTAATTCTGAAAATATAACAAATACTATAAAAAAAATTAAAAAAAGGAGGTGCCTGTGGTGTAATGGTTATCGTCGTAGGAAATGGACACTGCAACATGAGTTCAAATCCTGGACGACACTGATTACATTTCACATTGCACTAATACCCTTGGGAAAGGTATGAATCCAATTATTCTCCCTCCAGCTATGGGTAAATAGTAGGGCAGACTGGGTTCTTCAGCCTTTGTGAGGCAACTAGTCTAGGAGAAGGAAAACTCTGAATTCAAACCAGTTAAACTCCGCTTAAAAAATTGACCTTGTGTCATATCCTGCCTGAGTGGAGGGGTTGGGTAAATATGATAAAAAATAAAAAAATATTCACAATCTCTTGACACTTGGGACTGAAAGCATCACAGGTATCAAAAGCGAATGTTTCATTGAATCTTAAAGGAAAAAAATATATTATTTATACCATAAACTGACCAATGAGATGAACCATCATCATCATCATTATCATTATGATATCGTGCCATCAGCACAGATATCCCTGACCCTCTCCTGTCACCCCTCTCTATCGTCCATCACTTCTGGTAGGTCCTCAAGGCTACATCCTGTATTGGCACAAAGCTGTTGTATGTTGTCCTAGCTGTTGTATGTTGTCCTAGCTGGATGTCCTGCCTTTGCTCGTCCAATATGAAGGGGTCCACAAGAATACGTCACTTATGAGTTCAATACTTACTTACTTGATGAAAAAGATTTATGTGAAAAATGTTGGATAATTTTTATATGAACTTGAACAAAAGAAATATTGTAAGGTACCAGGAAAATTTATTTTAATTCATTAAAAACATAATGAATGTTGCAAGCATGGACAGCTATTGATAGGCTCTCAATCATATGGAAATCAGACCTGACCGATAAAATGAAACGCAGTTTCTTCCAGGCAGCGGTTGTATCGATACTGCTATATGGATGCACTACATGGACGCTAACCAAACGGCTGGAGAAGAAACTAGACAGCAATTACACAAGAATGTTGAGAGCAATATTGAATAAGTCCTGGCGGCAACAACCCACAAGACACTAACTATACGGCCACTTGCCTCCCATCACGAAAACTATACAAGTTAGACGAACCAGACACGCAGGACACTGCTGGAGAAGCAAGGACGAGCTAATAAGTGATGTACTCCTATGGATCCCCACATATGGCCAAGCAAAAGCAGGACAACCAGCTCGAACTTACATACAGCAACTATGTGAGGACACAAGACGTAACACTGAAGACCTGCCAGAGGTGATGAATAATAGGGAGAAGTGGCGAGAGAGGGTCAGGGATATCCATGCTGGCGGCACGACATGATGATGATATATATATATATAAGTCCAATAAAAAACAAATCACTAAAGAAGATAAATTCTAGTTTATATTAATTGATTATTACCCAAAAATCCCTAAAATTTATTGTCTTCCTAAAACTCATAAACCAGGAATTCCTTTACAAATAATTATTTCTGGGATGGGAACTGCCCCGGTAACATCGCAATATTTTCAGTCAAAATGTTATTCTCTCTATTAGTCACAATTAGCAATTTGTACATCAAGAACACCAGTAATTTAATCAACAAAATCAATAATACAAACATGGGAACAGTCTTGGCATAAAATAATTACATACCAATATTTCTGTTAAAAAATCTATCAAACATTTAGGAATTCACTTTAAGAAAGTAAACATTACATTACTTTTGTAGTATACGACCACTGGATCTTGATAAACAAGGAGGAACACATATATATAAAAATATAATCTTTTACTTTTATTCTTCGACAGTGACAATTGTGTGGAGCATGAGAGCAATTGGAGAGAGTTTGCACACACAAAGGAGTTGTTGGGAGTTGGAACAGCCAGTGGGAACTGACTTCAGTCAAAATTCTAGACCTTATATATAGTCTTAAAACTCCCACACAAGCCACATGGCCATGCTTCTTCATCCATGCAATGATTGTTTTTCATTGGCCATGGTTTACACCCATGCAATGCTTGTTCTCCATTAGTAACAGCCTACACCCACGCATTGCATGTTTTCTGGTAGTCACTTTGTTGATTTTATCTATGGCTGGATGTATATATCAACTACATCAACCAGGTTCATCTCAAGTCAAGGCAACATAGTACACCTTTGCCTGTTTGCAAAATTATTAAAATTAGTACATTATGCATGAAACATTGTTTTTTTTATATATAAGAGTATTTTTTATAAACAAACATCTGGTTTAGCAATGGATTCACCTCTTAATGGGGAACTGGCTCGTTAGCCTATTGGGTAGAGTGTTTGTCAATGGTCCGGGAGACCTGGGTTCAATCCTAGATCACGTCATAACAAAGACTTTAAAATGATACTTGATACCTCCTTGTTTAACACTCAGCAATATAAGGTATGTATCAAGGGTAAAGTGGAGCAATCCTGGGAAAGGAATAATGCCCTCCCCTACACCCCGGTGTAGTAGCTATTGAAAAGAGAGCCTTCTGGTGGCCCTTGATTATGGTCACCAACTTACTTTACTATTTCAAACAATTCAGTTCAGCATAAGTACACAGTTTAATTGTCAAAAACATTTCTATTTCAAGCTATTCTGTTTAGTCAAACAGTTCTATTTCAAACAATTTAGTTTAGTATAAGTATAGTTTTTGTTTACACACAGTTAAATGTCAAAACACTTCTATTTCAAACAACTCAGTTTAGCGTAGTACAGTTTCAATGTCAAAACAGTCCTATTTCAAGCAATTCAGTTTAGCATAAATACACAGTTTACTTCTATTTGACTCATAGATCAGACCCTATCAGGTGCTACGACTCCAGGCCAGAGTGAACCTGGGAGTAATGGCAATGAAGGGGTACTCTACCTTCACCAAAACTTTAGAACTGGAGTCTCATCATCAAATTGTTTAATGTCATATCCAGGACACTCGTTGGGGTTGGGGGTCATACCCCTCTGCAGAGGTGCAATCGGTGTATTCTACAGCACCAGCTGACTGAGCAACCTATGGATCAAACTAATCTGTGAAAAAATTATTCAATAGGACTGCGTCCAAAAACACCCAAAAATTTCTTAAGAAACAACTACACAAAAATGTAAATAAACATACAATGAATGTGATTCCCTAACCTCTAAGCATAAAATAACATGAGATATCAAACTGTCTTTATGCTGAAAGGTTTGTGAATTGCATTTATTGTTTATATTTACATTTTTTGTGTTATTTCTCAAAAGTTCTTTTTACATAGTCTTATCAAATACAAATAATTTTTAAACAGCTTTATTTGACCCATAAATGGGACTCTAAATGGTAATAACACTCTGCACCAGAGTCGGACTGGGAGTAATGGCAATGAAAGGCTTACTCCACATTTTCCAGATCTTTAGAACAGGAGCCCCAATATCAGATGAAGTTTAGTGTCATACCCAGAACACCCCTCCTTGTAAGGGAGAGTCAGTGCATTCTAAGCTCTACCAAATGAATATTAAAACTGTTCATTGTTATTATCTATTTATTTAGTCTTGAATGACTTCAATAAGTAAAGGGTTCTGAGTATGACACTAAACTGCATCTGATGGTAAGGTTCCAGACCTGGAGCTTTGGGGAATGTGGAGTAGTCCTTCATTGTCATTACTGCCAGGTCCACTCTGAAACAGAGTGGTAGTATCTGTTAGGGTCCCATCTATGGGTCAAGTAGAACTATTTAACTGAGCAAATATATGAGCTTTAGCTTGTTTAAAAATAATATTACCAACAAACGATTCATTTAAAAATTGCGTGCATGTGTATGTATGTATAAACAGGGTTTGGCACTAAATAATCTATAAAGGTTGATATGCGATAAAATACAACCAACCAACAATCATTAAGTAAAAGAGATGATTTATGTCCTTTTTAATATTCAGTAACAAAAGAAAGAGAATTTCTAAGTCTTGAGATTTCTTATGTTCAGGAGCACCGAAAATGAATTTGAAGGTATACAATTTACACTCCTATATTTTAAAATGGCCGTAATACCACTTGTTCTCGAAACAAAGATAGTGGACGTCAGTAAACTAATCAGTCTCAAGAACCTATTGGTCAGTAAAATCATGTGATTTGTGCTCACAACTATGTCCACAACTTTGATTTTGTCCCGCACATTTGGAGCTGACCGCATGACAAGGATTGCCAATATATATTCTCATCTTCCAAGAACTCATTCTCTTCATTTTGACTTACAGAGGCAGCATACACACTCTCTTTCTCTTTCTCTTTCTCTCCATTTTGATTTACAGAGACAGCACACTCTCTCTCTCTCTCTCTCTCTCTCTCTCTTCATTTTGACTTCCAGAAACAGCTTTACCTTGCCAGTTAGTAAGACACAAATCAATACGCGTAACATGGGTGCGTATACATTCAGCAACTTTTTTCTTTGCTGTTCTGCCTTTTCGGTTAGATTTGTTCCTGCCTCGAACACAGCCTCAGAAATTTCGACAAACCCCAAAAGAGACAAACAACCAACGTGGGAGAAGACACATTCCTCCTAGGATACATTGCTATATTTCTGTATATTGATATCTAGCATGAAATACTTAGTCAACATACATTTTATAGTCTACATGACACTTTTAATATTTAGTCTTTTTCCATAAGATCCATGTTAGTTACATTCACACACACATGCACACACACAAAGGAATATTCAACAGACTATATTAGAATATTTGTAATGTTTCCTTTTTCATGTGTTTGTTGATATATAAACTTTATTTTGTTTGTACTGCTTTGTTTTGAATGTTCTTTTGTCCGCGTCATTTTACTGCGTTTGCTTTTCAACAACGAGCCAACATATTTTGTGGGGAACAAACTATCAACCAAACATATCACCACAAAATGGGGGACCAAAAATATTCACCAAACAACAGTACCTCCACAAAGGCAAACATTTCTTTGACACATTGAACTGAATAAAGATATTCAGTTGACTTGAGCAAAGAATTCTTGTATTCTTTGAACGACAAATTCGGTTCCCACTCTTTACCTGTTTCTTTATATTTTATTCTGAAATGGTAGATATTATTCTAAGCAAATTTTCTCGGTTCTGGAAAACATTTACCAGAAATTAACAATCAAAACATTAGCAAGAAAAAAACTCATTAAATTTCATTTTCAATAATCAATTTGAACAAAATTTCAAATATTCCTGAAGAATAAAACCTTCTAATATTCACTTGCATACAAGGATCAGTGGTAAACTCGTAAGTAAAATTCACTGTGATTTTGTTTTGGATTCACCAACATTTTAATGTAAGAAGGTTGGCTAAAAAAGTTCATAGTTTGATCAAGATACTCTCATATCATCATCATCATGTCGTGCCGCCAGCACGGATATCCCTGACCATCTCTCACCACTTCTCCCTATCATTCATTGCCTCCGGCAGGTCTTCAGAGTTACATCCTGTGTCCTCACGTAGCTGCTGTATGTATGTTCGGGCTGGTCGTCCTGCTTTTGCTTGGCCATATGTGGGGGTCCATAGGAGTACATCACTTACGAGCTCGTCCTTGCTTCTCCAGAATGTGATCAAATGAGGCTTATTTTTCAACATTCCACACACAACTTCTATATGTGTTGCAGTGCTTGGATTCCACAACTCAAAAAAGTTATAAACAGCGGATATGATGTCATCATATTAACTTTTCGGCCTATCCTCGTATAGTCTAAAATTTTTCCAATCATTGTCCCAACAGTTCCTGAAAGTTTAGATAAAATCAGACCAAGAATGATGGAGTTTTAGTAAGGGGATCAATATTTGGTAATCATATAATTACGAATTGAGAGATTGAGATTTTCAGAGTTGATTTTAAGGTGGAGGGTAAGGATGATTACAAATCAATTGAATCCGAGTCTTTATTTGAAAAAATATCATTTTTCAGATACTTAACAATCTGAATTTTTGTTCTTAAAGGAATTTTTGATTAATAGTTCCAAATCAAAGATAATTATGCACAGTAATATTCCATTTATTTTATAGTCGAGTTATGTTACTTTTTTTTTTATATAATTTGTTTCTTGATCTGGATTTTAACATAAAAACATCATTGAAGATATCTGTTATTTTCTTAAATAAAATTTAGAATCTTGTTTGTGCTTTCAGTTTTAATAATAATTATAGCATATTTCATAAATTTTCTCATAAAATACTATAAAAATGGAAAAAATGAAATTTCCCAAAACTGAAAACAGTGGATTGGGGTTAAGAACAACAAAAAAAAAACAAACAAACAAAAAAACAGGAAAAAAACAAATTTACCAAAAGTGGAAATAGAATTCAGGAAAATTTTAAATGGAAAATTGGTTCCCCTAACTTAGTGGTAGAGACAGAGATATTTAATAAATGATAATAAGTTATTTTTTCAGTCATGCCAGAGGAAAGAAAATTTCTCATTAAACATCTTTCAATCCACTACAACAAGTTTATATAATAAATGTGTTCTTAAGTATTTACCAGCTAAGATTTTGTTGTAATCTCCATTTAATTTGAAAGTTAATTTAATAAGGAAAAATTTTTTTTTTCTTAAATGATTGATTGAGTTTAATGGCATGTCAACTTGTTCAGGATTGTTTTAAGTGTAGACAGTAGACGTTTACATTAATTGTATATTCATGTTTACATTTTTTGTGTAGATGTTAGAGATTTTTTTGTGGGGGGCACAGCCCTATCAAATATGAATAAATTTTTAATAAACCTATTTGAATGGTAGGTGGGACTCTAATAGGTACTGCCACTCCTGGTCAGAGTGAACCTAGGAGCAATGGCAATGAAGGAGTACTCCACATTCTCCAAAACTCCAGGACTGGAGCCTCACCATCAGATGTAAGTTGGTTGTCATATCCAGGGCTGCTTAATGTTTGAATTTAAATTAGTTACTGAGACAGGCAGTGAATTATTTAAGTTTTAATCAAACAATTGCAATATTGTTTTGATTTTATTCAGTTTCATGGAGGAAAAATGTTCGTTCACATCTGAACATCATTCAGAAATAGCAGATTTAATGGTGAGCAAACTTCTTAGTTCTAGAAAATGTCTATAGAGAAATGAATATCAAAAACATTTGGCCATAATAAAGGCTTATAAAATGTTGATTTCAATTATCAATTTGTACAAAACTACAAATCTTCGCAAAGAATATATAAAACACGACCCCTTGAGTTGTCAATGAGTATCAATTGTAAACTAATTTTCAAAAATCATATGGATTTCAGATGCCATACCTAATCATAGAACATAGTGTTCTTGGCACATGAGGGTCATGGTTTGACCATCCTCTGACCATTGGCTTTTGGCTTTGGCATATGGGTCAGTCATTATCTAACCATCAGCTTTTGGCATATGGGTCGACTATCACCTGATTATTAGCTTTTGGCACAAGGGTTATAGGTTAGCCATTATCTAACCATTGGCTTTTGGCACATGGGTCATGGCTCATGGGTTAGCTATCACTTAACCATTGGCTTTTGACACTGTATCATAGGTAGGCCATGACTAAACCATCAGCTTTTGGCACTGAGTCATAAGTAGGCCACCATCAAAACATCGGCTTTTGACACGCATGTCCTGGTTTAGCCATTATCTAACCATTGGCTTTTGGCACATGGGTCATGGGTCATGGGCTAGCCATCACCAAACCACTGGCTTTTGGCATGCATGTCATGAGTTAGCCATTTCCTAACCATTGACCTTTGACACATGGATCATTGGTTGGCTATCTCTGTTACACAATTTAAACTTGTCATCATTTTTAAATAGATTTTTTTTATATAATGAACATGTAAAAAGACAAGTTGACCAAAATCACCTTACGTTCAGACTAGAATTATAAGTGTGACAAAAGAATCAAGTATATAAGTGCTCTTGACATGAATGGCAGAAGCAAAACAGAAGTCAACAATCACTCGTAACCAGACATAGACAATATGACCAGCAGTAAAATGTGGTTTTCCCAGAACAAGTCTGATCTTGACGTGTTACCATTCATCAAATGAACAGCAACATTGTACATAGTAAATCTTGAACCTAAGATAGCCTTACACCTTCTTGATGGGGCTTAGAACACACTGACTGTATCCTCTGCAGAGGGTGAGTATGACACTAAATTGTATCTGATGATGAGGTTTCAATAATGGAGCTCTGGAAAGAGTGGAGTACCATTTCATTGCAATTACTCCCAGGGTCACACTGACCTGGAGTGGTAATACCTGTTAAAGACCCACCTATGGATCAAATAGATCTGTTTAAAAATAAGTTGTATTTTACAGAGCAGTGCGCAAGAGGAAAAAATATAAAAACTACACACAAAAAAATATAAATATAAATGAAATTCCCAAACATCTAATCATAAAATAATCCCTAATGGGTTGACACACCATTAAAATCGATCAATCAGATATCCTGTACCTGAGTGTAGGTGTGTAGTGGGTAGAGTGTTTGCCAATGGTCTGGGAGACCAAGGTTCAATCCCAGGTTGCATCATACCAAAGAATTTAAAAATGGCACTTAATACCTCCTTGCTTAACACTCAGTAATATAAGGTACATAGCAAGAATAAAGTGGAGCAATCCAGGGGAAGGAGTAGCACCCTCCCCTACACCTCAGTGTAGTAGCTGTTGAAAAGGGAACCTTTGGGTTGCCCTAGACTATGGTCGCCAATTTTGCTTTTTATATAACTGGTTCATTTGCATAATGGTTAAAGTGTTTGCCAATGGTTTAGTAGACTGAGCTTCAATCCCAGGTTGTGTCATGCCAAAGACTCAAAAAAATGGTACTTGATGCCTCATTGCTTACCACTTAGCATTATAAGGTATGGATCAAGGGTAAATAGAGCAATCCAGGGAAAGGAGTAGTACCCTCCCTTAAACTTCAGTGTAGTAGCTGTCAAAAGGTAACTCTTTCGGTCATCCTTGACTAGGGTCAGCAAATTTACATCATGTAATTGATCCAATTTAATTTCACTTCATTTGATACTCCACTTCATATATTTTAATCTGTTTCTTCCACTTTTCTCTCTTCCCTGCCAAACCTTTATTGAAATAAAACTGTGGCATTTTTGATTGGATCATAGATATCTCATGTTATATGAGCTAAGTAACTATCAAACAAGACACTTAGAACTGAACCTCTGGACTTAAACAAACTTTGTTCCTCAAAATTCTCTCTTTTCAACTAAGATTGAATTTGTGCTTCTGAAGTTTGTTAAACTATGGTATCTCAACTTAAACCAGATACTCAATCTTCAACCTAAAAAAAAAAAGATAATTTCTTTTCTTGAAGAAGTGCATTTCCTTAAACAGATGCCATAATTTTTGGGACTTTAAAAACAAAAAATTAAGTAAAAATTGCTATTCTCACTGCAATTTTTCTATTATCTATTTCTTAATATCTTTACTAGCAATGTGGTCAGTTAAAAAAGGTTTGGTTTGGTTTTATGGCACCTCAACCATTGTAAGTTATTAATGCCAAATTCATTTTTAAATATATAAACAGTTCCATTTCAAACAATTCTGTTTAGCATACAAAAAGTTGCAGTTCAAACAATTCAGTTTAGCATAAATATGCACTTTAAATGTCAAAAGTCCCATCTAAACCAACACAATTTAGTTCTACTTGACTCATAGACAGGACCCTATCAGGTGCTACCACTCCGGGCCAGAGTGGACCTGGGAGTGATGGCAATGAAGGGGTACTCCACATTTCCCAAAGCTCCAGCATTACTGAAGCCTCACCATTAGATTGTTTAGTGTCATATCCAGGACACTCATTAGGGGTGGGGTGGGGGGTTCTTACCCCTCTGCAGAGAAGCAGTCGGCATATTCTACAGCCCTAGCTGACTGGGCAAAGTAAAAAAAGGAAAACATTCGCATGAATTTTTGTCTTTTAAATCCTTTCATCGTATGAAAGAGATAGAGATTTTGTAATTCAAATTCGACAATGTTGAACAAAAATAACTAAAATATTTTATTTTTTCATATGTGGGTTTTTATTGGATGATATTTTTGGTATGGAAGTCTGTTTACATTATAGAATCTTTAAGGGGCAATAATCTTCATTAACCAGCAGACTGATAAGATATGTTTATGATCTGCAACGATAAAATTACCTGTGTAGATTTAGCTGTATATTTCATCAAGATTTGATTTCTTTTTTAGCACGAAATACATTTAAAAGAGATTTAATTCATAACATATACCACTTAGGAGGCATAATGTTTAAACTTAAGACACAAATATAAGTCTCAAAATGCAAGAAATATCATTACTCTTGTAATTTCCATATTTCTAAAAGTTGGAGGTTATATAATCAAAGTCAATTAATAAATTGCTGAAATGATTTATACAAACGACAAAACCAGATGAAGACTGTTTCAGTTATAATACAATGAAAGTAGATTTTTTCAATTTTTTGACAGAAATTTGGGATTGTTTCTTTCTAGCAAAATAATGATTGACTGATTGAATGATTTTAAAAGTATGTCAACCTTATTTTATGCCTCGAGGTTAGGAAATCATATATGCATTTTTTTTGTATCGTTGTTTCTTAAGAGTTTTTGTTTTGATACATAGTCCTTTTGAATATAAATAATTTTTAAACAAATCCAGTTGACCCATAGATGTGACCCAAATAGATATTACCATTCAAGGTCAGAGTATACCAAGGTGTAATCACAATAATTGGGTACGCCATATTCCCAGATCTCCAGAACTGTAGCCTCACTATCAGATGTAGTTAAGTGTCATATTCAAGACACTCCTTATTTGGGGGGTGCGGAGTGGTTTTACCCCTGTGTTAGGGGGATATCGCCAGTGTATTCTAACCCCTGCTGACAGGGCTTGTTAGAAAAATAAGAAAAAAAAAAAAAAAAAAAAAACTTGCGACATTTTTAATTTATGGTTTTAAAATAGACAGTTGAAGTTTCTTCAAAACAATGTCTCTTTTATTTATGCCACAAGAAAATTAGTGTAAAAATCTAAGAGTTTTTCAAGTGTTGTATTTGCTGCTACTAAAAGGACTAACAATAAATACATCCCACTTCTTGTTTGAAATTCTTTATCAGACATCAGCTGCCCCTCCCCCTTATTGACTAAACCTATTTCCCGTTTACATATGCAAGCAAGTCGGTCCAGTTTGTAAATAACCCAATACTTTGTTTTTAGTTTCTTTGGGTTTTCAGCTTATAATTAATTTTAGTCACAGCCTGTTTTATCCACCAGCTGACAAAACCAATTCAAATGCAGAATATATTTAGAAACACTTCTCTTATCTTTATTTTAAAATCATTAACCAATATAAAATTGAAAAATCAGCCGGAATATTTCCTGCTGTTTTTTTTTTTTTTTTTTTTTTTTTTTTGTAAGGGCTGTCATCAACTGCCTTGTTTTAGCCTCATTCATAGTCTGAAATATTCTTTTTGGTTTGGTTTGGTTTGGTTTCTTTGTTTAATGGCATATAAACCTTCATAGGTTATCTAATGCCAAAGCCATCCTTGCAGAAGGACAGTAGTTGTACTATTTAACCTATAGCTAGAGAGAATTAGGGAGTACATACCTTTCCCAAGGGTTTTAGTCTGACAGTGAATATTATAATGTGACAGGAGTTCAACCTTACTCACTACAATGTCATAGTCTGGCATTTTAGCCATTCTGCCATGGGAACTTCCTCCAATATTCTTTTTAAGGGTGAAATGAGCCACAAGTATAGAGAGACAAAAAGTAACGGGTCTGGTTTCTTTTCATGAAATGACCAGGCATAAGGCAAGAAAAAGGAGTAGTTAGGATCAGTCATTCATCCTTGATCTTGGCAAGTCCTCCAGACGGCATCCAGTATTTGCACAAAACTGATGAAGGTAAATTTTTGCTGGTTAGCTAACACTGGTGTGTCCATGAGTAGGAGTCCATATGAGAATGTCACTTATGAGACCGTCCTTACTTCACCAGCAGTGCCCAGAATGGTTTTCTCATCTCACATGAATGCTTAGTGAGATAGGAAGTAAGTGGCTGTTTTGTAGGGAGATGTTTCCAGGATTTGTTCAAAACAGTCCACAGAATTCTTGTGAAGTTTCCATCTAGCTATTTCTCCAAGCATTTTCTTAAGAGTCCAAATGGTGCAACCCTACAGTAGTACTGACACAGCTATTTTATTTTTTCATAAAGATCAGATTTTCACATTGTTGATAATCGATCAATAGCAGTCTATGTTTTTCTTATGCATAAGTTGATATCACTTTAAATAGATGACATATTTGCTATGGAGGTATATGAACTTATTTTTAAACTGTCACTTGCAAGTATGCTTTACCAGCATAAATTCAATATTTTCTGCTTGTGGAAAGCTTTCTTGAATATAGATTGGTTTTGATATATTTCCAGTTAATTCTCAAGATTTTATCCAAGCTTCCCTCTTGAATCAACATCAAAAGCCTTTTTAATCATTTTATCCAAGCCTTTTCTCTTGAATCAATACCAAAAGCCTTTTTAATCATTTTATCCAAGCTTTTTTAATCATTTTATCCAAGCTTTTTCTCTTGAATCAATACCAAAAGCCTTTTTAATCATTTTATCCAAGCTTTTTCTCTTGAATCAATACCAAATGCCTTTTTAATCATTTTATCCAAGCTTTTTTTCTTGAATCAATACCAAAAGCCTTTTTAATCATTTTATCCAAGCTTTTTTTCTTGAATCAATACCAAAAGCCTTTTTAATCATTTTATCCAAGCTACTTTCTTAAATCAGCACCTAAAGCTTTATTAATCATTCAATGAATGTCTAAGTTCTAAGGAAAATCATTTGTAATTACACAAGCACATTCAATACCATCTTAAGGATGACCGAGTAACACTGTAGAAGAGTGCCAATGCAAAATAAGAAGGAGAGGATCAAGCTCCATATCCCACCATTCAATATATTTGACACATCATTACGGAAGTTTCTTTAACTTTTCTAAAAAATTCAATAAAATAAAAGAAAAAGAAAAAGAAAAAGAAAAAAAAAAAGAAAAAGAAAAAAGAAAAAGAAAAAGAAAAAAAAAAGAAAAGAAAAAGAAAAAAAGAAAAAGAAAAAGAAAAAGAAAAAAAAAGAAAAAGAAAAAAGAAAAAGAAAAAGAAAAAAAAGAAAAAGAAAAAAAAAGAAAAAGAAAAAAAAAGAAAAAGAAAAAGAAAAGAAAAAAAAAAGAAAAAGAAAAAGAAAAAGAAAAAAAACTTTCCCTTTTCGCATTCGCCTAAGAAAATGTAAACCCTTTCATATTCTTTCAATGTTTTTCAGTTCAGTTCGGTTTCTTTGTTTAATGGCATATCAACTCTTAGTAGGTTATTTAATGCCAAAGCCCTTCTCCTAGAAGAACAGTAGTGGTACTATTTAACCCATAGCTGGGAAGATAAGAGGGTTCATACCTTTCCCAAGGGTATTTGCCCGAAAGTGAACATAATAGCGCGACTGGAGTTCAAACTCGCATACTACGATTCCGCAGTCCATCGCTTTAACCATTACACGACGAGGACACCCCGTGGCATTAAGTAACTGCGGTTTGTTGGAATGAAATAAACATGTTCTTTTTCAAAAACAAAGAAGGTCTTGTTCATTTCTGTCACTCTACACTTGTTTTCTGTCGCAATAACTTATAAATATTGCTATCCCATTAAACAAAGAAACCAAATAAAAAAAAAAACCCAGTAATGTTCAAATTAATTTAATCTTTCGTCTTTATTGTTCTCCTTTGAAGAAGTGATCAAAAGATTTTTTTAGAACAATGCAATAAAATATTTTTAAACGGAATAAAAAGTACAAGTGGCTTTTGGTAAGTGGTAATGAACCTCACTAATATGGCTCTTGAAACAGACTTTTGGCCATTTTTATTCTTGAGAAACACATAAAATACATTAGCAAGATATTTTATTAGAAGATGAGGGCTTATAATTACACAAAAGTTTATTAAAAATGTTTTTTTCGACTAGAATTTGTGATAATGGACCTGATGTAATATCCTATCAGGGCAGAACAATGGACTGAAAATCCTAAGTGTAAACACAACGATCTTCATATAGTCTGGACAATCAGAGAAGAATAGACAGCTAACCCAAGATAGATTTGCTACAGAAATGAAACAAATTGTGTTTGGTAATCCAACACCTAGGTACTTACCCAACTCCTCTACCACGATTAGAATATGACACAAGGCTGTTTTTTTAAGGGTAGTAAAGCTCGTTTGAATTCAGAGCTTTCCTTCTCTTAGACTAAACAAAAGCAAAAGAACACAGTCTACCCTACTATTTACTAAAAGATAGAGGGAAGAACAGATGGATTCATTCTGTTCTCAAGGGTATTAGTACAAAGTGAAATACAAACAGCCTCATCCAGGTTTGAACACTTGTTACTGATTTTATTTAAAAAAAATTTTTTTTCAAAATCAATAAAAACTTTTGTATCCTGTAAAAATTAGCTTTGAAACAATTTAGGTTTTAAGGGGCAGGAGATTTCAATTTACAATGAATTTACCTAATGCTTTTACCAAGGGCAGGATGTAACACAAGGTCAGTTTTTTAAGCAGACTAAAGCTGACTTAAATTCAGAGATTTCCTTTTCCTAGACTGGTTGCCAAACCAAGTCTAAAGAACTCAGTCTGCCTTACTATTTACCAAAAGGTAGAGGGAAGAACAGATGGATTCATTCCTTTCTCAAGGGTATTATTACAAAGTGAAATACAAACAGCCTCAGCCAGGATTTGGACTCTCAGCTGATTTCATTTTTTATCATATTTACCCAACCCCTCCGCTCAGGCAGGATATGACACAAGGTCAATTTTTAAGCGAAGTTTAACAGGTGTGAAGTCAGAGTTTTCCTTCTCCTAGATTGGTTGCCTCACCAAGGCTGAAGAACCCAGTCGACCCTACTATTTACCCATAGCTGGAGGGAGAATAATTGGATTCATACCTTTCCCAAGGGTATTAGTGCAATTAGTCTCGTCCGGGATTTGAACTCGTGTCGCCGTGTCCATTTCCTATGATGATAACCATTACACCACGGGCACATCCTGATTTCATTTTTATGATTATAACAGTGATGCTACCTGTTCTTCTGACATGTTTGGTATAACACATCAAAAGTTTATCGAGAAATATTTAGTAAACAGGTTTGAATGGCCTGTTGAAATTTAATATCTATTTTGGCAAAATTTTTCACTATCAGTGAAACTTCTAATTAAACAAATGGTAAATCAGATTCGATATTGCTTTTGATTTTTTTTTTACGTTATAACCATACATTAAACACAAATGACAGAATTAGGCCAAATTGAAATACTTATCTTAATTAGTGAGGTTTCACAGCTTCAAAATTTTACAACTAGTAAATGTATTATTTAACGTTGCATAAAGTTTTATTTCTTTATTAACAGAAGAGTCCATAACATAATGTCACATGATACCATCATGGAATTTCTTATTCTATATAGAATTTTTCCTATGGCAGTACTCATCTTTGGACTGCTACATATTCATATTCTAGGTTACAAAGTTTTAATGCACAATAATTTGGTTGTAAATAATACATAACAACATCCATTTTGATTGCCTAATGTTCCAATAAAAAATTAGAAGATAATTTTTTAAAAAACCATAGGTGTATACTTCTAGGTGATATAATGTGTACTTATAGGTGATATAATGTGACTTTTATGTAAGGTACTTTATATATCCCATTTGATTGTTTATACAAGGAAGAAAATGTCCCAGACAATCACCATGCATCTTATAAGATTAAGGATCAAGTTTGGTTTACTGGCAAGTACATTTCTAGTGTTGCAATCACCCTTAAATTAAACTGTAAACATCTTTACAAATGTAAACAGGGTGACAATCATTTCTATGCCAACAACGACAACTCTTTTCTAAAATAACAATATATTTTAATAGTATTTACTGGTCATCATCATCATCATCATCCTGTCGTGCCTCCATCACGGATATCCTTGACCCTCTCTCGCCACTTCTCCCTATCGTTCATCACCTCCGGCAGGTCTTCAGAGCTACATCCTATATCCTCGCATAGCTGCTGTATGTATGTTCGAGCTGTTCATCCTCCTTTTGCCCTGCCATATGTGGGGGTCCATAGGAGCACATCGCTTATGAGGTCATCCCTGCTTCTCCAGCAGTGTCCTGCATGTCTGGTTCGTCTAACTTGGATAGTTTTTGTGATGGGAGGCAGGTGGCCGTATAGTTGGTGCCTTGTGGGGTGTTGCCGCCAGGACTTGTTCAATATTGCTCGCAACATTCTTGTGTAATTGCTGTCTAGCTTCTTCTTCAGCCGTTTAGTTTGCGTCCAAGTAGTGCATCCATACAGCAGTATCGATACAACCGCTGACTGATACTTTATATAAAATAACACCAATCAGGAAGAAAATTAACTGATGTCACTTAACCAGGCATGTACCTAAACAAATCTATTGAGGTTTTTAAATGTAAAATATTGGGATTTTATAAGGATATAAATACAAATGAAGCTTTTAAAATGGTGGTGGTGGGGGGGCTATAAATGCCAAGGAAAAACTTTTCACCTGACATTCATAGTTTAAACCCTTTTATTAATTTATTTTTTGAAATGCCAGACCAAATTGAGGTGCATCTTCAATTCACAATATAATTCTTCTACTTAAAAAGGAAATGTACATCTATATCCTTGCCCTTGAGGTCATAATAATTACGTGGATGCATATTTCTAATCCTCTTGGAAAGACGTGGCTCTGGAGGTGACCGTGTCCTCTGTAAAGAGTACAGATGTAACTTACAAGACACATTCAGGTTAACTGGCCGCGCAATTACCATGACCAGTTAATTTGGCATCACTTGTGTGCAATGTGGACCGGTGGCTCAGTTGTAGAGTTTTGGTTCTGCAGTCTGTGGTTGCTGGTTCGATCTCCAGTGGTGGAGATCAAGGTATACACTGCTGATGAGACCTAATAAGGTTGTAACAGCTGTCCAGTGTTTCCATATATTGTGCGTAAGTGTTCGCCGGATTTTCTGGTCATGGTAATTCAATTCACAATCTTCTAATTTGTCAAATACAGTACATGTAGATTCTTAATTATGTCATAATTGGTAATATTTCTTTATGAATGTTATGATTGCTTATCTTTAAAATTATGGATAATCAAAAAGTCAAGTAAAAAGATGAGCTAATTGATATCTGGTAACGAATCCAAAGCGCACAACAAAGATATAAGAACAAAAAGAAAATACAAGTTGTAAGATGTAGTCAAGAGAAAAGCAATTTAAGCGACGGAGTATTTTTATTAAAGCAATGAAAATCTAACATGAAATCAAACCAAGCCAAGCAGTTATGTCCTCAATATCTACAGGGCAGGGGAAAGACAGAAGTTAGGACACTCGATTGTCAAAACAATGGCATTGTATAGATGAATTGATTTTTGTAATAGAAGAAGAACTTCACCAACAAGAAATGTACAAAGATATAGCTAAGTGGTTAAAAGCTTGAATTAGAATCAAAAGGTTCCTGCCATAATTTAAAAGTAAACAGTTCTGATGAATCATTTCATAAGTGGAAAGCGAAGATCAGTTGGTTTTACAGCATTTTAAACCTTGTTGGGTTATTTAATACCAAATTTAATCTTTTGGTTTGGTTTTATGGCATATTGTTGTGGCTAGTTAGGGGCCCAGAAAGAAGACACAGAAGAAATGAAAGTAAGTGGAACAAATGTATAGAATCAACAGATCACTTATACAAAATAAGAGTGTTAATACAGCAGGTAGAAGAGTCCGCCCAAAACTGTCAGGTTCAACTGCTGGGAGGAAGTCTCCCTGAGAGTAAATAGGGTTAGTATTTATGAAGGCGGAAGAGTTCATTATTGTCACCTTAACACATATCAACCATTGTCGGTTATTTAATGCCAAATCCATTTTTACACAAATAAACAGTTCTATTTCAAATAATTCAGTTTACCTTAAGCACATAGTTTAGTTCTATTTGACCCATAGATAGGACCCTATCAGGTGCTACAACTCAGAGCCAGAGTGGACCTGGGAGTGATGGCAATAAAGGAGTACTCAGCATTCCCCAAAGCTTCAGCCATACTGGAGCTGCACCATCAGATTGTTTAGTGTCATATCTAGGACACTCATTGGGGGAGTCTTATCCATCTGCAACGATGCAGTCAGTGTATTCTGCAGCTCCAGCCAATTGAGCTAGTTTAATCTTTTATTTTTTGAATCATATGTTTTCAAGTAACTAATCATTATGATAATTTGTAAACAATTACAACATTGGAAGGTGGGCGTATCTGTTAGGTAGCCTTTGGACTGTCACATATGACAATCCCAATTATCTATTCTCCTTCTCCTTTGTCTCTGTTCTTTGAACAGTAGAGACATTGTTTCCTCTCTTAGCTACACTTATTGAGCTCTTCCTCATCTTTTTTCATTTTTGTAATCCTTTTACATACTACTTCTTCATAGAACAATATGTGTATATTTCATCTCTTGAAGTGTGTTTGTGGATTCTTTTTAATACTATTTATATATATATATATTATGTATATCTAAATGTTTCTTTATGTATAAATTAGCTTATCTTGTCTTTCCTTCCATTTATTCAGTGTTAGTGCATCAAGGATATTGGCCCCTGCTGAGTGAGGACTCAACTAAATGTCCTTTTTAACACCAATCAACCAAATAATATCTTCAAGTAACTATCTTTAATATAAATAACTTACAGACAATTACGATTTCAATGATTCCTATCAAATGATTTATAGACAATTATCTGATTGATCGATTTTAATGATATGTTAATCTGTTTGGAGTTATTTCATGCCTTGTGGTTAGGGAATTGTATATACTGTATTCTATAATCATATCTTTTGGGTGGTCTCTTAGGATTGCTTTGGCATACAGTTAAATAATTTCAAACATTCCAACTTAATAAAAATAATTTTTAAAATGTCTATTTGACCCATAGATGGGACTCTATTAAGTACTACCACACAGGGTGAGTGGACATAGAAGTAATTGCAATGAAGAAGTGACCAACATTCCTCAAAACTCCAGAACTAGAGTCTAAACATCAAATGCAGTTTAGTGTCCAACTTAGGACACCTCTCGGGGAGGAGCAGGGTCTTACCCTTTTGCTGGAGATGCATATAGAATAACATTAAACAGCACTCACTTGTAGAAGCCAAAAGTAACATGGCTGTCTCCAAAAAACTAGCCAACTTTGTTCCCCTCTTTTATGGGAGAGTGCCTGAGCAGCATGTGGATTGGTCCACTTTACTAGGATGGACCTGCCCAATACATTTGCATGAGAGGTGTCTATTCACCTACATATTCTTGACAAATGGGCAGTCCAGGGATTTTGTTGGTTGTGAGCTGACTGATATTCTACAATGCAGTTGGTATACAAAAGGTGCAATATCCCATCCCCACCACCACATAGAGTGGCCTGCATAGTACATGGCCAATTGGTTTCCCAACACTCAGTCAACCCTGTCAAGTGAGACTTGAAATATGCTAATTGCATCTTCTGCCGAGGGTTAAGCTTTCCCTGCCAAAAAAGAAAAAAAAAGAAGCTATTCTAAGTATGATAATAAACTGCATTCAGTGATAAGGCTCCAGTTCTGGAGGAGTGAAGAATACCACTTTGTTGCTATTACTCCCAGGTCCACTCTGACCCCAAGTGGTAGTACCTGTTAGCATCGCATGTATAGGTCAAATAAATCTTTTTGGGATAATGTTTAAAATGATTGTGAACTACATTGATATAAACATTTATATTGCAACTATATATGAAGTGTTTACCTGTTTAAAATGATTGTGAAGATAGATTTTCATAGCATATATAATTGTAGACCATAATTGTTAAACTGACTTTGGCATGAAATAACCTAAGAATTCACATACTTTTTACAAACCAACCAACCAACCAACCAACGAACCCACTCTAAGATTAATAAATGACTACTCTCTGTCAGAAAAAACACAAAAATCTAAATAAATAATCTTTGCCCATTTTATTTAATGAAACATGTCTAAAAGAGTAATTTCTGCCTAAATATACATTACAATTTGATATTGTGTTTTATATATGTAGATGAATAAATGAAGCTATTTCTCAAAAAAGCATATTAATGAAATTGTATGTCTACTTTTTTTTTTAAGCCTATATAATGCAAGCAACCCTAGACAGTACAAACAAACTTATCAAATAGTTATTGTTAGCCAAGGCTAAATGGAATCAACTGTTTATAGAGACAGTGTGGCTATGTAACAAATGCAACATATTTCTGCCCCATAACACGAGACCCAAGTTCAGACAAAACTCCAAAACAAACAGTGACATTTATTTTGAGCAAAAGTGTTTTCAAGTTGTTCATCAAAATTGACAAGACTTTTAAAACAAATAATTATTAAGTATTACAGAGATCAAAAATGTTGACAGCTCTTCATGACAATTTAAAAATTTTACATCAAATAAGATTGTCAAGTTTGAACTAATACCTTTCTATGAAATGTTCTAAAATCTACTCTCTGTCTGTCTGTCTGTCTCTCTCTCTATAAACACATGCACAGTTTCAAATTTAATGTTAAGCTATAACTGTAATTTATGTATAAGATGGACTACTTCACCAGAGTTTTAAGCCCCAAAATTAGGAGTGTCTATTAGACACAAGAAGTATTAAAATAACTTTTTTCTAGTCACATGCATTACCATATTAGGGACAGGATAACCAAACGTAAGTTATATTTATAGTCCAAATTAATGTGCCTGACATCATTACAGAGAAATATCCACAGAAATTTGTGTTTGCTTTTAATTTTCTTTCACCCAATTGGAATTGATTTTTGTTAAAAGCTTGAGGTATTTTTGTATGAAAATGTCTGTGTTTTCTTTTAAATACAGAATAAATTTTGTATTTCAAGACATAATAGAAACAATATAAATTCTTATTGTAATTGATAACCGGCTCATCGGCCTAATGTGTAAGGTGTTTGCCAATGGTCTGGGAGACTTGGGTTCAATCCCAGGCCACATCATACTAAAGACTTTAAAAATAGTACTTAATACCACCTTGCTTAACACTCAGCAATATAAGGTACGTATCAAGGTTAAAGTGGAGCAATCCAAGGAAAGGAGTAGCGCCCTCCCGTACACTTTGGTGTAGTAGCTATTGAAAAGGGAGCCTTCTGGTCGCCCTTGACTACAGTCACCAACTTTACTTTTATTTTTATTGAGTATGAATCAATAAAAAGCCACCTTGTTGGCTATAACTGTAGCATACACTGACTGCATCTTTGCAGAGGGGTAAGAACCCTCCAACAAGGCCTCCTGTTAATTGTGGGTGGAAACCTGTAATGCTAGGGATCTTACAAATCATATATATATATATATATATATATATATATATATATATATATATATATATTAAAATGAGTAGGTTCATGAAAAGACTTGTATTTTTACTAAGATTTATCTATAAAAAAATACAAATCTCTTTGTGGAACTACTCATTTAAAAATATTTCTTTCTCTCTTTAGACTTACAACAAAAAATTATATATATATATATATATATATATATATATATATATATATATATATATATATAATGACTGAGTGTCTGAGTATGACACTAAACTACATCTGATGATGAGGCTCCAGTCCTGGAGTTTGGAGAATGTGGAGTACCATTCATTACCATTACTCTCAGTTCACTCTGACCTAGTGTGGTAGTACCTGTCAGGGTACCATCTATTAGTCAAATAAAATTGATCAATCATCTACTAATGATTATTATTATCAGTTATTAGAAGCCGTACAGCTGTGAGCAGATTGTTTGTATTAGATAGGAATACTTGATACACAGAATTACTACAGTTAAATAGCAATGCTTAAAACCATTTAACTGTGCACAAACAAATGATTAATATTAAATAGAATTATTAGTGTTAAATAGCAATACTTGAAAACATTTAACAAACAAATAAGCTTCTACTTATTTAAAAAATAATGTTACCTTTTAAGTATTCATTTAAAAATCACATATGTGTGTGTGTGTGAGTGTGTGTGTGTGTGTGTATGTGAGGAGCATTTCCTCGTTAAGACATATTTGATTAAAAATTATAGACATCTTTTGTCTACATATTTTAGTTTTGATCCTTTCAAGTTGCCGTATGGATGTTATGATATCCAGCCGGAATTGGCTAATAAACCTTCCATAATTAATTGGTTCCTAAGTACTTTCAGCATATCTTGGGCCATCATCAGGAGGATGTGTATATTGCAAAAGCAATAGAAACTTTGCAAGTACATTACAACTTTGTAAGAATTAAGCGTTTAGTGTTTATAGTGGTGTTACATAAAACCAGTATATATAAATATATAAATATCCACACACACACACACACACACACACACACACACACATGTAAATATGAAATATTAAACATGATTTTGCAGTAAATAACTCATAAGGTTTGATATACCATAAAGCACCTCCAAATCAAACTAAAATTGATAAAAATTTTGAAGGAATTCAGATTAAATTTAGCTGCGACAGTTAAAAACTCTATTATACATAAAAGATTTTATTTTCCAGAATTTCATAATTTAAAGAAGGAGGAGGTTACACACATATAATTACAGTAATTCTAAATTTCTTAAAAATAATAATCTATATCTTACTAAAATTCTCATTATGTTCAATATGCAATACTTGTTCACGAAACATTGTTGAAAATAAGTGAGATAATCCATGAAATATCAGGTTCCCAGGTGATCCATGATGATATTGATGGATCTGTTTAGGAAAAAGTGAAGGATTCTAACTAGCCCTACAAAATTATTCCCATCATACAAAAAATTTGGATGATTAAAAAATAATGTTCAGTATTTTAGACCACATAAAATTATTATTCAGTTGCAAACTGGACTGGAAATTCCTTTATTCTCAAAGTTGGTGCATTTGAAGTGTATTGGTATAATTGCATATACTAAGGTCTAAAATTGTTCTAACCTAGTTATTTTTTTTTTACAACTATTAAGATAAAAACAGAATATCATTAAGAATTTACTTTCTATAATCTTCTGGTAGAGGTTAAATCAGTGTTTAATTTGAAAAACTAGATTTTATTCAACGAATGTAACATGATACGAGAGGCATGGATTTATCTTCATTCAGGTAGAATATTCTTGAAATTTAAATTCTACACATACATAATCTATATTATAATGATGTAACTTTAGTATATGCATCAGCATACTGATTCTTTTTTTTTTTAGTCCAATAGTGTCAAAATGCTTCAACTTAGTGAATAAAGCAATTTACAGTTTAATTAGCAACTTACATTAATGATAGTTTGAAATATCTTATTTGCTCTTACCTCATTAGTATGATGGTTAGAGTGTTCGCCAATGGTCCAGGAGACCGGGGTTCAATCCCAGGTCGAGTCATACCAGAGACTTTAAAAATGGTACTTGATACCTCCTTGCTTAACACTCAGCATTATAAGGTACGTACCAAGGGTAAAGTGGAGCAATCCAGGGAAAGGAGTAGCACCCTCCCCTACACCTCGGTGTAGTAGCTATCAAAAAGGGAACCTTTGGGTCATCCTTGACAATGCTCGCCAACTTTACTTACTTATATTATCATATAAATAGGATGTAATTTGATGATTAAAAGAAAATTTGGTTTTTAAACCATACTGTTCATTCATAGAACAATATGTGCATATTTCATTTGTTAAGACACATTATTGTATTTTTTCAGTATTTCTTGTATGTATATTATATATATATTTCAAAAATTTCTGTGTGTAAATAAACTTATTTTGTTTTTCCTTTGTTTTATTCATTATTTGTTTATCATCAATAAATTAATGCTAATATTGAACCTTGATGAGCAGAGATTTGACTAAATATCCTTCCTTGCACCAATCAACCTAACAACAGGAACATAAATTCAGTATAGATTTAAATAAGAAAAATAATACAAGTACAATCACTTATTAACAAGATTAAGATTTATTTAATAAAATTAATTACCTGTAGTGCGGAGCAATAAATAATTGCCCATAGTGCAGAGTAATAAATAATTGCCCGTAGTGCAGAGTAATAAATAATTGCCCATAGTGCAGAGTAATAAATAATTGCCTGTAGTGCAGAGTAATAAATAATTGCCCGTAGTGCAGAGTCATAAATAATTGCCCGTAGTGCACAGTAACAGATAATTGCCTGTAGTGCAGAGTAACAAATAATTGCCCGTAGTGCAGAGTAATAAATAATTGCCTGTACGGCAGAGTAATAAATAATTGCCCGTAGTGCAGAGTAATAAATAATTGCCCGTAGTGTAGAGTAATAAATAATTGCCCGTAGTGCAGAGTAATAAATAATTGCCCATAGTGCAGAGTAATAAATAATTGCCCGTAGTGCAGAGAAATAAATAATTGCCCGTAGTGCAGAGTAATAAATAATTGCCCATAGTGCAGAGAAATAAATAATTTCCTGTAGTGCAGAGTAATAAATAATTGCCCATAGTGCAGAGAAATAAATAATTGCCTGTAGAGTAGAGTAATAAATAATTGTTGCTGAAATCCATTCGCCCAGTTGGCTGTGGGGGCTGTAGAATACATCAATAGCACCTCTACAGAGGAGAGAGACCCCCCCAAAAAAACCGAGTATCCTGATATGACACTAAACAATTTGATGGTGAGGTTCCAATGGTGCTGGAGCTTTGGGGAATGTGGAGCACCCCTTTATTGCCATCGCTCCTAGGTCCACTCTGGTTTGGAGTGGTAGCACCTGATAGGGCCCTATCTATGGGTTAAATAGAACTAAACTGTATGTTTTTGCTAAACTGAATTGTTTGAATTAGAACTGGTTGACTAAACTGAATAGTTTGAAATTAAACTGTGTACTTATGCTAAACAGAACTGCTTGAAACAGAACTTTTTTTGACATTGAAACTGTACTTATGCTAAACTGAATTGTTTCAAATAGGACTGTTTTGAAATTTAACTGTGTGTGAACAAAATCTATACTAATGCTAAACTGAATTGTTTAAATTAGAACAGTTTGACTAAATTGAATAACTTGAAATAGAAATGTTTTTGACAATTAAACTGTGTACTCATCCTAAACTGAATTGTTTGAAATAGAGTTGACTATTTGTATAAAAATGGATTTGGCATTAAATAAGCTACAAAGGTTGATATGCTATAAAAACCAACCAACCAACCAACCAACCTGAAATCCATGATAAATGAAAACTTTACTGATTTAAAAAATTGTTGTAGAGTAGTTAGAACCTCTTCAGCATTCTACCGGATGGCCTGGCCTTAAGATACCCTATGATTAACGACTTACTAAGTTGATTACGAGGTCAATATGAAGCTGATTAATATTCAGACTGATCTTACTTCGTTTGGCGAAACAGCATTTTGACCCTCCTCTATTTTGCGTAAGTTGTCTTGTTAATTGTTAGTAACTTATTGTACTGTGTCTTTTTTGTATGTATCTATTAGCATCGGATACATATTTACCCAACCCCTCCGCTCGGACAGGATATGACACAAGGTCTATTTTTAAGCGGAGTTTAACAGGTTTGAATTCAGAGTTTTCCTTCTCCTAGACTAGTTGCTTCACCAAGGCTGAAGAACCTAGTCTGTTCTACTATTTACCCATAGCTGGAAGGAGAATAATCGGATTCATACCTTTCCCAAGGGTATTAGTGCTATGTGAAATGCAATCAGTCTCGTCCAGGATTTGAACTCATGTCGCCATGTCCATTTCCTACGATGATAACCATTACACCATGGGCACCGGATACTGGTGCTGAATAAATATATTAAGCACTCATTCTTCTCTGTGCATCTTTCACCTCAATAATACAACAAAAATATTAAATAAACAGAGATAAATAAAGTGTAAAACGAATATAAGTGATTTCTCTGACATCCCAATGAGTCAGAATATGCCACAAGGCCATTTTTATGGAGAGGGCTTGCACACAAATCAAGACTTGTGTGCAGCAGTGCTTAATCTCTCAGGAGAAATTTTGTACCTTTCTTTTCTTAACGGCTCGGTTACCTACAGTGAATGGATAAATAAAAAAGTAAGAAGTTAATGGGTGATTTGTAAAAGATAGAAGATATGAGGTAAGAAGTACACGGTAATATGTAAAGGTTATAATAAATAATACATATGCAAATCTGAAATAATAATTATCGTGTGATCATTGTGAACCTGTCGTAAAGCAATAACGCCAACTGCAGGATTGTTGTAACCTAACAAAAAGGTTACTGAATGAGAAATAACTAAAACGGAGGTGGGAAATGAAATGGAAATCTTTATAACATTAAACAAATACAATACTTGCCAACAGTGTGAAGACAGTATCCACTGCTAATGGTGAGTACTTAGTAAGCAAAAAATACTCACCCTCACAATAGTGTCCGACGTATTTATGAGGAATGGGACATACACATTACTGTTCACTAGTAGGGTATGTAACAAGGGCCTAGTGTAAAGCTGCAATATGTGTCATGAATTCATTAATTTTTAATAATATGGGGACATAAAACAAATGATCATACTTCTTGCTTTTGGTTCCTTGGTTTCTTTGTTTAATGGCACATCAACCCTTGTTTGTTATTTAATGCCAAAGCCATCTTTCAAGAAGAACAGTAGTAGTACTATTTAACCCATAACTGGGAGGATAAGTGAGGTTCATGCCTTTCCCATGGGTATTTGTCCGAAAGTGAACATAATAGTGTGACTGGAGTTCAAACTTGCTTATTACGATTCCGCAGTCCATCGCTTTAACCATTACACCACAAGGACACCCACTTCTTGCTTTCCTTTTATATATATATATGTATAAGCAATAAAAAACTCAAACTTTTATTCATCATGGGATTTAAAACATAAAAAGTAAAAAAAAAGGTGAAAATGGTAGCTGACTGGTTTTGTTCCTCACTCGACAGAGCTGAATCAATGAAAATATTGTATAAAATAATAAAAAACAAAATATATATATATATATATATATATATATATATATATATATATATATAGCAGTATGAGTAGAAACAATTAAAGGGATGTAAGTAAAAAGTATATTTATGCTTAGGTAATTATGCCCAAATTCTTCATTTACCAACTCCCCTTTAAAAAAGCCAAAATATCACAAGAAAAGTTTATGAATGCAGTGTATCATTTTCATCCAAGGAAAAAAACATTCTTCTTTTTTTTTTTCTTTAATAGGGTTGCAATTTCACCTGCTAAGGCTTAAAACTAAATGAAACATGAGAAACTTTCAAAAAATCTTTTATATTAATGTTATATATATATATATATATATATATATATATATATATATATATATATATATATATATATATATATATATATATATATATATAGCATCAATAATTATTTAGTGAGTCAGGAAGTAATCCACTATAGTTTTGCCTAAGTGACTCATCAGGGTACCTAATCCCAACTAAAGAAGTATGGAAAAAAAAACTATATTTATAGTAACCTCCCCCCCCCCAAAAAAAACAACCTCACACCAGAAAATGAGCATATCATAAAAAAAATAAAATAGAAAAAATAAAAAATATAATGGGATAAAAGAAGCGTACAAAAAATTAAGTTTATTATCAAAATATATATTTAAATGAAAGCATAGAATAAAATGGCAGCTAAAAAAAAAAAGAAATTAATTTTAGAGGAACCAATTTCTTTTGTGCCTGCAGGCGTTCAATATTTCAGACCTTTGGTTTAAGAAATCGTTATTATTGTAAGAGGCTATAGCCAATTTCTCCTCATTGCAAAGTATACAATACCTATCACTGACCCTATATTTGTGACATTTCTTTACTATTTCCTATTTTAATATATAATTTATATACATATATATATATATATATATATATATATAAGTAAAGTAAAGTTGGTTACCTTAGTCGAGGGTGACCCAAAGGCTCCCTTTTCAATAGCTACTACACCAAGGTGTAGGGAACGGCGCTACTCTTTTCCCTGGATTGCTCCACTTTACCCTTGATCCTTACCTTATAATGTTGAGTATAAAGCAAGGTGGCATCATGTACCATTTTTTGAGTCTTTGGCATGACTCAACATGGGAATGAACCCAGGTTTCTCAGACCATTAGCAAACACTCTACTCCTTAGGCCAATGGTACGGTCTGTGACCCTAGGTATCACCAAATCAGTAATTGTTAGACCCTGTACCTTCCTCCAGGGCCACAGACTGTACCATGTGATATATATATATATATATATGTAAATGCTCTATCATTGATATTGAGCACTTTTAACAATTCAGCAACATTTGGTCCTCCATTAGCTCACCAAGTGAACTAGTAAGAGCCATAAACATCTTATATATATAAATATATATATACATATATTAAAAAATCAATGTTAAAGAATAAAAACTAATAATAAAATAGTATTTATTGACCAAGTAAACCTCTGGCCGGCTTGGGTAGGATTTGAAACTGCTATCTTCTGACAATGCTCACCTGGAACCGTAGAGACTCCAAGCCTCTATCCGCTGCGCTACGGGCCCCGAAGGGCGATCAAGGATGGATTTTTTGGTCTTATAAATCCTTATCTGGTCTTCCATAGTCGGGTCCATACCGAATTTTTGTAATTGTCTTTAATCCTTTTTGGTCAAAAACGTGCTGCGATAGACAACAACTATGGAAGGCAGTAATTACTGGGGATACGGTTACAAGACTCATCATTCCTATCCGAGGTCACGGTAAAAATCACCTGAAGAAGGCCAGAGGTGAAATTTGGCCGAAACGTAGTGAAAGAAGAAACAACACAAAAAACTACCAAGATGAGGACAAAAAGTCTGCAATAAATAAAAATTAATTCTCAGATTAAGAAGCCTCATCTCAAAATGATTCCAATTAAAGACAATAATAAAATAGTATATTTTAAAAAAGTGAGGCCCTGAGAGAATGTGACCCTTAGCTAAAGCTTATAGGTAAATCCAGCACTGCTTTTCAATAATATACTTATCAAAGACTAAAAAATTGATTGGCTCAAATATTGTGATACCAGTAACGAATACAAAAAGGAAGTTCATTAGTAAAAATAATTCTTGTATAATACAAAATTCTATAAAAAATGAAGTATTAAAACAAGAGGTTAACATACAAAAAACTTTACCCTTTGACCCTACAATCAGCAATAATAAAGATTAAGATAAAAGTTTCTACTGTTTCAAAATCTTTATCAAGATGAAAGTTTCAGAGAACAACATTGTTATCAAAAAAGATTAACCAAGTTTTTTTATTATTTTTTACAGTTTTGATATGAAGCTATATTCACCAAGACAGAAATGAATAGTATATGAAACATTAATTTTTCTTAAAATAGTCTTCTTGGCATTCACTTCAGTTATTAAAGTGAGTTTTCTATAAGTTGAAACCCTTCTGAAACCTTTTTTTTTATATGGAGCAATGTTGTTGTATTTTCTTTAATTGTCCTTCATGACCTCAAACCTTATCTTAAGATAACTCTTCACTTCTTCAACTATTATGGCAAATGTGCCATACTTGTTGAGCACCTATTTATAAAAGCAATAAAAGGAGGTGCCTGTGGTGTAATGGTTATCGTCGTAGGAAATGGACACGGTGATATGAGTTCAAACCTGGACGAGACTGATTGCCTTTCACATAGCACTAATACCCTTGGGAAAGGTATGAATCCAATTATTCTCCCTCCAGCTATGGGTAAATAGTAGGGCAGACTAGGTTCTTCAGCCTTGGTGAGGCAACTAGTCTAGGAGAAGGAATACTCTGAATTCAAACCTGTTAAGCTCCGCTTAAAAAGTGTCTTATCCTGCCCAAGCGGAGGGGTTGGGTAAATATGATTTATAAAAGTAAATGGTCTGTAAAATTAGGTTTCTATAGGGCAAGTCAAAAGTTTTACCATATTTTCTTACATTGTGAATATTACATGACTGACACATTTCAAGTGGGGGAAGGT